>OX377203.1:61430903-61711505 GCA_947396885.1 Heligmosomoides polygyrus polygyrus
GACCAACCCAATCACGCAACTCTCACCCCGATTAATTAGGTCTGACAAGGGAAGGTTCTGAAGCGTGTATCTGAACGGGGAGAGCGAGTCATATAGGGAGAATCCTCGTCCCTCGATTGGTTTGAAAAGGTGTTTTTAATTTTGCCAAGTCGTTAAAGCCAAGGCGTAGGGGGGTCGCAATGGGATACGGCGCAGCATGCGTTTGGGGGTCTTGTGCGCCCGCGATGCGTCTGCTGCCAGTGGCTCGGAGCGCAGGTGGGTAGAGGGTTGACTCGTGCAAGGGAGGTCAGGGTTTGGTTCCTCTGTGCTGCTGCACTTTTGGATTTCAACTGATTGGTGGAGTTTTTGGGGGATTATGACGTCTACACCATTTTCAGGCGTTTCCTGCGCATTTTTCCAGCTCTACGCTGTGGTATTCAACATGGTGATAAATGTTCAGCACCAGTGATACATAGGTAAAAAGTGCCTGTGTAGTGAATCGCGGTGGTTTCCCTCCATGGTTATGAGCACGCAACCAAAATTCCGATTAAAGACATAACTTCCTCCGAAAGAAGAGTTCCACCCGAAAACGTTATCATAGCTCACTGCTTGCTTCTCCACGTCCATTAGTCCATCTTGCGGATCCCAATCTTCCTGTTCTTCTTCCACCACTTCCGGTTGTTCGTCTTCGTCAACTTCAAGTTGACGTGCTTCGAAGTCCTTGAGTATGCTGGCCAGCTTGATTTCTTCCCTCGAAGATTCCTTGTCTAAAGGTGGGCCACACTTCAGCGTGAGCAGGTGGATCACCACTCGACCGTCGGCGGACATTGTTGGTGTTAGGTAGTAGAAAACCTTCAGCAGACCTCTGATTTTCAGGTGACAGGCAGACATGAAGGAAAGAGTGTATCGATGCCGTTTAGCTTAATTGGATCCGCACACCTCTTTTCTCATTTGGACCACCTCCGACGTCACAACGTGGTCTCCTTTGAAAATCTGAGCAGGATAATTTTTCCCGAGGCCTTTCGTCCATGTATGGAAACAAACTATGAGGAGCCTGTAGCCTTTATACGCTATCCTTAAGGCGCCCAGAGGTGCTTCATGCACTTTGTACCTGTGTATCACTGGTGTTGAACATTTATACATCACCATGTTGAATACCACAACGTACCGCTGGAAAAATGCGCAAAAAACGTCTGAAAATGGTGTAGACGTCGGAATCCCCCAAAAACTCCACCAATCAGTTGAAATGCAAAAGTGCAGCAACGCAGAGGAGCCAAACTCCTGACCTCTCTCGCCCTCAGACCCCCAAACGCGTGCTGCGCCGTATCCTTTTGTGACCCCCTACTCCTTGGGTTTAACGACTTGCAAAAACAAACACATTTTCAAACCAATTGAGTGGTGAGAGAACTCCCTATATGACTCGCTCCCCCCGTTCAGACATACGGTTCAGACCCTTCCCTTGTTAGGGAACGAAGGCACTGATTAGCACAGGCATCGACATCACTCATAGTCTGGGGATGATGCCGATGTTGAGCGTAGTGGTGGGGGAAGGGGTCTGGATGGCTTTACATCGCAAGGCTACTGGAGTCAGGTTAACCAGTCGCTTGCGGGAAGGTGACGGTGAAAAGTACCGCCAAACCTGATGCTAATGAATCTCGGTATCTGGGCTTTGGCGGTACTTTTCTCCGTTACTGGCCGGTAAGCGGTTGATAAATCTGGCCCCTGATCTTAAGGAAGGTAGAGCAAGGTTGTAACATAATAAGCTGCATAAGTAGAGCAGCTTGCTTGATGTGATTGTCCTCAGCTTAGTGATACGGCAACATCGCGCGAAGCGCGCAAGTGTGAAGCACGCCAATAGGCGTGACGGAGCACCTGTATATTATCCTACTATATATAAGCGAGAACGGTCGTTTGTCTGTGGGTGAGTGCGTTTGTTTGTGGGTGTGTTTGTTTGCACAGAAGTGCTGAAGGAGTGTGTTGGGAGGAAGT
Source organism: Heligmosomoides polygyrus polygyrus (assembly GCA_947396885.1). Lineage (NCBI taxonomy): Eukaryota > Metazoa > Nematoda > Chromadorea > Rhabditida > Heligmosomidae > Heligmosomoides > Heligmosomoides polygyrus. The sequence continues at coordinate 61,432,872 of OX377203.1, forward strand.
ATAGGGAGGGGGAGGGGGGAGAGAGAAGGGGTTGTAGTTGTCACCAGTTGTCAACTGTTGTAGTTGTCGACAGGCGTTCATGTTCAGATGACATGTCACCAATGGGGCGCAAAGAACGTTAAGGTTGAGAAGAGGTGTCACCGATGTCCCGCAAGGGGTGTTCGGATTCAGACGACGTGTGACTGATGTCGCGCAAAGCAGGCACGACTTGAGAAGACATGTCACCGACGTCGTTCATCAGGTGCCTGGATTCAGAAGAAGTGTCACCGATGTCGCGAAAGGCCTTCCAGGCTCAGACGACGTGTCACCGATGTCGCGCCAGGGTTCCGAATTCTCACAACGTGTCAACAATGTCACGCAAAGCACGTTCAGGTTGAAAACACATGTCACCGACGTCGTTCATCAGGTGCCTGGATTCAGAAGAGGTGTCACCGATGTCGCGAAAGGCCTTCCAGATTCAGACGACGTGTTACCAGTGAAGGTGGGACCAGTAATGGGGACCGGTGAAGGATGGGGTTCCAGTAGGGGGGACCGGTAAAGGGTTGACCAATAAAGGAGCGACCAGTGAAGGTTGGAGCAGCAATGGGGACCGGTGAGGGGGATCCAGCGAAGGGGGAACCGGTGAAGGAGGGGAGAGGGGTCCAGTGAAGGGGGACCGGTGAATGAGGGGGGAGAGGTCCAATGGGGACCGGTGAAGGGGGGGGGGAGTGGTCCAGTGAAGGGTGGACCGGTGAAGGGGGGGGGGGAGGGGTCCATGAAGGGGGGAGGCGATAGAAGGTTAACCAGTGAAAGAGGGAACCAGGTGAAGGGGACCGGTGAGGAAGGTACCAGTAATGGGGACCGGTGAATGGGAGGGGAAGGGGTCCAGTGAAGGGGGACCGGAAAAGGGTTGATGAATAAAAGGGGGACGAGTGAGGGTGGGACCAGTGATGGGGATCGGTGAAGGATATGATGACCAGCAAAGAGGGGACCAGTAAGGGGAGGTCCAGTGAAGGTGGGAGCAGTATAGGGACCGACGAAGGGGGGGGGGGGGGACCAGTAAAGGGTGGGATAAAGGGAAACCAGTGATAAGGGATCAGTTAAGGGTCGTCCAGTGAAGGTGATGGACCTGTTTTGCCCTATTCCGCTATGCCATTCTATATAGCAAAACCAGTTTTTTAATGAATGAGAGAAGGGCTAAAGAGGAGAAGAAGACGTTCGTGGTGTTCTATTCCCCGGGTTTGGGGCGAAGCCCCAACCAGACGTTTGGCGGCCGGCAGGCCGTGGAACGTCTGGTATTATTATAGTCCATATTGATATATATATATATATATATATATATATATATATATATATATATATATATAGTATTTTTGGGGGCGTGTAGCGCAGTGGGAGGAGGCGCGACTGTCGCGTGCATCCGATACCAGGTTCCTGGTTCGGATTTCCCGCCCAGGCCAACCAAGCCTTCCATCCCTCCGGGGTCGGTGGATTGGTAACAGACGTGTCTGGGAAGGATAGAGCGCTGACTTGTTCATCGGCTGGCCACCGCAAGTCATTGTATGGCCAAATACGCATTCATGTCGCCTCCACGACATCCCGTAGAAGTAGAATGCGCTGGCGCATCCCAGAAGGGATTGAGTAACGCCGTCCTTTATCCTTTTTATCCTTTTATATATATATACATATATATATATAGTATTTTTAATATATAATACTACACCCTTTATTGGCACGAACAGATAAAGGACCAATGATTCATAATCACTAGTAATCTGAATTTTGACAAACACTGTACATTGATTGCCAATAAAGTTATGAGGGTGTCGTATAACATGTTTAGGGCGCTATCCTGTAAAGCTGCTTGCTTCCTCAAGCAGTTTTAGTTTCATAGAAATTTTGCCAAAGCCTGTTTTGGATTATAGTAATCCTTCGGTCCACACCCGAAGAGTTTTAGAAATGACCCAGAATATCTTGACGACGAAGCTAATGCCACGTACACTGGGATTTCTTTGTACGCTCAATTAAGGACAGAAATCACAAATTTGGATTAACAACTCTTGCACCTATAAGGAAGCGAAAGCACTTGCTATTATTTCATCGGATCGCAAATCATGGAAGTGTTATTACAATCTACGATCTGCGTTGAGGGGGACTAGCAGTCGAGGTTGTGCCATCAATATGACACTGATAGGATCAAACGCAACTGTAGGCGTCTCTTTTTCGCAATTAGGGCGCTTTTGTCACTAGAGAAGATTCGCAAAAAAAAAAAAAACATAACGTTCCATCAACCTACAAGGCCGTCAAAAAATTCCTGCTCGTCACTGAGTCCATGGCTAATAGCTACAACACAAATAAAGGTCCAAAACTCAAGGTGAACTTCTGTGATACTATTTTGGCAGAATGTAGGGCCCTATGAGCTGATCAGGATACTATCTCAACGATAGGTCGGAACGGCGCAAATGTTGTATATGGGCAGAACCGCCTCTCCCTGAGAAGTAACAAACTGCAGGTATCTCGACCTCAATACAACTCTGCGCAGAGTTAGGGGCGACGGAAGTCGCGTGTTGGCACCCTGTTGATTCACGCGCTCCACAGCTGACGGGCGCGCGCGGGATGAGGGAATAAATACAGGAAGGCACAGGATTACATTCCTAAAGTTTCTGTCGGTGACGGCAGGTGAAAAACGGATGTCAGATTCGTGATCAGCACCCCAAATAATCCCCCCTAGACGAAGTTTCAGCGAAATCGGTGACCCTGCCTGGACCACCCTTGTTAACGGTATGGTTGGCCTCCGACCGAATCGTGAAAAACGGGTGTCAGATTCGTGATCAGCACCCCAAATAACCCCTCAGACGAAGTTTCAGCAAAATTTTTTTTGACTGAAGTCTTGATGGTTGAGTCGGAACTTTTAACTAGTGCCACAAAATATCTATAGTTACATAACTACAGCTTCACACAAAATAGGCTTAAAATAAGTTACACAGAGATGAACATTTTAGCTAATCTTGGTTTGAAGCATGTGTTATATGTAAACATGCCTATAACACACTATAATACCCCTAGGTGGATTACCTATATGATAAACATGGATTTTGCAAAAGTGCAAAACAAACGGAGTCTGGGGGTCCAAACCCCGGCCCCTCGTTCATGAGCCCGAGCTCTTCCCTACTACGCTACCTGTGCACTGCGCTAATCCGCGATACCAGCCCTCATCCCGCGCGCACCCGTCAGCTGTGGAGCACGTGTATCAACAGGGCGCCAACAGGCGACTTCCGTCGCCCCTAACTTTGCGCAGAGTTGTATTGGGGTCGAGATACTTGCAGTTCGTTACTTCCCAGGGAGAGGCGGTTCTGCCCATATACAACATTTGCGCCGTTCCGACCTACCGTTGAGATAGTATCCTGCTGAGTCCAGAACCACAGCTAGTTTTTTAAAGACCTGAAAAAGACGTCTGAAAGCGTGCGCGCAACTATCATCAACCGCTACGACATCCCACCTTGTATGCCTCGACGGCGCATTTAGAAGGAACGCCTCATAGGAGCACATCTGAGAGGTTTAAGTTCGAGTCCGCGTACCGACGAAATTTTAGCATATATTAGTTTGTTGTTATTACGCGTTCTCATGCTCACATAAGTCAATTTTAGACCATCATTGCTTACAACAAACCAAGGTTGTTTATTTGCGCCTTCATGTGTGCTAGTTTTCCTTTTTTTGCCTACCTGCACCATATCATTTCTCTGGAAATAAAAACTCCTGTCTTGTCTTCCCTTTTAGTCAACAGCTATGGTACAAATCTATGAAATAAGTAAAACACAAGCGCTTTTCACATCAATAGCATCTTACAAAGCCAGTGAGGAATAATCTTCTCCCTGACAAGGAAAGGAATGGCTACTTTCTTCTTCGTTGAACGCGCAATCCATGGGTGTAGAGAAAGGTACTGGGTGAACATCGACGTGCCCAGCTGCCACCCACGCGTATGATAGACATACAAAGGTCCCATTTTCATTATGCTACCTCTAACTTGAACCGCCACTTGTTCCTGACAGTCGATATCTCAATATATGGCGTCCAGGAGTTTTTTTTATGGCATCCGCAACCGCAATCTCTCTCCTTGTCGGAGATGTGAAACCAGTGTGAAGGTGGAAAGTATTCGGACGACAACACGTTCAGGTGAGAACGATATTTTCAGCACACCTATGTATCGATATGGTCCGGGTCCATGATATTCAACCATACGGTACGCGTAATTGTGTGCAGTTACGGTATTATTGGTGGTACGGTATGGTATGGTGGTGGTGCAGATATGAATAGTTGAAAAACTAGCACATATGAAGGCGCAAATAGACAGCCTTGGTTTGTTGTAAGCATTGATGGTCTCAAATTGACTCCTGTGACCGAGAAAGCGTAATAGCAACAAACTAATATCTGCAAAAATTTCGGCCGAAGAGTTGAGCTTTTCGACATTCTTTTTCGAAAGTCGAGCAATCGAATAAGTCGATTTTTTGAAATTTTCGAAAGTCGAGCAATCGATTAATTCGGTTTTTCGCTGTCTTCGAAAATCGAACAATCGAATAACTCGATTTCGAAGGGTTCCATAGAGAACCAAAAGAAGACAGAACAAAACCACAATTGTGGATGAAAAGAGTTGAATTTAGGAAGACAACTGAATAATCGTTTACAACCCAATTAGAAGACCGGAATAACAAGATACTTGGTTATTTCTTTCGCAAGTAGTGGATATTCCCCAGGGATGAGGTTCCACCAAAGGTAGGGATTTTCCTCACTTCTACGCGTAATTTGCTATCTGCTACGTGTTCTTCATTTGCGAGACGATGTCACAAACTTCTCGCATTATCCTATTACCAGCGTCCATCGCCGGCTTTGCCTGCTTCGGGTACGGCCACGCCGGGAACGTAGCCTAAACCTAGCTAGGGATGCTTCCTCAGCCAGCGTCCGTCGCCGTACGCTGGACGTGCGGGCCACGCCAGGCTTCGGGTATGACGGGCCACGCTGGGAACGTAGCCCAAACCACAGCCAGTGTCCGTCGCCGGCTTCTCCGGTGCCGTACGCTGGACGTGCGGGAGAGGTCAGGCTTGCCGTATAACATATTTTCTTCGGGTATAACATATTTTCTTCAGCAAAAAGCATAAAGCCATAAGGTTTGTAAGGTAGCTTTTATCCTATTATGTTCAAGAGTCAGCCCTTTGCTCCTGTTTAGCTTTTTCCAGCTCTGACAAGAAAAGGATACGGATAAAGGACGGCACTAGTGAATAAATTGGTGGACGGGGGCCACCTTTTAGTCTGTGGTTTTCCCTTTCATGAGAAGGCCCATGAATGTCGATTTACATCAAAAACGGAACAACACAATTCAGTGGAAGAACAAGGGGTACGACACAGTAGTGTTGAATAATAGTTCCATTTTCGCGCAAAACAAAATGCATTATGGGGTGCCTTGCATGGTGACTCCCTCCTCCTTCGAGCTTATTTGCACAAAGTTAATAAAAAAGCGTACTCCTATGCTTAGTCACTGTACGCGGTTTGAAATTCGTGCATGGGTTGGTTTTGAAAAGAATGACGATTTTTACGTTCATAGAGGGCGTTTTCAGACGGCGACAATTCGTCCACAGCTTCAATGCACGTTTAACGAGGAATTGCTCTGACCTAAACATGTTAAAGCAGAACATTTTCTAATGCATTACGACCGCGGCGGACGCGACGCTCGGCAACAATCTCGACGAGCTTCGATATGTTCAGAGGCGCACCGGCCTACACACGCCTACTCTAGCATACGATTACAATTCGCAATAACTACCGAAACCGACGTAGCAAAAGGATTGCTAGAATGCGTAGGCACAGAGACTCGTTACAATTAGGACGCCGTGTTCCCATCGAAGCACGCAATAAGACAGGGCTCTCAACGATGCCCAAACTGCTTGAAATGGCCCACAGAAATAGATTAAGTTAGCATTTCACTGATACATGCATACTTGTATTTTGTAATACATCATCACCTTTACAAAAAACTGGATTTTATCACTTGAAGACGTTAATCAAGCTTTTGTTTAATCAAAATCGTAGTTGATTATCACCTATTATTATCAGTTGAAACAACCAGTACAGGATCAACTATACGCTCAAGTATAGTTGTGCTCTCGCAAAATTTTCGAATATTGGAATGGTTTCAAATCTCCGCAGTTTTTGAGTATTCGAATTCAAGCATAATCGAAAAGTGGTTTTATGAAGATTAGGAGAATACATGCGAAAAACGCGGTTTTTTAAATTTCGAGTTCATTATCCAGATTCGAATGAAAACCATTGGAATACCTGTTCGAATAGGCCATCCGAACAAAACTATGCATAACACTAGACATGAAGATGAGGTAGTACATAAACCATAATATCGCCACCAGAATCGACTAGACAGCAGTTTCGTGACGCTGCTTAACTCATGAGATTTTCGGGAATTCTCAGGGATTGTAATAACCTAGAAAAATCGGACTCTTACATCGGTGTGTTCAACAGCAACGAATAAAATATCACATTACCTCTAGTTAACTGCCACCTCTATTTGAACTCCCTCTCTATTCAGTATGACGAATCCCACGCTCTCAAGCATTGTTCGATTTCGAACGTTCGAGCCAAGTTTCGCGATTTTCGAATTCGAACCCTCTAAATGAAATCGCAGATTGATGATCACGAAAAAGCATTGTTCGAATATTGTTCGAAATTGAACAATGTTCGAACAATGTCAAGAGTCGGCCGCCAGAGCCCTCGAAAGGAAGTCGCAAATCGTTGCCGCCGTAATCGGCGGCAACGATTTGCGACTAACCGTAAACGCAGAAGTGGAGCGAGTTTGAACATGGATTTTTCGAGGAACGGAGACGATGTATACTTAGGCGGCCTGTTCTTGATATTGTTCGAACATTATTCGACTTCGAACAATATCCGAACAAAACTTTTTCGCAATATTCGATTACGAAGAATATTCAAACATTGCATTTTCGCCATCTTCGTTGTCGAACAATGTTGGAACAACGTCTTCCTATCTTCGATTTCAAACAATGTTCGAAGAACGGTTTTTCGCGAAAGTCGATTCGAACAATGTTCGAATAATGGTTTGCGAAAGTCGACTTCGAACAATGTTCGAATAATTGTTTTTCGCGAAAGTCGATTTCGAACAATGTTCGAATAACGGTTTTTCGCGAAATACGATTTCGAGTATTGTTCGAACAACAACGATTTACGATTTTAGAGGCCAGATCTAAGCTGTACGGTGAATGCGGCAGAACTTCCCATCCGAGTTCCAGGATTTTCTGAGAAGGCGTCTTCGCGATGTGTGGGCGCGCGTTATCGTCAGAAGCGAACTTTGTCGAGCTTGGTGGGCTGTTCCTTGCGCATCTTGTCGGAGGGGGACGGTCCATACACCCGCCCCTGCTGGGGGCGTGCGATCTTCTTCTCATCACCCTTGCTCACCCACCCCCAACCCCTAGGCTTCACCGAAAGTCTAACGGCTGCCTTAAGAAATCTTTGACACGCAAGATAAAAGTTTCCGATCTGCTGAACAGCGGCTGCACCTGCTGACGCCACCCCCCCCCCCCCTTAGCAGGGTGCGGGTGTACCTCCTGTCGCGCTGCCCTTGTCGGCCAGTCTCTGCAGTTAGGTAGCGTTGACCTCGGCAGTGACAGTCGTGCTGTGAGGCAGCAGCTCGAAATGGTAGATCCGATAAACTCCCCACCAGACGCTCAGCATGACTTTCTTCGCATGAACTTCACTTTTTACAAAAGATTTCGGCGCTTCTTCGCGTTGGCACCACGCACGTTTGCGAGCGTGGTTGACGTAGAGGATCCATTTTTCGTCTCCTGTGACGAAGGTACCCAGCCAGTTGAAGGTGCGTCTTCGGGAGAGCGGCTTAGTGCATATGTCCAGACGTCTTCGCCGGTTGTCGTCGGTCAGTTCGTGTGGGAGCCACTGACCGAGCTTTTAAACATTCCAAGAGATCGCAGTCCACGGTGGATCGGGAACAGCCAAGAGCAGCAGCAAAATAACGCACACGGCCATATGGATGCTGCTCCGCCAGTTTACATAGTTCATCCAAAGATATCCTTGTCGGTCGACCAGAGCGAGGCTCATCTTCGAGACTCCTGTTCCCGCTTCTGAAGCGTTCGAACCAGCTATACATAGACCATACAGAAGGAGCTTCTGCAGCGGAGTGCCTAGATTCAAGCTCGTAAAGGAGTACGTGTCTAATATGGGTAGGCAGTTCGGCCATTGTACAGTAAAATAGACAAGGAAGACGGAGCTGGATATGTTATGCAGATACAGCAGGATAGTGCCTTTATATAGCACTCATGTTGAAATCTTCAGAACACTAGAAAAAATCTGGAACATTGCAAAGTTTTCTGCAGATAATTTCTGGACACCGTAATAATTTGCCATTTCCTCTCCGGTAGTTCGTATCACATTCTGTTAATTGACCTATGTTTTGCTGTTTTTTGTCATTGTTGTATCACACAAATATTGTACAATTGTGTAAGCAATAGTAAGTAGTTAATGTGGTGGATTTCACCCGCACTGGTTATCCGGAACGAGAGGGAGGCCAGAGAATCTCCTCCATCATCGTAGTCGGGAGCGAATCGCAAAACCAAAGTGGGATGTTTGTGTGGATAAAAGGTGCTTTCCAGTCCTTATCATTCCAACTTCTAGCTGAGCATTGGCGTGAGATTCGGCCACACGTTCCCCATTTCGTTGTTACAAAGTGGAGATGAAAAGATTTAACTGTCTAGGCTCTGTTCTTTTAGACTTCGATGTCGCTCGACGAGCTTCAGTGCTGCGAGGACTTTACGAACATCACGCATGCTCACATGTGCTTTGAGTCAATGCTGGATATCACGACGAAACATGCTGTCACTAAAGCACAGTCGCTAAATCGCCTACTACGTGTTGGGGCAGTCGAGGTAAGTTGACTTGGTATCGGTGTTTCGGGGCTGTATGATTGTCTAGCTTTGTGCTACCAATAATTGTTCAAGCCGACACAAGAAATTGTGCACAAGCGTCGCAAACGGTCCAGACGCTTCAGCTGTCTTTCCGCACTGTACGTCACCTCGCAACCATCGTGCCGCAATACTTCCAAGTGTGCGGCGGTACGTTTCTTCATAACGTTCGTAGCAGCCTTTGCTTTTGACACAGTTCATTGGTAAGTGTGCCGATAAACGAACGTGCAAAATAAATCGAAGATTATCCAAAGAAATTCGTATTGGTCACCGAGTTCGCTAGCCATGGAGCAGACATGACTCTTCTAAGTTTGCAGGGTGCCGAAGGTGAAGAACGTGTATGTGTATTTGCCGCGCTGTTCAATGGAACTCAGTTGGCTCGAATCACAGTGAAAGATCATTCTAGACCGGTACTATACGTCGGTGATCTGGACGAGGTTGGTTCTCTTCTGCTTTCATTAAAATTGTAGAGGTTCTTCATTCCCAACAACTTCCGCTGAAGGCTGAACTGTATTGAGAGCTGGTCTGTTGACAATGCATCTGTCTTAGGCTTGTGTTATACTTCCGCGGGAGCACCCGCGGACGGGCGGGAATCGCGCCGGGATCCCTGAGCAGTCCAATCGCCGCGCCCCGCCACGCCCGCCGTCCGCGGATCATAGCCGACAGCTGCGGGACATTATGTACGAGCCGCGGATGCGGCGAATAGCGCGGCGAGCGCGGCAGAAGACGTTGCAGTTGGGTGACTTCAGCGGCCAGTGATATCTAGACCTTCATCAAAACTTGCACATTAGGTATTAGAATGTGTATACAGAGTCAGTTTCACTGCGATAGTGTGTCATATTTTCAGCTTTTCCTGAAGAAGCACCATATAAAATTGAGCATTAGAACGTTGTTTAGTTTTATAACTTGAATTCAATTTCTGAACCAGAGCATGTTTTCCCACAGCTCCTGCAACAGAACGGGATATCAACAACTCAAACCTATCGACAGCAGTAGGTCATAAGGCACAACTCGCACGACCGCAGCGGAGCTCATCGCGCACGCGGCAGTCGGCGTCGCGGGCGCGGCGACCATCCGTATATAAAGACCGCCCCTCATAGCCGACAGACGACGAGAGGGCTGTTATACTTCCCGCCCACGCAGCACTGCACCGCGGACTGCTGTCGCCCTGCGGAATCCGGCGCCAAAAACGCGCTCCAGTGCGACGCTAGCCGCCCCGGGACGACGACGACAGTCCGCGGTGTACCTTCCGTCCGCGGACGTCCCGCGGATGCATCGGCGGGAGTATAACATAGGCCTTACGCAGATTTCGCGGACTCTTGACCTCCAGAGCTTGCAAAAAGTGATACCTTTTTGTAGTCTAGGGTCTGGAAAATATTGCTTAAGTGTACTGCCTCCAGTTGGTTGGGGAGCCAACATGAAGAAGCAATCAATCCCGCGAAGCGCGACGCAATGTAATGATAGCCTCCCATATCGATCGGGCGAGGCGGTGAATCGATATGGGAGCTTATCGTTACATCGCGTCGCGCGACACGTGCCCACAGACAATTATAAACGGCGGATATCAGGATCGGCTCACCGTAACCGCAGTGTGGTCGCGCCGAGACTTTGCTGTCTGCGCCCTCCTAACTCAGAGATAGCGCGTCCGCGTCCACGCTGCGACGTCCGATCGATGCCTTGTGCGCCCGCGATGGCGCGATGGCGCCGTGTGCAAGTGGGTCGTGGTGCAGTAGGTAGAGGGTTTACTTCATGTGAGGGATGTCGGGGGTTCGGTTCCCGGGCGCCGCGGCGTTTTTGCACTTCAGCTGAGTATCTGAAATCTGGGAGGTTTCGACGTCTACACGACGTTGCGCGGTTTTGCGCATTGTTTCAGCCGTATGCGCTTCGCCGCTCGAAGAGCGCAGAATCTAGATGCGAATTCCCCTTGAGCAACGAAAGCAGTCTCCATACGAGCAGCTTGTATGGCACACACCCTGGAGCCCCTTTCCTAGCCTGGCTCTGCGCTCGAAGAGCGCAGAACCCAACCGCGAACTCCCCCTGAGCGAAGAAAGCAGTCTCCATACGAGAAGCTTGTATGGCAAACACCCTGGAGCCCCTTCCCTAGCCTGGCTCTGCGCTCAAGAGCGCAGAACCCAGCCGCGAACTCCCCCTGAGCGAAGAAAGCAGTCTCCATACGAGCACCTTGTATGGCACACCATGGAGTCCCTTCGCTAGCCCAGCCGCGAACTCCCCCTGAGCGAAGAAAGCAGTCTCCATACGAGCACCTTGTATGGCACACCATGGAGTCCCTTCGCTAGCCCAGCCGCGAACTCCCCCTGAGCGAAGAAAGCAGTCTCCATACGAGCACCTTGTATGGCACACCATGGAGTCCCTTCGCTAGCCCAGCCGCGAACTCCCCCTGAGCGAAGAAAGCAGTCTCCATACGAGCACCTTGTATGGCACACCATGGAGTCCCTTCGCTAGCCCAGCCGCGAACTCCCCCTGAGCGAAGAAAGCAGTCTCTATACGAGCACCTTGTATGGCACACCATGGAGTCCCTTCCCTAGCCTGCTCTGCGCTCGAAGAGCGCAGAACCCAGCCATGAACTCCCCTTGAGCGAAGAAAGCAGTCTCCATACGAGCACCATGTATGGCACACCATGGAGTCCCTTCGCTAGCCCAGCCGCGAACTCCCCCTGAGCGAAGAAAGCAGTCTCCATACGAGCAGCTTGTATGTGGTACACACCCTGGAGTCCCTTCCCTAGCCTGCTCTGCGCTCGAAGAGCGCAGAACCCAGCCGCGAACTCCCCCTGAGCGAAGAAAGCAGTCTCTATACGAGCACCTTGTATGGCACACCATGGAGTCCCTTCGCTAGCCTGGCCCTGCGCTCGAAGAGCGCAGAACCCAGCCGCGAACTCCCCCTGAGCGAAGAAAGCAGTCTCTATACGAGCACCTTGTATGGCACACCATGGAGTCCCTTCGCTAGCCTGGCCCTGCGCTCGAAGAGCGCAGAACCCAGCCGCGAACTCCCCCTGAGCGAAGAAAGCAGTCTCTATACGAGCACCTTGTATTTCACACCATGGAGTCCCTTCGCTAGCCTGCTCTGCGCTCGAAGAGCTCAGAACCCGGCCGCGAACTCCCCCTGAGCGAAGAAAGCAGTCTCCATACGAGCACCTTGTATGGCACACCATGGAGTCCCTTCCCTAACCTTGTTCTGCTATTGCACAATGGTCGTCTCACCCGACGCCTAAGGTTACGGTGAGCAGGTCCTGATATCCGCCGTTTATAATCCTGTCGTGCCCACTATACCTTTGTCCTTTTCGAATTTCGAATAGTCGAATTTCGAATAAATTCGAATTTCGAATATTCGAATATTCGACTATTCGAAAAAAGTCCAATATTCGAATTGTTCGATTATTCGAATATTCGAGAAAGTCCAATATTCGAATTATTCGATTATTCGAATATTCGAGAAAGTCCAATATTCGAATATTCGTTTATTCGAATATTCGAAGGCTTCGAATATCGAATATTCGAATAGTCGAATATTCGAATATTCTTTATCAATCTCTTAACAAGTTAGTGGCACTCTTCTTCGAAAACCAGGGGAGTGTGACCTTATGATAAAAAACGACGTTTGAGTTTTGCACGTCGCTCAAAGTGCGCCGAATTGTGTGTACGCAATCTGACAAGGGAGGTCAATGAACTTCCCGTGGAGATTTCCAAAATGACCTATTGCTTGTTATAAGGATGTGTCTAAGAAGCACCATAGTGGTCTTCAAATGTCCTGCGGGGTAGGTCAAAAATTACAAAAAACTGTAGCACTTCAGTGCTGGCTGATAAGGCGAAAGTGACGCCTTGTATGGCCGGCCTTGAAATACTCAGAAATTAACATGCAGATGCTATGGAGCTTTAATTATAGTTAGATGTTAGAAATCTGACAATTTATTAGGTTTCCCGAAAGGGACTGCAGGGCACATTCAAGTGCGACAAACTGGGGGTGTGGATAGCGGGGAGAGGTCCATGTTCGAATCTAGGAGAGGTGTTTACGGATTGCTGTGCAATTTGGTAAATGTATAACACATTCTCATTTTAACCTCATTTACGAACATGATCGAAATGTTTTGCTTCAGTCCATCTCAGGGATGTGCTGATCGGGCTTCGGGTTTCTATAGAAAACGTTTCTCTTGCAAATTTTACTAATTTTACCATCTCTTATAAAATGTATCATTTTTGACCCACTCCGTAGTATTGGTCTTCGTGCAGCCTATTTTTCTTCGGCCACTCTCCCGCGCTGACAAGGGGGGGGGGGGCTTTTCAAACGTAGGTACTTGTAGTAATTCTCAAGACTTCGTAAGTAGAGGATAAAATTTCGTCCAAACGTTGTCCTGAGGGTTAACTGAGGTTCTGATCACGAAGCTGGCAAACGCTTTCGGTGTTACGGTCGACCACAATAGGCGATGGTGAGTATGTGCAAGAAAAGGTGCAGAATAACCGGCCGTGTTGTACTATCGTGACTCCAAAAATTGAGTGGAGGTCGGATTTTTTTTTTCGCCCAAACATCGCCTGTACTGCTACTTTGGATGCTGAGCACGAATATGGTATCCAATTTCGACAATTTGGCCGCTTACGGTATTTCATAGTGTGTGTTCGTGAGTAAGGATGGGGTTGTCATGACCACTGATTTCGTCCTTTCCTCGCCTTAGGAAATTATTTAGGCTGCTGCCACGAATCTGTCATTTCTTTTTCTAAATTATCCATTTTTCGTGCACTACTTTCCATCTCAAAGTCGAAGACTGGAAAGCAAGTCTGATCACATATGTAGGTGAAGAAAACGATTCTATGTACTCAAACTGATAAACTTGATCACTCATGAAAATGTGGAATCACGCGATCACGCGAAAACGTTTACTAGATTTGCGATCAGCACCTCAATTAGCCCTCTAGACGACGTTTGGGCGAAACCTGCTTTCGATCTCCGGAGTTGTGGGAGTCAAGTCCCTAAACCTTCGATTAGCAGAGAGTGGTGGGGAGGCGATGGGCAGCAGGGGTGTGCGTTAAATTTTTTTCGGTGAATTTTTAACGACCACTTTTTGACGAAAAATTTTAGCGTTAAAAAGGTAAATTCGGTAAATTCGTTAAACAAAATGTCCCTTAGCTGCATTCAGTTTTAAACCACTGGGGTGCCTCTCGGACAATCCCCCACAGCGCTCAATAGGTCACTTATAAGATTCCCACGGGAGGTTCATTGACCTCCCTTGTGAGTTGACGCGAAGTAAGCGCTGCAAGCGCGGCCCTCCGCTGCGCACCTGCTTCCTTGTAAACGGCCGTCGAGCGTGCTGTGGCCATACACGTGAATCGCAAGTGATTAGGATTATGCCTGTACACAGATATTTTTACCTTCAGTATACTACGGGAGAACCTTCGTTTTGTATTTCTACCCCAGTTACAACAAGGGAACGATTAGAGCCGAAGGGGCTGCGGTAGGGAGGTAGAACTTTCAGGGGCCTAGAAAGCTCCTACTTTCTGCCAGTAAAGACGTTGAAGAAGAGAGGAAGAGCAATGGCTATGGAGTACAAGAGCCAGTCATACTCCGTTTCCTATGAAAGTGAGCCATCCCCATTTTCGATCTAACACTGTCCAAGTCGTAGTGTCTTGTCAGATTAGATTCCAACGCGGGTCCGTTTCTCTTCAACGGAGCTAGAACACAAACTGAATGCCATTCATGAGACTCCAGTGCGCCCTTTCTGCACCAGATCGCCTTTGTGTCATTTCTTCGCCCATGATAATCATTCTTTTACCACCTGGAAGCTTCGCTATGACATAAGGAAAGATAGCAACATATAGAGAAAGACCTATAACGATCTAGCTCTGTCTACCCAAGGTGTTTCTCTCTTCTCGGTGCACGAATTCTTAGGGAAGCAAAGCGTGCTTCATTGCCATTATACCGCTGTTATTGTCCTTTGGTCTCGTAAAGGAAATGGATGGCTGCTCCATATTTTAATTATTTTTTATTACCCACTGTGAAGGAAATGGCTGCTCCATCCATTTCCTTCACAGTGGGTAATAAAAAATAATTAAATGTCAACCACTGGGTGACGACAGTAAATTATAGTGTTCATTTGATTATTCGAATATTCGACTATTCGAAATTCGATTATTCGAAATTCGACTTTTTGAAAATCGAATATTATTCGATCATTCGAAATTCGAAATTTTGAAAATCGAATATTATTCGATCATTCGAAATTCGAAATTTTGAAAATCGAATATTATTCGATCATTCGAAATTCGAAATTTTTTCCCAAGGACAAAGGTATAGTGCCCACTAAGCGCTCCCTAAGGTGGGCCGAGCGTCCCCTCATAATGGAGGCTTTGTGAAGGAAGTTAGAGCCTGTCGGAGAGTATTGTTGGTCTGGGACATCAACAGCTAACGCTTTGTCGTCCTCTGCTGGTAGCACTATCATGTTGATTTTGGACTGCTACGCTATACTTTTGTGCAGGTGGGCGCGTGGAACGCGGTCGGAGGAGGGCTGCCGCCTGCACCCGATATCATGTTCTCGGTTCATATTTGCCGCTCAGGACAACCAGGCCTTCTCTCCTTCTGGGGTCGGTGAATTGGTACCAGACAGTCTGGGAAGGATAACGCACTGAATTGTTCATCGGCTAACCATCGCAAGTCATTGTATAGGCCAAATACGCATTCAGGGCCCGGACTCATCAAGCAATGGGTATAGGTAGAGATACCTTAAGGGAATCATACCCACTACCAGCAGTGGGTAGTGGCTACGAATCGTATTCATGAAAGGAATCAAGGGCAAGATACAACTAGGCTTTTCGCGAAAACAGGTGATCTCACTGGAGCGCCATATTGTCAATGAGCGCGAATGAGTCGCGGGTATACGGATGTACCCACAATGATCGGGGGGTTTTCTCTACCCACTGATATACCCACGATTTGGCGGGTGAGGTTTTCATGAATTGTGGGTATGTCCACATCGTGGGTATGTATACCCCCTATACCCAGCATACTCGTGGGTATGCGCGTTGATGAATCCGGGCCCAGGTCGCCTCCACGACATTCCTTAGAAGTGCAACCCGTGGCGTACCCCACAAAGGATTGAGGAAAGCCATACTTTATCCTTTATTCTCTATGGTCGTGCTATGAGTAATACTTGCTTTACTCCAATCGTTGTCCCCGATCGGTTTAAAAAACCCCGTGCAGTCGATTTGCTCATGCGTTCGCGGTGGCCGGACGCCGGACGCCTTTTCCTGGCTCCTCGCGCGCTTGCGCACCACACGGAGCCGACGCAGGACAAGGCATCCGTTGCGTTTGGATCGTCCGCTGCTGGGTAGCGTTTCTAAACGTTGCTGAACATTGGGGTTCTGGAGACGTGCCGCCGATCTCGATAACGCGCCTGTGGATCCGCGGCTGAGTTGTGCTCTCGAAGGTGTATGGAGGAACCCCAGGGTGTGTGGCATCCAAGCTGTTCGTGTGGAAACTGCTTCTGTCGCTCAAGGGGAATCCGCGTCTGTGTTCTGCGCTCGAAGAGCGCAATCAGGCTAGGGAAGTGACTCAGGGGGGGGGGGGTGCCATCCAAGCTTCTCGTGTGGAAACTGCTTCTGTCGCTCAGAGGGAGTCCGCGGCTGGGTTCTGCGCTCGAAGAACACATACAGCTGGAAAAAAGCGCAGAAAACATCAGCAAATTGTGTAGACATCAAAACCCTCAAATCTCAAATACTTAGTTGAAATGCAAAAGTGCGACAACGCCGGAGAAGCGAACACCCACCTCTCGCTCTGAAGCAACGCACTATTCACTGCGCTCCGGTCTACGGGGAAATGTCCGAATTTCACGGCGCGCGTTACGTGCGGAGAAAATGCCCGCAAGGGTAGAAAATGCCCGCAACCAAGGGAGAAAATGCCCGCGTGGACATTCTTCTGCGTGCTATACTGAGCGAGTGGTACCAAGCTAGGAATCAGCCATATATAATAGTCTCAAATAATTAGTTGAAATGCAAATGTGCGACAACGCCGAAGAAGCGAACACCCACCTCTCGCTCTGAAGCAACGCACTATTCACTGCGCCCCGGTCTACGGGGAAATGTCCGAATCTCACGGCGCGCGTTGCGTGCAGAGAAAGTGCCCGCAAGGGTAGAAAATGCCCGCAACCAAGGGAGAAAATGCCCGCGACCAGCAGTTTATTTCCGCAACGTTTCATTTGTACCAAAGCTCTCATAAGAAGTTGATCGCAAAATTTCATGTTCGAAAAACACTCTATATTTCGAGAAGGTGCCTTGAAGGATTTTTGGCGAAGTGCTACACCGTAGGTTCTGGTCATTTTAATAACGTTTTTGGTAAAGTCGATGTTGCAACTAACCATTCAGATATTTAAATCCTTTATTCAGATATGTGTGGAAATATCAGAAAAACAGCAACAAAAGGAATCAAAATAGAAGTCCTATACTGAGAAAAACAATAAAAAAGAGCACAACAAGCATTTACCATACCAACGGTGTATCAGATGAGAATCTTTTCAAAAGCAATGAATGTTAAAAGATCTATGTTCAAATCTCGTTTTAGAAAAGAAGAAAATGATCAGTCAAAAATGACACGCACTTGAACGACGTCTAGGGCACGTCTCCTGAATCCCAACGCTCTGCACTCGATCCCCACTCATACCCTGACGCGTTGCCCCTTGAATATCTCGTTAACTTGGACGATCAACCGCCAAGGATATAGTTTGCCAGCAATCGACCATGGTTAAGCTCAAATTAAGCCCGGATGGCATACGCCGCACTGAAGTGGGCATCTTTTGGCTTCAGTCCCCCCTCCCCGTGACGGACACGTGACATTAGCCAATTATATACAGCAGGATAGCGCAACGGCGTCCGCGGGAGCCGACGCGCACTCGCGGAGCCGGGCGAGTGTGAGAAGTATGCGAGGGTCCCTGATACGAGGACGGCATCGGGGGGGGGGGGGGGGGCAATTGAGCTAGTCCGAAAGTCCCGTAACATAAGCAGGACCCGCGTAGCAACGCTGAATGTGAGGGACGTTGACGGGCCGCTCGTGCGAGTTGGTTGAAGCACTGGAGCGTAGAAGATCTGTGCAGAGCGTTGATCTCTGTGCGGGGCAGCAGACGAGGTGGTCCTGCCGCAAGTCAAGAGATATAGGACGTGGCTTCAAGGCCGTTGTATGTGGAAGTCCCAGGACCACCAGTGGTGTTGGTATAATCGTCTCCGAGCGTTTCCGAGACTCGATTGTAAGCGTTGAGCGCTTTGACGATCGATTGATGAAGATCGTTGTCTGCTAAGGAGCAACTCTATAACTTCTTCTCTGCATATGCTCCGCAGACTGGCTTTTCGATCAAGTCAAGGATGAGTTTTGGAACCTGCTTGATGAGAAGACAGCAGAGGTACCGTTGAAAGATGTCATCATAGTCGCTGGTGACCTTAATAGACACGTAGGTGCTACGAAATACGGGTACAGCTGTCATGGTGGTTTCGGATACCAATCACGTAACGCCGATAGTGAACGCATTCTTGATTACGCGGAATCGCATAACCTCACCATAGTGAACACTGTCTTCCGAAAACGCGACTCGCACCTTATCTCATACCAAGTACCAAGACTCAGACTTTGTCCTTGTGAGAGATCCCGATCGAAGTCTTGTCACAGACGCGAGGATCGTGCCGTATGACACGGTCGCCCCACAGCACCGACCGCTGATCTGCACTCTGAAGATCGCCTCTCCGAGGCTGAAGCAGGTCGAGCGATGCGGTGCACCAAGAGTCAAGTGGTGGCGAATGAGAGAGAAGGAAGCAGCTGTGATTTCTCGCGTGCGGTTAACGACAGTTACAACTGTCGACGAAACTTGGAAGAAAACGACCGACGCGATTCGTCAAGCTGCACAGTCGGAACTCGGCATTACGAAGCCTGGGCGACTGAAAGTCAACAAGCAGGCCTGGCTGTGGTCAGATGACGTGAAAGCAAAAGTGCGATAGGTGAAGTCGTTCTATCACGTGTTTCTCGGCGAAAAGACAGCCTATAACTGGCGGAAGGACCAAGAAGCCAAGAAAGCTGCAAAGAAGGCTAAACGTGACTCCCACCTCATCTCGTTTTATAGTGGGAACGCTAAAACGCAGATTGATTACGTGCTTGTTAGGCGTCGCGTCCTAGGCTTTGTCACAGAGGCGAAGACCGTGCCTTGACAGTTGCCACACAACACCGTCCGCTAATCTGCACTCTTAAGTTTGCCCCAACGAGGCTGAGGCAGGTCGAGCGATGCGATCCAGAAAGGATCGAAGCGGCTGTTATTTCTCGTTTTCGGTTGCCGACGGTAAGAAGCGTCAAGCTGCACAGTCGGAACTCATTACGAAGCCTGGACGACGGAAGGTCGACAAGCAGGCCTGGCTGTGGACAGACGACGTGAAAGCAAAAGTGCGATAGATGAAGTCGTTCTATCACGTGTTTCTCGGCGAAAAGACAGCCTATAACTGGCGGAAGTACCAAGAAGCCAAGAAAGCTGCAAAGAAGGCCGTGGCTGTTGCAAAAGCCACTCATTATGGAGATGTCAACGAGAACCTCGAGTCAGGCGATGGTGAGCGGAATCTGTACCGACTTGCAAAGTTTCGCCATCGGCAGACCGAGGATATTGAGTTTTTCGTCTTCAATGATGAGAAAGGCCATCTTGTTACGGACTATAAGAAGGCATTGAAGCGATGGCGCGACTACTTTGAGGAAATCTCTACAGTGGAATTTCCTCATCCCTTCAACGGCTCCAACCCACGGCCCTGTTCAGAAGATCACTGGGGAGGAGATTGAAGCGGCTTTGAAGAAGATGAGGCCAGGCAAAGCAACTCGACCCGATGACATGGCAGCTGATTTATGAAAGTCCAAGTACTGGTACCCTGCTGAGTGGTTCGCGAAGTTCTTTAATCACGTGTTGGCGAATAAGAAAGTCCCTGAGTGTTGGCGCCAAAGTACGACGATTCCGATCTGGAAGAAGAAGGGCAGCCCTGTAAACTGCTTCAGTTACCGTCCTCTTCGCTTGCTTTCGCACGGCACGAAGATCTTTGAGCGAATTGTCCATGGACGAATTCGGGATATCGTCCAGCTTTCCAGCAATCAGTGCGGCTTCGTAGCTGGCTGTGGCACTGTTGGTGCCATGCACGCCGCTTGCCTTCTGGTAGAGAAGCATCGCGAGAAACAGAATCCGGTGCATACCGCCTTTCTCAACCTGGAGAAGGCCTTCGATCGCGTACCGCTTGAGGTTATATGGTACGCCCTCCGACATCATGGAGTTCCTGAAGAGCTCATAGAGTGGGTGCGAATTATCTACTCTTGTCCAAAGAGTAGAGTTCAAGCTGCAGCTGGAATCCGATGGAGATTCCCATCTCTGTCGGGGTACACCAGGGTTCTGCGCTTTCCCCACTCCTCTTTTTTGTCGTCATGGATGCCATCACACGAGATCTTCAGAAGCCCGTCCCCTGGACGTTGATTTGTGCCTACGACGTGACGTTCACTAGCGAAGATAAAGGTGAACTCGAGCGAGAGGTGCAAGCTTGGAGTGATCGCTTGAAGCGGTTTGGACTCAAACTGAACGTGAAGAAGACCGAATATCTAACGACGGACGTTACTGAGTCCATCTTCATCAAGGTTATTGGCATCGAGCTTCCACGTACTACGGTCTTTAAGTACCTGGGATCAGCAGTCGCGTCTGACGGCAAACTGATGGTCGAAGTGAATTCACGCGTGAGTGCAGCTTGGTCCAAGTGGCGCTCGTTGACTGGGGTGCTCTGCGATAGGAAGATACCGGAGCGCTTTAAGTCAAAGATCTACAGGGCAGTCATCCGGCCAGTAGCGATGTACGGCGCTGAGTGTTGGCCAGCGACCAAGGAAGTTGAAACGCGCCTCAGCGTCATGGAGACGAAGATGCTGCGCTGGACGGCTGAAGTCACCCGCATGGACCGCTTCTGAAACGATGTAATTCGGCAGAAGTTCGGTATCGAGCCGATAGCTGACAAGATGCGCGAAGCTCGCTTGCGATGGTCCAACCACGTTCTGCGTGGAAAGGAAGACAGCATCCGCAAGATAGGCCTTAACTTCGAGGTAATAGGAAACCGGCCTAGAGGGCGCCCGAAGCAGCGCTGGTCTGATACTTTACATATGGGCTTGAAAGCAGCTGATCTAACGCTGGGTCGTGAAAGGTGGCGTCATGAACCAGAATAACGAACCCCGCCACGAAGCGGTATAAACGCTGAAGAAGAAGAAGAAGATACAACACGATGCATTTTACTGCTTTAGTTACTTTACGCGATGTTTGTATTTTACTATAAAGTGATTTCCGGAGTAAGCTTTTTTTCGATGCTTACCAAGCGGAGTTAGTAAGCCTTGCTTTCTCTTAGCAGCAAGGTGTTCCTTAAAGTTGTGCCCTGCACCCTTCCAATTTCACCAATGTATGAATCACCGCAGGTCAACTCCAACTCATAGATGACGCTGTTTTGGACCAAACCTGTCCTTCCATGCGGTCAAATCACGCAGTCTAGCACTACACAGACATGGTCGTATAACCGATTGCGCTCAAGCTACGGTTCAGTGTGTTCACTAGTACAACATCCATATCCAAGGCTACTCGCAACAGACATTGGCGTACTACCGCAGGGACCCTGCCCGAAATGAAAGGCAACCAAAAACGGATTTTATTGGCAAACGCTATCGTACTTTGCCCGAGGTGTGTTTTGCTTTCTCGCCCTTCATGCCAGTTGAGATTGGCAATTTTTCAGGCCAACATACGTGACTGTTCGCGCTACTCGTCACCCGCACAGATCCTTGTTGCTGTTCTAAAAATGTTACGAAACACATCACGTTTTACAGCAGAAGGATTAGCCAATTTGGCCTGGATTTTGATATTCCTGGAGCTGACTTTGCGGTACCATCCACTCTGTATTGGCCGTTCGAAACATTTATGTATTTAAGGTACTTATGAAGCAAAGGGCCCATGGTGCTCTGGGTTTGCCGGGAAACAGCGAAACGCGGCAACCCCACGGCACCCAGGGACCGGTGCTTCATGGGGGATGGTCAGGAGGTACACCCGCCCCCTACAGGGGCGTGCGATCTTCCACTCATCTCCCTTGTTCACCCACCCCAACCCCACGGGCTTCTCCGAGAGTCTAACGGCTGCTTTACGAAACCTTTGATACGCAAAAGAAAAGTTTCCGATCCTCAGAACAGCGGCTGTACCTCCTGTCACTCTTCCGTGCTTTATAAGCACCGTATTCAATAGAGGTAGCCGGCCTTTGAACGGAACTTCTGGCGTGGACTTTATGTACTGTGACTGTGTGATAGGAATCATAGATGTTCCTCTATATTCTTGCAGTTTTGCTCGATTTGATGTGTTTCTCTAAGCAAGTCGATTTTTTGTATTTCTTAACGGCTAATTCATCATGTGTTCTGTTCGATTCCTTATCATTAGGCTGATTCTGTTAATGGATTCAAAACGTTTGCAGAAACGTCCGTTTATTATGTTTATCTCTAGCTCACTTACCAGCCGGCTCTGCCCATTTATTCCGTATAAAAGAGCCCGTCGAGCTGAAGATTTGTGTCTTTTATATTTGCTATTTATTGTTATTGTTAATAAAAGTTTAATTGCCCAAGATTCGAGCCGTAAACTACTGAACCACCGAAACGACCTTATGGTGCATCGGCTGCTACGTTAAGGACTCGAGGACAACTGGCTCCGAGGACCATTACCACCACTGGCGAACAAGGATCGAGGACATCTAGCGAACACGATCGAGATCTCCAGCGAACAAAGATCCAAAGACCTCAAGCGAACGCGGATTTGAGGACAACGGTCGAACACGAGTTCAAGATCAGGGAGGAAGTGAGTGCCGCCAAGCATTAGCCGTTTTCCGTCCTGTGTCCAACTACGTCTACGTTTGGAACTCCTAACATCCTGTCGCGTCTCGCGTCTTACTGGTCGATTGCGTTTTTCTTCCACTAACACAGATGACTTCTTCACTAGCAACTAGGCAAGGACTTCTGACACGTCTGACAACCGGCTATCTACGATACTAAAGGAGGATGTCACGCTGTTGGAATCACAAATGGACGTAAGCGCACACATGGAGGATAAGGATCTCCTGAAGCGAATCCGAACGACCAAGGCGACGCTGTCAATCGAAGTGGGCAAACTAGAAGATTCAATACTCAAATATAGCAGTGCAGTAGATGACCTACTCGACGACACACCAGCGAAACAGGAGATCCTGAAACGGACTGAAGAGCACATCGATGTGGCTCAAGGAATCCTAGATCGAGCTCACATCGCCCTGAGAAGCTGATATGGCTGAAGGAAGAGATCGAGGCATCCCAAGACCAAACTAGCTTAGCGACGTCGACGATTGAAGAAAGACATTTGGGAGTGGGAAACCTTTTGGTGATCCTTCGATCACAATATGTACTCCCTAGAGATGGAAGAGACGTACGAGGTCATTTTTCTCTTCGAAGCTCTAGAAGGCGAGGCGAAAGAATCAGTGAGGCCATTTGAAGTCTTTGGTACTACATATTCACTCGTCATCACCCATCTGCAGGAGAAGTAAGGCAATGGACAAGCACTAGTGGAGCGAATTCTGATCAGACTCCAGGACTCGCGGGCCAAAAAAAGTTATCGTTTAGAGGATCAGTTGACATTGTGTGATCAACTTTCTCCAATCACCTCACAAATGGAGTTGAAAGGCGAGCAGGTTAACAACGCTTTCCTCCAGAAACAACTTCTAAGTAAATTCCCCACGGAAATCCAACTACACGTTCTCAGGCAGAAGTCTAACAAGGAAGCAGAAGCGACGTGGAACACCAGACTCCTAACAATCGTAAAGGAGTACGCCACAGAGAACTGAAAGTCATCGATCACGTGAAATGGCATCCGTCAAGTTATGCAAAGCAAGGCAGACCTGGGGTGGCCTTCAGAAAGGAACAAGCCAGGAAAACTTCATGGACCCCAGTACCTGAATGCTTTTACTGTGATAAACCAGCTCACCTTGTAAAAAGCTGTACGGAAGTGACGACTAAAGTCATCGCCTGCAGATAATGAAGAGCAAGAAGCTGTGCCACAACTATGGACGACAAGGTCATACAGCAAGCGTGAGCCCTGGGGAAGCATGCAAACTTTGCGGAATCTCGGGACATACCTCTATTTGTATGTTCCCGAAGGAAACACCTCTTGCACCACAACAGGAAAGGGTCACGAAGAAGGTACCATCGAAAACCGCTCAACAGGTACGTACCTCAGCAATGATGAACATAGTACGCTCGGACCAAGAACCAAGAAAAGACCAAGAGCCGGATACTGTGCTCATGGTCTTTTCTTGGTTCTTGGTAGGTGACCGGACCACCTTGCATCTCGCAGCCAACTGACATATGGTCCGAAGGCCACAAGTTGTTCACACTATCGGACACTACCCAGAGTGATGTTTTCGTATTAACCGCAGGGACACTGTACAACGTTTGGCTTGATCGACTGGAATCGGCAGAGTATTTTTCAACGACGTCAGAGAGTGGCAGCTTATGTTCTACGATTCATCAAACAACTACTCATGATGTAAACGTCAACCTAGGAGAGAGAGAGTCAAGAGCACCATATCCGAGCTGCGATCGGTAGATGTTCTTCCGTACATAACAGCTCCTGAAAGAGAGATGGCTGTACGAGTTCTGCTACGCAATCACCAAAAGGTTCATCTTCCACCAGAAAGACAAAGCGCTCTGAAATAGCTAAAGCCAAAGGGAGATGGGAATAGAATTTTACGCTGTCAAGGACGATTAGGAAACTCCTGCCTTCCATTTGACGCTAAATATCCATGTTGATCGCTAGCAAAACCGAGTCCCCTCGTCTTATTGTGGAACAAGCGCACTTTCCTCTAAACTGTGGCACTGCACACACGATGGCGACTGTCAGAAAGCAGTTTTGGATCATGAAACTTCGGCAACTCGTTCAATCGGGAATTAGGCAATGTGTGCCTTGTCAGAAGATGAACAATCTACCATATCGATATCCGGAAATGGACGACCTTCCTGATCGTTGAGTGCGAAAGACGCGACCTTTTGAGCATGTCGGCACTGATTATTTCGGACCTTTGTCGGTTAAAAAGGACGACAACATCGCAAATGTCTGTGGAATCATCGTGACATGTAGGACGACACGACTTGTGCACCTCCAGCTTGTGCCAGACATGAGCACGACGAGCTTACTGCTTGCTCTACGACGATTTTTTGCTCGGCGTGGAATACCAGTCAGCATAACATCCGATATTGGCCCAAATCTTCTACTCGGAGAACAAATTCTCAGTAGCACCGTTTTTCCTGTGATAGACGACATTTCGTGTGCTCAAGCAATGACAGAGAAAGGAGCTGTGTGGAAAACGATCACGCCGTTCGCTCCGTGGCAGGGAGCCCTTTACGAGCGCCTGATTAAGTCGATTAAACACAGCCTTTACAAAGTCATGCAACGAGTCGTGCCGACACAGGAAATACTGGAGACGTTCCTTGTGGAAATAGAGGGTAGCGCCAATAGCAGACCTCTTACATACTATCTAATTAAAACCGATGGAACGGAGGACGAAGACGAGAATTACTACTCATCCGATAAGATAGCTGTTCTACGAAATCGTCATCAGACAGAAGATGCCTCAAAAAGAGTCATCAGTTGAGAGAACGCTTTTGGATTATATGGAGTCAACATCATTTGACTGCATTATGAGAATCGCATGCGCTTCAAATAGACAACAAACGCAGCACTCCCAAAACTCCAAAGGTGGGACGCGTTGTGTTGGTCTTCGAAGCACTACTTCCGAGAAACTCGTGGGAGATGGTCAGAATCTCTGAGATAAGTGCTTCCTCGAGTGGTGCCGTTCGAGAAGTGGAGCTCCGAATGCCCAATGGACGCATGCCACGCCTACTAATTCCATTAGAAATATGAGATTCGCATCAGTCCGACACGAATCCGTCTCCGTCTTCAACGAATAACGACGAAAACACCGATAATGCTGAAGGACGAACAGAGTGTTGCTACAACCTGAGACCACGAGTACGGAAAGGCAATAACTCAGCGTTGGTCAACTTCGTGAGAAGCACGCCAACTAGAGTTCTTCTTTTGATAACCTTGCTATCCGTTATCCGTGCCAGATATTAAAGACAGTATTCCAAGATAACTCCTTGCAATCGGCAAAAGGAACAATGCGGTGTATACGAGAAGGAGTTCACCTAACGTCTCAACATGTTCGCCGCTACGAACTCTGCGCGGAAAACCATTGCGAAGTGAGGAGCAATCCAAAAGAAAACGATACGATTCTATTTTCCCCAGAAATAACCCTGCATCCATACCATGTACAATGGAAGTTCTTCAACGGAGACCAGATAGCGGTGCTCGAAGTGATTTGTCCATCAGTATCCTCCTGTCAGAACGTCCACTGCTGGTTTTGCACTGCGAACATATTCAGTCCTGAGTGTTCGCCACGTACAGCTACTGCGATTCTTTTGTACCTCATGATAGCCGCATTCTACCTGTTCTGCTGCATATCTATAGTGCATATCTATAGAATCCTAAGCAAGATACTGCGGAGCTGCTTGAGAGGAGTTATAAAACATCGCGAAATTGTGGGTGATCTTCGTCGACGAAATCGACATGATGTTTAAGCACTTCTACGAGCATCTCTCATCGCCGCAAGCATCGCTTCTCTGCTGTTCATTAATCGATGCCGTAACATCGACGTTTATTCGCAACACACGACAATTTGTTCAACTTCAACAAGAGGGACGAAAGAATACAAGTAGGAAACCATGGAGATTTTTAAGCTCAAACAGACTGCTTGCATTCGTCTTCTCAACAACCAGTCACTGATCTGTGCTTTCGATGGGAAGGACTGCAACTGACGTGTGTAAAGTAATACGTCTTATTCACACGGAACACGATCCAATGAGTAGTGGACTCAAAGCGTTGCGCACATTCGGGATCTTGTGTGGATGAAAAATGTGCGAACATTAAAGGCCCATGCACACTTCTGCGACACCGCGGGGCGACAAGTGGGGCGACGGCTACCTCCGCGAAATCCGGCGGTCGCGTTAGAGCATCGTTATAGGCAACGGGACCGACGTCCCCGTGCATGTCGCGCCGCCAGGAATGATTTGAACCATTCCAGCCAGCGGCACTCAGCGCGGCGTCGCCTGCGATAGCCGCCGCGACAGCCGCAAGAGTGTGCATGCCCCCTCCTTGCGGCAGGTGTCGCAGTGTCGCGCCGCGGTCGTCGCGGCCCTAAGCTTCATTATGGCCACGCCGCGCTGTCGCAGAAGTGTGCATGGGCCTTAACGAGACTTCGATAATTCCCGAACTCGACGCTGGAAATGGATACCAAGGAATCACAAGATGCGTAGAAAGTTGTGGTGGCCCAGGCTGCGGATATTTCTACCTCAGCAGTGGCTGTCTTTTCTACCGCATCTTCAGCGTCCCAGTTGACGACGAAGTCTATGAAATTTTCAAGTGTCCTCAGTGGAATGAACGATTCTACGTTCTGGTAACAACGATGAAAACCCAAGAAAAAAGTTTTAGAAAGAAAACAATCGCGTTGAGGCTCACAATTCCCTTCAACGTTGAAGGATTGAGAATTACGCTAAACAATATCACCATGCCGCCGACACCTTACTTGAGCTCCGCATTCATCAGTGATGAATCGCAACTAGCTTTATGGAGACACGAAACAACTCCCTCATTAGTCTGTGACTCCAAGAAAGCAGCGCAAACGCTGCACTGCTCCACAAACACGAACTGCATCTGGGAGCCAGCAGAGCATGGTGAACAGCGCTTGCAGCGGCCTGAGCATCATCGGCATTTTTGAGATCGAAGTGGAGAATCGCCTACCGGCGCGAAGACCATAGGTGACGTTCACAGCAGCTAGGGACAACCCTATGACAGTCTCAGCTACGATACCTTCATTTCTAACAGCCGAACTCCTTGTTCACTTGAAGGACAAATTTGACAAGACAGTCATAGAACTGACCGACTCGTTATGCAAGTAGGGAACGCGAGGATGCTACAAGGATGCTACAACTGCCCGCAAGGTGAAATCGTTAACATTTTCTGTTTCTCAAATACGGAGGACACCATGGCAACTATTCGGTGCGAAGACCAATTCTTTACGGTACCTTGTCGACGCAATGGAGTATCGTCAAGAATGGTAATCAGCTCAAAAGTTGTTAGAGTCCAAAAAACCTGTGAAGTGTCTTGCGGATCTACAAGTACTGAATTCGAGTTGACAGGAATCCTGAAGTGGGTGAAAACTCTCCATGGGACAGCTATAAGACTCATCAAAGGAGAAAACAGGCTGTACGATGAGTTGGTCTTCTCAAACTTTTTCCATATCGCTGATGTGATGCTTTTGTGGCACAAGACGATCATAACAGTTTCGCTGGGAATGTTTCTTGCGCTCATGATCGGCTATGCGATATTCCGGGCCTGTGGACTTCGCACAATTTTTGGACTTCAACGGATCATCCTCAGGATTGTCCTTGGATTTGTGAAGCCTACCGTTTGGATTTCTAAGCACATCCTACATGCTACTCTGGCTACATGCACACGGAAACAGCCAGCAAGGAAACTGAAAAACTCCTGAGATTTCTTTTGTCGCATGAGCCGCCTGCTTCAATAATTGTACCTTCATTGTAACACCACATTCTTTTTTCAGCCACGAAAAAAGCACAGCACCCGCCGCGAGCAACACAGGCAAAGTTTGGGCACCACCTACTAAGACATCCGCCAAACCTACAACGCCCAACTTCAAGACTTCAAGGCTCGTCAACGCTGCTAGTCCCAATCCACCAAAACATCCCGTGAAACCAAACGCCAAAAGATCGGATTCAGTTCCAACAACGTCGTCGACAAGACTGCGCCAACCGTCGTCATCGTCATCTGATGAAGATTTGCCACCCAAGGAAGGCCGTGCATCAGGGACTATGCTCAAGGAGCTTTTGAGGCGAGGTAGCATAATTCTCTAGTAGGTCTCCAGCAAGGTTGATCAACTCGCACCTGCAGTTACTGTTTCTTTATCTCCAGAAACGAAAGAATATTTACAGCACCTTGAAGAAGTGGTAAAATCTTATCACGAACAGAATGTCAAGATGCACAAGGCGAACGAGGACAAAATCGACAAGATTGGATTGAAGGTGGACCTTCTCAATGCTCGTTTCACTCAGATGGAGAATTCAAGGAGCGCTGTAAGGCAGTAGATCGAGAGGAGAGCGACGAACGCCATACTGATCAATGGCAGCAGTTCTACAATGAATTCAAGCAGCTACATGAAGAAGTGTCCACTCTCAACCAATCGCAGTTGTCTTTCGATGTCAAAGGCCTCAACGCACGTTTCGCCGACACCGACGCCTTGAAAGCCAATGCTCAGGAGGATCTCAGCTCGGAGAAGGAAAGGATTCGGCGGGAATTGGACGTGACTGCGCGAGAACTCCAAGAAGTTCAAAAGAAACGCTCGAAGTTAATCATGCGGTCGAAAAGAAGTGGCAGAAAGGCGACCTGAAGGAAAAGCGTCGGAGCCTCCAGTCAAACGAGGCAAGATTGGAGCAGGATATGCGAGACCTTCGACGAGATGGCTGGGAAACGCCGTAAATCGGAAGATGCAAATCGATTGAAAGGACGTGATTACCCTCAGGAAAAAAGAAGGGAAAGGGACGCAGGCCAAATCAGACAATACGAGCGTCATCGAAGAAGCAAGGAAGGACCTGAGGAGTCGAAACAACGTCGTAGTCCTCCCCAGCTTCAATCAATCGGGACCGCGAACAGTTGAGGACAAAGTAGCGAGGAGGCGACAATGTCGTGGCCGGAAGTGTAGATGTTCCTCTATATTCTAGGTGTTTTTGCTCGATTTTTTTTATGTATTTCTCTATGCAGGCCGATTTCGTATGTTGTATTTCTTAACGGCTGACTCATCATGTGTTCTGTTCGTTTCCTTAGCATTAAGCTGATCTGTCAATGAATTCAAAACATTTGCAGAAACATCCGTTTATCATGTTTATATCTCGCTCACATACCAGCCGGCTCCGCCCATTTATCCCGTATAAAAGGATCCCGCTGAGCTGAAGATTTGTGCCTTTTATATTTGTTATATATTTATTGTCATTGTTAATAAAAGTTTAATTACCCAAGTTTGAGGTACCACCGATCCGGTAAACCATTATACCACCGAAACGATCTTATGAATGTTAAACGGCTCATCCATTTCGGATTTAGACGTTGTTACGACACAACAACCTTCGATGTATCAACAGCACATTATCATTACATTACCAATTGATAGAGTTTCTTCGCGCTGGCGGGATTGGTGAACATTCGCGCAGATGTTGTATCGTTTCACGACACACCTGTTGTTCCTGTAAAGAGGTGGACGCGATGTTTTTGAACGAATGGGTATCACAGAGTCAGAAACATTTCGAAATTCTTTCAAGCCTTGGGAACGACGAGTTCGTTGAAACGCCCGTCCACAAGAAGGCATTTTATATCAAACCTCGTATGCAAGGAGGATTGAAAGAAATTTACTCCCAAGA
This sequence comes from Heligmosomoides polygyrus polygyrus, assembly GCA_947396885.1. NCBI lineage: Eukaryota > Metazoa > Nematoda > Chromadorea > Rhabditida > Heligmosomidae > Heligmosomoides > Heligmosomoides polygyrus. Next base: position 61,463,420 of record OX377203.1, read on the forward strand.
TGCCAGGTTTCAAGAACGTCGAACTTGGGGCTTATTGATCAAACAATTGTTCAACTCTAAAGTAGGCACATTTAGGAATCTAGATAATGGAACTACTACCTTACGGTAGCCCAAAACGAGGCGTCAGATGTAGTCCATTCACAATAAACCGGTAACCCAATTCTAGGAGGAGCGTCTGCTTCATTTCGTGTGCAGATTTGTCGTAATCCAGAGTCTTGTGTTGCGGGTCGTGTGTTCGAGAAGTGACCGGCAAAATGGTTTGAAAATTTTTGGATAATTTTAAAGAAGCGTGGACTAGCAGCACCCGGCTTTTCAGCATTATATTACACTACCCATGCCAAGAAAAAAGTACCCTGGTTAAAACTACCGTCTACTACTTTAGTTTGTATGCCAAGTTAAAATTGTTCTGTTAATGCAACCAAGCCTAGTGGCAGGCTTTAAAGCCTAAGCTGTTGTTTGTGATTAAATTTATTATGCGGCTGTTGTTCTCAGAATGCAGATATTTTCTAGCCTTTGCAGCTGATCACGTACGTCAGGGTTGACCCATTAGTGGGTCGCTTCTCATGGGTGCCGCACTATTGGGCCGAATCCGTGGAGCTTGTACCGAAGTATCTGTTCACTCTCTCGTTAGCGCTTGGCCTGCTGAACAGTGTGCCCTGTTATGCGCTGGACGGGCAGTATATCGTCATCACTTGTGTCAACTGGACGTGTAAATCGTTTTCGAGACGGTGGGTTTTAGTTTCGTATCCGTTATCAGATAATAAACGAGCGATATGAAGGGGAAGAGCTTCTGCGAGCTTCAACTGATTGAGGGACATGTGCTCCGAAGATGGAGGTGGACGAAACGTTAGACAGAAATTGTGTACAATATCTTATTGTGTGACATACAATTCATGGTTTAACATTGGAGGACATGTCAGTTTACCGTCATATCCACATGCTTTTAGACGACGGCAGCAGCTGATTTCACTTATTTTATCGCTGGGGACTCTGCTGCTCGGCGCCAACGTTCTCATCGGTTTCGTAAAGATGCTTGTGTAGAGTAGTTTCCTTGCTTTGTGTGCAAATCACCTTCGTTGATTGATTATGTTAGAGATAAGTCCTATCCCCCTATCCCCTGTAGTTTCAGTAGTTCGGGGGGGGGGGGGGGAGCACTACAACCTTAAATGAGTTCTAGATGAGATCCAGCGAACTGATAATGTTTCCTCGAGAATTGCAATTAGATTCAGGATGAGAAATATCCAAGCAGCCCTATTCGCCCTATTCTGCGGTGCCTTCCCTAACAACGCTTTTATACTTCGAACTGTTCTTTTAACTAATGCTAAAGATTGAACTGTTCAGTGTTAACAGTACGTCAATGTCAAGGAAGATCCTGTTGTTATTTTTTGTATAACCGCTCAACGGTTAGGCCTTGTGAGGCTTCAGAGTTATAGTCCTAATTAGAGTTCATTTATGTGGCAAACCTCTATTGCTGAAACTGATATCAATAATGGCATATCCTCTGATTCTAGACACGGCGTCTCTTACCGACTTTTGTGAATATTCGTGCTTGTCATGGAGCATTCTCCGACCATATTGTTGATTATATTCGATAGTTTTTCCATATCGAGAAGGGCCTTCTTCATTTTAGAGGAAACTTATCAGCGCACTCAGTCGTTGCTAGATTACCTTTAGGCCGTGAATTGCTTCCATTCTCATGTACATTTTGTACTTTCGATACGTTCATTGTGCGCATTCGGGTTTCGAATTTCCACGTCTAGCAACTGTGACTGTATGCATGAGTGTCGCCCAATGCTTCTGGTGAATCTGTTGTCCAGAAATTCCACAGCATTGTTGTCGTTATGAGTGCGACCGTTTTCGCACTTTATTTAACCTAATAAAGATTTAATTTATCTATGCGCAACCGCTCCGTCACGCCTATCGGCGCGCCTCGCACTTGCGTGCTTCGCGAGATGTTGCAGCATCGCTATGTTAATGGAAAGGATCGTCACTTCAAGGTAGCTGCTCTCTTCCTACCCTAGCAGTACAAAAGGCAGTACTTGAGAACCATGGTCTCCTCTAATGTTGCTCTACCTTCCTTTGCACAATGCTCCGGCACGCCTATCGGCGAGACTTAAGATCAGATGGGTAGTTTTGCGGTATGGAACCATCCAGACCCCCTTCTCGACACTATGCCCAACATCGGCATCATCTCCAGACGGTTCAGTAATGTTGTTGCTTGTGCTAATCCTTATCGGTCTTAGTTGTTCGACAACCCTTCTGATGTCCCATAGCGTGGTACCCCACTTCACTCTAATGCCAAGTTTACTGCAGGCACCTTCACTCCTCATCCTTAAACGGTCTGATATGAGTGCTTGAAGCGTGGAGATTGATGACCGTTTCACCATTATGGGTTGTTCAGTGGATAGCGAAATGCTGGAATAACGGAAGAGTTGGGGGAATGAGATTCATTGAGGAAATATCGTTCCTCTAAGCGTGCAGGTGAGCGTCTCATAAAACAGGACACGTATGTCCAAAGCGAGTGGTATCAGCACACCGGGAACATTCCGCACTCTCGCATACAAGCGGATACGGTGCCAGCTGCTTCGCCTTCTCGATCTCCCGATGGGAGGATCACCGCAGGCGGTGATACTCCCGGCGAGGGTAAGCAGAGTGCTCTATCGTTCAACAGAATGAAATCCACTGTCGTGACGATAACGAGCGAACGACCTTCCGATGGATTTGAGATTCACTGTAGACGGTGATACAGTCAATCTCAGGCAAAAATCGACATTTTCGATAGGTACTGAGCGTCTGCTCGATTTTGGTCACACGACGAAAAGCCTTACTGTCAGAACGGAGGATGCACACCTCTTCTAATGCTATGTTGAGCAGAAATTTCTTCAACGCGGAACCGCTACAGCAGCGACGACCGGTATTGACAGACAAACAAGCTAACGTTATCGGTCGATATCAGCCTCCTGATCTAAACTACCGGAACTCGTCTTCCATTACAGCGGACGACGTGCTCGGCACGTCTTATGAACCCCAGGCACGTTGGGCGATGTGTTCGGCACGTCTTGCGAACCCTCAGGCGCGTGGAAGACGCCTGGGTTCTTTCCGCCATTTTCGCGCCCCTTAATTTGTGCCCGGTAATTTTCCCCTATTTTATGTCTCAGGTCGATAGTGTGACTTCATCGCCTAGCGTGTTATTATATAGTATCGTCTTGGATTTAATTGGTGGAGAGATTGGCTCATCCGCTTTACTGTTGTTATTCGACGGGTTTTGGGCAGCTTGACAAACAACAAATGGAAAGTGCTTTCAACTTGACTGAGATTGATTGATTTTTAGGTGGGACTTTTTTTACAACCGCGGGAGTGATCATAAATGACATTGTTCGAAAATTTAGTATAACATCGCCCCCTTCAAAGGGGCCAGTCTCAAAGCTTTCACTGGGTGCCAACTGATGTAAAGTCTTGTCTGCAGATAGCTTAATAACAAGAGCTCAGCCTACTTCCAGAGCTGTCAATGAAGCTTGTGGAGAAATTTAGTGCTGGGAAAGGACAAGGGAGTAGAAGTTTTGTGACTTGTAGCTGCTAGACGTACCATGCACTCTTCCAAAGTGCTTCTTGCAGTTCTGCCGTAAACATGTCCACTTCTGAGCGTGCGTATGCTAAAATAGGCACTCCCAGAAATTCGGGCACTCGAAGAAGCTTATTTATCGATGAGGCTATCAGACACATTTATGACGTGTTGAGAAGCAGGGTATTGGGAACGCTGTGTGCTAAGGCATGGCCAGTTTTGTCTTGAATCCAAAAAATGCTTCGAAAGTTCACATTGTGGTCGATTTTATTACGGTTACAGTTACGTGCATATTTCATACATGTAGTAAACTGACCTCATTGCAGTTTCACACGTTTCGTCATCTTTAACTGCACTGCCAACACATCTACATCCTCGCACTGCTAAAATGGCCATTGTTCAGAGCATGTTCCGCACAGCTGCATTAGTGTCTCCCAATGACGACTTGAATTCTCCATCGACGGAAATGGCTTCTCGCATTGCTTTGTAAAATAAGTGTGCGCCCGACAACATGCCTAATAGAGATCGTCGACCGTCAGTAGCTCGAACACCTAGCGCTCAAGAACGTAACAAGGTTCCCTTTTCAGTGCCATTTATAACGGATGCACTCAGCACCCAAAGGCGGGACTGTGTTCACAAGGCCGAGCTAGACGATCTCGTAAGGGTCACTGAGATACCCCGCCAAGCTTAAGACGCAACTTGTTAAAAACCGTCTCTATGACAGCGTGAGTACTACTCCTTCCCGCATGGTCTGCCCGTACGGTAGGGAAGGCGAGTTGAAATACATAAAATGTTTCATATTTTTTTATAAATTGAAAAACTAATTAATCAATTAATTAAATAATGTTTTAAAATAAAAAATACATTAAAAAGCGCAAAAATATTAAATAATAAAAGTATATAAATTAAAAATATATAAAATTTTAAAAATTAAAAAAAGAAAACAATAAAAACAAAAATTACCACCTGTCCATCTGTCGTCCCATTGATCATCGACTTGCTCGAGCGGGCGCCAGCAGCGTCTCCATTCGTCCCTTTTGCGTGCCAGAGTGCTCCAATGGATCCTCCTCGCTCGAGGGACACGAAGAGCGTCATATCGGTCGTTCAGGGCTTTCACGAAGAAGTCCGACCAACGCGTTGGTGAGCATCTTGATATCCCGCGGAATCCAGTCGGTGACGGCTCTCGTCCAGCGGGTCTCGCATTACGTGGCCGGCCCACCTAATTTTCGACAACTTGGCCCACGCGAAAGCGTCTCTGATCTTCGAACGTCGGCGAAGCTCGGAACTCCGGAGGCCTTCTCTCACTTGCGTGAGTCGTGTCACTCCGAGCATCGTCCTCTCGATTCCACGCTGCGCGACGCTGATCGCGTGTTCATCCTGCTTTCGTATAGCCCAGGTCTCTGAGGCGTATGTTAGGGCAGGAAGAACAGTGGAGGCGAATAGGTGGGCACGGAGTCGGACGCACTTCGTCTTCTTCACGACTTCTTCGACACTCTTGAAAGCTCCCCAAGCCGCTCGTTTCCTCCTGCTCAGCTCTGGTGCTAGGTCGTTGGCCATGTTGACTTCGCGACCCAGATACACATAGCTGGAACATTCGGAGATGTCCGTTCCGTTGAGCAAGAATGGGGCATCAGAAACTTGTCCGTTCCTCATGAACATCGTCTTCGTAAGATTCAGCTGCAGTCCAACGTGCCCACATACACGATCGAAGTCGGCCAGCATCCGCTCCGCCCGGCTGATGCTCAGTGCTATGACCACGATGTCGTCAGCGAAACGAAGATGGTGCAGCTGCTGGCCGTCGACCTTCACTCCCATGTCTTCCCATTCTAGTTCGCGCATGAAGTTTTCGAGGGTGGCGCTGAAGAGCTTCGGGGATAATCCCCTTGCCGAACCCCTCTCCTCACATCGATGGCGACGTCGTTGTAGAATGGTGAGATCTTGGTCGTGAATCCACTGTACAGCTCTCGAAGGACTCTGATGTACTGAGTAGGAACCCCCCGAGTGAGCAAGGTGTCGATGACCGCTTCAGTTTCGACGGAGTCGAATGCCTTCTTCAGGTCGATGAACGTAAGGCACAGCGGCAGCTTGTACTCTCGCGACACTTCGATGAGCTTCGTAATGGTGTGTATGTTGTCGATCGTGCTGAATCCTCTCCGAAATCCTGCTTGTTCGCATGGCTGCCCTTCGTCCAGCGTTCTGCTGATCCTATTCAGGATCACTCAGGTGAACAGCTTTAGACTACGGACAGAAGGCAGATCGGGCGATAGTCGCCAATGTCGTGCACGTCTCCCTTCCTGTACAGCAAGACGGTCCTGCTGGTCTTCCACTGAGATGGAACCTTGCACCCCGACAGGTAGCGCGTGAAGAGCCGCGCCAGGGTATTGATGAGCGCTGGCGGGAGGTTCTTCAGGTGTTCGGGTCTGATCCTGTCGGGACCGGGTGCTATACGCTTCTTCACCGATCAAATGGCGTGTGAGATGGTGTGTCGGATTTCGGAAGGGAGAACAGAGGGAACGACATATCCATCTTAGGGAAGACGGGTGGGGGCAGGTGGACGTGGCTATCGAAGTAGAAGTCGTGGATGACCTTCTCCATGGTCCTTCTGGAAGAGCTGACGGTTCCGTCAGGACGTCGGAGAGCGGTCATCTTGGTCTTGAAATTGGCGAAGTTCCGGCGGGCATTGCGGAGGCTCAAACCTGCCTCTGCAGCTTCAGCCAACACTTCCGCCCTTCTCTCCTTAAGATCCTCCTTTATCGCCGCTCTGCATAGCTTCGCAAGCTCGGACCAGTTGGTGGTTGCCTGACGCTTGTGCTGCTCCACGCTGGCGTATCAGCTCGAGAGTTTCGGAGAAGGCGTCTCTTGGTGGCCTTCAAGCTCTCGGCTCTCCTAGCACTATCGCGGAGATGGTGCACGAAGTGTTCGTATTCCTCGTCGATGTTGTCCATAACGGTATCTTCCCAAAGGCCGGCAAGAGAGATGTAAACCTCCCAGTTGATGGTCGTTCTGGGACTCCTCTTCTTGAACGTCACGGCCTTCTCTCCTTGACGCGAAAAGTGGAACCATGTGCGAAGGAGGCGGTGGTCCGATCCCGTGTAGAACTTGGGGACAACGGAAGCGTCGGTCAGGCAATACTTGCGGTTGAAGATGATGTGGTCGATCTCGTTGTGGAACTGGCCACCGGGGGATTCCCAGGTCCATCGTAGGGAGGGAGGCTTCTGGAACTGTGATTTTCCATGGACCGTCTTGGTCGACATGATAAACTCAGACAGCCTTTCACCTTGCTCGTTCCACTCCAAACCGTGGGTTCCGATGTGAAGTTCTTCCGGCGACCTTCGCGGTCCGATCTTGGCGTTGATGTCGCCGACGATCATCTTGTAGAAGGTGTGATCTTCCTTATAGAACTTCTCCAGCTCCACGTAGAAGGCTTCGACCTCTTCGTCGTCGTAGTTGGATGTTGGGGCATACGCGACGAATATAGTCAAAGTTGACACGGAACCACATCGCTTCAGTCGCAGACGTCCGATTCGGCTTGTCAGAGACTCGTACGAATCGATGTTCATGGCCAAGTGCGTGTTGACGAGGACACCAACGCCACCTACTCCCTCGTTCTCCGGAGTCGTAGGCGGCGTGTAGGGGGTGGTGTCTTCTCGTCTAGGTCAGTTCGATGACGCCGTACTTGATTTTCCTGGCTTGCATCATCAGGTCCTCGACGGATGCTTTCGATGCAAGCGTGCGAGCGTTGTAAGTACAGTTCGCCATCCTAGTCCTTCTCAATTTGCGCAGCCTGGTTAGGCCCTGGGATTTTAGCGGCCTCTCCGTACTCGTCCATTCCATCGCTGCAGAAATGGGGCTCTTTCGGGGTCAGGGGAATGAGGCCCTTTAGTGCTGCGATTTTTGACTGGAATACACACGGGTAGCTAGTCGGGCTCTGTCGTGCGGGCAAAGAAGTCCGGGCAGCCAGCCAGACTGCCAGAAGGGACGGGGCGAGACCTAAGGCGGCCTCGAATTGCCTTACATGTAATCCCAGTCTACCGAGTGCTAGCTTTTGACCGGGCCGACACAATTACAATCCGCGCAGGCGCAAACACATCCACACACATTGTGCATGAACATGCCGCTCCCACGCACAGCAGTGCGTCGACCCAGCACAGCAGAAGCAAGGAGTCCATCCCCTGCATCCCACCTTCGTCTTTGGGCAGTACACGGTCGCATTTGGTTCGAGTTTAGTTCCCCTATCCACCACCCGGGGCGCGCCACGTGGCCCTGCGACAAGCGGCCCGGATCCCTCTTAACAAGAGAGCCCGAAGACTCTCTATCGAGGGGGATCTGTGGAAAAACAAAAATTAGTTTTAAATAAAAAGTAGAAAATTAAAATTTTTATTTTTTAAATAAATAAATAGTTAAATAAATAAAATTTAAAATGTATATATGTGTATGTGTATGAGTATATGTGTGTTTTTATCTATATACATATATATATATAACATTAGGTTAATAGTTAATAACAATATGTTAAAGATTCTATAATGAAGTGCAATTGTATTAAAACACAAGTGTTGACTATATTTTTAAATTGTAAAACTTAGTTGCTAGTACAAGTTAAAAACAATTTTAAAAATATTACGCCCAATACAGCACTGGCAACTAGATTAATTAGTTACCTTCTTCACTGATGAGCTTCGGGGTAACTAATTATAAACATGTTTTGTATGAAGGTAGAGGCGAAACAAAACATGTTTAATGTTATTGTTGTTATTGTTGTTGCTTTGATTGTTTTGTTGTTTGTTTTCCACTTGTGATTGCTGTAATGTTTAGTAATTTTGATTACAGATATACACCTGATTCTTTCTAATTCTGTTTGGTTGTTGAGGCATTGAGTTTAGAACTGTTAAAGTACTCAGGGATTCAATTAATAAACACATTAACTGATTCTATTGACCCTGGAGGGCGCCAGCTGGAGGGCCGCTGAGGGGCTTACCCGAAGGGAGAACTCATTCACCCAGTCGTTTTCCACCCGAGGGTGACCAACCAGCCTTTCGGCTGCTTCCATAAGGTCGGTCGGGTTGCCTTACTCCCTTTTCATTTCATTCTCTCATTAACTTTCGGAACTCCTGTAGCTTGAAATAATCCTTGGACAAGTAATTTCTCAAACTCTTTTTGTCTTTTCCAGGCTCTGAAGAAGGCGGTTACGCCGAAACGTAAGCCCATATCGATCTTGGCTCGACAGCTTCACAACATCTTACACCACTGCTAAAGATTCAATGACAGTCGGGCATGGAACATCTACATATTGTTAGTTACAAGGGCGACATATGCCTAAGTGCGTGAACCACACATACACGGCTTTCGCGATCTCTATGCATCATTAGCTTTCAACACGCAATTTCTTGACCCTTCTGACTTCTAAGCTCAGCTGCGTGCTTTTGAGATATGAAGCCATTCAACAGTTTAGGTGCAAAGTCGCACTCCTGGTCTGAACGATATGAACGGTCTGAACGACCTGGATCTTATCATATCATATCTTCTCCGCTTCAGTCACAACACCACTACACACCACTCTGTCGCCCCCCCCCCCACTCTTAAACGTTCTAAGTCAGAGGAAAACCGAAATTATGTGTAGCTGATGCTAGCCGATTTTTCTCGCTTTCTGGAAAGGCCTTCTTTTAGAACGGAGAATTGCCGCGGTGACAGCACTACGAATTTTTCTGCTCGGGAAACGCTTTGCCTGACTGTCACCTATCAACAGACCAACAAAGGAACGGCGAGCTCCGACCAAAGCAAAAATCGAACATATCGATTGATATTGATCTATCGCTTCAGCGAAACTGCACACATTGTGAAACCCACGCATGAGCCATCATGTCTGCGTCCACCTTCCCACTCCGATTGTTACACGGTTTATTTCGGCTTACGCCCCAGGTAGAACTCACCCTTATACGATGGCGCGGTGAAGCACCAAATGACTAATTCGAATAGTGGCATCTTAAAAAGCTATGATCTTCCTAACGTTTTTGAAATCAAACTGAACATCTTCCAAATCAAAACGAGCCTCTTCAACATTTAACTAGGGACTCCAAGAAGGTTGGAATAATTTTTGCTCGAGGAAAATTTAGCATGACTTGTGGTTTTAATTCGCCTGCCCAACAGCTGAACGCACTGTTTGAAATTTTATAAAATTCTCACCTTCTCAAAAGAAATAATGGAGTAAAGCTTGTTTTATAGAGCAGGAAGCCGCCCGCTTTTATGCTAAGAAGTAGATTTCGTGCCTTGCTCTTGTCCAATACATGCGATTTTTAGTCGATTGTTAGTAAAATTTCTTTTTTTTTCGTGGAGAACTGTAAATGAGACAGCAAAAACATTTGTAAAGAACACACATATCCTCGCTTTGTTCTCTGCACCTTCAGAGATTTTGGGTCTGCGGCCGTGGACCGGTTTAGTGGAAGCTGTTTACCAAACGCACGACGATGGACTCCAAACCCATGGTGAACGAAACAGAAGAGATGGACCTGCGACTCGCTCTTATTCATTCGCAGCGCTTCAAGAAGGTTCTCCTCTTCGACAACGCCGCACCCAATTGGGAACAAGTAACCACGGAGAAGCTTGGCCAGCTGGGCTATGTTCACATGCCTCACCCACCGTATTCGCCGGACATCTCTTCATGCGACTACCACTACTTCTTGAGCCTACAGGACTTCCTGGTCGGAAGGGACACAAGATCCCAAGCAGTCCTTGACAACCATATCGAGCAGTTGATCAACACCAGGTCTAAGCAGTTCTCGAACGATGGGATCAGTAAGTTGGCTGACCGATGGCAGCAAGGTTATTGCCTTTAATGGCAGATACATTCCTCAGCATCGTTGAGTTGTAATTGAGTTATAAAGAGATAAAGATTTTTTCAAATTGTCTCATTACTTTTGCCCCCTCCCCCCTAGTATGTCCAAAGAGAATGAGTTAGTGTAAAAATGTGTTGGCTAGCCATACCCAATGTAGAGACCCCAAGTATCAAATATCAAGAAGCCAGGTGATCAGATGTCAGAATTTCAACTGGTTAAACTCACGACTTCTTTCAAAAGTGCGACTAAGCTTCCACAGAATGAAAGGTGAAAAGCCCAGCATTGTAATTATATATTTTTTGCGCAAAATTTTCAACCAGTTCGGGCGCCAATATTTTGACGCACCAGAACGAGCGCTGAGTAGAAGCCTTCTTTGATCATAATTGCGCTGACCTGACATGCCTTACAGAGACATTGCACTGGGCTGCATGGCCAACGAATCCCTCATTTCTTTTTCTCGTAACTACAGGCCTATTCGACTTTATGCAGCCCTCCATTATCGATTCATGCGGCCAAATCTTGACGAGTTTTTGGGTTTTCTGGATTGTGCAGATCACACAGATTCCATAACTCTTAGAGTTGTGTCCGCATTCGCAAGGATTCCCAAAATATTCCTGATATAGATATATACCGTAATGATATAAACATATACTATAATATAACTAATTCCCAAAATATTCCTGATATAGATATATACCGTAATGATATAAACATATACTATAATATAACTAATTATATGTCACTCTCAACTATAATATACACTGAGAACTCTGCTCAGAACACGGACACTCGATTGCAGACGACAGGCCCTTATGACAGACCGGCCTACGAACGTCTTATGTGACATCATATGGTTGATGGCGCTTAAGAGTTCTCGAGTAAATGCTAAGGCATCCTCGGGAACCGACGCGCCCTCGCAAAGCCCGGCGAGTGCGAGAAGAATGCGGGGGTCCCTGGTGCGAGGACGGCATCGGAGGGGGTGGGGCAACTGAGCTAGTCCGAAGGTGCCGCAACGTAAGCAAGACCCGCGTAGCAACGTTGAATGTGGGTACGTACGTTGACGGGCCGGGACCCAACGTTTGCGTGACGCGATAGCAAGTGTAGAACGTTTGACCGCTTGATGAAGATTGTTGTCGCGACGAAGAGCGACGATGTCATTTCTTTTCCGCGTGTGCTTCGCAAGCAGGTTGCTCTGAGCAAACCAAGGACGAGTTCTGTTCCCTGCTTGATGAGCAGACAGCGGAAGTGCCGTCAGAAGATATGGTTGTTGTGGCAGGCGACCTTAATGTCACGTCGAAGCAACGAAATGCGGCTACAGTTGTCATGGTCATGGTGGTTTTGGTTATGGGTCACGAAACCGCGATGGTGAGCGTATACTTGAGTATGCAGACTCACACGATCACACCATCTTGAACACCAAATTTTGCAAACGTGACTCCCACCTCATCTCGTTTTATAGTGGGAACGCTAAAACGCAGATTGATTACGTGCTTGTTAGGCGTCGCGTCCTAGGCTTAGTCACAGAGGCGAAGACCGTGCCTTGACAGTTGCCACACAACACCGTCCGCTGATCTGCACTCTTAAGTTTGCCCCAGCGAGGCTGAGGCAGGTCGAGCGATGCGATCCAGAAAGGATCGAAGCGGCTGTTATTTCTCGTTCTCTGCTGCCGACGGTAAGAAGCGTCAAGCTGCACAGTCGGAACTCATTACGAAGCCTGGACGACTGAAGGTGGACAAGCAGGCCTGGCTGTGGACAGACGACGTGAAAGCAAAAGTGCGATAGATGAAGTCGTTCTATCACGTGTTTCTCGGCGAAAAGACAGCCTATAACTGGCGGAAGTACCAAGAAGCCAAGAAAGCTGCAAAGAAGGCCGTGGCTGTTGCAAAAGCCACTCATTATGGAGATGTCAACGAGAACCTCGAGTCACGCGATGGTGAGCGGTATCTGTACCGACTTGCAAAGTTTCGCCAACGGCAGACTGAGGATATTGAGAAGTTCTTTGGCATCAATGATGAGAACGGCCATCTTCTTACGGACCACAAGAAGGCATTGAAGAGATGGCGCGACTACTTTGAGGAAATCTCTTCGGTGGAATTTCCTCATCCAGCCATCCCTTCAACGGCTCCAACCCACGGCCCCGTTCAGAAGATCGCCGTGGAGGAGATTGAAGCGGCTCTGAAGAAGATGAGGCCAGGCAAGGCAACTGGGCCCGACGACGTGGCGGCTGATTTATGGAAATCCAAGTACTGGTGCCCTGCTGAGTGGTTGGTGAAGTTCTTTAACCAGATTATGGCGGAGAAGAAAGTGCCTGCGTGCTGGCGCCAAAGTACGACGATTGCGATTTGGAAGAAGAAGGGCAGCCCTGTAGACTGCTTCGATTACCGTCCGCTTCGCTTGCTTTCGCACAGCATGAAGATCTTTGAGCGAATTGCCGATGGACGAATTCGGGACATCGTCCAGCTTTCCAGCAATCAGTGCGGCTTCGTTCCTGGCTTGGCGCCGTTGATGCCTATCATGCCTGCCGCCCTCCTCCTGATGGAGAAGCATTGCGAAAAACAGAAGCCAGTGCATATCGCCTTTCTCGACTTGGAGAAGGCCTTTGACCGTGTACCGCGTGAGGCTATATGGTACGCCTTGCGACAACACAACGTACCTGAGTGGGTGCGGATGCTCTACTCTTGCCCAGGGAGTCGAAGGCGAGCGCCAACTAGATCCTCGATGGAGTTTTTAATCTCTATCTGAGTGTTACAGGGATCTGCGCTATCCCCACTGTTCTTCATGGTCATGATGGATGCAATCTCACGAGATCTGCAAATGGCGGCATATTGGACGCCACTGATGACGTCATGCTTGCATGTGAAGACAAAACCGAACTCGAGCGCCAGGCACAGGCGTGGTGCGATCGCTTGGCATTGTTCGGTCTCAAGCTAAACGTCAAAAATACGGAGTACTTGACGACCGATGTGAACGAGCACGCATCTTTTAAGATCAGCGGTACTGAGCTCTTTATTCTTTATTCAGGACGTGACGATGACTACATCACGTATTGTTAAAAAAGTAACATAATGAAAAGCAAGAATAAAACAATGGACACTAAAGTCTAGAAAAAAACGTGAAGCTAAAAAAACGCACATTAAAAGATTAGACAGTGCAACAGGAAACAACTGCAATAAATGTGTGAACTCTACCTTGTGATCTGTCTACGGAAAAGATGAGACCTAAGCTGATTCAACGTCATATTGAGTATGCGGTCCTTCATCAACATCCTGAGGCTTGCAAACGCCCGGTGAGAGAAGAAAGTTGACCTGGGTTGGCGTTTACTCACTGAGCCAGCTAGCCTTATGCCACCACTTCTAGTATTGGTATCAGCAAAGTAAAAGAAATCACTTGCGTTGACATCAACTCTACCAGTAAGTATTTTGAACACCATAATTATGTCGTTATTTTCTCTTCTGGTTTTTTAGGGAGCGCAAACTTAGTTGTTTCGCCCTTTTCGCGCCGTTTGGAATTGAAGAAAAGCTAAGACCAAAGGATCTCATTAGCAGCTTGCGAGTGAAACTGTTTTGCACACTTTCTAGAAAATCGATATCCTTCTTTTTGGTAGGGTTAAAGACTGTGGTGTCACCTTCAATTATTGGGCGCACATAGACCTTGAATGCTCGGATAAGTACTTGAGGGTCAGGTGTTTTCAGGGTCTTGAATAAGTTGTATATGTGAAACATGATTTTATTTACTATCACTTTATAATGGGCTTTAAAGTCAAGTTTGTAATCAAAATGGTAGCCCAAGTCTCCGACCTCACTTACAGCTCTCAGCCTTATGCCATCCACTGAATACATTGTCTCTGAAGAACAGTTACCGACGGTCATCACGCATGTTTTATCAACGGCAAGAGGCAAACCCCATCGCTTGGACCAACAGCTGATAACATCAATAGCTGACTGCAAGCTTAACGAGTCAGCATTAATTGCTCAGTCTTATATAGTTTGATGTCATACGCATACATTTTGCAAGTAACATTGCAGGTAGAGACCAGCCCAGGAATCTCATACGTGTATATGAGGAACAGAAGTGGTGAGAGGACTCCACCCTGCGGAACTCCGCTAGGGGCAGGATAGACATGGGAAAAACGTGACCCAACCTTCACCTGGTATGTCCTGTTAGAGAGAAAACTTTCCACCCAAGCCACTATCATTGGATAAACTCCCACGATCCTACCAATTTTTTATGAGGCACTCTATCGAACGCCTTAGCAAAATTGAAATAAACAATGTCCACGCTATTCTTGCAGTTTAGAGCCGCAGTCCAGTCATTTAAATATGTTAGTAAGGCTGTTTCAACTGATCTCCCATTTATAAACCATAATGTTCTTTCGGGATAATATTGTGTTTCTCTAGATGGTTTAAAATCCTCTTCTTCATGATTTTCTCGAAAACTCTCGCAAAAACTGAGGTAATGCTCACCGGCCTGTAATTCTCTAGATCCTCGAAAGGAGCCTTTTTGGGTACAGGACTAATAAGAGCATGCTTCCAGCGAGCCGGGACCTCACCTTTAATGTAGCTAGAGCTAAAAATGTATTCTAATGGATACCCGATATAAGGAAGAATCTTCTTAACAAAAATTAGAGGGATGAAGTCTGGAGTACAGGAGAACGAGTTTTTCCAATTTGAAAGCAGTTCAATGATTTCATCTCTATGGAACCATAGAGTTGGGCCCATAGAAGGACAAACTTGCTTATCATCAAAACGATCACTAGAGCTCGGGTTAGCGAACGAGTTTTGGAAAACTTTAGCTAAAAGATGGGCTTTTGATTCATCACTTAAGGCTATCTTACCATCATCTAATCTTAAACAGCAAGCAGAATTTCTTTTGCCACTTCTAGAACTTATATACCTAAAGAATTTGGTCTTGTCTTTCGACATTAAAAGCCGTTTTTCTAGATAAATGTTATACTTATTCCTTTTCAGTCCTGACATTTATCTCCTTGAATTTATTCCAAGTAACATTATCGTTCATAGAAGCAGCTAGTTCCCACGCTTGAGCTCGTATCTTAAGCATATTGCGTAGATAATAGCGAAGCCCAAGTTGAATGGGAACTAGTTTGCGAATTGGAACGAAAAGCTGAATGGTGTGGTGAAGGACAGCGAGGAAGATTTTATACATCTCATTTACTGTTGAGACCGAGCTAAAATTTCCAATCCAATCGATGGTAGACAGGTAGTGCTCAATCGCAGGATAGTCGGCGTTCTTAAAGTCAGGCTTCCACTCAATGCGCTCCTGGAGGTGTTGAATCTCTAAGTCAAACTTATCGTGGAATGATCACTGCTGCCGATCGGAGCACTGATAATCACATTCTTAACTAACGATGATTCGTTGCAAAATAAAAGGTCTAGAATGGCGTCACCTCTTGTCGCTGATGTCACATACGGTAGAAAACCATGAGCCACTGTAAAGTCACGAAACTTTTTGGCAATATTAGTGCTTGATGAAGTAGTGGACTGAGAAATGCCTCCTGTCGAAAAGCATAAATCGGGAAGGTTAAAATCACCCAGAAGGATGCATGGAACGTCAAAAGCAGAGAAATTACTCAAAGCCATTAATAGCTGAATTGAAATATTCACTGAGCAATTAGGAGTTCTGTAAACACCAATAAGTCGAACGCAAGTTGCGTGAGGAAATATATCACAAACAAGGAGTTCATAACCATCTCTGACTGATTCCTTGAAGACCACTCTGCAACGGTGAGTTTTCTTGAGCAGTATAATAATCCCTCCACCTTTTTTGTAAAGCCTATCACTCCTTATCGCATCGTACTGAGCACTAATTGTGCCAAGGAGAGTATATTCATCTACTTGAGGACTAAGCCATGTCTCAGGAAGTAGAACAAGGTCGAAGTTTCTCTCACAAACGCTTGCCACCAATGATTCGGCATTTTTGACAAGGGACCTGACATTGCAAAACATACAACGGAAAGAGAACACATAATTTCTAGAACACTTCAGATGTTTTCCGAATGACTGAGTAAAGGATTGGATGGCTTAGAGTTAGACTGCACCTCGGGAGCGGAAGGTTGATTCACCGAGGCTGAGTCACTCGGAGGAGGCATAGCTTTGCGTGACCGAGTGTGGATGAAGCGCTAGAACGTTTTTCCCGCCTGCGCTGCCTCTCAGACCTAGTGAGTGATTCGCGAAGAAACACATCCGTGAATGGAGTGAAGCGCAACCGGGAAGCATTTCGTAACACCTGTTTCTGGAAACGGCTAGTTGGAAGAATGACCTTCTGAAGTCGAAGATGATTTGACGAAGGCTTACCCATGCGATGCGATAAACTGTCTTTGGTAAGCACTCAACATTTAGAACTGCCAGAATCTCAGTAACAGAAGCCAGGTCGTGAAAGACATTGTCAACGGAGCGAGAACAATTAGGTTCTGGAAGATTACGGATTACGATTGATCTTCTCAAATCAGGGTCATCTTCAGCTTTCTGAGCGACCTGAGGCTGAGGATCAACAACAGAAGCTGTAGGTTTTTCAGGAAAAGGATCCGACTGCAAAGTTTTGAGCTTAGACAAAAGATCGGCATTCTCCCTACGCAATCGTTCCATTTCGTCGAGCAGCTCCCTGTTCCTTCGATTGGCAGCCTTGGTCTCTTCGTTCATTTCAATCATGACATCGACGATGACCTTCATATAAGGGGGAATACTTTCCTCTTTAGCAATGTCCATAAGGCGATGCAGCGGTTCAGGTTCATGAAACGACTCATCAGTTCGGCTCCTCTTGGCGTGGCGAATAGGCACTGAACAGGATCTCGAAGGAGACCAAACTATTCTCGGTGATCGGCAAAAAAGTCGATAACCACGGAAAGCGAGTAGCGACTTCACCTGCTAAGGTGGCAACTGATCGGGCGAATAAAATCAAGTGTTCCCTTGCCACTGGGAACGTCGCGGTGAAATACAAACAGCAGGAGTTCTCAGACTTCGACCAAATAGTACGAGAAGTAGCTGGTCGGCGGAAGAGTCGAGAGCGACAAAATGGCCGACCGCTCACGGCCACAGACGGTCGTTAATGTAAGCGTAAGCTCTCACGAGTTACATCTTGCAAGTATCTTGGATCAACAGTCACGTCCGATGGCAGCCTAAAGTTGGAGGTGAATGCGCGAGTCAGTGCAGTCTGGTCCAAATGGCGCTCGTTGACTGGGGTTCTCTGCGACAAGTCAATACCTGAGCACCTCAAATCAAAGGTTTTTAGAACACTCGCTGGCCCAGTAGCGACGTACGGTGCTGAGTGCTGGCCCGTGACGAAGGAAGTTGAAAGCCGCCTCAGTGTAGTGGAAGCGAAAATGCTACGGTGGACGGCTGGAGTTACGCGTTTGGACGCGTTCGCAGCGACACCATACGGCAGAGGTTCGGTGTTGCCCCGATAGCCGAGAAGCTGCGCGAAGCTAGTCTTCGATGGTACGGCGACGTCCTTCGCGCTAACGACGACACCTCCGTTAGATTGGCCTGAACCTTGAGGTCCCTGGAAAGCGGCCCAGAGGACGCCCGAAGCAGCATTGGCTAGATAGATTGCACCTGGACTTAAAGATAGCTGGTGCGCATCCTGACTAAGCATTTGATCGTGAGAATAGGAGTCACCACACCAGATGAGCGGACACCGCTGCCAAGCGGGAAAGACGCATCAAATTGTTCAAATTGGACACGCTTCTAATTGTAAGCTAGCCTCAGAATTTTGAAACGAAATTAAACGTATTCCATATTATTAAACGTCCAAAATATTGAAAAGAGCTTCTTACAAGCTAAACTACGAACTCTTCAGAAGGGTAGAATAATTTTTGTTCAAAAAAAATTTGCTATAACTTTGTAAGCTTTTTTTTAAGTTCAGCTGCCCGAACGAGTATGATAATTTTATACAATTTTTTGAGAAAAATTATAAACTAAATTTTGTTTTGAAGCGTAACAAGACAGCAACCTTGTTGTGCATCAAACACCAGATTGTGCCGTGCTCTTGAAAAGCCGTCGCGATTTTTATTTGCTTGATAGTGTGACCACTGCTTACATGAAGCATCAAAGGAAAATTTGTGTTTTTTACAATTATCCTTGTTATATTGTTTGCAACCTTTATGTGCCACCTCATCGCGGTGAAGGGGTGAATATCACTTTGTGATGGCTAACGGTACGCGACGTTTTGTGTATGGGCGGCTCTCCTGTATCCCTGGCCAGGAACATGTGAGTAACCAGACCACCGCTATGGCTCAAACAACTAAACCCGCGCCCCAGTCCTCCGCGCGCCGGAGGTGGAGTTCTACGACGTCGGTTGCATCCACCTCCGGCGAGGGGAGTTAAACTCGCAGTCTCGGAGTTAAACTATCAGGACGTCATTGGAATCGGACTACCGGAAACTCCCTCCCACAGTGACACCAAAACTGCCTATTCGTCTGCACTTATAACTGTCGTTCGATCGCATCTGAGCAGACCTTCGGACACTGCTTTGCAGAAGCCGCAACATCAAATACGACGTTATCGCCTTGCAGGAAACGAAAGGCAGAACGGAAACCATAAGAAGGACCGAGCACAACGACCTTCTCATTATCGGAGCAAAGGTGGACAGAAAGAATATTGGCGGAGTTGGATTTCTCGTCAATTCGACAGTGCACCACCTAGTAGACTCTTACAAGATAATCAGTCCGCGAGTAGCTGTTCTTCGTCTGGAAACCAAAGATCAAGGAACCATCTCCATCACAAATAGATATGCTCCAACATCTGCGGCACAGATGAAGAAAAGGAGGAATTCTACAAGCTGTTCGAAAGGACTGTCAACGACGAGAAGAGCTACTACAAAGTTGTCGTTGGTGACTTTAACGCCATCGTCGGTACGAATGATCACGACGAATGGAGGCTAGGACCACATGGAACTTCCTCAAGGAACGAAAACGGAGAGCGCCTGATGGACTTCCTATCCGCGTGCCGTCTCTACCATGGAAATTCTATGTTTAAGAAGCCTTCAAACCGACGATGGATCTGGGAAAGCCCAAATGGAGAAACACGTTCGGAGATCGACCATGTTCTTACAAACAGACGCTGGAGTCTGTTCGACGTCTCTGTGCTGCCTTCATTTGACACCGGCTCGGATCACCGTCTTGTCCGTGCGAAGCTGACTCTCAAAAAGAGGATGTTCAAGCCTGACACTCATAAACCGGTACCGGTGAGGATCCCCACATTCAAGTCTGAGGAGTTGGAATATGCAATAAAGTCGTATGATTGGAATCTTCTTGAAGATCCATCGGAAGACTACGACCTTCTCTCCAAAGCACTGTTGAAATGTGCTAGTAGCTCTTGCGGAGCCACATCACCGTCTTCTTTAAGACTCAACGCACATGCGATTAAACTCTTGGAGCAATGAAGAGCTGTTAAACTGGAACCTAATGCTTCCCATCTAGAAAATGTCATCATCTCGAAGGCCTGTCGAATTGCAGTGAAGGAGTCCATTCAAGCCTACAGAAGTTTGAAGCTGTTAGAAGCCGCTGGGAAAGGTTCAAGCATAAAGCGCTGCAAACGAGATCTCTGCGATCAGAAGGCAATAATGTCAGCCCTTGTGGATAAAGATGGAACAACGCAAACGTATCGAAGAGCGATGGAGGCCATTGTTCAAGAATTCTACTCAGATCTGTTCCGTTCTTTCATCACTGTCCCGAAATGCTTGATGCCACCAGCTGAGGAAGTACCTCCCATTCTGGAATCAGAAGTTGCTCATGCCATCAGAAGGATGAAGCCTGGCACTGCTTCCGGACCGGACGGCATTTCTGCTGATCTCCTTCGTGCGGGTGGCAGTGCCCTCTGCTCACTTCTTGCCAAGCACTTCATCCACTACCTTCGACGTGGTAGGATTCCGGACTCATGGAAGGAGTCGAAAATAGTTTTAATCTGCAAAAAAGGTCAGCAGGAGGATATCAACAGCTATTGACCCATCAGCCTTCTCTCGGTTGTGTACAAGATCTTCACCAAGATACTGCTTAACCGCATGGAGCGTTGCTTGGATGAATATCAGCCAGTGGAGCAAGCAGGGTTTCGCAAGGATTTCTCCTGCATGGACCATATTCAGACTGTCTCACAGCTCATCGAGAGGAGCCGCGAATACCACCTTCCACTTGTCCTTGTCTTCGTAGATTACCGGAAAGCGTTCGACTCTGTGGAAATCAACGCCGTTTTGAACGCACTTGTGCACGCTGGTATACCATCGCCCTACATCCGACTTCTCGACGAATGCTTCTCGAACACATCGACTACCATCCAGCTGTTCGATCGAAAGCTTAAAATTCGTATCGGGAAAGGAGTACGGCAGGGAGACACGATTTCTCCCAAGCTATTCACAGCGGCACTCCAGGATGCCATGAAAGACTTGAACTGGGACGATAAAGGCTACCTTGTCGACGGTAAACGGATCAGCAACCTTCGCTTCGCCAACGATATTGTTCTCATCTCTACGAGCACGGCAGAAGTCGAGGAAATGCTGAATGAGCTCAATGTGGCAGGTATGAATATTGGATTCCAAAACACAATTTATGGTCAACCAGTGGTGTGACACGGGACTCGTAAGGTTAAATGGAGTCGCTCTACAATAGGTCGACTCCTACGTCTATCTGGGAAGAGAGCTGAACATAGATAACGACCTCGCTCCTGAAATCGCCCGCAGGAGTCGCGCAGCATGGTCAGCCTTCAGTTCGATTCGCGAAGTCACCGATCAGGGTAAGGATCCCGGCCTCAGGGCCTCGACATTCAACGCCTCTCTACTGCCTGCGATGTGTTACGCGACGGAAACCTGGCCCGACAACAAGACAATCGCCAGAGCGATGCAAACTATGCATCGTGCACTGGAGAGATGTCTTCTGAGGACTAGCCTTCGTCAGCAATGGCAAGAAGGCCTACGAAGCTCGGAGCTACGGGAGAAGCCGCAATTAGCAGACCCGCTGCAGTACATGAAGAAGTCCAAATATCGCTGGGCCGGACACCTGCTTCGACGAAAGGACGACAGATGGAGTCTCCATGTCACAGAATGGCTCCCGAGAGACCATAAGAGACCACTGGGACGACCGCCAACGCGATGGCAGACTCATCCTCGAGATCTTTCAGAGAGCGGAGTCTGCCTCACTGGATGCAAGCAGCCAGAGATCGAGCGGTCTGGAAGAGTTGTGGTCCCCGCTGAGAAGACCTCCAGCCGACAAAGGACCATCAAAGTATCAAAGTAAGGTAAGTATTGTTTACAGGCGTAAAACTTCATGCAAACTGCAATTTTGCTATCAATTGAATACAAAACGCGACGTCTTGGACAAGTGCATCGCACAGTCCCTCTTTTGGCACTAAAAATTGCCGTTTTTCTGCTCGCTAAAACAACCTACATACCATTATTTTCCACGAAAAAACGAAATTGGGAAATTGAAAAAAATAAAACTGCAAACAAAGCGTTTAATTTTTGGGTAAGTGAACTAAAACTTCAAAAACCATACTAAACATTTTCTTAAACAGGAAATTATTCTAACCTTTTTGGAGAGTGTTTAGTTTAGGTCAGTTCAGTATAGAAGAAGTTTTTATTTCGATTTGTAAGAGTTTCCTTTGGTTTCAAATGTCTTAAGCTAGATTAGATGAGTGTCCAATTTAACGTGAAAAGTGTCCAATTCGGATTGAAAAGTGCCCACTTCAAATTCGACGTGAAAATGGTATATTAAAATCATCATCATTTTCAATAGCGTTTGTCCCGTATGGTGGTGGGGTCCAATCTTCTGGTGTGGTGAAGCCATTCCTCCCGATCAAACGCTTGGTCGGGATGCACAGCGCTATCTTTAAGTCCAAGTGCAACGTATCTAGCCAACGCTGCTTCAGGCGTCCTCTGGGCCGTTTTCCAGGGACGTCAAGATTCAGGCCAATCTAACGGAGGTGTCGTCGTTAGCGCGAAGGACGTCGCCGTACCATCGAAGACTAGCTTCGCGCAGCTTCTCGGCTATCGGGGCAACACCGAACCTCTGCCGTATGGTGTCGCTGCGAACGCGTCCAAACGCGTAACTCCAGCCGTCCACCGTAGCATTTTCGCTTCCACTACACTGAGGCGGCTTTCAACTTCCTTCGTCACGGGCCAGCACTCAGCACCGTACGTCGCTACTGGGCCAGCGAGTGTTCTAAAAACCTTTGATTTGAGGTGCTCAGGTATTGACTTGTCGCAGAGAACCCCAGTCAACGAGCGCCATTTGGACCAGACTGCACTGACTCGCGCATTCACCTCCAACTTTAGGCTGCCATCGGACGTGACTGTTGATCCAAGATACTTGCAAGATGTAACTCGTGAGAGCTTACGCTTACATTAACGACCGTCTGTGGCCGTGAGCGGTCGGCCATTTTGTCGCTCTCGACTCTTCCGCCGACCAGCTACTTCTCGTACTATTTGGTCGAAGTCTGAGAACTTACGCACGGTGTCGTCGTTAGCGCGAAGGACGTGGCTATAGCATCGCAGAACATAGAAGATTTATTAAGCCAAAAGCGATACAAAAGGACTTTACACAAAAGTTTACAGCAAAAATTGGCTTTTCGAATATTCACAAAAGTGATCACTTCGAAAATTTGCAGATGTAAAAAGCGCTCATTTTACAAATCGATTTAGTATTTCATTCACTGAAAAGGTTACTGTAAACAAACATATGTATTCAAACAAAATATTCCTTGCTCCTACGGAAAATTGTTCTGTGGTCAAATTCACAAGTATCCTTTCTGTTTAAGAAAATTTTCTAATTTGTAGTTGAATGTTTTTGGTGAAGAGTCTAGGATTGATGCAGGGAGTTCGTTCCAGATTTTCACAACACGAGCCGAAAAAGATTCTTGAATTTTTCTGAGTGCGGTTTTAGCGGTTGAATTCTAAGATTGTGCCCTCTTGTAACCCCATTGAATGGGGAAAAAGGGAAGAGTTCATTTTTATCAATATCCAAGTGATCATTAGCAATTCTAAAAACAAGCTTTTGATCATAAATAATTCGTCTTAGTGACAACGAGTTAGTACAGAGTCGGGCCAATCTTTCAGGGTAAGAAATTTCAAATAAATTATTCCTAATGAACACTTGTTTTGTAATTTTTTTTGCACACTGTCTATCTGACTGATATAACTCTGCTTTAATGGGGACCATACAGGTGTACAATACTCTAAAGTAAGTCTTACATAAGTAGAAAAAGTTTGAATAATGTTGCCATATTGTGAGTTTGAAATGCTCGTAATATACAGTTGGACTTGGCATGAGCTGCAGCAACAGTTTTTTCAATATGCTCGTCAAAAGTTAGTTGGTTGGAGTACACAACTCCCAAGTCACGAATAGAATTCGAAGTGTGCAGCCTGCATCCTGCTAGGTGGAAGAAGCAGTTTTTGGGATGATGGCGCCCAATGAGCATGACAGTTGTTTTCTCTAGAGAAATTTCTAGTAGCCATTTTGTAGACCGGTACCACAGCCAGAGGCGAAACCGCACTGATTAGTGGAAAGCTGGACGGCATCCAGGATATGTCTATTGAAAATTCGCTGAAAGATTGTCATGGTGTGCGAAAGAAGGCGAATTGGACGGTAGGTAGTGCAGTCCACAGGACTGCCCTTCTTCGTCCAAATCGGGATGGTCATGCTTTGCTGCCAGCTCTCAGGCACTTTCTTCTTAGCAACAACAAAAATTCAAGAATCTTTTTCGGCTCGTGTTGTGAAAATCTGGAACGAGCTTCCTACATCAATCCTAGACTCTTCACCAAAAACATTCAACTACAAATTAGAAAATTTTCTTAAACAGAAAGGATTTGACCACAAAACAATTTTTTGTAGGAGCAGGCAATATTAATAAATACTCACGGCTTTTTCAAGGCCTAGAAAAAAACCTAGGCGAATGTGCAGCATTGAGGAATGAAAGTAGACTATAAAGCTTCAAAACTGGGGCCGGACTCATCAACGTCTTACAGCAATTTACCAGGGAAAATACACCCGAAATCCCTGATGGCGCGGCTTATCAAGCGATATTTGTAAACATTTCGCTGCCCTATCAGGAGTTCCGGCTGTATTTTCTCTGTTAAATTGCTGTTGGTCGTTGACGAATCCGACCCCTGGAGGTTCACTGATCGGAAATTGAGCCGAAATTAGGTCGTTCCATTCCAATTTCATTTCGCACCTACCATGCCTTCGGCACGTTTGTTAGTTCCATTTGGAAATGATTAGTGTCTTTTACATGAAATCAGGATTGTTTCGAGCAGCGACTCAAACACAAATACGAGGTGACGCCGCATTTTCCACGTGTGAACGAGTCTTTACCCGTTTGGTTGGCCCGTGACGTGCCGTTTGCCCTAGGCCCCTCTCGCAGCAACTTGCATTACACGTGGGTACGCGTCAGTTTGCGTACAATGTGGGGAATTCCACGTCATCATATCCGACTACTTCGCTGAAGGCGGTCGATGCCTATGTGCTGCCCCCCTTCCCTCCTATCATTGCGCCAAATTTTCCAGGTGTACCTTCGACATTGAAGGAAATCACACGGGAGCTGAACAAAACTCACGGAAAAGACAGTTATGACAGGCATATAATTATAATTTTTTTAAAGGTTTGAACACTGACTGTTCTATAGCAACGCCGTCAAACATTCAACCGGTTGACGTTTGCGACACAAAAATGCGTTTTTTGCGTCACCTCATGATAACCTTGTTCACAATGAAAACTTTCTTACCAAAATTTACAAGGGCTCTTGTCATCATCCTACATACCAATGTGCATGCGACCTCCATTAAATAGTGGATAGAAACCTGAAAACCAGTGCCGCAATTAAGAGGGTTTTAATTACTGTGACTCGATCCAACACCGTCGCCGAGTCTCGTGTAATTATATCCCCAGGCAAAAATATTGCTGTCCAGTTGAATTTTAAAATTCTTAAAACTAATTAAATTTTATTTTCCTTTCATTTATGACCTTCCTAAGGCTGCGATAATCTATTTAGTACAACATTTGGCAGGAAAATATGCACTGAGCCTGCAGCTGCTTCAACCGATATAGTTTATTTCAACGGAAGGATCGTCAGTCTAACACCTGTTATTGTAGCTTGCCATTTACTCATCTTCATAGAAAATTTACATTTCCAGTTTACTTTGGGCATTTGCGTGCTGGTTGAAATTCGTCAAAACTACAAGTGAACCTTGGTAACCAGCACTCTCTGTCGCCGATTTGAGCTGTGAATATCTGTGTAAAAGAGAATGAGTTAGTGTAAAAATATGTTGGCTAGCCATACCCAATGTAGAAACTCCAAATATCAAATATCAAGAAGCCAGGTGATCAGATGTCAGAATTTCAACTGGTTAAACTCACGACTTCTTTCAAAAGTGCGACTAAGCTTCTACAGCGTTTCATGCTCAGTCTTCGCAGAATGAAAGGTGAAAAGCCCAGCATTGAAATTATGTAATTTTTTGTTCAAATTTTTCAACCAGTTCGGGCGCCAATATTTTGACGCACCAAACCGATCGCCTTCTTCGATCATAATTGCGCTGACCTGACATGCCTACAGAGACATTGCACTCAGCTGCATGGCCAACGAATCCCTTATTTATCTTTCTCGTAACTACAGGCCTATTCGATTTTATGCAGCACTCCATTATCGATCCATGCCACCAAATCTTGACGAGCTTTTGGGTTTTCCAGAGTGTGCAGATCTGAGATAATAAGGCGTCCGCTTTAGCCGATCGCAATCCCCGGCGAGAGTAAGAAGTATGCGATAGTCCCTAATGCGAGGGCATCAGGGGCAACTGAGCTAGTCCGAAGGTCCCGCAACGTAAGCAAGACCCGCGTAGCAACATTG
The DNA here is from genome assembly GCA_947396885.1 of Heligmosomoides polygyrus polygyrus. Taxonomy (NCBI): domain Eukaryota; kingdom Metazoa; phylum Nematoda; class Chromadorea; order Rhabditida; family Heligmosomidae; genus Heligmosomoides; species Heligmosomoides polygyrus. The sequence continues at coordinate 61,489,654 of OX377203.1, forward strand.
AGTGTGGGTACGTTGACGGGCCGCTCGTGCGAGTTGGTAGAAGCACTGGAGCGAAAAAAGATAGATTTCTGTGCTGTTCAGGAGAGGAGGGTTCTCCTGCAAGTCAAGGACATAGGACGAGGTTTTTTGGTATGATCGTCTCCGAAAGTTTCCGTGACGCGATAGCAAGCATAGAACGTTTCACGACAGCTTGATGAAGATTGTTGTCGCCGTAGAAGAGCGACGATGTCACTTCTTTTCCGAGTGTGCTCCGCAAGCAGGTTGCTCTGAGCAAACCAAGAACGAGTTCTGAGTTCTGGTCCCTGCTTGATGAGAAGACAGCAGAAGTGTATTCATAAGATATGCTTGTTGTGGCAGGTGACTTTTATGATCACGTCGGAGCAGCGAAAGACGGTTTCTACTCGTGGTGGTTTTGGCTATGGGTCATACAGCGCCGACGGTGAACGTATTCTTGAGTATACAGATCACACGACCTCACCGTCGTGAATCTTAAATTTCGAGAGTGTGACTCCCGGTTCATCTCGTTTTATAGCGGGAAGGCCAAAGCGCGGATTGACAATGTCATTGTTAGGCGTTGCGATCAAGGTCTTGTCACAGACGCCAAGACCGTGCCGTATGAGACGGCTGCCACGCAACATCGGCCACAAATATGCTCGATGAAGATACCGCTGTTTGCTCATCACTCGGCCATTTTTCAGCCGTTTACTCATCACTCGGCGATCCACTACTGTTTCGCGTCACCGCTTATTATTTTTTGGTATCCTTTGCTTATATATACCTGCGACGTTTTTTGAAAAACGTCGTTTTGTTAAGATTTTTTTTCTTATTTTAGAGGTTCTCGACCTTTGAGCTCAAGTCGCTCGACAGTTGGGAACCTCAGCGACATTGCTGAAGGATAGAAGGGAATAACTAAGGGCTTCAGTGTTTTTGATTTTTTATTACACGAATTAATAAGCTCATGTGCAGATAAAAAACCCAGTCGAACACAAATACTAGGTAGGTACAAATAAAGTTTCTAGAAAATTTTCAGGGATAACGAAAGAGAGAATCATTCTTTGCAATTTTCGAGCCGTAAGAGACCACACTGTTCGTTTTTGATTTGCTTCTCTAGCTGTACCCTCCTGCGACTAGGGTAGATCCGAAAGGTAAGCAAAACACTAAAACCTCGCATGTCAACCAGTGATGACGCGAATTTGCGTATGTATACAACTTCTCGTAATCGCGGTGCTAGTCGCGTGGCGTTCACAGCACCACGACTTTCTGAGATGGGAACAAGCTGCGCGAATTTTGTTTGCGTCTCAGTGAGTTACGAAATCTGCGACTATCTGCAGCGGTAGGAAGAGTCCATCGTGCCTGTTCGTCTCGATCGATTTTCGTGGATCGGCAGACAGAAACTGAGGGTTTCTATTACAGGCTGATAACGATGGCTAACGAAACCATCGATGCAGAGATGGAGGCTATGCTCCTTATGGAAGGAGAGGATAAAACCATTGCAGATCTTCAAGCACATGTGGCTAACCTGATGAGCCAAGTGCGTCAGCTATCGGAAAAGCAGCCACAGGTCAGTTCTAGCTTATTCAAAGTAGCTGAGCAAGTGAGCAAGCTGAGGGACGAGGCTAACTGTCTGGTAAAGGGCAGGAAACGTGGCGGTCCTAAGAAATCTCCAAGTAAGGATTTTGACAGGACATAAGAGCTCCATAGTGCGGCAATCGACATCTGTAATGTGATTGAGGAGGAGCTTGACAAGCTCCTGCGCGTGTCTAATCTCCTAGGAACTCTTGGAAAGTGCAAGCACGATGAGTTTATGAAGCTAATATTGGAGACGCTAGATCAGGCCAAGCATGACAATGTCTGTATTCGTCAGTTAGCTCATTTGCTCCTCACCGCTATAGTTGTTATGCTTGTTTGTTTTACCCACCTTTCCTTGCTTCCTTATAGTCGCTTCGGCTGTTTTATGTCCGGTTTTGTCGAAATACCATTGCGATGCTTACAGGTGTCGCACTTCAGCGGAAGGAGCGACTCGTTCGGAGATGGATCCTGTCCAGGTACGTTGTTTTTATACATCCTTAAGAGCTTCCCTCCTTACTGAGGAGTTCCGGGGAAGCTCTTATTTTCTTTTATTTCTCTTACATTCGTCTAAGGGTAGGAACGAAACGAATGTAAGAACGTAAGATTAATTTTCATTGTTCTGTTTTAATTGTTTGGGCTGTCGTGTAGCTTGAACTCGAGGTTTTTCCCGATTCGGCTACATGACAGTACCTTATGGGTATCATAAGATATTTCTTTATTAACACGCTTTATATTCGAGGTAAATATTTACCTCATGGCCCAATTGGGCTTGATTAGCGGCCAATCGGGCCGGCCATCAATAGATGGCATTTTTCCTTTTCTTATTTTGCTTAACAGACAACTTCTATCTCCAATTCACTTCAGTTCATTATAACGTAACAAACATTTAACAAAATGCATAACATAAAACAATTTAATAGCATACAGTATCAACTTCTGTTCCAGCCTTCATTTCTTCGATTGCTTGATGGGACGTTTTTCTTCGCACACTTCAGAGGCACGTTTACGTGAAGCTGCTTCAGTCGAAGGTCCAGGTTCGTCTGATTGCTAAAGTACAGTTCTATTATTACTTTTTCTCCTTCTACTTATATTTTTATAACCTCTCTTCTTCTCTTAACTTACCTCCTTACTTAGGTCCACATCTTGTATTTTCAAGGTTCCATAACTCAGTTCTACTTTCTTAAATATAATCTTTTATTAAATAGCAATCTAAAACACAATTTAAAATCCACCTCAAGTAAAGCTCTCTCCTTATTGTTTAACATTTCTTCCAATGGTGTACCATTCCAATCCGACATATCTACGTTCAGTCTAATGGCGGCGACTGCTGGCTTCATTGGCTGAAACATTACCTTTATAACCTTAGTTCATAAAGTATATTTTAGTTATTTACCAGTAGTGTTCTGATCCGAATTTGTCCCTTGGACATTACAACCTCCGGCACTTTCGTTTTTTTGGTCTCGCAAGCCATCCTAATTTTCTTCCTTATAAACAGTCTAAATTACTGGTATATCTAAATGCCTTAGTTGTTTATAATTTAAGCTTACCCTAGTCGGTCTTGCTCTTGGACACTCATCGTCTTTTCCCTCGCGATAATTATGCGGCTTCCATTTGTACGATTATATTCGTACAAACGTTTCCGGCCGTCTTTCATAAAGAACTTCCAAAACTCGTACGTTATCCGTACCTGCAACAGGGTCGTTGATTAACTGCTTACATCTATAAGAGTTGTAAACTTACCCGGATGGCCGTATGGTTCGCATAAGTGCCCGCGTTGGTTGGCCAGCTGAAAGGGCTGGGTTGATCTCTGGGGTATCTAAATATATTCAACTTAACTTTTACTTGTTTATTTCTTGCTAATAATTTGATAACTTACCCTAGTATCTCTTTTGCGAACTCCTCCAATAGGACGTCGAACTTTTTCATATGTGGATTCGGCAATCCCAAAATTCTTATCCAGTCTATTAAAACCTTTTTATTAATATGCCCCTGGAACACTTTCTGCCTTTCGTCCATAACCTAAAACATATTTTTATCACTGCAATCCTTTTACCTAAAAATTTATACTATTCTTTTGCATAGTTGAAGAATAGGGGCAATAATATCTTTAATAATGAATAATGCAGCAGAGAATTAACCTAAGATTAATGACAATAATTTTTATTAACAGTCCATTGTTTACAAATTTTGGAATTTAGTCCATATTGATTGTTTTTCTTGGGATATGATACTCAACCTCTTCTGTCCGGGACCCACAGGCTACAGTATTTTTAATTTAAATTTAAATCGGTATAAGTGCTCTACTATCTTAAGTTTACATCTCCTTACTACACCTCATCTATCACCACTACACTAGCTTCTTGGGGTAAGTTTACTTTCTCTCCTCTACTACTCTTTTGACATTTGGTAGACATCCTTTGATAAGAGGCCCTACCCTCTTGTTCTCAAAAAACTAGGGGCTTTTTTGATGGAGTTATACAAGTGTGAGGTAGCATTGAGGGAATGCCTCCTGCGCCTCTAAAAAAGGCGTCCACTTCTTTTACACTTTTCTTTTACTAATATGTTTGGACAAATATGGGCAGCGGTGGCCTGCAGCAGTCCTGCTAACACATTCTCTCTTTGTATATGGCATGGACCGGCTATATACTCAGCTTTTGGTCTGCAAAAACTGTCAATCCCAGCACTGTACACTACTGCTATAAAAACAAATTCTTTAAAAGTAAGGTTGATGGTCGTTATATTTTATCAGAATTTGGCAGTGAACACTGCGCTTTTTCATGTTATAGTAACTGTAGCTATTGTATTGTTATTAATAAAGAACCTTTCATAACAAGCAACTCCACCAAATTAAAAATTCGTACTAATGTTACAGAAGGTTGCAAATGTAATAGTAAAAATGTAGTTTATTGCCTTGAATGCAAGCAGTGTAACTTACAATATGTGGGACTTACTACTAGAATGTTTAAGTTTAGGATAAAGGAGCATCTATATCATATATTTAAGAACGACGTCAATAATTATTTATATGATCACTTCAAAATTAAATGCCCTAATAAAGAGGTAGTTTATCACATATTAGACGATAAGGCTGAAAACACAGATAAACAATTACTACACAATAAAGAATTATTTTGGATTAAATTACTTAACACAGCTTATCCATTAGGATTAAACCAGGGGTGTGCGTAATTACGATTTACGATTTACGATTTTACGATTTACGGCGATTTTGGAGGAATTTTTTACGATTTACGATTTACGACATTTGGGGTCGTAAATCGTAAATTTTCGTAAATGTGATCTTTGATCGCCAGACACTCACATCTAGCGCGCTCCAGTTTGAGCATACTTAGAATAATTTTTGACAGTAGACCCTCCCGTAGGCGTTCAGAATCTGTGTGTAGAATATTTCATGGTCTTGCTTCCATCAGCTTCTTGGAGTCTAGATGAGTGATACTGCAGAAAGGTGCTTGAGCAAGATAGTTCGATTCCTCGGCTGGCTCAACGAAGATCTCTTTCAACCATTTCTAGGTAAATTGTTGACAGATTTGATTACAACGGATAAAGGACAAACATATCTTTGAATGGTGCGGGAAAATGCATCACGAATGCTGAAACGGCATTAAAATACCGTGAAGGTCAAATGTAGGAAAGTGAGTCTTGCATGGTGCATCTCGAGTCAACGATCGCTATCTTGTGATGAATCCGTGGAAATGCGGAAATTTCTCAAGGAGCTGCGCAAAGCAAGCTCTGGTACGCTCCGAAATTTAGTTTCGATCGAAAGGCATTACTCCGCGATCATTCAAAAATTCGCGTATAGCTTGCATACGGTCGAAGATGTCACAGTTTAAAAAAGGGTGCAAAAATAGTTATTAAGCCTTTGCATAATTCATGAATCTCTGCTGCGGTTCGATGCTATGAGGCGGTTTGAGGTAGGAAACCCATCCATTTCAATTTTTATTTTTTATCAAAACCTCTGCGCAAAACGGCTCAGGGGTCACCTTGTACTGAGTGGTTATCCGCCTTGATAGGAATGCATATTGAATCCAAATTAGCCTGTTATACTTCGTATAAGCCGACGCGTCGCCGTATTATAACATAGGCCTTGCGTAAAATTTTTAGTTTCGCACAACGCAAAGCGTTGTGTAGGGCTGCCCTACACTGTGATCTTTTCGGGGACACTCTGTATTTATAGGTCAATATATAATAGATTGTAGTAGCACTTCTAGTACCAAAGCTTATCTAGAACATTGGAGATTGCCATTTTTCATTTTCTTCGTGCACACTCCCTTTATTTTTGGTTCAGCGCGGCTAGTAGTGCCAAGTATCGTCTGGTTTTACGCTTTTTGCAACATTTGCAGTTTAGTTTTTATCAGGAAATCAGCTTTGACATCGAGTCGCAACGACTGGTATTTGCTTAATTTAGAGGTGGCAAAATGTCGAAAAGATAGGATACAGTACCGGGTTCGTACGTTAGGTGTCTCCTTGAGTTACGATAGCACGCCGCCCCCCCCCCCTCCACGATTACTGTGGCGTGGAGGGTTGTTGAGCCCTCCTCGGACAAGGTATAGCGGATACCACAGGACAGACTATGCGCCGCGAAGCAGACTTTCTGTAATTCAAGAGTGAAGACTTTACTCGTTTTTCGCCCTTCTTTCTCGTTGATATTCTAATTTTCATATGCTTTGGAAAGCTGAGTGACTCCTGATACGCCTTATTCTTATAATGCACTTTAACGAAGGCAACAAATTTCGTACTAACCACATTCACATGCAAATAAGGACTGCACTAAAGTAACAAACTATGAAACAAACTAAGGAAAAATGGCCTGAGCGAAACCTATGAAACCGTCGAAGAGTAAGGAAATGTAGAAAATCAAGGAGGGCGGCATGTGGTCGGACCCTCAACTTGCACAAAAGAAATGAGAAAATGCGAGTTCTGCTCAACTTGCCTAATTTCGTAGTGAAATCTCGTTCGAAGCGGGCGCGGAACCCGGTCAGCCTGCGGTAATCGAGCGCGTCGCTTCGCCTCCTACAGTAGTGGAAGGTACCTAACGTAACGCACCCTATGTCGAATCTCAGGACAAAAATTTGAAGCTACATGCTATAGAACCTTTTTGAGCTAAATATTTTATGTGGTCGCTTGTGATTTTCTTATTCACAAGGTTAACGAATAAGCAAGAATTTTCTTAACTGAAAGCCATGATTCAATTTATATACTGAAAAGGGGCGAAGGTGTTTGTTTGGTACGAAGCACATAAACAACGTCTCTTGCAATCTTGGTGGCGTAATGCCGAAACCGTTTTCTCTGAGACCAACTTTGAAGCTCTAGTCTAGTTACGATTTACGGTTTACGATTTACGGCTGTTTGTCGTAATTACGATTTACGATTTACGAAATTTCGGATTTCATTTACGCACACCCCTGGATTAAACCATAACATTAAAGGTTATGGTAACATTTCCGACATAGCTAATCCACTCACCTTTAAGGACAATCACCCCCTTTTCAGTTTATCCGTAGTAAAAAAAATAGGGTGCGTAGTAAAAGGAGAAATAAAAATAAAAATAGAGAAGGTTTAGATTCATTTATAGATAATATTACACACATGAACGATTCTTGGACAATTTATAAGTATATTAAAAGCTTAAAAAAAGACTTTTGCTAAACAAATCATAGTTTTTTGTTTTAATGGCAGTTTTTTAACTAATTTTAATGAGTTTAATAAACGAACTCTGTTAAGTGTACTTTGCACGTTCCAATTTTCAATAAAAAGCAATAATAAAGGTAGCAAGAAAGATAAAGATAAATTTAATATTATCACTACTACCTTTATTCATAGTATTTAGATAATATTAACTCTATTAGAACCCTTAATAACAGTTATGTTAGAAATGTTGTACAAGAAACCAATAAGCAGTTTCATCGTAATAAGCTAGTGTACACATACTCCCCAGCCATATCGCTTCACTTATTTAACTATAACAAATCACTTAAAAGTATTAATAAGGAAGATTTGCTTAGATTGGTTAATAGTAATTGTATTTGTAATAAAACGTTTTATGATAGATTTATAGATGATAACCGTGGTCATATAATTACAGGTAATTTAACAATAATTAAGGATAATTATCTTCGCGCTGTAATGAACAAGGGAACTAAGTTTAGGTGTAATGAGGATATTGGTAGAAAGGATATTTACAAATGGATCACATTCACCATAGACAAGGTTATAAGTTCTTTCAAAAAGGTTTACAAACTTAACAAGTGCCAGATAGATAACATTTTTAATTTCCTAAAGCAACAATTTATAAGGAAATTTAAACCTTTGCTATACAGTGATAGGCTCAAGGTTAACATTTACAATTATAACTCTAATTATTTGAAGTTCTTACACAGAAACTTTGTTTTATGTTCTTTGGATAAAGCTAGCAATAATTACGGTATTATTTGCAAAAAATATTACATAATGGTTATTCTAAAAGAAATGGGTATTGATATTGTGGACGATTCTATGCAGAATAGCACTAATGCTGCTATATATGCTACTTATACGTACAAAAGTAGACACGAAATTATTGAATATCATACTAAATTTTGCAGTACTATGGGCTTAAATATGGTTGCAGATCCTGCAATACCCTATATTTATTGTCTTCCTAAACTACATAAAACACCTATAAAGTTTAGGTTTATAACAGGAGCATCTAATAGTAGTATTAAGCCTTTAGCAATTGAAATGCAAAATATTTTTACATTTATAAAAACACATTTTAAAAATTATGTTAATTCTGTCAAATATAGGAATCATAAGTTTACAGGTTACTGGGCTATTGATAATATTGATATTAGTGATAGTATAAGAGACATCTCTATTAAAGGTTTAAAAGTTTTCTCAGCCGACTTTACTAACATGTTTACCAATCTTCCACATAGTGTTATTTTGCGAAATATACAAGGTATACTCAGCATCTGTTTTAAAAATGCTAATAAAAAGTATGTAGCATTTAACGGTTATAATAAGGTATACTATACGGACAATAGTACGATAAAAAACAGCAGAACTTACAGTATTCAAGAACTTCTATATTATGTTGAATTCCTTTTAAATAACAGTTTCTGTAGATTTAGTGACTTCATTTTTAAACAGAAATTAGGTGTTCCGCAAGGTGGTAATTTCAGCCCATTGCTCGTGGATCTTACTATGTCCTTTTTTGAATATGAATATTCCATTAAACATTTTAGCTATCGTGGACTTTTCAAACCTTTTAGATACATGGATGACATTTTAGTAATACATGATAGTTATAGCGACCATATTGTTAAAATTTTAAAAAGAGTTTATAATGATGTCCTTACATTCGAAACTACTCATAAAAGTGACTATAGTTGTAGCTACTTGGATTTGGATATACAAGTTAGCGATAACAATATTTCCACTAAACTTTATAACAAAACGGATGACTTCACATTTCCTGTAAAGCGACTTTCGCATGCACATTCTTCTCTTTCCGTTAATATTAAAAGTGCTACTATTTATGGAGAGGTCTTACGCGTCGCACGCACATGTACACGTTTTGAAGATTTCACTGAGTGTCTAGAAAGGCTAGCTGACATTTTGTTGAATAATGACTACGATAAAAATTGGATTAATAGCAGTATATTTAAAAGCATCTGTAAAAATAAATACATTATATTCAAATACGGTATTAGTAATATAAAGGAAATATTTCTCAACAACCTCAAACCAATATTCACCACTTCATTTCCTTTATTTTAGGACATTTGCTCTTTTATAGCAGGTTTCTCTCACTTTATATAGTTCAACATAACAATTTTATGTTTACCATATAATTTTCTTTACTTTTTTGGTTGCTATTATTACTTATTCTTTCTTATACGGGCGCGTGTAGCGCAGTCGGAGGAGGCGCGACTGTCGCGTGCACCCGATACCAGGCTCCTGGTTCGGATTTCCCGCCCAGGCCAACCAAGCCTTCCATCCCTCCGGGGTCGGTGAATAGGTACCAGACTTGTCTGGTAAGGATAAAGCGCTGACTTGTTCATCGGCTGGCCACCGCAAGTCATTGTACGGTCAAATTCGCATTCAACACGCCTCCACGACATCCCGTAGAAGTAGAATGCGCTGGCGCATCCCAGAAGGGATTGAGTAACGCTGTCCTTGATCCTTATCCTTATCCTTTCTTATACAGCCCTGGTCGATTCTTTTACTGGTTTAGAAGGTCTTTTATCGTTTACTTCCGATAATTACTATGGTTTCCTATGTCCGTGGTAGTTTTCGTGCTCCAATGATAACGGGTGCGGTATCACACGCTGCGTATAATATTTTACGATTTTCCGGCAAGGGTCCTTATTTCTCTTCTTCTCCTGCCTTTCTCTGCTCATTCTTCCACCTTTTCTTTCTCCTCACCGCTATAGTTGTTATGCCTGTTTGTTTTACCCACCTTTCCTTGCTTCCTTATAGTAGCTTCGGCTGTTTTATGTCCGGTTTTGTCGAAATACCATTGCGATGCTTACAGGTGTCGCACTTCAGCGGAAGGAGCGACTCGTTCGGAGATGGATCCTGTCCAGGTACGTTGTTTTTATACATCCTTAAGAGCTTCCCTCCTTAATGAGGAGTTCCGGGGAAACTCTTATTTTCTTTTACTTCTCTTACATTCGTTTAAGGGTAGGAACGAAACGAATGTAAGAACTTAAGATTAATTTTTACTGTTCTGCTTTAATGGTAGGCGTTGCGACGACACGGCACCCTGAACAACTTGTCGAATGGTCGAACGCATCCTCTACTCCTGCTCATTAAGCCGAGTGCTAGCACCAGCCGCCACCTCGATGGTGTTCCCAATCTTCGTCGTAGTGCACCAGGGATTTGCGCTCTCCCCACTGCTCTTCGTGATTGTCATGGATATAATTTTCCCTGTAGAGATCAGATCTCCGTTTCACCATCGCTATTGTGCATGATACTTACCGTAACCCTGTTGACTCTGACTCCTCGTGATTGCTGTATGCTATGACTCCCAAAAATGTATCGCAGTCTGGCACCTCGTACTTCCGCATGTATCTCACTTGTACTTCTAGTACCGCCTTGTGAAGTGCCAGACGAGGAGCGGCATCGCCATTCCTCCATCCTCGCAGTCGCCGAGTGCCAGATCTTACCCTACTCGCCTTAGACTTGTAATCAGTTCAATTACTCTACACTTCGTGCTGTACTTTTGAGATAAATCTTCCAAATCCCAAACTTTCTAGTGTGCTGTTTTCGAGAGCCGTGGGCTCAATAGAAAACACATAGCACAGACGAACACTAGAGCCGCACATCGTGGTGGTGTTCGGAATTTCACCGTGGGGTGAAGACGTCGTAACGACTGAAGAAGCTTGGTGCTTTGACTCTGTCTTTCGACGGTTGAGATAGGGTATTTCGCAAGGGCAGACGCTGCGCGAATTTTGTTTGCGTCTCAGTGAGTTACGAAATCTGCGACTATCTGCAGCGGTAGGAAGAGTCCATCGTGCCTGTTCGTCTCGATCGATTTTCGTGGATCGGCAGACAGAAACTGAGGGTTTCTATTACAGGCTGATAACGATGGCTAACGAAACCATCGATGCAGAGATGGAGGCTATGCTCCTTATGGAAGGAGAGGATAAAACCATTGCAGATCTTCAAGCACATGTGGCTAACCTGATGAGCCAAGTGCGTCAGCTATCGGAAAAGCAGCCACAGGTCAGTTCCAGCTTATTCAAAGTAGCTGAGCAAGTGAGCAAGCTGAGGGACGAGGCTAACTGTCTGGTAAAGGGCAGGAAACGTGGCGGTCCTAAGAAATCTCCAAGTAAGGATTTTGACAGGACATAAGAGTTCCATAGCGCGGCAATCGACATCTGTAATGTGATTGAGGAGGAGCTTGACAAGCTCCTGCGCGTGTCTAGTCTCCTAGGAACTCTTGGAAAGTGCAAGCACGATGAGTTTATGAAGCTAATGTCGGAGACGCTAGATCAGGCCAAGCATGACAATGTCTGTATTCGTCAGTTAGCTCATTTGCTCAAAGTGGACTCTACTCAAGTAGTTCTGGAGGTATCACAGCTACTACTTAAGGGAAGTAGGTCAGAGCTGCACTTAGAGGTTCCTAGGAATGACGACCAAAAGACCGGTAACCCAGCTAACGCCGACGTGTTTCAGGCTCAGCAGGAGCAGATGAGCTCGGCAAACGCTCAGACAACGGATTTTCGTGATGCCATGCGCCAGGTGCAGTCTGGAGTGGCGCAGTCAAGGACGGAACTGTCAGATTTCGACCCCATTGCTGCTGCTGAAGGTGAGCAATTGACCGGGGAAAGACAGAATGACACAGAGAGAAGCCACCTAAGGCGCAATATTCTTCCGTTGAGGCAGAATCTTCCATATTTGCAGAGAGAGCAGCTCGGGAGCGAGCAGCAAAGGCCGCAGGAATCCCCATGCAGATCCCAGTCGAGGAGATTCCAAGGTGAGGATTCCAACAACTCTTCATATGGATATGATAACCCAGTCGGCGCAGCATTTGCTGCTATGGCTTTACCCGACGTAGTGGTTTATGGGGACGCCCAAGGAAAAGGGTTCGAACCCTTCCTAAAATCGTTCCTCATAAAGTATAAAGGGTTAAATCTGCCAGACGACGTACTAATCCATTTGCTATCCTCTAAGTTGATGGGGTACCCTCGGGCGGTGATGCAGACCTTATCAAAGGAGGCGAGAGAAGGCAGTTTCTCAGAGTTCACAGCAGCTCTTTCGTCTAAATTCAAAGAGAACGACTCTGCGAAACGGATGGGAGCGTATGTCAAGTTGAAGAAACTCAAATGTACTAATTCGATCGCTGAATACTGGGGGGGGGACAGTCGTTCGGTACACCGTTCTGCCCGCCGCCCACTTCCCGCCCTGCCTGCGCCGCCCTATTTGGACAAGTTTGTTGCGCGCGAAACCGTCGTTAATTGGCGTGACGTCGTCCAAGCATCTAACCGGTAATAGAAGCGATTGGGAAGTGCATCTCGGGGAACTCTGAAGTCATTTTCCAGTCGTATCGGTTATGGAGGCAGTTGAAGGAAGGAGAACGTCGCTCTTCTCTCTAGATTCTTTCAAATTTCACCTCAATTATTTAAAATTTCGCCTTAACCAGAGACTGTGGGTGATTTCGGTCAGGAGTTCTACATTGAAGGCTTATCCGTTACTGTGCGCAAAGACGGCTCACCATCCTCTCTTTCCAAGGGTCAGACAATTCTCCTTCTGTCTGTGTCTGCCTCCTGTGTCTCTCTTGTGTTGAAGATCTTTCTAGTGGATGGTCGCCTTGTTGTCATGACATATCTCGCTAAGATGTTGCTGTACTTGTCGGAAAATGAGGACGACGCCTTAGTGCGCTGCAGCTGAAAATTCTTTTCCTCCAAATATGGAGAGTAAGATTCTGATTATTGTGTCAAGAACGAATTCAGTTCAGAATAGAGCTGCAGGGCCAAGGAAAGTGATTAGAAATGCGATGCCTCCATCTGAAGGCAGGGACCCGGACATATTGTCCTCGGCGCGCCCCTCGCCCCGCCCCTTTCTGAGGGCGGTGTATCCAACGACTCTCCGCCGAACTAATCACTCAATTGACGGGCTGGCCGGAATACGTGCAAATGTTCACAGTAGTGGAACAAACGCCAAGTGAAGGATCATACGAGAAGCTCAAGACGTTAGCCCAACGTGTGGAACGTAGTCGGGACGTGGCAAAATCTCTAAAACTCGGAGTTGCAGAGAAAGAAGCACGTTCCAATACTCAGTGGAGGAAATTGGACAATCCGAGCCGTAGTCAGGCTCCAGAACTGATTGGGAAGACAAAGCAGCGAGCGGCTGCGCCACAAGGGATCCAACAGGACCAAATTCCTACTGGGCAGGGAGACGTCAAAAAGCGCGGTTCCCTCTGCCACAACTACAAGAAGCCAGATCACTTCAGGAGGGACTGCAGGGAGCCCCCTAAAGATACCGGTAACGGGCAGACATCCACGCCTAGCACAGAAAAAGTGCGGAAGACAGATAAAATTCAAGGAAACTGGCTACGCACGTTCACTACGACACTCGAACATTGGTCACGTAGTGCATCTATGAAAGGAGGAGATGCAGATGAGTTGATCGGATCTCAAACACTGGAAACTGTGGAGTTGCTAGGATTTAGGCATTCAGGTCTCCTAGACACGGGATCGCAGATTAGCATACTCCCCTTGAAGCTGCTCCAGATGGCGGCGAAAGCTGGTTTTGATCTTGATAATGATGTAGAAGAAATTGTAGACGTAGGTAAAACACCTATCTACGATGCTTCAGGGAAGCCAATGGTGTTCAAGGGCGCTGTTCGCCTAACACTGGAAGTGAAGGGTTCACCACGCATGCGTGCGGCTCTCTACGTGATGAAAGGTGGTGATGAAATGATAGTTAGGAACGAATATACTGCACAACCTAGGCTATCGACTTCAAAACACCACCAGAAGCACACCATCACAAATATCAGTAGAGTCGCGATCACGTACATGGGAAAATGTGAAGGCATCTGAATCCAGGGGCACTCAGACGTTCGACATGGGACAGGAGTCCAATGCAAAGGTAGTCACAAGAGTGTACATCAAGCCAGGTGAATCAAAGCTTTGGAAGTCACTGCAAGCACGGTTGGAACAGAGAATATCCTGTGGCCAACTCACAAACTGATCGCAGATGCTATTCACACCACCACCGGCGCCACTGTGCAGATTCCCATAACGAACTTGAGCCCTGAAACAAAAGTTTACAAGATGGGTGACGTGATTGGAGAATGGGAGAAGGGTCCTATCACGGAGGCAGGGTCAGTATAGCATGCGAACATGCTGGGATGCACTGCGGAAACCTTTCCGGTAGGGAACGAACTACTCTTCACAACTCTTTGGCAGAACAAGAGGTGTTCTGACGACGAATGCGCACTGAAGGAGCTAATATTAGGTTGTAACGAATTAAATGGCACTGGCTCGCGCCATTTTTTGGCGCGTCTTTACGCGTTTGATCAAGAACAAACCTAACATGTGGCATATCATTTAGAAGCGCAAACTTTGCTCTACCGGTGAGTACCAAATTTTTTATGTAAAAGTGGGAAAACTTTAGAGTTTTATTGACTTTTTTGCAGATAGACGAAAGGGTAATCCGAGGCATTTACTTGTATGAATTCAAGCTGGGCACTACAGCTAAGGAGGCGGACGAGAAGATCAACGCCGCATTCGGTCAAAGATGTTCCACAATTCGGACGGCGTGTCGTCGGTATCAGAAGTTCCGGAATGGAGATGAGAGCTTCGAAGAACATGAAGGTCGTGGGAGGCATAGTGATGTTGATGAGGACAAGCTGAGAGATGTGGTAGAGGAGGATCCACACAAAGGTACCAGGGAGATAGCGAAGGTTCCTGGCGTCAGTCACAACACAGCTGCCCGGCATCTGAGGGAAATTGGAAAGACCAAAAAGCTGGAAAGATGGGTGCCTCGCGAGCTGTCTGAGGAGCAAAGAAACCGACGATATGAGATCTCGTCCGCACTGCTTCTACGGTACGACAAGGGCCCATTCCTTGATCGCATCGTAACCTGTGACGAGAAATTGATAATGTACGACAACAGGCGACGATCGGCACAGTGGGTGGACAGCGATGAGAGCCCCAAGGTTTTTGTGAAGCCGGAATTGCACCAAAAGAAAGTAATGGTGACAGTATGGTGGTGTTCGCTGGAAATTATTCGCCACAGCTCCCTCCCTCCCGGTGAATCCATCACGGCAGAGAAGTACTGCATTGAAATTGAAGAAATGATGAAAAAGTTGAAGGATATCCAGCCGGCCATGGTAAACCGAAGGCGAGTTCTCCTTCTGCACGACAATGCTCGCCCCCATGTAGCACGAATAACGTTGCAGAAATTGAATGAGCTGAGCATTGAAACTCTACCACATCCTCCGTTTTCTCCCGATCTCTCCCCAACAGACTACCATTTCTTCAAGCATGTTGGCGACTTCTTGGTAGGAAAAATATTCAAATACCAACAGGATGCCGAAAGTGCCTTCGAAGATTTCATCAATTCCAGAACTTCTGATTTTTACGCTACTGGAATAAAAATCTTGTTTCACGTTGGCAAGGATGTGTAGAATCAGAAGGTTTTTATTTCGATTAATAAACTTGCCTACAAGCCGAGATATTAACTGTTTAAATGTACAGTGGTTCAGTGCCATTTATTTGTTACAACCTAATAGAAAGGTACAATGATTTGTTCGCAATAACTGATCAGGAACTGACGCAGACTTCAGTTGTCGAACATGACATTGATACTGGGCAAGCTCTACCAGTTCGTCAGAAGGCAAGGCCCATTCTGTTCGCAACCAGGACAGCTCTCAGGAAGATTCTAACCGACCTGAAGGACAGAGACATAATCGAGGCTAGAAAATCTAGCTGGGCGTCTCCTATTGTCCTCGTTCAGAAAAAAGATGGGTCGCTAAGACTGTGTGTGGACTATAGGAAATTGAACCAAATCACACAGATCGATAGTTACCCACTTCCTAGCATCGATACCATGCTCCAAACTCTTAAGGGGAAGCGATATTTTTCCACCTTGGATCTGTCATCTGGTTACTGGCAGATAAAACTCTCACCCAGCGCTAAGGAAAAAAGTGCATTTACCACAACTGAAGGATTATATCAGTTCAAGGTGTTGCCGTTCAGACTGGCGTCTTCGCCCGCAGTTTTCCAGCGGCTAATGCACACGGTACTTGGGCACATGCTTGGTGACGAAGTTTCTTGCTACCTTGATGATATTATGGTAGCTGAACGGCATATCGAAGTACTCTGAGAGGTCTTTAGCGCTTTTTGCAAAGAGCAAACTTGAAGCTAAATCCAAGGAAATGCGTGATTATGGAAACGAAAGTAGGTTTCCTGGGTCATATTGTGGATGCTGAAGGAGTCCATATGGATCCGAACAAAGTTTCTGCAATCATCCAATATCCGCAACCACAGACCCGTGCCGATTTACGCACATTCATTGGTATGTGCTCATATTACAGGAAATTCGTGCTGGGATTCTCCAAAGTGGCAGGGCCATTGCACGAGTTGACCTCGGAAAAACAGCCGTTTGAATGGACCGAACCGCGCATTCAGGCGTTCAATAAGCTTAAAACGCTTATCACATCAGCTCCTGTACTTGCGCAACCTGACGTTAAGGGTGCACGCAGCGGGCGTAAACCATTCCGGATTCACACAGATGCAAGTTACTCCGGCTTAGGTGCAGTGCTCAGTCAGGAAGGTGACGATGGACTGCAGCATCCGGTGTACTTCACATCTAAGGGCTTGTCTAAGAGTGAGAAAAATTATCATATCACTGACTTAGAGGCCCTAGCGGTTGTACTTGCTCTCAGGAAATTCCACATGTTTGTTTATGGTCTGCCAATCGAAGTCTGCACTGATCACCAGCCGCTCACGGCACTGTTCAAAAGAACAAACGTATCAGCAAGGGTTCTACGTTGGGCGCTCGAGCTCCAGAAATACAACATCAAGGTTGTTTACCTAAAGGGTGCTGCGAATAAGGTTGCAGATGCCCTCATTCGTAGAGCCGTAGATACCAGAGATACATAGCGAATGGGCCCGATTCCTAATGAACTAATCGTGGCAACAGTTGCAGAGGAACCTACCTGGACCAAAGCTCTGCGAAGAGATCCTGTATACGGGAAGGTGATTCAGACCTTGGAATCGGGTGGAGACGCGCACGTTGTGGAATTCCCTGGTGTGTCGAAAAAATATAACACTGATCACTTCGCTCTGTTCAACGGCTACTTATGCTTAACCAATATACAGGGATGTAGGAAGGTGGTTCCCAAGGAGCATCGGAAAGATGTTTTTTCCGACGCACATTCCGCCTTGCTCGCGGGTCACTTTGGACCAAAAAAGATGTTGCGAGACATAAGCAAGGAGTTCTTCTGGGAAACTCTCCGCAAGAACGTGTTCGAGTGGGCAGAAGAATGCAAGAATTGTGTTGCATAACCAGAAACCGGTAATGACACCCCATTCAATCCAATTAAAGCTACTAAGCCGTACGAGCTCATCGGGATTGACATCCTAGAGATGGGGTTGACCTCCAGCGGCAGTCGATACATGCTAACGATAAGTGTGATCGATCATTTCACCTAATTTGGAGGAGCCTTCCCGATAGAGTCAAAAGCAGCGGAAGCGGTCGCGCGAGTACTTTTTGAAAAATGGATAGCTGCGATTCCCCAAAAGCATACTGTCGGATCAGTGCGGCGAATTCGACAACAGTTTGTTGAATGAGCTGTCAGCCTTACTGGGAATACGTCAAGTCTTCACAAAAGGCTACGTTCCAAGAGAGAATGGTACGACTGAGCGATTCAGTAGAACCATCATACACCTACTGAGGAAAAAGGTAGACATCCCAATTGAAGGGGGTACGATGCTCCCGTATTGTATGATTGCGTACAATATGGCTGTACATGAGTCTACTGGAGAGTCTCCATTTTTCCTTCTACGCGGGTTTGATGCGTATGTACCTAGGAACGCTAGCTGGGACAACACAGTGTCGACATATATGGTAGATATGGACAGCTACCTCAACGAAATGATAGTCGGCTTAAAATTAGCCTATCAACACGCACAAGACCAGAACGACAAGGCCCGACAGAGAATGAAAGTGGCGTACGACAAAGAAAAGAAGGTCATCGAGAGGCCGCAGACTCTGGGAGACCGGGTGTATATGAGGGTTCCCTTAGAAAAGAGTTCATCAACACACCCAAAACTGGTGAATGAGTGGTGTGGGCCATTTAAGGTAATAGAGATCAGTGATCATAGTGCATTAATTACGGCTATTAATGCAAATGAAGAGCCCAATCGTGTCCCATACGACCAGATGAGGAAGGTCCCTAGAGGCGTCGATAATGAGCCAGTAAACACAACCAAGACTAGAGCAAAAAAGGGGAGACCAAGAAAGAACAAGAGTGCTAAAGTTTCTTGTTTCAGGGTCGAAATCGGTTTGCCGCAGGACGACCCGCTACACCTGTTCTATCCTTGCTCTTGTGGAATCTTCAACGAAAGGGCGCACGTAGGATTGCCTGGTCTACGGTGCAACCTTGCTCGTTCGAAGAAAGTCAAGAACTTATTCGAACTTGCAAATGTCGCTTCCATCGCGCTTGAGCCGGCGTGGGCGAGCAGCGGAAGGAGGTTGAGTTGGTGAACAAGAAGTCAACCCATCTGACGGTCGTCGGACTCAGCTGCGCCATCTCCGCACACCGATACTTCTGCCACTATATTGCAACGACAGTCGCGGAGAATGAAGGCGTAAACCTGTTGCATCTGCCGATCTTCAGTCAGCATCCCGGATATGACATATCGGCGTACTACGGGCAGGCTATGGCTCGCAAGGAACAGATCAGCGGGTTCTACAAGAGTGACGATATGCCACTGTTGTCAAATATTGTGGCACTGCCGAAGTCATTCTCAAGAGTGACAACTGATCTGAAGCCTGAACCCACGGGTAAATTCGTGGTGTACAACAACCTGGCCGACATGGCAGATCAGCTGAACAAGATCCCGATCAGCTCTGCTATGGTGTGGGTGTGGCCTGAATGGATGGCCAAGCAGGAACATATGGAAGTGTATATGCAGGCCATCGAGAGACACCTCCAGTGTGGGGGACTCTGGACTGCTTCCCGGCACCACTGGAAAAAGCGCGTGAGGAACACTGTGAGCAGATGCGCCTGGTATGCCTGGAACTAGTTCAAATGCTAACCGGACCTAAGCGAGGATTCGGTGCTCAAGTCATCGACCATTACGGACCTCTTGCTGAGAGTGTGCCGAAATTCCACCCTGCGCTGAGTTTGGGTGTGAGTCCTCGCAAAGGAGAAGATCGACTCCAGGGTTGGCAAATAATGGTGTTCCTGGAGCAGCTCCGAGACGCTGCGTCGAACACCCTACGGCTGCCGAAGTTCGAAGTTCACGCTGAAGCAGAAGAAGCCGAAGGACGACAAGGGTAGGGATGCCAAACGACCCCACTCCAAGGACGACGCAGAGCCAACCGCCAAGAAGAAGAAGCTACCGAAGCGCCCCGACGTGGTGTACCTTCGAGACCCCGAGAAGAAACGAGAGGAGCATGCGCCGAAGATGAAGCAGAAAGGTCGCGGTCCCTACAAGAGTCATCAGGAGATGACTCGCTCGAGGAGCGGCGTGTAGAGATCAGATCTCCGTTTCACCATCTCTATTGTGCACGATACTTACCGTAACTCTGTTGTTGTACTCTGACTCCTCTTGATTGCTGTATGCTATTACTCCCAAAAATGTATCGCAGTCTGGCACCTCGTACTTCCGCATGTATCTCACTTGTACTTCTAGTACCGCCTTGTGAAGTGCCAGACGAGGAGCGGCATCGCCATTCCTCCATCCTTGCAGTCGCCGAGTGCCAGATCTTACCCTACTCGCCTTAGACTTGTAGTCAGTTCAATTACTCTACACTTCGTGCTGTACTTTTGAGATAGATCTTCCAAAACCCAAATCTACAGCCTACTATACAAAACCTAGATCCCTTAGATTTAGAACTCCAAAAGGCAGCTCCTTGGACGTTGCTATATGACGATAATGTCTGCTTGCATGTGAAGGTAAAGCCGAATTCGAGCGGCAGGCACAAGAGTGGTGCGAATGCTTGGCATTGTTCGGTCTTATGGTTAGGCTAAACGTCAAAAATAAGGAGTACTTGGCTTGGCGACTGATGAGAACGAATCTATTAAGTTCAATGGCACTGAACTCTCACAAGTTACCTCTTTCAAGTATCTTGGATCAACGGTCATGTCGGATGGCAGTCTAAAGTTGGAGGTGAATGCGCGGGTGAGTGTGAGTGCAGCCTGGTCGAAATGGCGCTCGTTGGATGGGATACTCTGCGACAAGGCAACACCTTTGCACCTCAAATCAAAGGTTTATAGAACAGCTCTCCGTCCAGTAGCGACGTAGGGTACTGAGTGATGGCCCGTGATTAAGGAAATTGAGAGCCGCCTCAATGTAGTGGAAACAAAAATGCTACGGTGGACGGCCGGAGTTACGCGTTTGGACCAATTTCGGTAGGACACCATAGGAAGAGGTTCTGTTTTGTCGCGATAGCCGGGATGGTACGGCCACGTCCTTCGCGCTAACGACGACACCGTCCGAAGGGTTGGCCTGAACCTTGAGGTCCCTAAAAGCGTCTCAGAGAACGCCCGAAGCAATGATGGCTAGATACGTTGCACTTGGAGTTAAAGATAGCTGGTGTGTATCCTGATCAAGCATTCGATCGGGAGATTTGGCATCACCAAATCAGAAGAGTAAACCTCGTCAAGCGGAATATACGTTAATGAAAATGATGATGAGTGCTTTGATTTTTAACGAGGATATCTCTCACACGCTCGTGTGGAAATCTGGAGCATAGCTCCTCTCTACATGGGATCGCACTTGTCTCCAATGTCGCACCCACCTAATACCGTTTGATTGACTGGGGTTTTTATCGTGTTAAAGCATTCTTGAACCATGCCCTTGCTTTTACGCGGGCCGTAAATCGAAATATTTTCCGCACTACCGTTAACCTGCTTGTTGGCTTAATCCTGAACCGCTTGGTTACGGTATCTACCGTCCACTGATTATTATCGGGTATGGGATTTATCCTTCTGAACATCCTTTCTGCTGGACGGTTGATGCTTTCTTTGAGCAGTGCAATTCTTTCAATAGTGGAGATCTCACTATTGTCGTGTACTAGCGTTTGGAACGCTGTACTCAGGAAGCCCTTATGGGTTGCCACTAAGCTCTGGCAGTTTTACTGATTTTGCCCTCACTCAGCGTAGCCCCTTGCTAGTTGTTTGGCACTACTGCCTTGTTCATTGATGATGTTGGAATCTCCATCACTGATTTGGGATACACCAAGATCTGATGCTGATATTCTGAGCTTTAAGACCCTGGCACACTCGGCAGCAGCGGCAGCAGCAGCGGCGGCGGCAAATGCCTAAGCATTGGGGCATCGACTCTCGCCAAATCGATGCCTCTATGCTTAAGCATTTGCCGCCGCCGCTGATATGATAAAATCCTTCCATTTTGTTAACTTTGCATAGTTTCGCCTGCCAATTTTACTCGATTTAGAGATGAGCTAAAAAGCAGTGTTAGCTGTGCATTCTTCTAGACGTTTTCCATCGTTATCAGGGTATATTTTCGTTTTTCGATTTTTTTGTGTATGTGCTTTATACTTTTCAAGAAGCTCTTTAACGGTTTCTACGCCAGCCATTATAGCTTCTTATTTTTGGAAGAAGAGGGACATTTTCTCGGCTAAGTTCTGTTTTGTTTAAACAAAACACTCTTGCGCAGCTGTTGTTGAGCACGGAATTTAGGGCTTATTAGCACGAAAGTATGGAAACATCCCAACAATATTCTTGCACATGTGCAAAGTGTGAAACAAACTATTAGTTGCTCCGAAAAGATCAAGTTAGGCTAGGCTCACTTCTTGCCTAGTTTTAGCCGATGCACAGAATAGGTCCTGATTTATGAGCATATGATGGCCCTCTGATGTACCAAGAGTGTTATGGCTCCTTTGTGCTTACCTCTGCGAGAATAATGACTCGGAAAGAAAGTTTATTCGGGCAGTAGTAGCCAGAGGGAAAATGGTATCTGAAATCAGTGTGATTACCCACAAGCGTGGCTCTTTGTATCAGGCGAGGTCAAGTTAATACAAACGCTTATATGAGACCCTCCGTCTTTAACGTGGCAGATGGGCACCACTGGACTACGGAAAAGGATCCGACAGTTCTGGCGAAATGCCAACAAAGGGAGTGAAAAATGAGATTGGGGCGCGCGGGGTGTCCCACTCCACGTGACCTCTATCGTGACCTCTGTTGTTATATCTTTGAAATATAAGATACCGGGAAAAGGGCCTATCAATCGCAGAGCTCCAAAGAAAGACCTGCGAACTAAAATAGATTACATCAAGAGTAAAACCAGGCCCCCGAATAGAACACCACCAAAGATACAGAACCACACCACCGGTTTATGCGGTAACGGACCTAGGCTGCCTTCCGGCTGGTGCTCAGAGGAAGCACCCGCTCGAGTCAGGTATACTACTCCAAGGGCCGGAGGGTTGCGAATATGCTCGAAACAGTAGTATACGAGATCTCACAGCTTGTACTTTGGGATCTTCTTTGTCACATTGCGCGGAAGAGGTGGCAGCTCATCAGTGCTCAAACACAAGTGCGAGGTGAAGTGGCATTTCTCACGTGTAGGACGAGTTTTTGCCCGTTTAGTTCGCTCGAGACGTAGCGTTTGACTTAAGCCCTTCCCGCTGCAACCGGAATTGCACGTACGTACGCGTCAGGTTGTGCAGAGCGTAGGAAATTCCACGTTACCATAGCCGACTGCTACGTTCTGCTAGGTGAAAGCCCACAGGCTGCCCCCTCTTCCGCGCATTGCGCCTCTTCTTATTATTCTCCTAAGCGTTTACTCCCGCCCGCCGCAAGGTCCGCTGTTCTTGTGATCCTTCGTCACCTCATACTGTCAAAGGACGTCCTCTGGCGTGGCGCCGACTACGGCGAGATCTTTCTTGATGACATCCTTCTACCTTTTCCTTGGGTTCCTCTCGGACGCTTTCCGGGTGCCTCGAAATTTAGGGCCAACCTCATGGGATGATCCTCTGCTCTTCTGAGGATGTGTCCGTAGCACCTCAAGCGCTGCTCCCTCATCTTCAGCTGGATCGGTGCTGCCTTCTTTACTGCCCTAACATCCTCATTTCGTACTCTATCCTGACGGGTCTTCCACAAGCCCACCTGAGCATCCGCATTTCCGCCGCATGCAACTGTCGCTTGAGCGCTTTACCCGGGGCCAGCACTTACTGGCGTAGAGGAGGACAGGCTTCACTAATGTTTTATACAGCCTGCCTTTGCCTTTGAGTGTCCTGAGGCACCTACGGTCGCAGAGGATTCCTGTGGACTCCCTCCATTTGAGCCATGCTGCATTTATCCTTTTCCTGACCGGCTAGGGCAACGATACTCACTCGCAGCCACGCGTACGTCGCGGTGCGGCGCTGCAGCAATGGGTTCCTCTAGTTATTGCAGGGACGCGTACGAGTTGCACGATGCGGCCCAGCGTGCTACAGCGCGAAGGCGATTCCCGAACTACCGCTGAACCGTTTCGCCTAGGCAATAGAAAGAAAGCAACAGATTGCGACACGGTTATAGTGAAACGAGTTATGCCTTCTTAATCTAATAAGTAAGCGCTTGCTGAGTGCTCAGGAGTGGTATTAGCCCTAAAATACAGACCGTGAGAGGTAAATAGGTGAAAAATCGTTTTAGAGGGAAAAGAAGAGTAGTTCGTTTGTCTATAGAGGGTCCAATTTTTCTGCGAAAAGTTTTTATACGCTACCTACTTCACTACACTATCTACTAATATTCGAGTTTTTATACGCTACCTACTTCACTACACTATCTACTAATATTCGAGTGCTCTACCGTCATCAGATTCATTTTATTTGCATACTATACGAATGACCTTCATGGGCTTTTGGTGTTCCAAAATTACAAAATCATCCAGATTGTATTTAGTTTGCTATTGGACCTGGCTTAATGCCACTCGATTAATGAACACTATTATGGTCTCACATTACACCACTATATTCAGTCGTCCTGCCGTTTTCTACCCACGTTTTGACCATCAGTGCAACCGTCTGCACACATAGTAGCGCTTCAGCTGACCCAGGCTCGGAACGTCAGCGTAAAACTCGTTCTAAAAGCAGGCGGAGCATGGAGGACTCCGCCCGGCCGGCGCACGCGCGCGACCGCACGCGTCAAAATGAGTATAGCTGCCGCCCCCTTCCTGACCACCTGGTCCACATCGGACAGGTCACTTCCGAGGTAACGGAGTTCTTACATCTTCTCGATCGCCTCACCTTGGCAGTCTTGGATAGGTGCACTGTTTACAGCTGATTAACTTCGTCTTTTTCAAGTTCAGCCGCGTTGTCTGCGAGGGCTCCATGCCACAGCTGCACCTTCTCCAGCTCCTCATAGCTGTCGGCTACTAGAGTAGTATCGTCCGCGTAAAGGATTGTCCTGAGAGGGCCTTCCTCAAGGTGATTCACTATGCAGTCAAGCGTCAGCACGAAGAGGAACGGACTCAGAGCTGATCCTCGATGTGCCCCACCGTCATATTATTCATCTGCTTCGTCATCCCGTGTGGAGTTCGTACATGTCCTTTATAATTATGATCAGACGTTCCGGGACAAACCTCGCTCGAAGGGATTTCCAGAGCACGGCCTGGGGCCTATCGTAGGCCATTCTCCAGGTCTAGGAATGTCATGGGCAGGTTTGTTTCTCCCTATAATTCTCCTCACATGGCAAGCGATAAGGATTGCGTTTGTAGTGGATCTTTCACCATCAGGCATGAGGCCCCACTGCTCCTAGTAGATGGTAACAATCTCCCTCAGCCTCGAATCGACCAGTCGTTCGTAGACGTTCATCATGTGAGGGATCAGTTCGATTCCTCGGTAGTTGGAGCACTCGGACGCGTCCCCCTCTGCTTAACCCTTTCACGACACGCGCGATTTTCAGGCGACTGCCGCGTGGGACAGTGTGCATTTTTCCCGCGTGCTGATTATTTGTATTGTTTTATTTACATTATTTGTTAGATATGAAAAACAGTAACAAATGAAGTTTCTCATGAACCATCTTGACTGTAGATATCGGTGGACTCATTGATTAATATTGTACTATTAAATGCTTGATAATTTTCCGTGAACCATTTTTGTGATGGAACTATTTTTGTGCATGTCGTGAAAGGGTTAAAGGTGGGGTCTATGGTGCTTTCCCTCCAGTAATACGGCATCTTACCCTCTGTTGTAACATTGTTAAAGAACTGTGTCAGCCAACTGACTCCACGGTTCACATGCTCCTTCCAAGCCTATGTTGGCACCCATCAGGCCCACAACTGCTTTCCTGAGCTTTATATTCCCTATGGCGTTGCTAACCTCTTCCTCCGTCTAGGATGGGATGGGTCCTTCCGTTGGTTGTTCTTCTTGGACTTCCCGGCGAGGGACTTTTTTATTCAGGAGCTCCTTGAAGTACTCCCATCTTTATCTGACCTCGAATGGCTTCCTTAGTACCCTGCTGTCGGCACTTTTTACTGTCTTGACCACTCAAATGTAGACGCATACTCTATGCCGTGTCTTAGCCAGCCGGTTTGCGAACTTCTCTTCCTGTGGTCCGTCCAGCTTTTCATATAGGGCATTCATCTTTGCGTTCTTTGTTTTTGCTACAGCTACGCTCTTCAGCTTCTTATAGAATGTAAGACGCTCGGGTGCGCTTGTCTTCTGCTACTGCTTATAGGTCTTCTTCTTTTTTATCACCGCAGTCTACATCTCGTCATTCCAGAACCATGCAGCCTTATTCCCTTTGGTTCCTCCCTTTGTTTCACGGAGGGTTTCCTTGGCATATCGTAGGATCGTTTCGGTCACCCTCCTCTCGTTTATGGGAACCGTTGGATCGGAAAGACCTGCTTCGAGCACTGTCCTTCGTTGCTCGTTTCGCTATGCACCCCGCAGTTTCCACCATTGGATTTTGGGTTCTGTTCTTACCTCGGGTTTGCTGGATAGAGGTATGGCCAAATCTGCTACCAATGGTCTGTACTGTAGTGCTCCATCTTCTGCTGGAAGGATCTTCAGATCCCGGTCCCTGACGGTTTTCAAGGCACGCCTTCGCACTAGGATGTGGTCGACTTCCGTCCTTCTTCCTCCGCTATCATAGGTCACCTTCTCGCCCTCCATCTTCGCGAAGAAGATGCTACAGACAACCAAGTCGTGGAGACAGACAGGTCGAAATTTCTTTCTCCATCTGGGTTCACCAAGCCGACCTCTTTACCCCCATGAACTCTTTCTACTTCTATTTTGCCACCCCCTACGTGCCCGTCCATGTCCTTGCTATGGATAGGTAGTCGCCTTCTAGTACGGACCTTATGGCCTCCTCGAGCTTGAAGTAGAAGTCATTTTTGTCATGCTCGTGGCATCCGGTTTGTGGGACCTCGAGGGACACGGTAGTCCAGTAGACTTTGTTCGTGTCCGTAGTGACATGATGCGGTCATTTATCCTTTGGACAGCAGCTACCGGATCCTTGAGAATTCTTTGACCAAGGTCGTTCTGCTGTCGGTAGCCTTCGCATGCTGACTATAGAACTCGGGCGGGGGCTCGCCGCGTCGCTTCTGGGTAACGTTCTAGCCCTTACACTGATCGCCACGATGAGGCGCGTGGGAGAGCTCGCATATTGGGCTGAAAGGCAAGAATTGACTGGTAATGGAGATGCCGTTATTTCCGTTATTCATGGGTGGATTACGCTGTTGAGTCCAAAAGGCCTCAGGAGCCTTTCTGGTCCCTATCTCGTGTTCAAGATACAGCACTGTGACCTAACATTTAGGTGCTCTCCGGAATGGGTTTCCCTTCGCTGCCTGCCAAGCGGGCTTAATAAGCCATAATAATAGAATATTATATTCGGTGGCGATGTCTGTTCCTCCACGTGGTGCCACTGAAAACCCTTCGCTCTATGAACTATGCCGAACACGGAGACTCGAGTCCAGGCGACAGGCCCTTGTGGCAAGCCGGCCTACGAGGACCCGTGTCACATCACGTGGTGCACGTCAGTTCACCTATATCGAGATAGTGCTACGGCGTCCGCGGGGGCCGATGCGCATTCGCAAAGCCCGGCGAGTGGGAAAGTATGCGAGGGTCCCAGATGTGAGGACGGCAACTGAGCTAGTCCTAAAGTCCCGTAACGTAGGTAGGCCCCGCGTGGAAACGCTGAATGTGGGTACGTTGACGGGCCGCTTGTGCGAGTTGGTTGAAGCACTGGAGCGAAGGAGAGTTGATTTCTGTGTGGTGCAGGAGACGAGGTGGTCCTGCCGCAAGTCAAGGGACAAAGGAGTCAAGGCCGTTCTATGTGGAAGTCCCAGGACCAAGTGCATAATCGCCTCCGAACGATTTCCCAATTCCTAACGATTGTAGTAAGCTTTGAGCGCTTTGGCGATCGATTGATGAAAATCGTTGCCGCCGCTGAGGAGCGACTCTATCACTTCTTCTCTGCGTATGTTCCGCAGATTGGCTGCTCCGATCAAGCCAATGATAAGTTTTGGAGCCTGCTTGATGAGAAGACGGCAAAGGTACCGTCGAAAGATGTGATCGTAGTCGCTGGTGACCTTAATGGCAGGTCGGCGCGATGAAAGACGGGTATAGCTGTCATAGTTATGGGTCGCGTAACGCAGGTGGTGAGCGTATCCTTGAGATGCGGAATCGCCTAATCTTACCGTAATGAACAGAGTATTTTGTAAACGCGATTCCCACCTCATCGTTCAATAGCGGGAGCACCAAGACTCAGATAGACTTTGTCCTCTTGAAGGATCGAGACCGAAGTCTCGTCACGGACGCGAAGGTCGTGACATATGAAACGGTCGCCCCACAGCATCGACCGCTGATCTGCACCCTAAAGATCGCCCCTCCGAGGTTGAAGCCGGTCGTGCGATGCGGTGAACCAAGAATCAAGTGGTGACGAATGAAAGAGAAGCAAGCAGCTGTGAGAAGAAAGTGCCAGAGTGTTGGACCAAAGTACGACGATTCCGATTCGGAAGAAGAAGGGCAGTCATGCAGACTTCTCCTGTTACCGTTCGATTCGCTTGCATTCGCACAGCATGAAGATCTTTGAGCGAATTGTCCACGGACGAATTCATGACACCGTCCAACATTCCAGCAATCAGTGCGGCTTCGTAGCTGGCTGTGGCACCGCTGATGCCATGCACGCCGCTTGCCTGCTGGTAGAGAAGCATCGCGAGGAACAGAAGCCGGTGCATATCGCCTTTCTCAACCTGGAGAAGGCCTTCGATCGAGTACCGCTTGAGGTCATATGGTACGTCCTGCGACATCATGGAGTTCCTAAAGAGCTTATAGAGTGGGTGCGAACCCTCTACTCTTGTCCAAAGAGTCGAGTTCAAGTTGCAGCTGGAACCTCGATGGAGTTCCCAATTTCTGTCTGGGTACACCAGGGTTCTGCACTTTCCCCACTCCTCTTTGTTTTCGTCATGGATGCCATCACACGACATCTTCAGAAGGCCGTCCCTTGGACGTTGCTTTATGCTGATGACGTAATGCTCACTAGCGAAGATAAAGGTGGACTTGAGCGAGAAGTGCAGGCATGGTGTGATCGCTTGGAATGTTTTGGACTCAGATTGAACGTGAAGAAGACCGAGTACCTAATGACGGACGTTACTGAGTTCAGCTCCATTAAGGTTAACGACATCAAGTTTCCACGCACTTCGGTCTTTAAGTACATCAGCAATAGCGTCTGACGGCAAACTGATGGTTGAATTGAATTCACGCGTGAGTGCACCTTAGTCCAAATGGCGCTCGTTGACTAGTGTACTCTGCGATAGTAAGCTGTCGGAACACATGAAATCGAAGATCTACAGAGGAGTTGTTCGGCCGGTAGCAATGTTCGGCGCTGAGTGTTGGCCTGCGACATAGGAAGTTGAAACGCGCCTCAGCGTGTATACGACTATACGACTTAAGACTTGTACGCCCTAATGATGCGGTGGTTCAGCGGATGTGATGGCGAGTACAAGAGATGAGACAGAGTTTATTGAAAGACCAACTGGTCTATATACAGGTGGAGAGAGAACTGCTGTGCGTCCGCTGTATGGTAGGGTCACGCCTCCTGACCTCTCAAGGCTTGAGCATCATCGTAGACGATAGACGATGATATTCCCGGCGAGGCCAAAACGAAATCTTTGAATTACACGAAGGAATAAAAAAAATTCAAAAAAAAATCAAGCATGACATGATATGCATTAAAAGTATGACATCACGATGCCTGCGGCGATCGGCTTATGGTGGACTCTTGCAGACCATAAGGACCGGATATGTAGAAGACTCGAGTGGCTGTTGACGGTTTGAGGTTGACGGCTGCAGAATGCTTGTTGAAAGTTGAAGACAGCTTGACGGACGATTTGAGCAGCAGCAGCTAGTTGAGAGTTGTAGACGGCAACGGCGGTATGGAACAAAGGGAAACATGACAGATTTTAAACTTCAATCAGTACAATACCCATTTTTGAAAAACCGTGATTCACCAAACATGTGTAATTCCGGCGGTCTTACGAGAGTTTCCCTCTTAATCTTCGCCAACGTAGGTCCGAAAATTTCGCGACCATAACCCGTCACTTCTTTTTTCAATATTGACTTTTTGGGGCACGGTTTATTGGGTAATTGAGAGTATATTCTTGACACCTGGCCAACCCAGCTAATAAAGTAGTGACCTGACCTAGGTTCGCGCGAAAGGGCATGCCCCATGCGTTGCTTGATAGACGCAACACCCTTCTTACGTTTAGATATGGGTGGTCTTTGTTTCAGTGACTATTTCCGTACTTCGTTAGCTACTGTACGCTTGAACCCGCTTTTGTTTGCAACAGTTAGCTTGCTGGTTGGTGACAAATGGTTAAAAGTTTGAGGTGCAGCGGGAACTGCGCTAAGATTTGTAAAAATTTTCGTAGAATAGCGCTGATTCCTGGCATGATTAGCATCATTTGCTGTGCGATAACGGCAGATTTGATGTTCTCGTCGCAATGAATCCCATGGAGATCCTTGTCTGGGCCCCTTAGGGTCTTTTTTGAAGCACACTGATGCGTGTGCATTTTCCCACATCCTGTGCAGTTCGGCCTTTGGCAGTTAAAGCTATCGTGCCGTGAGGAGCAGCATTTCCAGCATCTGTTTTGCTCCTTCAAAATTCTTCTACGTGTTTATTTGTCAAAAACAGTTTTGCGTGAGAAAGACGCATACTTACTAATACTGCAAAAGACACATCCCCCATTTAGTTGAGGTCGCGGAGAGTCATATCTACGTGGTGTTGAGATGTCTGGTATTAGCTTCAATGTTTTCGTAATTCGATTGGCTACATTGAAGCACTGAGGGTGTTGGAACTGCGGCAGCAGCTATACTGTTATTTTGAAAGCAGTGCCCGAATTGGATCCTTTTTCTTTCTTTACTGCACCTTAATTCGTCAACACGTGCCCTCAAACTATATGTAAGGTCGGAGGCTTCTGCAGTAACCTTTTGCAGTTGAGATTCTTGCTCAATTTCCTCTAATTCAACAATCAACCCTTTTTTCTCTGCTTCATCTTTGCAGTTCATGTACTCATCCCTTAACTCGATAAAAAGTTTTTGAAGTTTTTGTTCACCCTCTTTTAATTCTCTTATGCACTATTCTAAGCGATCTATAGTAGATTTGCATTTCTCTTAGTTAAACTCACTTTGAATTGCGCAGTTTAGGCTAACTGCATGCTCTCTGCAACGCGTTACTAAATAATGAAGCGCGGTTGAGCTCAATATGATTGCTGATTTCCTTGAACGGAATGCCATTTTTAAAAAAATTCTCTTTTAGTGTTGTTAGCTACGGAGAGAAAAGGCTGCTCCAGGTACTTTTAGCGTACGGGAGAATTAGCTTTCTTATTTAGAAAGTGCGATCGTGAATAGAATCGACTTTGTGCTCCAGGTATTTAACTGGACACTTATTCTCTTGGATTCAGAGAATGCGATCCTATTCGACCGGCTTTATGCTCGAGGTCCCAAAGCTGTTACACTTTGACACTGGACACTTAGGCTTGTTAGGCTGTTGCACCAAATGTATATGACGATACGGCGAAGGACTTATGCGCCCTAACAATGCGGTGGTTCAGTGGATGGGATGGCGAGTACAAGAGATGAGACAGAGTTTATTGAGAGACCAACTGGTCTATGTACAGGTGGAGCGAGAACTGCTGTGCGTCCGCTGTATGGTAGCGTCACGCCTCCTGACCTCTCAAGGCTCGAGCGTCATCGTAGACGATAGACGATGATACAGCGTCATAGAGACAAAGATGCTGCGCTGGACGGCTGGAGTCACCATGCTCATGGACCGCATCCGAAACGATGTCAATCGGCAGAAGTTCGGTATCGCGCCGATATCGGACAAGGTGCGAGAAGCTCGCATACGATGGTACGGCCACATTTTGCGTGGAAAGGAAGACAGCGTCCGCAAAATAGGCCTTAACTTCGAAGTAATAGGAAGGCGGCCTAGAGGGTGCCCGACGCAGCGCTGGTCTGATACGTTACATATTATGCTTGTGCTCGAATAATCGAATTCGAATAACTATTCGAATAATTTATTCGATTTCGATTATTTCGATTATTTGATTACTCGACCACGCATCTCCCTCGATAGAGGGCCTTCAGGCTCTCTTGTTAAGAAGGATCTCGGGCCGCTTGTCGCAGGGCCAAGTGGCGCGTCCCCAGGTGGTGGATAGGGGAACAAAACGCGAACCAAATTTGACCGTGTACTGCCCAAAGACGCTGGTATTTGCAGGGGTTGGTCTCCTTGCTTTTGCTGTGCCGGGTCGATGTGTTGATTGCGCGTGGGAGCGGCATGCTCGTGCACAGTGTGCCTGGATGTGTTCGAGCCTGGTCGGATTGTAACTGTGTCTGCTCGGCTAAAAGCTTGCACTCGGTAGACTGGGAGTACATGTAAGGCGATTCGAGGCCGCCTCAAAAGATTTTTCGCGCCATCTGGTCGATACTTATTCCGACTATAGCCGCATGCACACTTGGCGCTGCCGAGCAAGTAAACCAGGCCTAAAGCGATTCGAGGCCGCCTTAAAAGTCTCGCCCCGTCTCTTCGGGCATTCTGGGTGCTGTCCCGAGTTTTTCACCCTCACGACGGAACCTGACTAGCTACCCGTGTGTACTCCAGTCAAACACAGCAGCACTAAAAGGCCTCATTTCCCTGACCCCGAACGAGCTCCCACTTCTGGAGCGATGGGAAGGACGAGTACGGAGAGGTTGCTAAAGTCTAAAGGCCTAACTAGGGTGTACAAATTGAGAAGGACTAGGATGGCGATCTGTATTTACAACGCCTGCCCGCTTGCATCGGAAGCATCCATAGAGGACCTGATGATGCAAGTCAGGAAGATAAAGTACGACGTCATCGGACTGACCGAGGCGAGATGACACCATCCCCTACACGCCGCCTACGAATCCAGAGAAGAATGTACCTCGGAGCATGCGACAACAGGGGAGTAGGAGGCGTTGGTGTCCTCGTCAACACGCACTTGGCCATGATCATCGATTTGTACGGGTCTCTGACAATCCGAATCGGACGTCTGCGACTGAAGCGATGTGTCTCCGTGCCAGCATTGACTGTATTCGTCGCGTATGCCCCAACATCCGACTACGACGACGAAGAGGTCGAAGCCTTTACGTGAAGCTGGAGAAGTTCTTTAAAGAAGGCCACACCTTCTACAAGGCGAGCAAGGTGCAAGGCTGTCTGAGTTTATCATGTCGACCAAGACCATCCATGGAAACTCACAGTTCCAGAAGCCTGCCTCCTTACGATGGACCTGGTAATCTCCCGTTGGCCACGATCTCGTTGTGGAACTCATCTTCAACAGCAAGTTTTGCCTGACCGACGTTTCTGTTGTCCCCAACTTCTACATGGGATCGGACCACCGCCTCCTTCGCGCGAGGTTCCACTTTTCGCGTCATCAACTGGGACACCTCTCTTGCAGGCCTTTCGGAAGATACCGTCATGGACAACATCGACGACAAATACGACAGCTTCGTGCACCATCTCCGCGATAGTGCTAAGGGAGCCGAGAGCTTGAAGACCACCAACAGACGTCTGTCTCCGGAAACTCTCGAGCTGATACGCCAGCGTGGAGCAGCACGAGCATCAGGCAACTATCAGCTGACGTCCGAGCTTATGAAGCTATGCAAAGCGGCGATAAAGGAGGATCTTAAGGAGAGAAGGCGGAAGTGTTGGCTGAAGCTGCAGAGGCAGGTTTGAGCATCCGCAATGCCCGCCGGAACTTCGCCAATTTCAAGACCAAGATGACCGCTCTCCGACTTTCTGACGGAACCGTCAGCTCTTCAACAAGGACAATGCAGAAGGTCATTTACGACTTCTACTCCGATCTCTTCGATAGCCACCTCCCATGCCATCTTCCACAGGATGGATACGTCTTCCCTCTGTTCTCCCTTCCGAGATCCGACACGCCATCTCGTCGGTGAAGAAACGAACAGCACCCGGTCCCGACAGGATCAGACCCGAACACCTGAAGAATCTCCTGCCAACGCTCATCAACGCTCTGGCGCGGCTCTTCATACGCTACCTGTCGGAGTGCCTGGTTCCATCTCGCGATCAGTGGAAGACCAGCAGGACCGTCTTCTGTACAAGAAGTGAGACGTGCACGACATTGGTAACTATCGCTCGATCTGCCTGCTGTCCGTAGTCTACAAGCTGTTCACTCGTGTGATCCTGAATAGGATTAGCAGAACGGTGGATGAAGGAAAGCCATGCAACAAGCAGGATTTCGGAGAGGATTCAGCACGATCTACCGCATACATACCGTTAAGAAGCTCATCGAAGTGTCGCGAGAGTACAAGCTGCCGCTGTGCCTTACGTTCATCGACCTGACGAAGACATTCGACTCCGTCGAAACTGAAGCGGTTATCGACGCCTTGCTCTCTCAGGGGGTTTCTACTCAGTACATCAGAGTTCTTTGAGAGCTGTACAGTGAATTCACGACCAAGATCTCTACATCGACGTCGTCATCAACATGAAGAGAGGAGTATCCTCGAAGCTCTTCAGCGCCACCCTCGAAAACGCCATGCGCGAACTAGAATGGGAAGACATGGGTGCGAAGGTCGACGGCCGGCAGCTGCAGTGTCTGCGCTTCGCTGACGATATCGTGCTGATAACACCGAGCATCAGTCAGGCGTAGCGAATGCTGGCCGACTTCGAACGTGTGTGCGGGAACGTTGGACTGCAGCTGAATCTTACGAAGACGATGTTCATGAGGAACGGACAAGTTTCTGATGCCCCATTCTTGCTCAACGGAACGGACATCTCCGAATGCTCCAGCTATGTGTATCTGGGTGGCGAAGTCAACATGGCCAACGACCTAGCATCAGAGCTGAGCAGGAGGAAACGAACGGCTTGGGGAGCTTTCAAGAGCGTCGAAGAAGCCGCGAAGAAGACGTAGAACGTCCAACTCCGTGCCCACCTTTTCGACTCCACTGTTCTTCCTGACCTAACATACGCCTCAGAGACCTGGGCTATGCGAAAGCAAGATGAACACGCGATCAGCGTCGCGCAGCGTGGAATCGAGAGGACGATGCTCGGAGTGACACGACTCACGCAGGTGAGAGAAGATCTCCGCAGTTCCGAGCTTCGCCGACGTTCGAAGATCAGACACGCTGTCGCGGGGGCCAAGTTGTCGAAAATTAGGTGGGCTGGCCACGTAATAAGCTTGGCAGACACCCGCTAAATGTGAGTCGTTACCGACTGGAATCCGCGGGGGGACGAGCGTTCTACCCCGTCGTCCCCCTGGCCCGCCCACACCCAACCCCCTGGGCTTGCTCGAGAGTCCAGTGGGGACATCACGACAGGTGATACAAGTGATTATTTGACGAGCCGCAAATTCAAATAGTTATTCGAATTCGACTATTTGAGGGTAGAAAATTCGAATAATTGTTCGAATTTCGAATAGGTGGTTTTCCGAGTGTGGCATAATTATCACTTTTGTAAGAGATGTTCATTCCGGTGAGAACTGTCTTCGATGGCACACTGTCGAGGAGCTCGCCGCCATAGAAACGCATTCAAATATTCATTTAATCTTATACGCGGACAAACAAAGTTATTTCAAATATGGTTCAAACACAAGACAACAGGTGACTAGATAAGTAATTTATGGCCTGCACAACAACCTCAAAAATAACAGCAAACTACAAAGTTTTTTAGAGATACCCATCAACCAGTCTTTTATATTCCATTTGGGTGTTTGGTATATTGTTTTCCTTCAAAAGCTTCGAAAATTCAACCCCTACTTCATGGGTGAAAAATGAGGATCTAACCTTGCTTTTTGCTCTGGGATTTGAATTTACCATTGAGCTCGTCTTGTACGAGAAGAGACCGAATAAAACTAGAGAGGTACCATACACTTGTCTACTTGTAAACCATGACTAGGTTATATTTTTTCTATTATACCACACGCAAGAGTACGTTGGTTAAGGATCATCTTCCTGGGCAAGGCCTAAAGTGCCATGGCATGCTGTTGTAATTATATCCGTGAACTCCTATCCAAAATTTTCCAGTGAAGCTGTTCCGCACCAATTCAAGTCTAGGTACTTCTCTTTGAATTAAAACTAAACACGGTGGTAACGTAGTGCAAGTGTAGTACAGGTGCTAGTACATAGTACAAGTACAAGTGCTCAGACACGCGATGTGCGCGATGTTGCAGACTAAGCTAAGGAAAATCACTTCAAGCTGTTTGCTGTACCAATGCAGTCTTCTTCACTTTCTAACAGTACAGATAGCATTATTTGAGAACCTTATTAGCCTTACTGGGCACGTGTAGCGCAGTCGGAGGAGGTGCCGGCTGTCGCGTGCACCCGATACCAGGCTCCTGGTTCGGAATTCCCGCCCAGGCCACCAAGCCTTCCATCCCTCCGGAGTCGGTGAATTGGTGCCAGACCTATGTGGGAAGAATAGAGCGCTGATCTGTTAATCGGCAGATCATTGTAATCGGCAGATCATGGCCAGATATGCATTCAAATCGCCTCCATGACATCCTGTAGATGTAGAATGCGTGGCGCATCCCAAAACGTATTGAGTAACGCCGCCCTTGTCCTTATCCTTTATTCTGTTTCAACCTTGATCAGGTGAGTAGTTTTGCGGTATGAAGCCACC
Organism: Heligmosomoides polygyrus polygyrus; assembly: GCA_947396885.1. NCBI lineage: Eukaryota > Metazoa > Nematoda > Chromadorea > Rhabditida > Heligmosomidae > Heligmosomoides > Heligmosomoides polygyrus. Next base: position 61,526,009 of record OX377203.1, read on the forward strand.
CAGCCCCAGCCCCCCCCCCCCTCTCCACCACAACGCTCAATATCGGCATCTCCAGACGGTTCAGTGATGTCGGTGCTTGTACTGATCAGTGACTTCGTCCCCAAGCTCCTTCGACAACCCACCTGATGCCCCACAGCGCGGTTCTCCACTTCATTCTAGTCCCAGATAGACTGCAGGCAGCTCCACTTCGCATCCTCGAACAGTCGACCTCAGGCAAAAATTGAAATTCTCTATATGTATTGAGAACTCCGCGTTGCCGGTCCCAAGCCTGGATGAGAAAGGAGGAGGGTTGGACGACGGGCTAGCAACCCGTCTCAGTAAAATCTTTTTAGCTACAGAAACGATGAAAACTTCTGTTGAAAATGAAACTGAAATGCCGGATGCTAGCTTTATGACGGTTTCCCCGATTCTAGCGGCGGTTTTTCACCTAAAACACCAACTCGTTTTGGTACTTGGAATCTTCGCACTCTTTTTCAAACAGGAAGACTCGCTCAGCTACTGCGGGAATTCGACGGCTACCGCCTTTATATACTCAGAATTAGCGAGATGCGATGGACTAGGAATGATCGAATCATCAGCTCTGGAAAGTCCATAATATTCTCGGGCGGCTCATTGCACACAAATGGAGTGCGATTCGTATTGAGTCAACGTGCCATCAATGCTCTCGTCAGTTGCAAACCAGTCAATGAACAAAGCACCATCAGAGTCACGGTGATTCAGGTGTATGCACCGACTGAAGATTCTGAGGATGCGAAAAAGGACGAATTCTACGAATGCCTACAGCAAACGATACTAGATGAGACGCCTCGACGAACTTGAAGATTGTAATGGGTGACTTCAATGCCAAACTAGGCGGTGATCAGGCAGGGCAGGGAAAAGTTGTAGGACCGTTTACGTCAGCTAGCGATACAAATGAAAATGGAAGTCGACTCATCACCTTTTGCATCTACAACAATCTCTGCATTGGCAACACTTATTTCCAACACCGTCGGATACACAAAGCTACGTGGTCGTCGCCGGATGGAGGAACGGTAAACGAGATTGACTTGGTTTGTATCAGCAACAGGTGGAGAACATCCTTACTAGATACACGAGCATATCGCGGTGCAGATGTAGGATCCGATCACTACTTGGTTAGAGCAAGCATGAGACTGAAACTCAAGCAACAGAAACGACATTGCATTGCATCTCCCTTTGACACAGCTCGACTAAAAGATCCCGTCGTCTCGACAAACTTCTCCATTAAGCTGCAAAACCGATTCCGCTTGCTAGAAGAGTCGGCAATTGCACAGAGGCTGAAGAGCAATGGAATATCATAAAGGAAGCTACTTGTGCTTGCGCCGAGGAAAACATCGGGAGAAGGAGAGGCACTCGTAAAGAACAGTGGATAAGGCACGAAACGTGGGATCTAATAGACGAGCGGAAACGTACGAAGCAACAAAAGGACCGATCTAACTTGAGCGATGCGGTTAAATTTGAGTATTGCCGGAAGTACGCCGAACTCTATCGGTTGGTCAAACGATCATGTCGAGCCGATAAAAAGATTTGGCTGACGCAAAAAGGTGTAGAAGCACAAAACGCTGCCGAACGTGGTAACTCGAAAACGCGAATCGTGAGGGAGCTAACAGGAACACACAGCAGCTCAAACACACTAATAAAGGATCGAGGCGGCAAGTTGATCGTCACGGACGAAGAACAGATCGAGAGATTGGTTGCGCACTTCAAAGAAGTCCTGAACCAGCCGGAACCTAGTGATACATATGACTTTCGAGATGATTAAGAGGAGGGCGTTCTGGACGTTTACATGGGCAACATAACATTGGAAGAGACGGATAGAGCAATCAAAAGTCTGAAAGGTGGTAAAGCGCCGGGCCTCGATGAAATCTCCGCTGAAATTCTCAAGGCAGGAGGCAGAGCAATGACCACTACATTGACGAGGCTATTTAACATATGCTAGCAGCGTTTAGAAGTTCCTTAAGACTTGAAGAGAGGAGTCATTGTCAAAATACCCAAAAAAGGTGACTTATCAGAATGTGGAAACAGGCGAGGAAACATTGCTTTCTATACCCGGCACGGCGTTCTGCTTAATTCTACTAAATCGACTAGGAACCGCGGTAGATGAAAGACTTCGTGAAGAACAATGTGGATTCCGAGATGCTAGGTCATGCAGCGAAGAGATATTTACCCTACGGAATGTCATCGAGCAATGCATGGAATTTCGGACGCAACTTCTCATCAATTTCGTGGATTTCCGGAAGGCCTTCGATAGTATACACCGTGAATCGCTATGGTCAATTCTTAGGATTTACGGTCTACCTCAGCCTTTTGTGGAAGTTTTCAAGAAGCTGTACAAGAATTCCTCTTGTTGCGTCAGAACGAATGCGATGCACACGACATTCCTCGAAGTTGTTACCGGAGTGAGACAAGGATGTGTACTCTCTCCTCTTCTGTTCAATGTTGCTCTGGACTTCATTATGAGGAAATCCATGAAAGCTGATGAAACGGGTATCAAATGGAGCAGGATACACTGCTTAACAGATCTCGATTTCGCAGACGATGTAGCCATCATAGCCGAGAACAACGGTTTACTGCAACAGGCGACCACAAACCTCGCGAACGAAGCCAAGAAAATTGGACTACGATTAAACCCGAACAAATCGAAGGTGATGAGCAAAGGGAGAGCAGATATGAACGTAGATATCAACGTTGAGGCATCACAGCTCGAAACTGTCCAGAAGTTCACATATCTTGGAAGTACCGTGTCACGCGACGGGAATATGGAATCAGAAATACTATCGAGGATTATGAAGGCTTCATCTGTGTTTCGGAAGCTTGGCCAAATCTGGAGCTTGCCGTCAATTGCGTCGAAGATAAAGCCGCTGCTTTACCACTCAATTGTAATCCCGATTGTTGCCTACGCGAGTGAAACATGGGCCATGTCTATGAAGTGCGCCAAAAAGCTAAACGCCTTCCACCAGAGATGTTTTCGACGGAGTCTTCATTGAGAGTGCGATATACAGACCGTGTGACTAATTGTGAAGTCCTAAACCGGAGGTTCAAGTAGTCTTTCTGCATTAAAGACGCACAAAGACGTCTACGCCTCGCAAGATTCGTAAGGCGAATGCCCGAGTACCGATTTCCATTTCCTCGAGTAGCCATGTGTTGGATTCCTGAAGGTGGTAGCAGAGCGCCCGGTCATCCGAGAAACACATGGAGGCGAACATTCGAAAAGGACCTTCAACTACTAAATATTTCCAGAGACGAAAGTGAAGAGTTGGCACAAGACAGGTATCAGTGGAGAAGTCTCGTCGCCCGATATGCCCAACAGCATGGGAGGAACTAAGTCTAAGTAATAGGTATTGAGCGTCTGATCGATTTTGATCCCACGACGAAAAGCATTTTTGTCAGAACGGATCGTTCCCACCGTTTCTATTAGGTTGGTGCAAAAGTAATGTAGGTTTTTTGTTTTCTTGGATTCAACACTATTTTTAAAAATAGACTAAGTCCTTCATAAGGTATTATACATTGCTGGAAAGGTTACTACTGCGGTTTCTAAGTATGTATTAGGTTGTCCGGAAAGCTCTCAGCGTTTTAGTGAACTACCATAACTTTCTCAAATCCTATCGGATTCAGTCGAAACAAGCACAGTTTGATGATATACACTGAGTACACTTTGCCAACGAACACCAGTCGACCTATTCCATCAGCTAAAAACTGGGTTGTCGAGATTCGGCAAAATTCACGAAAGCTTTTTTGGCTTGGTCCTGATTGGTGAAGGTTTTACCAGCGAGAAAGTTCTCCAAGTGTTTGAAAAGGCGGAAGTCCGTTGGTGAGAGGTCTGGAGAATATGGCGGATGAGGCAGAACTTCAACCCTTAATTCGTTCAATTTTCGAAGTGAATTGTGAAACGTGTGGGCGGACGTTACGTTCGTGCAGAAGAATCGGTCCCCTTCTGTTGAGCAATGCTGGCTGAAGTTGATGCAATTTTCGGTGCATTTCGTTGATTTCCTTACAATAGGACTGTGCTGTGATCGTTTCGCCTGGTGCCAAAAAGTTGTAATAGATCACACCAGCCACCCACCACCACACAGTGACTATTACGTTTTTTTGGTGGTGGTTCGATGACTATTACGTTTTTTGGCGGAGGTTCGATTTTGGAAAATGGCTAGGGGGTTCGTCGGCGTCCAACCACTGTCCGGAACGTTCCATGTTATCAGGCAGAATCCATTTTTCATCGCAGGTGATGATTCGATCTAAAGACGAGTCAGTTTTGTTGTGTAAATGTAAAGAAGAACAGATCATGAAACGTGACAATTTTTGCCGCTCACTCAACTCGTGGGACACCCACTTTTTGAGGTTTTTCACCCTCCCAAGGCGTTTTAGCATTCGTAACACCAGTTTTACTGACGTCTAGCTCTCCCGCGATCTCTCGAACTGTTTGGGATGGTTCAGCATCCACCAATTCCTTGAACTCGTAGTCCAGGATTGCTCTAGGTCGTCCGCTACGGGAGTCATCATCGAGACTCTCTCCGGTCCGAAATTTACTGAACCACTGGCTCACAATGGCTTTCTAATATTATTAGGCCCCACGCTTGATTGATTTGTCGGGCTGTCTCGGTTGCGAATTGTCCCAATTTGAAGTTGAAATAAAATATCGTTAGGAATTGCTCTTTCGACATATTTCAATAAGCCCTTCAAGGAAATATAAAACAACGTTAGAACGTAAATTATTTAGTCCGATTCAGCGAAAAAATCTGCTCAGAATGTACCATTAATGCGCAATGCACGTTTAATTTTTACTTAGTAATAGACGAATGAAAAATAGTAACACAAAACTCTGAGAACTTTCCAGAAAGCCTAGCATCTGGAATTTGATTGAAGTCGCTTGTTTAAAAAGTAATTTGGTTCTTATTTTCAGATGCCCAAACGCGATTTTGCTCAAATTTACCGGCTTTAGCTGTCGAGGAACTTCTTTTTGGTTCAGCCACTAGGCAACGCGCCGGTTATCATAGAGTATCCATTTCTCGTCGGAAGTCACAATCCGTTCGAGAAACGGATCGTTGGCGTTGAGCAAGACAGGCCGACCTATCACAAAACGACGATTTTCCTGACTTTCGGTCAATTTAGTTTCCTGGTCTTCCCAGTTTGCTTTAAATGGTGAACAACTGTAGTGTGATCGCCGTTGAGGTCCTCCGCAATATCTTGCGTGGTTTTGCTTGGATCAGATTCGACTGTCGCCTTCTATGGATCATTATCAACGGCTGCCGTGTCGTTCGTGTTCGAGGCTGGTGTTGCACGAAACTTTTGGAAGCATTTCATACTGTGCATTCGTTGACACTTCCCTGGCCCCATGCTTCGTTTATATTGTGAGCGGTCTGAGAAAAAGTCTGCCCCAGTTTCAATTCGCAGAAGTAAATTTCACGACAATCGCGTAGTATCTGAAATAAAGCCAAATTATTTTTTAAATAAGCGATTTGAATTAAATCCCATGCATAGGTAGAAAGCGCATATAATCAGCTTTCCAACAATATATAATACCTTATGAAAAGTCATCGTTTATTAAAAAATAGCGTTGAAATCAATAAGACAGAAACCTGCATTTCTTTTGCAACAATCTAATAATTCTAGGTTGGACAGGAAATTTTTCCACACACTAACGCTACGGCAGGGACGGACTGCATAACTGCCACCGACATACAAACAAAGAAACGTCACCTTCAAGCTACAATCAACAATATCGATCGATATTGGCCTCTCGATCAAAACCTTTCACTCGCTATAAGACATGTTTTCTGCATGCCTTCATCCTTGATGAAGAAGGTTGTTGCATCATTAACTATACTTACCAGTTGGTTAGTACATTTTTGATTCCATTTGTGTAAAGAATATAATTTTTCTACAACACTTCTTCATCTAGAAACGATTCTGACATCGGTTTCTGAATTTCCGGTTTCTTATGACAGGTTAATCCTTTCACGACGCGTGTGACTTTCGCGAGACTGCCGCGTGGGACAGCGCGTATGTTTCCCGCGTGCCGAATGAATACAGATGCTGGCTTGATTAATAAATCAAAAATGCTTTCCGCTTACAAAGAGCTCGATGAAAGTGAATAACATTTGTTGCGATACTTCTGTTCAAAAACGTGTTGGAAATGGCGATAAAGGGTCTCACTGACGATAAATCGCAAAACGCAATAATGCTGGCGTGTGCGGGAGTCGAACCCACGATCACACTGTGAAGCGAGAACACTTCAACTAGGCCGCCGCCGAAGGTGGCCAGGCCGCTAACGGCTATGCTGATTACTAAACACTATGTCCACGCCGCATCAACGCACGCGGCACACAGTCGGCAGATTTTGGCCAGCTAAAACGCGCTTATGAACTCCATTTGGCAAATTGGATCTACATATTTGTAATCAGCGTTTCGATCTCTTTCATAGGACGTAGGTATCTCTCCGAAGCTCATGGGAAGCTGAAGGCATTCCGCAGTTAGTGGTTCCTCTTTTACTGGTCTCCCTTACTCTTCCAAATTTCCAACCACGTTGGACGACGTCTGCGGTACGACGAACTCCAACCAACTTTGGACGTCTTCGGCCCGTCAGCAGAGTTCTGACCAACTTTGGAGGACGTCTTGGCATGTCTGCTGAACCCCACCAACGTTGGATGACGATTTCGACATGTCTGCTGAACCCCGGCCCACGTTGGACGACATCTTGATTAAAGGAAAAATCTCACCCTCTTATTATGTTTGCAGTGTGTTCGAATATTCGATTATTCGTTCGTTCGAATAGCCGAAAATGGGGTTATTATCACTTTCAAATAACCGAAAAAATGAGGTTCTTCGATTATTCGTTCATTCGAAAGTGTTTGGAAAAGCACAAGTATACTACATATGGACTTGAAGGTTGCTGGTGTCCACCCTGATCTAGCGCTGGCTCTGAAAAGATGGGGTCATGACAACGGAATAGCGGACTCCGCTACGAGGCGGGACAAACGCTGAAGAAGAAAGAAGAAGAAGAAGAAGAAGACGACGACGACGACGAATAGAATATTATATTACCAGCAAGATGTTCCTTAGCTCGTATGCCAAGCAGCTTCCCGGTCTCCCCAGTATACAAATCACCGCACGTTAAATAATAAATACTCTAACTGGTAAATGACGCCTTTTTGCGGCCAGTCTTCTGTCCTTCTCTGCGTGCAAGTCACGTAATCCTGCATTATACACATGCGACCATATAGCCGATTGCGACAACATCTGTATCCAGCCCTGCCCGCAATACGTATTGACGCACAGACGCATTGCCTCTCCAAAAAGGAAGGCAGTGAAGGACAATTGATTTTGTTGCTAAACGCGCTAAACGTGTTGGAAACGTGTGGCGCAGAGCTTCGTGGTACTTCGTTCTTATTTAGGATGGCTATTTTACAGACTAGGACATCTGGCATACTTCCAAGTCGCTCCAGCAATTGTTCGAATCGCTGCGCTTTGCACAGTCACTGCAATCTCAGCAGCTGTCGGTCCGCGGAAGGCGGGAGTGGCCGGGTCGGCGATTGGCCAGGTGAGGGATCCCGGCGCGATTCCCGCTCCGTTCAAATCGCCTTCTTCCCTCTTACCTTGTAGAAGGGCCTAAGAAACGGGATCGGCGCTAGTGTTGCGTGTAATGATCTTTCAACTATACCCCGTTCGGAATCTTTCCCAGCCCTTGTTCAAAAAGGGAACGATCTGAAGCGTATGTTTGAACGGGGAAGGCGAGTGGTAAAGGAAAAATTCCACTCTTTAGTTAGTATAAAACTGTGTTTCATTTTTGCCAAGTCGTTAAACCCAAGGAGTAGGAGGCAGTTGAAGTTAGCATGGTCGGTGCGGCGCGGTGCTGTCACGTGCGCTGGGGGATCTCTTGTACGTCCATTATATGACTGCGTTTAAGCAGGTTGGGGCGCAGTGAATAGGGGGTTATTTCATGCGAGAAGGTCGGAGGATCAGGGGGGGGGGGAGGGACGGTCAGGAGCAGGGGTGTGCGTAAATGAAATCCGAAATTTCGTAAATCGTAAATCGTAATTACGACAAAACAGCTGTAAATCGTAAACCGTAAATCGTAACTAGACTAGAGCTTCAAAGTTGGTCTCAGAGAAAACGGTTTCGGCATTACGCCACCAAGATTGCAAGAGACGTTGTTTATGGCTTCGTACCAAACAAACACCTTCGCCCCTTTTCAGTATATAAATTGAATCATGGCTTTCAGTTAAGAAAATTCTTGCTTATTCGTTAACCTTGTGAATAAGAAAATCACAAGCGACCACATAAAATATTTAGCTCAAAAAGATTCTATAGCATGTAGCTTCAAATTTTTGTCCTGAGATTCGACATAGGGTGCGTTACGTTAGGTACCTTCCACTACTGTAGGAGGGCTGACCGGGTTCCGCGCCCGCTTCGGACGAGATTTCACTACGAAATTAGGCAAGTTGAGCAGAACTCGCATTTTCTCATTTCTTTTGTGCAAGTTGAGGGTCCGACCACATGCCGCCCTCCTTGATTTTCTACATTTCCTTACTCTTCGACGGTTTCATAGGTTTCGCTCAGGCCATTTTTCCTTTGTTTGTTTCATAGTTTGTTACTTTAGTGCAGTCCTTATTTGCATGTGAATGTGGTTAGTACGAAATTTGTTGCCTTCGTTAAAGTGCATTATAAGAATAAGGCGTAGCAGGAGTCACTCAGCTTTCCAAAGCATATGAAAATTAGAATATCAACGCGAAAGAAGGGCGAAAAACGAGTAAAGTCTTCACTCTTGAATTACAGAAAGTCTGCTTCGCGGCGCATAGTCTGTCCTGTGGTATCCGCTATACCTTGTCCGAGGAGGGCTCAACAACCCTCCACGCCACAGTAATCGTGGGGGGGGGCGGCGTGCTATCGTAACTCAGGGAGACACCTAACGTACGAACCCGGTACTGTATCCTATCTTTTCGACATTTTGCCACCTCTAAATTAAGCAAATACCAGTCGTTGTGACTCGATGTCAAAGCTGATTTCCTGATAAAAACTAAACTGCAAATGTTGCAAAAAGCGTAAAACCAGACGATACTTGGCACTACTAGCCGCGCTGAACCAAAAATAAAGGGAGTGTGCACGAAGAAAATGAAAAATGGTAATCTCCAATGTTCTAGATAAGCTTTGGTACTAGAAGTGCTACTACAATCTATTATATATTGACCTATAAATACAGAGTGTCCCCGAAAAGATCACAGTGTAGGGCAGCCCTACACAACGTTTTGCGTTGTGCGAAACTAAAAATTTTACGCAAGGCCTATGTTATAATACGGCGACGCGTCGGCTTATACGAAGTATAACAGGCTAATTTGGATTCAATATGCATTCCTATCAAGGCGGATAACCACTCAGTACAAGGTGACCCCTGAGCCGTTTTGCGCAGAGGTTTTGATAAAAAATAAAAATTGAAATGGATGGGTTTCCTACCTCAAACCGCCTCATAGCATTGAACCGCAGCAGAGAATCATGAATTATGCAAAGGCTTAATAACTATTTTTGCACCCTTTTTTAAACTGTGACATCTTCGACCGTATGCAAGCTATACGCGAATTTTTGAATGATCGCGGAGTAATGCCTTTCGATCGAAACTAAATTTCGGAGCGTACCAGAGCTTGCTTTGCGCAGCTCCTTGAGAAATTTCCGCATTTCCACGGATTCATGACAAGATAGCGATCGTTGACTCGAGATGCACCATGCAAGACTCACTTTCCTACATTTGACCTTCACGGTATTTTAATGCCGTTTCAGCATTCGTGATGCATTTTCCCGCACCATTCAAAGATATGTTTGTCCTTTATCCGTTGTAATCAAATCTGTCAACAATTTACCTAGAAATGGTTGAAAGAGATCTTCGTTGAGCCAGCCGAGGAATCGAACTATCTTGCTCGAGCACCTTTCTGCAGTATCACTCATCTAGACTCCAAGAAGCTGATGGAAGCAAGACCATGAAATATTCTACACACAGATTCTGAACGCCTACGGGAGTGTCTACTGTCAAAAATTATTCTAAGTATGCTCAAACTGGAGCGCGCTAGATGTGAGTGTCTGGCGATCAAAGATCACATTTACGAAAATTTACGATTTACGACCCCAAATGTCGTAAATCGTAAATCGTAAATCGTAATTACGCACACCCCTGATAGGAGGTCAGTTTCAGGTAGAATAGATTTTTTTTGGAATAACGAAAAATTTTGAATACAATTCGCTGTGAAGATTGTTGCGAAGAAGCCTGTTTTTTTACTGTACAACAGTCACGACCTGAGGAACAGTTTCGCTCTCTGATGCTTTTTTCTTCAGAAGGTAGAATTTTTTCCACGAGGAGTCCATCCATACTTCAGTTGCGATCGAGGAAAGAACGCAGTAGCCGTACGTAAACTGCCAGATTTCGAAGATTTTCTGCTGCCTCTGAAAAGTTTACAAAGCCTTAGTAAATGTGGATTCTATGCTTTAGAAAGCAGGTTCTAAAAAACATGAAACGGCTTCCGTGTGATTTGGGGGTCGACAACTTTCAACAAATGTTGCAAAATCGGGACGCGTGATCATATAGAAGAGCATTTCAGAAAAGCACAGTTTTATCACTGGGTGTCAAACGGGCTTAAAATTTATAGGGAACGATTTTGCTTTCTGATACTGTTCCTTGCAAAAGAGAGAAAGTTATTTTCGTGGCAAGTCCATCATTCGTTCCAATTCCATCATCGATTCGAAGAGCACTTCAAAATTCTTGTAGCGAATGCACTTAGGTCGTCCTTAGTAATTAACACTAGAAATTTTATAGAGTGCAGTTTTGGAAGTTGATGCCGCTCCTTCAGGTTGAAAACTGCCGTGTCCATCGCATCCTGGAATAATCTGTACAAATTGAGAACCTCTCATTGACTAAGTATGCGGACAGAAAATCTTTATTTTTCACTGCACAACAATCAGCATTAAAAAAGTTTAATACACAGATCTATTTCTTAACTTCAGGAAACAAAAATGCTTCTAAGTCACCCCACTATCGTAGCCACACCTAAAAAAGCTTATTAGTAGGCGCGAACATCACCTAAAAACCTAAAATTGGAGAGAATCCTCTGTCAAGAACCGAGAGAGTACGACCCCCTCCAGACGGCGCTACAGTACGACCCTCCCCCTTCGATTCCCAACCTTACGCTTGACCCTGGGCGGGTGCCACGTCGTGTCGCGTTGTGACCTCCTGTCGCGCTGCCGATGTGACGTCGCTTAACATTTCTTCCTCGCACAGGTAGCTGTACTCTTATTCTCGTTTCCTTGATGGGCTTCTTAAATTACATGGCGATTCAAGCTACTATACCCTGAGGAAAGAGATTGAGACATCAGGCATATACCTTCACCCACCGGCCAGATTCAGCCAACCAACATGGGCTTCTTCAGTTACATGATGTCATAGCGATTGGACTTGCACCAGGAACGGCTGCAAGTTCTTGTAGCGGAACAGCTGAGTTGGGGCATAATAGCGTTGTGCTCTAATAGAGGGAAGAAACAGCACGCAAGCGAAGCGCCCAATGCTTCTAGAGGCGCCGGAGGGGCCTGTTCCGCAAGGATCCTCTGCGAAAATCCACCAACAATAGGTCGGTTGGCTCATTGTTCACCGAGGCGTGTAGGCTGGATTTGTTGTTGACTAGAATATTGGGAAGGGTGGCTGAAGTAGGTTCCGAGGTTGGGCGAGGTGAGCAAGTGTGCCTTCAAGACCACTCCGGTGTTCGTGATTAGAATGCAACACTCGACCAGGTCTTATCGCCCGATCTTCGTCGAGCGCCGAATCAACGCGCTGCGCTCTCGAACGATCTGGTCGCACAGTTATTCAGCAGATTGTTCGTTCTTGAGGCCGCCTCTCATCTGTCTCTCCAGCTCAATGAATCTGTTTTGCCGTCTTTCGACTTCATTACTTCAACTCTACTCACGAGTTATTCTCCAGCTTTTCATAAGTAGTACTGGCTGTTGGACACATTTCATGAAGCAGCAATGACGTGTACGTACATACCCCTTGCAAACGCTGTTCGCTTCAGTTAACCAAGCGTATCAAAAGCACAACAAACACATTCACGAGGCCTCCTTCTCGTCACCAGCGCTTGGGAACATCCAATGCAGGAGTCATGAGAAATGAGGTTTTTAGGGAAACGATGCACTCAACGGGAGTGCGAAATTGATTTCTCCCCGACAACTGAATGCGAGGAATAAGAGCTGCATCTTTCTCGTTTAATCGCCACCACTTAATACTTACTGGACAGCATGACGACTTGCCTCAGCCTCGCACGGAGGGGCACGAGTTTTTCGCGGGAAACTTCGAGACGATCGTTGTGGGACCAAAATTTGTCTGTGTTTTTAAGGCGTACATTTAACGGCCCTTGATAGAGAGCCTTCGGGCTCCCTTGTTAAGAATGACCTCGGTCCGCCCGTCGCAGGACCACGTGGCGCGTCCGTTTGCTGTGCCGGGTCGACGCGTTGCTTGCGCGTGGGAGCGGCATGTTCATGCACAGTGTGCCTGGATGTGTTCGAGCCTGGTCGGATTGTATCTGTGTCGGCTTGCCAAAAGCTTGCACTTGGCAGATTGGAAATATATCGTAAGCTTTTGTTTATAGTTGAGCCGCTGCGCGGAAAGTGTTAATCACGGCTGCCAAGTGTGCATGCGGCTATAGTCGGAATAAGTATCGACCACATGGCGAGAAAAATCTTTGGTGACCATCACGCCGCGCAGCGTGGCGGCGCAAGTAAACCAGGCCTAAAGCGATTCGAGGCCGCCTTAAAAGTCTCGCCTGTCCCTTCGTGCAGTCTGAGTGGTTGCCCGAAAATCTTCGCCCGCACGTCAGATCCTGTCTAGCTACCCGTGTGTATGGCATTCAAACACAGCAGCACTGAAGAGCCTCATTCCCCTCACCCCGAAAAGCCCTCACCTCTGCAGCGATGGGAAGGAGACTACGGAGAGCCTGCTAAAATCTCAGGGCCTAACCAGTCTGCGCAAAATTGAGGACTAAGATGGCGATCTGTTCTTACAACACCCGCACGCTCGCATCGGAAGCATTCGTCGAGCACCTGATGATGCAGGCCAGGAATATCAAGTACCATGTCATCTGACTGACCGAAACGATAAGACACCATCCCCTACGCGCCGCCTACGACTCCGGAGAAGAACTGTTCGTCGGAATATGCGACAGCAGGGGTGTAGGCGGCGATGATGTCCTCGTCAACACGCACTTGGCCATGAACATCGATTTGCACGAATTTTTGACAAGCCGAATCGGATGTCTGCGACTGAAACGATATGGCTCCGTGCCAGCTTTGACTGTGTCCGTCGCGTATGCCCCAGCATTCGACTACGACGACGAAGAGGACGAAGGCTTCTACGTGGAGCTGGAGAAGTTCTATTTACAATGAAGGTCACAGCTTCTGCAAAGTGATCGTCGCCGACTTCAACGCGAAGATTGGGCTACGAAGGGCGTCGGAAGAAGTTCACATGAAGAAACATACAGCATCCGGTACCGACAGGATCAGACCCGAACACCTTAAGATTCTCCCGTCAGCGCTCATCACCACCCTGCCGCTGTCATGGCACCAAAATAGCGGATCCCGCTACCAAGCAGGACGAACACTGAAGAAGAAGATGAATGATAATGAAAGCGCATTGGCAATGGACTAGGGCGAGGATAAGTGCCGCGCCGTGTTGTCCTTTCACTACTACGAGGATGTTTTGCCTCCATCATCGCAGCAATTTTGCCGTTTACGCGGCAGTTTTTCTGCCTGCCGCGTGTCGCGTCGCAGCAAAAGTTTGCGGAGGCCTTTACTGTTAGCTATTGTAGTTCTGCAAGATACTATTGATGGTCTTTTTTGTATCATTAGCACACTTTTGGTGCATTCACAAACAGAACGAAATAATTGTCTTAGACCTAGGGGACCTAACCAGTCTGCGCAAAATCGCGACCCATCGACGGTGCGACCCGTCGCCGACAACACGTCGCCGTCGCCTGTTGTCGGCGACGTCGTCAACAGGGGTTTGGGCAACGGCGATGGCAGGGATGTATCGGGTGCCTTGTAGCATAGGAACGCGTTTTCAATGTCATCGTTTGGTAACCAGTCTGCAGATAGAAACGCCAGGTGATCACATCTGCCCCAAATTGCTTCGAACCTTGAGGCTCGGGGTTCTATCAGAACTCACCTGTCGTATTCCCTACCAGATAAGGGGATGGTATAGCGCTGTGAGCAGGATAACCCAACGAATTTTTGAGCTCATAAAGGGCCATCTTCTTCTTTTGCCTAAACCTGGTGAGAACTAGATGTAGCGCCTTCTATGAGAAGGATCGCCTCTATACATGGGTCCTTCGAGCCATGCCTTACTATGACATGAATAGAAATGCTTACTGATTACTTGTACGGCAAGTTCCCTCTTGCATATGAAGGATCATACCTAGTTAAATGCCTAGTCTTCATGAGTTAGGGCTAGCTAGAAGCTGCCGCTGAAATAGCAACTTTCAATATGGAATGGAAGCTAGTAATAGGGCCGAGTACAGAGGACGTATTTTGTACACCTTGCTTACGAGCGATTCAAAAGTTAACACGCAGTTCGGACGTTGAAATCTCAACGATGGGTGAAACCAGAAAATAGAAAATATAAGAGAAAATAGAATAGAAGAGACGGTGCAATCCTAGTTGGTGGTGGCCGCTCTTAAACGATATCTCGACATAAAGAAACACAATAAATGGGCAATAACATGTAGAAACAAGTTAACTACGCCAACATGGTTGCCCAGGAACTCATTTCCTTAGTCCCTAGTCGGTAGAGAGGAACCTAAAAAGAATATTCTTGGAGCAAATCTATAATATAATAGTAAAGGTGGAGCCCTTGCTAGATTTGCACCGAGAACGGATAATCTTCAAGCAGTTAAAACAGATAATATTAGTAAAATAGAATAGGCCAAGACACCATCAATCAATGTTTTGGAGACAGGCAAAACATCGTACTTCACGACCAATCTTTTGCAAACGTCGAAGACCTAGCTCACAAGTGTTGCATATTCTCATTTTTCTGTGCTATTTGTTTTGCTTTTGCTAGCGCAGTTGTTTCCTAAGGAATGAGTAAGTTCGATATATTTCAATTCTGAGCACATTCAAATCTTATGAAATCGTTTACGAGTGGCCACCACCAACTAGGACTGCACCGAAGAGACTAGAAAAATTTTAAACCACATTTTTCCTCGAGGAATGAAAACTGATTGGGTGTCCGAAGACGGGCGTTTCTTGCCTTTGTCTTTTGCACTTCTCGATTTCGTAATTCGAGGTCTGATGGGGATGAGGGCAGTGCCGGGAACGACGAACCAACCCGTAATCAAAATACTCCATCGGAGCGCGTTTTCTGCCACCCTTGGATGACATTGATAATGCGCAATGATGCAGCCCGACGGACTGTCACCGACGCTGTTGTGGCCGATGTCGTCGGTATCGTCGGCGACAGAAGTATGATGCCTTCTGCAGAGCTCGAGACGAGGCCGTCGGCGACGCGTCGCCAAAGTATAACGTAGGCCTAATTGTAAGACGGTCATGTTGATCTTATTCTGAGCTGGATCTTCCACACTGGCAAAGGGTTGGATGTCGTGGATGACCTGTTATACAGGTTGCCCTTTGGGACGAAGTGGTGGCTCTGTCTGAACGCGACCAGCTTTCAAGACAGCCTCCAGACAACATTAGAAGAGTCCGCTTTTTCCACTTCTTTAGTTTCTGCCTTGTCGCTTTATAAGCTGTGTATGAGTTTGGTTGTTCGACTCTCGCATATCATCTCGAGATTTTCGGTGGGACGGCGTTACTCAATCCCTTTTGGTATGCGGCAGCGCATTACTTCTAAGGGATGTCGTGGAGGCGATACAAATGTGTATTTGGCCATACAATGACTTGCGGTGCCCAGTCGATGTAAAGTCAGCGCTTTATCCTTCTAAGACACGTCTGGTACCAATTCACCGATCCCGGAGGGAAGGAAGGCTTGGCTGGCCTGGGCGGGAAATCCGAAACAAGAACCGGTATCGAGTGCACGCGACAGTCGGCACCTCCTCCGACTGCGCTATCCGCGCCCACTCCCACTCGTTTATCCTTTACCTTTCTGGGTCCACGGATCTCCCTCGACAGAGAGCCTTCGGGCTCTCTTGTGGGAGGGGACGTTCTGTCCGAAAGCGGCGCGGGCAAAGACGCGCGACAGTGCCTGCGGAGGCATTTAGCGTGGAATCGCGTATGTAGTGACACCCGCCGCTTCCTACTCAGCCAGACAGCCCTCGCCGCGGAGGCGATGGTGACCCAACCAACCACGGGAGCCTGTAGATCGACCAGATTTGGTGTGAATACAATCGACAGAGGGATAGGAGGCCCGGACGGCTTGCAGTGGCACTCCAGAAATTGGGATTGATCTGAACCCTACCATCTCCTATATTAGAACTTCGAGCTCCATCGAATGAGCCAGGAAAGAATTTTGCCTCAATAACCCTTACAACAATTATTTTCAGGCGCTGTTTAACTTTCGTTAAATATAGTTTTTATTTATATCAGAATTAACTACGAGGCATGCTTCCAGGCTACTGATGTGAACTCTACCACCTACGGTATTAGAATTTCGATCTCTGTCGAATGAGCCAGAAATTATTCTGTCTAAATAACCCTTAAGGCGACTTTTTAGGTGTTGTTTGTTTTCGTTAAATATCAGTTTTATTTACACCAGAATTAATTGCGAGGCATGCTTCTAGGCTGAAATTGCGCGAGGAGTATAATTAGATAGACGAAAGATATACTAAGAGCACCCCAAGTGTTCAGCTTTTTTAAAACGACATTGTGATCGTTCAATGCGTAGAGCATGTTCGCAGTCTGAAATTTCTCGACGAGTTCAATTTGATGGTCGGTAGACCTCCTAAGAATACTGAGGTACTCTAGTTTTCTTAAAGCAGTTCATGAGTGTTTCTTAAGTCGTCAATTGGTGGAAGTGACATTGGCTATGCATGCAGGTACACTGCCTGTGAGACGCGAGGTCAAAATACTGCTAGAAGCCACAAACGACTGGTCGAGCAATTTGAAGTATTGTGCTGATGAAATTTTTTCTCGGTGAACATTAGATTTGATGAACCACCTATCCAGTCTTCGTCACGAAATATTAGGTTGTTGAAAAAGTCTTGCACCAAAACTTCAGAACCAAAACTCGAAAATTTTTCAAGATTTAACAGGATCTTCCAAGGAGTGTTTGGTTCTACGTAGTTGTAGCACAAACATTCGAGAATATTTCGCATACGTGGCAATTTGCTTCTGAGAGCATATAAATACTACGATTGCAGTGAAAACTGATTGACTCCGTGACTCTGACTATCGCTCAGTCCCTCCTTCTTCATTTTCGTAATAAGGACTTTCTCGAGAATGTCGGTGGTGAATCCTGGGTCTTCCTCGTTAACCATGCTCGAAAGGCCCAGTGGCTCCCTCAAGGAGAACCACAACTTCTAGGCGGACATCCACCAGAGGAAGGTAATGCTGTGTTGTTGATGGGATTCTCGAGCAATGCCCTATAATGAGCTTCTTGACGACGGCACCGTTGTAACAGCGAACATCTACGCTACACAGCTGCAGAAGCTGAGCGAGGCCATGTCGCTCAAACGGCGAGGGCAGAGGAATGTTTATCTTCTTCACGACAATATTTGCCTCCACGATGCAAGGTCATCTCGCCAGAAGTTGCAGGAGCTTATGTGGGAGGCACTGCCCCACCCACCGTATTCGCAAGATCTTGTGCGGTCGGACTACCACCTCTTCCGAGCTCTCAAGCAATACCTAAGGGATAGGTGCTTCAACGACCGAACCGAACTGGAATCCAAAGTGGTACACTTCCTCGAGTCACAGCCGACTTCATTCTAGGAGAAAAGATTTCTTGATCTCCCCATCAGATGGCAGAATGTTGTAGATGTAAATGATGGTTATTTCGTTGATTGAAGTCGCTCACAAAAGAAGCAATAAAATTTTGAAAAAAATTACGCTCTGGTGCAAGACTTTTTCACCAACCTAATATGTATATGATGTGTCCATTATAAAGTTCCATAGAAAAATCAGTTACGAAATGCTAAAGAGATGTCATGTTGAAACTAATGCTTTAAACTTGCGTTGGAAGATCTCTCGTTTATCTAATTGGGTTCCACGAGCAATTTTAGCCTGGAAACATGCCTCGCATTTAGTCCTGCTATATGTGAATAAAAACCGACATTTAGCGAAAAATAAACAGCGCCTGAAAAAAGTCGCTTTAAGGGTTATTGAGACAGAGCTCGAAATTCTAGTACAGGAGTTGGTAGGGTTTACATCAGCAATATGGAAGCATGCCTCGCAATTAATTCTGATATAAATAATAACTAATATAAATAATAACTAATATAATAATATAACTAATATTTAACGAAAACAGACAACACCTAAAAAGTCGCCTTAGGGGTTATTTAGACAGGATAATTTCTAGCTCATTCGATAGAGATCGAAATTCTAATACAGGAGATAGTAGAGTTCACATTAGTACCCGGAAGCATGCCTCGCAGTTAATTCTGATATAAATAAAAACTGATATTTAACGAATATCAGTTTCGTTAAACTGATATTTATTTAAACTGATATTTATTTAAACTGAGATTTAACGAAACTGATATTCGTTAAATATCAGTTTTTATTTATATCAGAATTAACTGCGAGGCATGTTTCCAGGCTACTGATGTGAACTCTAATATCTCCTGTATTAGAATTTCGATCTTTATCGAATGAGCTAGAAATTATCCTGTCTAAATAAACTGATATTTAACGAGGAGCGCGTGTAGCGCAGTCGGAGGAGGCGCGACTACCGCGTGCACCCGATACCAGGTTCCTGGTTAGCATTTTCCGCCCAGGCAAACCAAGCCTTCCATCCCTCCGGGGTCGGTGAATTGGTACCAAACTTGTCTGGGAAGGATAGCGCGCTGAATTGTTCATCGGCTGGCCACCGCAGGTCATTGTATGGCCAAATACGCATTCATTTCGCCTCCACGACATCTCATAGAGGTAGAATGCGCTCGCGCATCCCAGAAGGGATTGAGTAACCCCGTCCTTTATCCTTATCCTTATTTAACGAAAGTTAAACAGCGTCTGAAAAAAATCGTTACAAGGGTTAATGAGGCAGGATAATTTCTGGCTCATTCGATAGAGATCGAAATTCCAATATAAGAGGTGGTGTGGTTCATATCAATCCGAATTTCTGGACTGCCACTGCAAGCCGGCTGAGCCTCCTATCGCTCTATTGACCGTAATCAGACGAAATCTGGTCTATCTGCGGGGTCCCGTGGTCGGCCAGGTCAGCATCGCCTCTGCGGCGAGGGCTGTCTGGCTGAGTGCGAAGCGGCGGGTGTCACTGCGCGAGTCGACGCTAACTGGCTCCGCAGCCACAGTCCCTCGTCTTTGCCCGCGCCGCTTTCGGGCAGAACGTCCCTCACCCCTTTCTTGTTAAGAGGGACTCCGGGCCGCTCGTCGCAGGGCTATGTGACGCATTCCGGGTAGTGGAACGAGGCGCGTCCCGGGTAGGGGAACGAAACGCGAACCAAATGCGATCGTGTACTGCCCAGAAAAGCAGATGGATGCAGGGGATGGATTCCTTGCTCCTGATGTGCCGAGTCGACGCGTTGCTTGTGCGTGGGAGCGGCATGTTCATGTATAGGGTGCCTGGATGTGTTTGCGACTGTGCGGAATGTAACTGTGTCGGCCTGGACAAAAGCTTGCACTCGGTAGACTGAGAGTACATGTAAGGCGATTCGAGGCCGCCCCGTCCCTTTGATCAGTCTGGCTGGCTGCCCTGAGTGCTTCGTACGCACGATAGAGCCTGACTAGCTACCTGTGTGTACTCCAGTCAAACACAGCAGCACTAAAGCGCCTCATTCCCCTGACCCCGAAAAGCCCCCTCACTTTCACAGCGATGGGAAGGAGAATACGAAGAGCCTGCTAATATCTCAGGGCCTAACCAAGCTGCACAAAAGAGGACTAAGATGACGATGTGTACTTAAAACGCCCGCACGCTTGCATCGAAAGCATCCGTAGACGACCTGGTGATGTGCAAGCCTGGAAGTTCATGTACGACGTCATCGGACTGACTGGGACGAGAAGACACCAACCCCTACACGCCGCCTACGACTCTAGAGAAAAACTGCTCCTTGGAGCTTTCAAGAGCGTCGAAGAAGTCGTGAAGATGACAAAGAACGTCCGACTCCGTGCCTACCTATTCGAGTCCATTGTTCTTCCTGCCCTACATACGCTTGAGAAACTGGGCCATACAAAAGCAGAATGAACACTCGATCAGTGTCGCACAATGTGGAATCAAGAGGACGATGCTCGTAGTGACACGTGGAATCGAGAGGACGATGCTCGGAGTGATACGACTCCGGCAAGTAAGAGAAGTGCTCTGGTGTTTAAAGCTTTGTCGACGTTCGAACATTTGAGACGTTGCTGCATTGACCAATTTATCAAAAATTTGGTTGGCTGGTCACGTAATGCCCTTTGCAGACACCCGCTGGACGAGAGCAGCTACTGACTGGATTATGCGGAGTGTCAAGAGAACACCAGGAGCCCACCAATGTGTTGGTCGGCCTTCTTCGCGAAATCCCTGAACCCCTAGCAGAGTAGTGGGGTAACGGCACAGTGTTTGCTTCCTACTCAATTACAGAAATTACGTGCCTTTTTACGTTGTCATCCCAGGTCGTCGTGGTACATATGTGAGTCATGTCTAATCGGAGTACGGGCCCCTTGTAATCCTTTATCCTATCGTATCCATATCCTACTATATATAATAGAGGAGGGTTTTTTCGTCTGATCGTAAGTCTGGAGAACTTCGTAAACATTGCGGGCTCGATAGTTTAATCATCCGAGTTTGAGGCACGATCTCGACTTCTCTCTCCGGAAGGAAACGCCGGGAGGTGAGGAGTCGTCGCTGCTGAGGAGGACACTTGAGACAGTGCGAAAGAGATCTGCGCAGCGGCTCTGTTCGCGCAGGCGTTGGGTGGCTACTGCCTCGAAATGGCCTCCTTGAAGGCTCCTGTCCTCGCTACCGTTCAATTAGGGGACCTACAGCATCCGCGGTGGTGCTGCAGTTGCGTTACATGTACGGCTCTGCCGCCCGTGTGCTCTGGCCGAAGTCACAGCGCATTCCTGTTGCTGCTACCTCCGTTGTGTTCAGGCATAACCTTTTGACGTTCACCAGCTTCCGCCTTCACTTTTCTGGGAACAGCTCCTGCTGTGTTCATCCATACTGCCGCTGTTCATTAGTGTCTATACTACCGTCTGGCTACGCCGGGCCATCAACCGTGTGAGTTTTCATTTTGTTTGTTTCTTTTCTAGATTCTTTTAAGTTGATGTCAGTGTCGCCGTGTAGGAAGGCACATGTATGTCTATTCACAGCAGAAGTGGCGTAACTCAGTTCACCATATGGCTAGAACGCACCAGTGCTGCTTAAAATTTTGAATTTCGTACAACGCAATACGTCGTGTCGGGCTATTCTAGTGAAGCTTCCGCCCGAGCCTTTTTGCGCCCAAGTCAGTAGTCGTAGTACTTATAACACACACATGTGCTTCTCACCAAGGTTGACAACCACTTAACACGATGAGTCCACACCCCCTCCCCACCCCAACCGTTTTGCGCCTGATTCTGTAGGCTTTAAGTAAGATTCTCCCATTCGAAGTTCGCTGGGTCGAATACATCAATTTCTCCCCCCCCCCCCCCCCCCTCCCCCCAACCATGCTTCCTACTTATCGCTTGGACACTCTTCCAAGACGCTCGATTTTTATTTGATTGACAGCAGAAGTCAAACAATAAGTACAACAGTGAGGAACAGACATATCCCCGAAGATCTACAGAGCAGTCGTCCGACCTGTAGCTATTTACGGAGCTGAGAGCTGGCCCTCTACCAAAGAAATTGAAAGGCGCCTCAGCGTAATGGAAACGAAGATGCTGCGGTGGACGGCCGGAGTTACGCGTTTGGATCGAGTACGCAACGACTCCAAGCGGCAGAGGTTGGTGTCACCCCGATATTTGAGAAGATGCGCGAAGCTCGTCTGCAATGGTACGGACATGTCCTTCGCGCAAAAGGTGACACCCTCCGAAAGACTGGTCTTAACCTGGATGTGCCCGGTAGGCGGCCACGAGGGCGACCAAACGGCGGTGGCTTGATACGCTGCATCAGGACTTGAAGGTGGCTAGGTTGCACCCTGATCAGGCATTTGATCGGGAAAAGTGGCGCCAACATTCCAGGAAAGCGGACCCCGCAACTAAGCGGGACAAATGCTGAAGAAGAAGAAGAAGAAGAAGGAACAGGCATATTGCCACTTTGGTGGTTCATGTAAATGCCGTTTACACTATGCGTGCGTAACTGTGTGCGTGCGTGTTTCAGTCACAACTGGAGTGGTGGCACTGCGTATTGGAAACGATTGTTGAACATCGATATCGTGCCTGCCGATGCCGTAGACGTGCCGAACATGTCGGCAACCGTGCCTGGCGACGCCATAGACTGCCGAACACGTCGGCAGCCGTGCCTGGGCGTTTAGATGATCATCGACGGGAGACGTTCACAGCAGGGGAGGCAATCTATATCAATCGATATTATCGATTTTTTGCGGATGTCGTTCAAGCGGCACGAAACTTCAGCCCTGGGGGTAATTGAGGTCGCTGAACACGAATCTAAAGTTTGTTTTTGAACTATTGATTGCCATCAATCGATATTGATCAAATAATCGTTTTTTGTGGATGTCATTCATTTTTCCCTTTTCTTCAAACTTGCCGCAGTTATGATGATGTTTCTTAGGAAACTGTGACAGGCGACAGCTACAGTTGATGATGAGAAGTTATTACCACGGCGAAGCCGTCAAGAAGCCATCTGTGTGGCGAGAGGCCGCACGGACGGCTGGCCAATCAAATAAAAGCTGCGGTGAAGTTTTGGAGTACATGGCGCTATCTCATCTTTTATTGTGTTATATGTTTGCTTCTTAGTTGTGGACTGTAAGCAAGGTTCTCACATTCGAGGTTCGTTGTGTTGAGCGCACCAGTTTCTCCGGTCCACCCATGCTTCCCACTTATCGCTTGGACACTTCCAAGACGCTGCGATTTTTATTCGATTGATAGCAGAAGTTAAAGAGCAAATACAACAGTAAGGAGCAGACATTTCCCCGCTGTGGTGGTTCATGTAAGTGCCATTTCCACTATCAATCAAATAAAAGCTGCAGTGAACTTTTGGAATGCTTAGCGCGATCTCACCTCTTAATGCGCTATATGCTTGCTTCTTAGCTCGGTGTGAAAAGTTCTGTCGAATTGATGCTAATGAATTGATGCTTATCACTCTGATAGCAGAACGTAGCAGCGTGCAAGTCAATCAATATTTAATGGAACTATACATTACCAGCTTCGGTCGCCGGATCCGCTGGCGTGGGGGTGGGACGAGAACCCAGATGACCGTTGTTAACGAACCACCACAGACAGTGAATCATGCCTTCTTCCTTTGTATATGGTGGGATTTTCTGTCTCTGATTTTCCTACTTAAAATGGGGAGATACTCAATGCCGCGATAATACCCAAAGGTCGATAATATCGATGAAATAGATTGAAAAACGGTTTCGCCTCTACTTTCCGGGATTCGTAGTTCATCGCGGCAGCAGTGAATGACGGCCTAATGAGCTCAGGCGCCCGGCATGTTGACCGAGGCGATGACTCAGAACGACTGTATGGTCCAGCAACGATGTCCCGGAATTACACCGTGAAACTACGGTGGACAACTCGGACGGGTTTTAAAGGTTGTAAGTTTGTCAAACTCTGCTGAAATTATACCATTTTCACGTCCGATTGGACACTTTTCAAAGCAAATGCAACACTTTTTAAACCAAACTGGACACTTTTCAAATCAAATTGAACACTTTTTAAATCAAATTGGACAGTTTTCACGTCATATTGGACACTTTTCATGTCAGATTGGACACTCTTCTAAGCTGGCCTATGAACTTTGAAATCACATCGAACGTCTTCCGAATTGAGGCGAGCTTCTTACAGGTTTAACTAAAGACTCTACAAGATGGTTAGAATAATTTTTTGTTCAAGGAAAATATAGAATAACTTTTTTGAAATTTTTTACATCAGCTGCCGAATGAGTGAAATAATTCTATAACATTTTTATTATTTGAAAAAAATTAAATTTTGTGTTAAGGTGCAGCAGGGCAGCAATCTTTTTGCATTAAAAGATTGGGTCGCGCCATGCACTCAAAAAGTTCAACACAACGTTTATTTGGTTGATAGTGTAAATACTGCTTACATGCAGCAAGAAAGTTGAGATATGTGTGTTTATTACAATTGTTTGTATTGCACCGCCTGCAGATGTGAAACTGCATGCAAACAGAAATTTTGCTATCAATCGAATGAGAATCGCAAAGTTTCCAACAGGGGCATGGCGCGATCTCTGTTTTGGCAATATAAAATGGCCGTCTTCCTGCTCTTTAAAGCAAGCTTCAAATCATTGTTTTTCCTCAAAAAATAAAATTTTTATAAAATTCCAAACTATATGTTCCCTTATTGGGAAGTACGTTAAAACTTCAAAGAAAGTTATATTAAAATTTTCCTTGAATAAAAAAGTATTCTAACATTTTTGGAGAGTTTATAGTTTAATGTAGAATAAGCTCATTTCGATTTGGAAGAATTGGAGGTCGAGCGTTCTACCCCCACGTCCCCTGGCCCGCCCACCCCCAACCCCCTGGGCTTGCTCGAGAGTCCAGTGGCTGCCATACGAAATAGTGGAGACGAAGACATTTGCCACACCTCTGTTTAAAGGGCGGGGGTAGAACGCCACTCCGCCGGAAGAATTCGCTTTAATTTGAAAAGTCTTAATTATCTTTAAACCGTGTCCAATTTGACGTAAAAGGTGAACAACTTGACGTGAAAAGTGTCTAATATGGTACATTCGATCGATCTCTTGTGCGCCCGCGATGACACTCCCGCTGACCGTTGTGCGGTGAGTAGCGCGTCGATTGACGAGAGAGGGTCGGGGGTTCGGTTATTATGCGTTCTGGCATACTTGGATTTCATCTGACCCCTTGAGATTTAGGGTGTTTTAACGTGTACGCCACTTTGATGCATTTTTTGCGCGTTTTTCCACCCGTTTGCACTTCGCCGCTCGAAGAGCGCAGAACCTAGCCGCGGGCTCCTCCTGAACGACAAAAGCAGTTTTCACACGGGGAACTTGGATGGCACACAACCTGCAGTCCCTTCCCTAGCCTCGTTCTGCGCTCGAAGAACATAGCCGCGGATTCCCCCTGAAAGGCGAAAGCAGTTTCCACAAGGACGGCCTGGATGGCACACACCCTGGATCCCCTTCCCTAGCCTGGTTCTGTTCTAGCTCAGTTCGCCACCGCAGAGCCCAGCTGCGAACTCGCGCGTACCGCCAGTCCCGTTGCTGGCAATTATACATTATACAATTATACATTGGATCCGAATGAATCATTTTCGGATATCCGATTCGGATAGCCCGATCCGAATCATCCAAAAATCCGGTGTCCGCGAAATTGTCGTTATCCGAATCATCCAAAAATCCGGGGTCCGCGAAATTGCCGTTATCCGAATCATTCAAAAATCCGAGGTCCGCGAAATTGTCGTTAACCGAATCATCCAAAAATCCGGGGTTTGCAAAATCACCGTTATCCGAATCATCCAATTATCCGAAGATTTTCGACCGGATACATTGGATCCGAATGAATCATTTTCGGATATCCGATTCGGATAACCCGATCCGAATCATCCAAAAATCCGGTGTCCGCGAAATTGTCGTTATCCGAATCATCCAAAAATCCGGGGTTCGCAAAGTCGCCGTTATCCGAATCATCCAATTACCCGAAAATTTTCGATCGGATCCCATGTATACTGGCAATACGCGCACCAGCCACACTAGAGCGCTCCAATTACACGGACCCTCGCTGCAAATCGTTGCCGGAATACTGGTCCGCTTGGCATGGTGCCGAGGCGGCGCGCGGTTTTTCGTCGTGTCGTCTCGCGCGCCCCACGCCTCCATGTTCGCCACACCCTGGCACAGAAGGGCCGGTTGCGGGGCTACTCACCCCCGCGACCGCGGTTGCGAGCGCGGCAGGGGAGAGTCCAGACGGTTGAGGCCCCCACAGAGTTCTGCGGCAGCGCCGCTTGCCGCAATGGTTAAGGATAGGGCAGGGACGCCGCCGGCGGCGAGCTCTGCGTCTCTGCCCTATGGTTAAGCATAGGGCAGCGAGCGGCAACGCCGCAGAAGTCTGGGAGGGCCTTTAGCGTGCACGCGGGCGCGAATGGTCTCCATACTTGGTCCACGTGTCAATCACGTGCTCGCGGCCGCGAGGAGGGAGACTCCGAGCGCGATGACGGCCTGCGAAATCTACAGTGGCTGAGGCCGGCCAGCGCACTAGGGCTGGTGGCATTCAAAAGTTTGGGAGGCTACATTGAAGCCTTCAGGATACACTTTAGGAAGGGAAAGGGATTTTTTGGGAGTGAGAGAGGTAATCTTGAGTCAAATGCTTCAAGCAGACAACGCATCGCTTCTCAAACGACACTCCAACCTGCCTAAGGACGAATCGCAAATCGCATCCTTTTTGAACTAGAATGCCGAGCACGTCCTAGCATTACGGCTGCAAACGATTGAATGGTACAATGAAACCACAACTTTAATTGTGTTGTGTTTTTTATCCGAAAGCATCCCAAGGGTTCTGGATACAAGACGGGTAGTATAGCACTCGGCAGTTTCAGGGGACCCTGATTTCACCATGTGTGAGCGACTTGGTTCACTGGTGTGCGCCTCATAAAGACACAGGGTAGGAGGCGAAGCGGCTCAGTGAGGCTAACTTGTACTCAGTTATTAGTCACATTTGACATAGAGCAAATGAATACTCACCCATATCAGAATTATTTAAAATCACCGATAAAATGTTGGCGGTGCAGGAGATCTCTAATTCTAAAAGATTACTAGTTATCACCCATTTATTATAGGTCGACGAAATATAGTTCAATAAATTATCAGGAACATCTATAGTATCATAGGCCATAAACATCCCTCCAATCCTAAAACGTTAACCTCAAGCGAAAATAGAATCAAGCAACTGATCGCTATTCTAGGCTTTTGTGCTGTGATGTGCTTTTACATTGTATGTATGTACAATGTAAATGTATGTCTCCATTTCTGCTCAGGACTGTTCGATATTTGTTGGTCCTTGTTGTTTGATATTTGTTGATTTTGATATTGATCTCTTTTTGTTGTTAATTTGCCATCGATAAAAATTCTTCTATCCGATCCTACCGTTTCCTTAACTTACACTCTACCTCCAACCCCACTTCGACTTCAACTAGATGGTTTACTACCACTGAGTGAAACGAATTCCAATGGAGACACGAGCATCGCACTCCGTGCTGCAAAAGCGCGCTCCGTTGAAGAGCGGTGAGAGCCCATCACATGCAGAGGGGCATGGCGGAACGGACGCTGCGGCTGCGAGCGACAGATCCGGTTAGCAGCGAGAGACGCCAGACGTCGTGCGAAACTCCGTTCGCGCGCCCAGGCTGACGTCACGGGGGCGAGTAGCCCGGAGACCGAAAGGCCGGACTCTGTCTCGCGCTTACTCTGCTCATCTGACTCTCGCCGCTCGCGCGTGGACCAGCTCTCGCGTAATCGCAGCGGATTAGCGTTTCATGATTCTCAGCAACCGTGCTCCTAGAGTGGGTTATTAGGACCGGGGGCCGGATTCATCAACGAGTAACCGACGGATATGGGGGAGAGGGTAGCGGGATACCCACGATGAAGCCTGCGGGTGCAATCCTAGTTGGTGGTGGCCACTCTCAAATCAGTTCATAGGATATGAATGTGTTCAATACTGAAATATATTAAACTTACTAACTCCTTAGAAAACAACTGTACTAATGGAGTCAAAATGAATAGCACAGAAAACATGAAAATATATAACATTTGCGAGCTAGGTTGGAACGTTTGCAGATGACTAAGAGGTAAAGTACCTTTGCCGTACCTGTGTCCAACGATTGATAGATGTTGTCTTGGCCTGTAGTTGTTTCATTTTACTGATGTTTTCCGTTTTAGTACTTGAAGATTACCGATTTTCAGTGCAGATCTAATAAGGAAGGCCTACCCTTGCTACATTTGTACCGAGAATGGTCCTTTTTAGGTTCCCCTCTCTCGATTAATACTTCGAAGAACTGGGTCTATCTGGGGCGAGATTCATCAACGAGTTAGGGCAAAATTACGGAGAAAACACTGCTGAAATCCCTAATAGCGCGGCTTATCAACAAGCGATATGTTGAAATGTTTCACTGATAAGCCGCGCTATCAAGGATTTCGGCAGTATTTTTAGACTGCTGTAAGTTGTTGATGAATCTGGCCCCAGGTTAACGTAGTTTACTATTTCCACATGCTGTAGCTCATTTATTGTATTTCGTTATGTCGGGAAATCGTTTAAGAGCGGCCAACACCAACTAGGATTGCACCAGCCTGCGTCTCTGAGTCTTGCCTTATCTCTATCTCACACCCCGCTTACCATCGGGTTTAATAGTTGGTGGATCCGGCCCCCTGTTCATCCTCGGCGATGGGAGCGACAGGGCGAATCATACGTATCGATTACAGAGCGATAGCCAGAAAAAATCGATACGTATGCTTTGCCCTGTCGCTCCCATCCCTGCGGTCGCGGATGGAAGTTGAAACGGTGCCTTATAATGAGACGCTTATTTTCATTCGCTCACTTTTTAGTCACGCTTTGGTAGCCGTTACCATTAAAGTCCTTTTATCATCCTAGCTGTTGATTTGAATGAACAAATGATTTCCCTTCAGAATCGTCTTCCCCAATCGAAACGAGCATCCTTAGCAATAAGGTATAGCTGAAGTCATAGAAGCAGAATCCATCCTTGTGTCGAGGAGGAGCACTTCATTTTAGTGCTTGATAAACTTACAACCGGAAAAAACCCGTCTGACTTACGCACCGTAGTTTCGGAGTGAAATTCAGGGAAATCGTTACGGGACCACGCAGTTGCCTATCCCTCCTATGGCCGTATGCTCGTGCTCCCCCGCTGGGGGAGAATCAATCAATATCAGCATATCTCATCACACCCCGATCCCCCATCGGGGGAGACTCGGGGTAGACGAGCATACGGCCCCTGGGGCCGTATGATCGTGTTCCCCCGTTGGGGGAGAATCAATCAATATCAGCATATTATATCACGCCCCAATCCCCCATTGGGGGAGACTCGGGGTAGACGAGCATACGGCCCCTGCTAATCAGTCACCGCAGCTAGTGATATTTGCGTGCTTGTCCGGCACAAATAGGGTCGGGGAGGGGGAGCTTGTGATGGGCAGAAAATCCCGCCTCCCTCTCGACCCTATTTGCGTCACTAATGTCCCTCATCCCTGGCTCCAGCGTATAGAACCTGTAGTGAGGGCGCTCCATGGCTAACAAAAAAACCAGGTTTGAACCTCGCAGCTGTGGGGTTGCGCACCGGACAACTCGGACGGTTTTTTTCCGGTTGTAAGTGTATCGACGAGTCTTCATTTTCTTCGATGATAGCGGCAAAATTGGAAGTAGACTGAAATGCAAAGACAACGCAGTAAGATTTTCCACGGGAGGGCAGCGTTTTGGAATTTCCTATTCGACGGGCACAGCATGCGTGTGTTCTAATCGCATTTTGAGCTATGTACCTCTCCACGAATTCGGCTACATTGCACCACCGCATAACACGGCCTGTCGTAAATTTGGGTGTGTGGTGCACCACACACCGCACACCGTCGTCTCATTTTCCCTCACGCCTCATCACTCATTTGTTCATTTGGTTACGAAATGAGCTTAAATGAATGGAAACGGCGCTACACACATTACTTGTGTTAGGAATTCGACTTCCTAAGAGGGTGCTAGTGTCGAATTGAACCTAGGGGAATGAGATGAAGCCAAAGAAACATTACTTGTGTTAGGAATTCGACTTCCTAAGAGGGTGCTAGTGTCGAATTGAACCTAGGGGAATGAGATGAAGTCACACAAACATTACTTGTGTTAGGAATTCGACTTCCTAAGAGGGTGCTAGTGTGGAACAATAGAACTTGTTCGGCTGGAGTTTGATTCGGAAATGACTCGAAATGCTCTCTACATACTCGTGGTGGTGACGTGGTAGTTCAACCTCTAACACACATTATAGGAAAGGATCTTTGTTTAGCAGAAGGTAGAATCCAGCTGTATTGTGCAGCACAGATTTTGGGCATGCAGGTTTATTGATGACGTCATGTGTTAGCCTTCTGAATACGTTGCCTGCAAAATATGTACAGTGGTTGAGCACAGAATGATACCAAGGAATGGATGGTATTATGGCGGTAGATTTGAGAGGGAAGACGAATTAGAGCGAGAAGAACCAGATAGAAGGTTCGGAAGACCAACTATTTATGATGGAGCAATTTAGTACTGAGGAAGGAAACGAAAATCTAGGTTATTCATATATCAGAAGCCGACTTCCATTGCCAGTAAACTTTCTTGCAAACGGAGCATTCGCCACCTACTCGAAAGCGCAGGCTAGATGGGCCCAAGCATTGCACAACGTACGGTTGGAACAGCTCACCCATTCAATTTCGTCAGTAACACCCCGGCATTAGGTACATACATGCCACAAATGAAACAGGTTTGCAAAAGGTTGTGGTCAGTCGAAAGTATTCTCTCGGCTTGCTCCAAAACTTCCTCGTCATCCACATATCTCCTTTTCGACCTCTTCTCGTATTGTAGCGCAGGTCTCTGTTCATAAACAGTTAAAGCAAATGAGTGTGGTGTCGTGAACTGTAAGGATTACCTTTTTGAATGGAGGCTGGATAGGCCTCTTCCTCACAGCTAGGCCAGAAAGCAGAATTTCACCGTGAATGGCTTGCTTGTTGTTTGTCTGTGTGGCTGTGGCAATGTTTGTATGGCTTCATCTCATTCCCCTAGGTTCAATTCCACACTAGCACCCTCTTAGGAAGTCGAATTCCGGCGCAATGTGACTATGGAGGGGTAGGATAACTGGGCCACACCCCGGAGTCCCTTCCCTTGCCCAAAACTTGAAAGCAAATTTAACAACAGAGAATCTGTTCTGTGCTCTCCTCCGCTGACGCGGAGGAGAGCACAGATTTGGGCAAGGGAAGGGACTCCGGGGTGTGGCCCAGTTATCTGACCCCTCCGTAGTCACATTGCGCCCGAATTGTAATGTGTGTAGCGCCGTTTCCATTCATTTAAGCTCATTTCGTAACCAAATGAACAAATGAGTGATGAGGCGTGAGGGAAAATGAGACGACGGTGTGCTGTGTGTGGTGCACCACACACCCAAATTTACGACAGGCGTGTTATGCGGTGGTGCAATGTAGCCGAATTCCCTCTCCACAGATTCCAGAGAGCAGTGAAGCATTGCACCGTTCTGGGTCCTCGTACGGTTGAAGCGGCGCTGACGGCCTCTGCAATTCGATGTTTTTCACCACGTCACGCTCGTTTGCACTTCAGGTGTCGGCCGTCGTACAGCCATGCTGATGAACATTGTGTTGAACGGTACGCGACGAGCCATCTTGCAGAACCGACGAATGGCCTCGTTCCTCGTCAACGACGGCAAGTACGCCTTCTTGAAGGAGCTCGGGCTCGCCGAGAACAACTGCGGTGTGTTCCACGGAAAGTGGACCGCTTCGGGACCTGTCGTGCAATCCTTCTGTCCTGCCAACAACAAGCCGATCGCAAACGTAAGTATTTCACGCCTTTCTCTCTCGTGGGCTGACATGAGCTTTAGTTTGGTTGTTGCACACCAGCTCGCTATTCTCAACAAAAACGGCGCAAATAGGTCGGGAGGGGGGGGGGGGAGGGGTCACCATGTAGGACAGCCCTCAAAAGGGTTGGTGCTTTTTGAAACCGGAGTTTTCTCAGTACTGGCGTGTTCTACCCCACAGTGAACTGAGATAGGCCATTTCTGATGTAACTGGACTTACACGTGCCTTCTTACCAAGGCGTACAACCATTGAGTAGGGTGTCCTCACCACAAGACGTTCCTACTAGGGTACCACGTTTTCAAAACGGTTACTGTGACAACAATCGTTGCGGGACCATCACGTCACTGGTTCAGCGCTGGCGCTATGCAAACTGCACAGTAATTAATGATATAGCTGCGGAACGACGGAATGAGGATGTTTTATACTGTTTGGGGTCTTGGATGGAGCATTTGGGAAGAATTACGTGGCGGCCCTCTAATGCTGGACTGCAAGAGTGCCCACGTTGTATCATCAGAACTCACTATGGTGTGTTCGTCGGCATGATAGGTGAAACAGATCATCATGACACTTAGCTGCAAGAGTGTGTCCGAGTTTCGCAACCCATAGAAGCGAAGTAATATGGTTAGATGGCCACCCACGAGAGGTCTGCCTCGAATCAGTCACTTTCACCTTGAACGTCTTCTAGGTTGTCGAGCATTGTAGATCTAAGATGTCTAAGATGATCTAAGATGTATTCACCACACATGTATGGTTACATCTTGTATTATATTCTTAAAGAATAAAACACATTTTCTGTGTTCCTGAAACCATGAATGATTGCGGAAGCGTCTCATTTACATTACGCCAGCCCTCCAGAAAAAACTAAGGTCTTAGCTTCAGTCACCCTCGATAAACTTCCAGCTGCGGGTGCCCGGTGGACGTCACTAGTCCACTTGCTAAAGGTTAGCCATCCTGGTCTCTATTCACCGTTTCTTTGTCTCGTGGTCTCAAACAATTTCCGTAAAAAGAAATGGCGTTTGGGGGGGGATAGTTTCTCAGATTGATTTGGTGTCATTCCAGGCTCTGAAGAAGGCGAGAACGCCGAAACGTTAGCCTGAGTGCTGTCTGTGTTACCAATCCTGGAGTGGCTTGAGATAAATATTATTTCTCAACATCGTAAACTAAGGTCTCTTCCCAGTAAAAAAAGGTACTAGTGTACTTAGTGTACCGCACTAAATTTTGTTCAAAATAGGTCTACTAGGGGTATTCTGCCATGGGAAGAACGAATATCGTAGTCGTTTTTTTTTTTTTGCGGGAATGTCGTATAAGACCGCTATATTAAGCCCGAATCGCCCAAGGCCTTGCGAAATAGCGCACGCCAGGAAGAGACGCAGGGAGTGCGCCTCCTACCGATGCGCACTATTTCGCCGTCTTTAGTCTGCAGCAGAGCTTAGCCAGGGAGAAGCCTCGAAATCTCGAAATGCCATGAAAGCTGTTCTGTGCTCTCCTCCGCGTCAGCGGGCAGTGGGAGGGACTCCGGGGTATGCGCCCACTAGCCCGTGTTTAAACTGCCGACAGTATTATAAAAATCCGACTCCTGAATTTGACACCGTAACCCAGCGTTCGATTGGAGCGCGGTCGTCCTTTAAACTCGTGACGTAATCGCACAGTATGGAGCGGGTGTCGACAGGATGGGCACTATTCGGTATCACCGGCTGCGACGCGGTCGCGCCGCGGCACAGCTTCGCCGACCTGATTTGTTCCGTGGCTCGCTCAGGTATGAACATGCAGGTTCCTTATTAGGCAGTAGAAGCAGGACACGGGCCCTATAAGTAGGGCTGGTAGTAGAAATTACCGCAGAAAGTACAACAAAGTGGTTGCTGAATGTGAAAAGTAGGAACGTGATTATTTTTACCTTTGACTTCCGTGTGCTGCGAGTATAACGACTATATGTAAACAATTGTTGGGACTGAATTTCAAATGAAGTGGTCAGTGGAGGTAAATATAACAGAGTACTCACACAGCTATCTGAGAGGTGACGCCAAGTAGAAGTATGATTCTTTGGTTCCATCAAGGGAGAGATAGGGACTTATTAAAGGGGACGAAGAGCAAGACGACAGTTTTGATGAATCCGGTTTCCGACGTTTTCATATATATCCATCTTTTTAGTTCCGGATATTTGGAGGTAAAGGAGGAAACGGAAAGGGGCTGAAATCGCCGATACACGATTTGGTACTTATCGAATTCGACAGTTGTTCCTTGCAGCTAAAAGGTTGTGGGGGTGGCGCCAGCAGAAGGAAAACCTACGTGGAAGAATATGAAAATCTTAACAACAACTAACATCTTAACACATAAAACGTCAGCTACAAAAACTTAAGAGGATATTTTTGAGAGCAAAGACGCAGTCTTGCACTGTTATTTGAGAACTGGACTATCTTATTTTCAGTTGATCAAGTAGGTTTGGAACTAACATAACTTGCATTAGCGAGACAACCAATCGAGATTGCTGCTTTAAAAATGGTAGTTTAAAGCAGGCCAAGAAAGTTTCGCAGCTATAGTCTCTATCGCATAGTTCTACTTATATGGGATTTCCGCCATTAGTGAAACAATCTGGGCAGGTGTATGGCAGATAGTTTCTCAAAACAGATACAACATATTGTATGAGCCATAGAGACTTCTCTAGTTCAAGCTACAAGAGGAGCTGATGACCATACCAACGGTGTAAACATTTAAAGGGTCAAGCTCGCACCCATCTTGACATCGTTTTTACGAAAATGGCGGTTTTCTCTTACTTTCAACTCATGTTGCTTTTTGGTTCCCGCCAATTCCGTAATGTTTCCATTCCCGGCGCTCGCCTCTTTTCTCGATGCAATCTTTAGAAATACCTGCTGAAGACGAAATCTGTGCTCGTAAGAATTGCGCTCTCCAAAGCTGGGAGCTCAACCGCTAAGGGGCGCTGCGACGCCGCGCGCGGCAGTAGGCACGTCGCAACGCGGCAGCCGGTGATTATCAAATAGTGCCCATCTCTCGACAGGCGCTTCGAACATCCTACTTTTACGATGTTTTGAAGGATCGGCGCAGTGGTGCGAAGTAATGTTAGGGCTGATCGAACGGATCTCGAAATACTTTGGCCTCCTCAGCAGGACTTTTGTATCTTGTTCTGATGGTCAACTGTGACATAACACTAGCATTAACTTAGCATGCTTGCAAGCGCACTGGTGCGAACTATGTCTTGTAGATGTTCAAGTAGACCTCGTACAAGGAGTTTATAGCGGCTGGAGCCCCTCCATAAGATGAGTCTGTTAGATGGTAGGCTTGGTAGGTATCTAATGAAGACTGCCTCCACAATGGGAGACCTCGGAAAAGAAATTGTTTCATAGCTTCGACGGTATCCTGTATCAGTATGCAGTGTGCTTCAAGCATCCTAACCAGGGATAGGGAAGGGTCTATCATATTTACCTCTAATAAGCAAGGCCTGTGCGTGATGGTAGCCTTTGCATCAGACACTGAGCCCTTGTTTTCCCTTATTTTCTGTATTTAACGCCAGAAATTGAGTCCTGGGCGTCTTCAGGTATTCAGCGAGGTTCCTTCGAGCCGTTTGCGGGCCTTCCAGGATCATAGGTAACATAAGGCACATGGCTGAAGGCGCGAATTGGCTCGGGAGGAAGTCAACATGTACTCAGTGGCTATCCGCATTGATAAGAAGGCGTATGTATGTCGAATTACAACAGAAACGGCCTAGCTCAGTCGTACAACATAAGACATAGTGCTGTGCTCACCCCCTTCATTATACGGAAAATCTTACTGTTGAGAGTGAGAAAGTGTTCATGAGCTCATGGAGAGGAAACTGAGAGACATATGACCATTATTCTCCATCTCCATTTACTCCAGCTTTTCGAGCTGTCCTAGAATATTTACACGGTATGTGTCGATTCGTGCCACTCCACTGTCGTAAAAACGATAGGAAAGATCTTAGAAACGTTGGTAGGCCTCTATTATGAACATTATGAGGACGATCAGGCGTCTAGTTAGACCTCGAAAGTCTCAAAGAGGGAGTGAGATCTTTCGTTGATACTTAGACAGCTCTTCATTGTGCTTAGAGAAGGTATCTGCTTGGAGGATATGAGTCGTGATTAGCTCCTTCACTCCTTAAAAGGTATTTCCCTCCCATAATTGGTCGCAACAACTTCAGTGTATCCTTCTAGACGTGTCAATGCAACCGGGCTTATCGTGGTGTGGTCGGTCTCAGTCCCTCTAGATTTCGTAGCTTGGATTCGTAGGCCGTTATCGTTTTTGGAGACTCGTTCACCGCGACCGTGAGCTCACGATTCACACTTGAACCAAGTATGGGAACATTCGCGCCCGTTTCGAATCTGCCGTGCCGCGCTCGCAGGGGCCGGCCGGGTTACGGTGTCAAAGTCAGGAGTCGGATTTTTATAATACTGTAAACTGCCTTCATCCTAAGCTCCCTCCCTTGCCCAATTCGGAAGAAAATAAGACCCGAATCTGTAATCGAAACGAGGAGATAAGACTGCATCTACATTCGCTGTGTGTATCTAGTCGCCACGCCTGCACGCCACGGCATGCTATGGTACCCCCCCCCCTCTCGGAGACGGCCGCTGGTAGGAGGCTAGGAGGCTAGGAGGCGGGTCTCTGCATCTCTTACCAGCGCGCACTATTCCGCAAGGCCTTGGGCGGTTGGCGAACTTAATATAACGGGCTTATAAGGCATTTCCACAAAAAACGATTACGATATTCGTTCTTCCCATGGCAGACTACCCCTAACAGATATATTTTGAACAAGATTTAGTGCGGCACTATCGTCGGCGACGACGATGCCCCAGCTCTTCGCCCCGCCCCTTATGAAGGCGCTGGATGGGCGCCGTGTGTGGGCAGATTTGTAGACCTGGTTGGTACGTGCGGTTGAGGAAGGCTCCTCCGAAATAAATAGCTTGCTAAAGTAAAAGTGTTCTGTTACCTCCTTTAACTAGTGACTAAATCTTAAGCCTCTTTCTTCTCCCGTCCTCCTCTATATCTCTCTTCCTCTCTCGTACCTCAACGGTACATTTGGTGCATCGGCCTAATAAGCCATATCGTAAGTCTCTCGCGTCCCTACGCCTAGAGCAACAAGTCGATCTATTGCAGATCGCATTCTCTATAATAAAGAGAATCGTAAGTCTCTCGCGTCCCTACGCCTAGAGCCGCAAGTCGATCTATTGCAGATCGCATTCTCTATAATAGAGAATCGTAAGTCTCTCGCGTCCCTACGCCTAGAGCCGCAAGTCGATCTATTGCAGATCGCATTCTCTATAATAGAGAATCGTAAGTCTCTCGCGTCTCTACGCCTAGAGCCGCAAATTTCTGTGCATATAGCACCAGAAAAATCTCTTTCATCACCGAAAGAAATTCCCAGTGTCCAAGACACTAGGAACACTATCTCTTAAATTCAAAGAGACCTACGAGAAGTCACGCATAAAATGGCGTTGCACTTCCACAGAGCCCCGATCATGAGCAGCGCATCAACGCTGAAAGATCTTGTGGTATCGTACACAGAGTACACAGTAAGTGTAGAATATCCGCTAACGGATGAGAATACTTACGAGAAATGTAAGTCTACTACTGCACTTTTGCAAAGCAGTATAAAGCAAGTAAAGGAGGGAAAAGACAAGCTCGAGAAGCTCTATAAAGAGATTCGAGAGGAATACAAAACTTGTAAAAATAAGTCCGATAAAAAGGACATCATGCTAGAAATTGAGCAGATAGAGAATGAGTCACAGCTGCATAAAGAGCTAGCTAGTGCGGATAATCTGATCTACAAGCTCACGGCACGTCATGAAGAATCAAAGTGCGTAAGAGACACGATGAGTGTAAAATTAGGGTATATCTCACAGAGAGCCCTAATACTGCAAAACGCACCGTCGTGCAGTACTGCTGCGCAGGAAGATGAGGCTGACGAAACAGCCGATTGAAACTGAGGAGAGTAATCCCTCTCAAATACCGTTAGATTCTGTTGCTAAGGCTGTAATTGAAAGCGAGGCACGACCATGTCGTTCAATAAAGCCTCCCCAAGCGACGTTGCCAAAATTCTACGGCAACGTTGACGACTTCTCGGAATTCTGGGCAATATTCGAGACTCTTGTCCATAAGAGCAAAGAGCTAGATATTATGGAGAAAATCCTCTTGCTCAAGGAAAGCCTGAGAGGAAAGGCACAAGACGCAGTAAAAGGGATAAAACTCGTGCCTGAAAATTATGAGTGGATCATCCAAACACTACAGGAAAACTACTGCAATCAACCTGTAAATAGATCGAATGTAGTACAAAAGCTGGTCAGTTTAAAGCCAGCCAACAGTTCTCCGGAAAGCTGTTCGTCTGTTTTCGATCAAGTCCAAATATTGATCAACCAGATGGTTTCTGCAGGCTACGACGTACGGAAAACTGTCGATCCAATGTGGTGCGAAACCATTTTGGCTAAATTTCCCCGTGATGTGGTCAAGCCAGTTCTGCTATCGAATCAATCGCAGGATAGCCAAACAATAGGTGACCTCATAGCTCAGCTAAAGAAAGAGATTGCCGCGAAAGCATATGTGGAGAACAGACTGGGTCATAAACAGAGCGGTCCGCCAGACCCTTTCAGACCAAGCCTGTGATTACAAACAGTTTTCCTAGCGTAAATCTGACAAGAGCAGATATAGCTTACTTAAAGGAAAATAATATCTGTTTGGCGAATTCGAACCTTCACGGAGAGTATCAAACTCCGCATATCTTGGTCGGTCTAGATCACTACCATGAGCTTATTTCGGCTCCAAACTACAGCACACCGACACCTACGGGTCTACATATTGCAAAGACCGTATTTGGGCCTACTATATACGGTAAAGGGTTGCTCACGGTAGATAACCTTGCGAATGCAATGTGCTTCGGATTAACATCTGTCCAAGAACATAGCGAGGAAGAAATGCTACGCCAAATATTTGAGCTAGACGGACTAGGAATTTCCGAAGAGGAATGTCAAAAAGATGACAAAGCCTTTGAATACCTTGAAAAGTATTCTAAAATGATTTCGTACGAAAATCAGTACATAACTGCACCTTTTCCATTGAAAGACAACATTGGACAACTGGAAGACAATTTCACAATTGCCATTCGACGGTTAGAGTCTCTTCAAAAGACTCTACAGCACAACGCTGAACAACGCAACTGGTATTGCAAAATCATCCAAAAGTATGTCAATGAAAAAATAGTGGAACCCTTCTTCGGCTTAGAAACTGGAGCCATTGGAACCTACTACATGCCTCACTCAGGTGTATGGAAGTCAAGCAAAAAGGTTCTGCTCAGAATTGTCTTCGACGCGTCTTCAAAACGAAAGAACCATCTTTCCTTGAATGACGTAATTCACAAAGGAGAATCATTCGTGAACAAAATCCATGACATTCTCCTGACCTCACGATCCAAGAAGGTTATCATCATATGCGACATTGAAGCAGCGTTCACTCAAATTCGTATCGTTGCGTCGCACAAAGATCTCTGCAGATTCTTGTGGGTAAAGAACATCAACTTGCCGCCAACAAGGGATAATCTAATTCACTACAGGTTTAACCGACTACCCTTTGGAGTTACAGCCTCTCCAAGCATACTGAATATGGCGTTATCATGTTTCCTAAATAACCATGGCTCTTCTATTGCATCAGAGATATCAAGCAATCTATATGTCGACAACATTATGATGCTTGCCGATACAGTTGAAGAGGCGATCATGAAGTACCATGAATCAAAGAAACTGTTTGCCACCATCGGTATGAACTTAAGGGAGTATATCTCAAATTCGGAACAGGTCAACTCACAAATACCTGAAGAAGACCGCTTGGACTCGCAATCCATAAAGATCCTTGGCGTTGCCTACAACGTTGGGTGCGACTCCTTCAGTGTCACAACAAAATTCTCTTCTGACACCAAA
This sequence comes from Heligmosomoides polygyrus polygyrus, assembly GCA_947396885.1. Classification (NCBI taxonomy): domain Eukaryota; kingdom Metazoa; phylum Nematoda; class Chromadorea; order Rhabditida; family Heligmosomidae; genus Heligmosomoides; species Heligmosomoides polygyrus. The sequence goes on from OX377203.1 coordinate 61,565,756, forward strand.
CTAACGAAAAGGGAAATCGTTAGTCAGATAAATTCTACATACGATCCAATCGGAGTGGCCAGTCCACTCCTAGTAAAACTGAAATCTATGATGAGAGAAGTTTTCAATACAGGAGTTGACTGGAAAACAAACCTCTCAGAGGATTTCTGCAATAAATGGAATCGTCTATGCAAAGAAGTCGATAATGCCTTCATATCGATACCGCGTCACATATTACAGCGACCTGCGAACAGTCGTCTATGGGAATTTGCCGATGCTAGCAATATGGCCATGTCCACATGTGTTTACTTCCAGTGTCAGTCATCAAAAAGAATGTCACCTCTTATTAGCGGGAAAACCAAGCTTACACCTAAAAAGTGTCGCCAAACAATTCCACGGCTAGAACTGGTAGGAATTCTGATGGCTGGACGCTTGTGCAAGTCCATAATTGCAACATATAAAGACGTAACCAAGGTGTCGATTGTATCCGACAGCGAAATCGCGCTCTGTTGGTTAAAAAGCAGCAAGAAAGTGCCAGTTTTCGTCGCAAACCAACGCGATAGAATATTGAAAATAAGGCACAGCCTTCAATCAACTGCTGTATAAGTTAGCTTCCTTCATGTCATCACAACCCACAACCCGGCAGATGCTGGAACTAGAGGTTTAAGTGCTAAAGAGATTTCAAACAGCGATTGGGTCAATGGACCCAAGTGGCTGGAAGGCAGTCCCTCCACATGGCCACTAACCGAAATAGACTGTATCGAAATTACGGAAGAAACCGAGCCAGCTGACATATTATCGCTCACGAACATTGCAAAAGCCAGCATGGAATCCATTAGCAATAAGAGACTAATAGATGTATCTCGGCTCTCTAATCTGAACAAGGCCCTACGAGTAGTTTCAACTCTGGGCAAATTACTAAACAAATGGGTTTCTAGAGTGAACAGAAACCGATCTACAAATATTGCTGTCACAACGATAGCAAAGCTTGACTCGTCTGTGACTATTACATCACGAGACATTGAGGTTGCCGAAAATGTTCTCATACTACAAGAACAGAATGGTGTAAGCATTAAAGACCTCCAAAAGCAGTTCCATAATAAAAAGGTCATATCCGACCAGAATGGAATCCTTCGCTATGAGTCACGTTTACAGAACGCAGTCATTCCATTGATGCGAAATCACCCATATTCGTACCACAAACATCAGACCTAGTCCGGCTCATACTTCTACAAGTGCACACAAATAATGCTCATTGTGGAAAGGACCATATGTTAGCCATTCTAAGGCAAAGATTCTGGATTCCTCGAGCTGTCAATGTGATTAGTAAACTACTAAAACATTGCTCCACTTGCAAGAGATATCAAGGGCTACCACTAGGAGCTCCAAATATGCCTTCACTGCCATCTGATCGAGTTGTATCATCAGGACCATTCGAAAATGTCGGATGTGACTTCATGGACCCATTTCTGTCCAGGTCACAGGAAAAGATGTATGTCTGTCTTTATACATGCCTCACCACAAGAGCACTCCATTTGGAACTCGTGGAAAACCTATCCAGAGGTGCATTTCTAAGTAGTTTTGTTCGGTTCATCTCAAGACGAGGAGTTCCCAGGCTCATACGTACCGATTGCGGCACGAATTTTAAACAAGGTGAACGTATCATAGAAACCATGTTTAAAAATGACCAAGCAACTGGCACATCACTTATGTCCTATTGCGCTACAGAAAAAATAATGTGGATATTCAATCCACCAGGCGCCCCTTGGATGGGTGGCGCTTGGGAGAGACTAGTAGGCTCTGTTAAGAAAGCGTTCAATAAATCCATCGGAAGGAAAAGACTCCGTTTCACAGAAATGTGTACAGTTATTACGAGGATTGAGGTCATACTCAATACGAGACCGCTTACTAAACCTAGCTGTGATGATCTAAGCATCATACCCCTACGTCCTATAGATTTCCTTCAGGGAAATATAAGATTCTCTCTACCAGAATCCTGTGACTGTATTGACTTGGAGGATCCATCGTACGATCCAGACTTCATACAGTCACAAAAGCAAGCAATAGAAGCTTTGCGATATTCTGAGAACATCGCCAATAAGTTCTGGGAAAACTGGAACACTCTCTATTTAACTTCCTTGAGAGAAACTCAAAGAATAATCCTCAAACAGCCAAGACACTTGAATATAACGTGTCCCGAAGTGGGTGAGATTGTCATTATCGAACAAGAGCTAATTCCGCGAGGAAATTGGCCTATGGCAAGATAATCGATATCATTAGTTCTGCCGATGGACTCATAAGGTCAGCAAAGGTGCTAATGCCGAACCACAAGACCATTCATCGGCCTCTTAACAAAATATACCCGCTAGAAATTCGTAGCAACATCGAATCAAACGATGGCGAAGCACCCGAACCTCGCACATCGGAACCTCCTATGGTAGCGGTGATTGGAAGAAGGCAAAGTCTTCAGCGATGCGCAAAAACAAAAGCATATGAGTTTTTCAAAAGCATGGAAACCAACATATTCCATTTTCGTCCATCAATAATGAGGTCACCTTTGCTAATCGTCACTCTATTATCCATACTGGCTTCACCAACAGTTGCAAACCAGAACTTCTCGATCATATTGTGCAGTAAAGGTATCGTTAAAATTCCACCAGTAAGTGGGCAATTCGAGTTATGCATTGACGGACAGTGTCAAGCCTTGCCTAACAGTATAAATACACTCAGTTACTTCTTACCAATCTCTCTCTCCAACGCCCGATCTCACCCTGCCGCCGACTCCAATGCCCGACCTCAACCTGCCGCCGACTCGAACGCCCGACCTCAATCAAACCGCCGCCAGCCCCAACGTTCATCCAAGCCGCCGTCAACTACATCGCTCGACATCACTCAAGCCGCCGACGACTCCTCGCCAGACCATGTCTCGTCCGGCCGAATTGTCGCGATCTCATATGTATTGATGTTTTTTTTTGCTGGCTGATGTGAGCCTTAACCCATTGGGCCGGCGGGTGTATCGTCGGCGACGACGATGCCCCAGCTCTTCGCCCCGCCCCTTATGAAGGCGCTGGATGGGCGCCGTGTGTGGGCAGATTTGTAGACCTGGTTGGTACGTGCGGTTGAGGAAGGCTCCTCCGAAATAAATAGCTTGCTAAAGTAAAAGTGTTCTGTTACCTCCTTTAACTAGTGACTAAATCTTAAGCCTCTTTCTTCTCCCGTCCTCCTCTATATCTTTCTCCCTCTCTCGTACCTCAACGGTACGGGCACATTAAGTACACTAGTGTCAAAAAAAAGTCATGCTCAGTAGGGTCCGATTGATTCGCACTTAGGCGGACGCTCTGAGTCATCGCCCCGACCAATGGCGCGCGGCCGGGCCGGGTGATGACTCTGTCTATTGTCTGGCGTCTCCTAGCGATATATAGCAGGGTTTCTGAGAAACCGTGGTGAGAAAGCGTTTTCTTAGCTGTTTTATGTTCCGAAGAGGAGTACGCATGGCCCCCATGCAATTGTAAACAGCATCCTTTCACCCGAGTTTCTTTTCTCGACTCTAGACTATGGCTATCAGGAGGGAGGATGAATGCCTTTTCTGCCCAATATCTCAAGAGTGCCTTTCACTATCACCCGCTTCTTGACGAATACTGGAGTGAGGAATAAGTGGAGGATGGACTGAAGATCAGCAGGACTACTACTTTTCCATCAGCAGGACTACTACTTTTCCAATCTGCACTTCAAAAATAAGGAGGAGAAGGTCGACATTAAGAGCGGTGTAATATTAAAAATTGAAGCAATTTGTTTATAATGACGTTTTCGCGCAGTTTTCGCCACTGCCATCGGAAAATAACTGCGTTTGCTTCACGCGGTTCTCCTCAAGGCAGCTTATCCGGACTCCCATACCCTCCGTGTGGATCAGGGGTGTGCGTAATTACGATTTACGATTTTACGATTTACGGCGATTTTTGGCAAATTTTTTACGATTTGCGATTTACAACATTTTGGGTCGTAAATCGTAATCGTTGATTCACGTGCTCCACAGCTGACGGACACGCACGGGATGAGGGCTGGTATCGAGGATCGGACAGTGCACAGGTGGCGTAGTAGGGAAGAGCTCGGGCTCGTGAGCGAGGGGTCGGGGGTTTGGATCCAACAGACTGTGTTTCTTTTGCACTTTTGCAAAATCCATGTTTATCATATAGGTAATCCAGCTAGGGGTATTATAGTGTGTTACATATAACATGTGCTTCAAACTACAGATTAGCTAAAATGTTCACTTCTGTGTGTCACTTATTTTAAGCCCATTTTGTGTGAAGCTGTAGTTATGTAACGATAGATATTTTGTGGCACTAGTTAAAAGTTCCGACTCCACCAACAAGACTTCGGTCAAAAATTTTTTTGCTGAAACTTCTTCTAGGGCGGTTTATTATTATTGCGATCACGAATCTGACATCCGTTTTTCACGATTCGGTCGGAGGCCACCCATACCGTTAACAAGGGTGGTCCAGGCAGGGTCACCGATTTCGCTGAACTTTCGTCTAGGGGTGGATATTTGGGGTGCTGATCACGAATCTGACATCCGTTTTTCACGATTCTGTCTCTACCTGCCGTCACCAGCAGAAACTTTAGGATTGTAATCCTGTGCCTTCCTGTATTTATATTATCCAGCCGAATCGTGAAGAATGGATATCAGATTCGTGATCAGCACCCCAAATAACCCCCCTAGACGAAGTTTCAGCGAAATCGGTGACCCTGCCTGGACCACCCTTGTTAACGGTATGAGTGGTATGTTATATGTAAACATGCTCTATAACACACTATCATACCCTTAGCTGGATTACCTATATGATAAACGTGGATTTTGCAAAAGTGCAAAAGAAACACAGTCTGGGGGATCCAAATCCCCGACCCCTCGCTCACGAGCCCGAGTTCTTCCCTACTACGCCACCTGTGCACTGCGCTGATCCGCAATACGAGCCCTCATCCCGCGCGCGCCCGTCAGCTGTGGAGCACGTGAATCAACAGGGCGCCAACAAGCGACTTTCGTCGCCCCTAACTGTGCGCAGAGTTGTATTGGGGTCGAGATACCTGCAGTTTGTTACTTCCCAGGGAGAGGCGGTTCTGCCCATATACAACACTTGCGCCGTTCCGACCTACCGTTGAGATAGTATCCTGGTAAGTCTGAGAGAAAAGCACCGCTCAAAAGGTCGATATTATCGATCAACAATGATTTGCCAGAGACTCGCTCTGCTATGGAACGATTCCTTCGGCCAACACAATCACGCCACTACCTCCCTGTCATGCTTCTGCCTGAGATGGGAGTGAGATTTTGCTAACCTTTATTATTCGTCTATCATATACTCTATAATAACGGGGTAAGCGCTTAGCCATGGAGCACGTAAAAAAATAGGGGCCGAAACATTAGGGGCTGAAACATCAGGAGCACGAAAATAGCAGAAAATACCCAGACGCCTTCTACGTGCCTGACGATGCCGTAGACGTGCCGAACACGTCGGCAACCTTGCCTGGCGATGCCGTAGACGTGCCGAACACGTTGGCAACCGTTAATGGCGAGCCGTAGACGTGCCGAACACGTCGGCGACCGTGCATGGCGAACCGTAGACGTGCCGAACACGTTGGCGACCGAGCCTGGGCATTTAGATGATCATCGACGGGAGGCGTTTACAGCAGGGGAGGCAATCGATATCGATCGATATTATCGGTTTTTCTGTGGATGTCGTGCAAGCGCCCTGAAACATCAGCCCTGGGAGTAATCGAGATCGCTGAACACGAATCTGAAGTCGACCAATCGATCGATATTATCGAATTTCCTGTGGGTGTCGTGCAAGCGCCCTGAAACGTCAGCCCTGGGGTAATCGAGGTCGCTGAACACGAATCTGAAGTTGACCAATCGATATCGATCGAGATTACCACATTTTCTGCGGATGTCGTGCAAGCGTCCTGAAACTTCAGCCCTGGGGGTAATCGAGGTCGCTGAACACGAATCTGAAGTCGACCAATCGATATCGATCGATATTATCGATTTTTTGTGGATGTCGTTTTGGTGATCGGAAGTTTCAGTCCTAGAGGTATCGTGGTTGGTGAACGCGACTCTGAATCTCGTTATTGAAGTGTCGAGCGCCATCAATCCATTTGGGCCGTATTATCGATTTTTTGTGGATATCTTTCTTGCGGTCCGAAACTTCCCTACCGGGGTAGTCGAGGTCGCTGAACGAGAGGGCAAAGTCTCTTTCTGAAGTGTCGATCGCCATCAATACAGATTGAGCCGTTTTATCAATTTGTTTGTGGATGTCTTTCTTGCGGTCCGATCTCCCCGCTCCTGGGCTAATCGACGTCCCTGAATCGAATCTGAAGTTTATTTTTGAAGTATCGGTCGCTATCAATCGGTATCGACCCGTGTTATCGATTTTTTGTGGATATCTTTCTTGCGGTCCGAAACTTCCCTACCGGGGTAGTCGAGGTCGCTGAACGCGAGGGCAAAGTCCCTTTCTGAAGTGTCGATCGCCATCAATCCAGATTGAGCCGTTTTATCGATTTTTTGTGGGTATCTTTCCTGCGGTCCGAACTCCCCGCCCCTGGGCTAATCGACGTCACTGAACTCGAATCTGAAGTTCATTTTTGAAAAATCGGTCACTATCAATCAATATCGACCGACCGGTGTTACCGTTTTTTGTGTAGTAAAGGCGCTGTTACCCTACCAAAATCCAGGTTTGAATAACGCGCCATGTGCGGTTACACTCCTTAACGTGCAGTATGCATTGGTGCGTGAAGTTTCGAAAATCATGGCTGAATATCGATTTTTCTGTGGATATCTTTCGTGCGGTCCAGTACTTCCGTCCTGGGGTAGTCGATGTCGCTGAAGGCGAGCGTGAAGTCCACATTTGAGGTGTCCATCGCCATCAATCCATTTGGGCCATATTATCGATTTTCTGTGTGGATTTAGTTAGTGGGCGGGGGGAAATAGGGGGGAAGGGGTGAATTAAGGCAGGAAAACACGAAAAAGACCCAGGCGTCTTCTCCCTGCCTGGAAACTTTTGCCCCTGGAGGTGGTCGAAGTCTCTAAACACAAATATGAAATTCGCTTTTGAAGTATCGATCGCCATCAATGGATATTGATCAAGCTATAGATTTTTGTGGATGTCGTCTAGGCGGTTTAAAACTTTAGCCTTGGAGGCAGTCGAGGTCACTCAACATGTATCTGAAATTCGTTTTTGAAGTATTGATTACCATCCGCTGAGGGTGGATCAGTGAGAGGGACCAGTAGCAGTAATGGGGGCCGTTTCAATAGGGAAGACCAGTAGTGGGGAACCAATAGATCGCCCTATCACACAATATACTATACGTACTGCGAGCCTTTTGTACTCCTAGGTAAGGAAGAAAGCTGTGCAAGTAGAGCACCTAACTTGATATGATTCTCCTTAGCTTAGTGATACTGCAACATCGCACGAAGCGCGAAAGTGCGAGGAACGCCGATAGGCGTGACGGAGCACTTGTTTTCTATAACACAACCATACACCAAGAATACAGTTAGGGAGACTGACAACCTTCCAAATCATGTAGGGGCATGGCTTACAAAGGTGGTGACCACTATACGTGACTCCATGTCATGCTTTTGCCTGAGATGGGAGTGAGGTTTTACAAACCTTTATTTCCTCGTTATCATAGTAGTGAAGCTCGATGTAGTCGATTCTTTATTGACGACGTCTCGGGCCTTGAGCCCTTCTTCACGTCTAAAGGAACCATGTCGCCTATACATCATACATTGGATGCATCAATAGCAACAAAACGAATGACACAATACAGACCTGGCTGGGTAATCGGGAAGGGAAGCGGGGAAAGTCAATGACTTCAAGTAGTGACCGGTTTTTCGTCTCCTAATGTCGCCGTCATCCTCAGCAGTCACATCGCTAGCCTTTAGAGACCTTTTTTGATAAGGCTCATTGCACACTTCATGTCTTGCTTCTTGTTGACGGGTGGTCGCCAGTGCTTTATTTCAAGCGCTTCGTTGATCATTCACTGGATCTGTTAGTTTCCTATTGAGGATCGAGACTCGCAGCTGTGGCAGTGGGTCACGTGTATGTCTGAGGGTACGATGTATAGAGAATGAATTATCTGACTAGTCTGGGGGCTTCGCTATGCTCTATAATGTTCATCCATTCTCATACAAACTAGTCTCGCTGTCTCGCCAATGTAGAATTCCTCACTTGTCATACAAACCACTTTGTACACCACACACCAAGCCTTTATTTTTAGTCTATTTTCTACACAACAACCATACACCAAGAATGCAGTTAGGGAAACTACCAATCTTCCAAACCGTGTAGGAGCATTGCTTACGGAGGCGGTGGCCACTATACCGGGACAACCCTGATAAGTTAGCTTTGGGAACAAACCGACAGCACCGCCCAAAAGATCGATAATATCGACCAATATTGATTGGCTGATTCCGCACGTTGGAGGATGTCTGCGGCACGTAGGACGTAGGATGGTATAGGTATTGTAGGATGTGCCTAGATTGCTACAGATGCAAAGCGGGTGAGGTAAATGTAAGCGGTAGTGAGGGAAACAGAGAGATGCCGCGGAAATTTCAGTAAGCCTGGAATGCAAAAATGAAGGGAAACATGAAGGCTAAGCGTGGGTGATCCCACACAGAGCGCCATCTTTTGACGGGTGTCCTTTGCTTTCCACCCCTCTGGCAGCTGGTCCGCAAACACCTTGGATGGAATTAATATGTGTCGCCAACAGTTCATGCGTCGGGAGCAGTAAACACCCGCGTTCGCCGCGGTCTCGAACGGCGCGAAGGCTAGGGACAGCGCGGCGGGCCTCTTACAGCGCGATGGTCTTCGGAATGATAGTAAATATGATGATAATGGTGACCCCGTAAACAACTTAGATGGAATCAAGCGATCAACTTGTGCCACCAACAGTTCATCTGTCGTCAACGTTGAACACCCGCGTTCGCCACGGGCCTCGGACAGCGCGGTAGGCTTCGGAATGATATAATAATGATGACTCCGCAAACACCTTAGATGCGATCAAGGATCAACTTGTTCCGTCAGCAGTTCATACGTCGTCAGCAATGAACACACGCGTTCGCCGCGGGCCTCGAATAGCGCGACGAGGCTTCCGACATGACTCATGCCTCTCTCGATTATGTATAGTAAAGATAAAGATTTGCCCGCAGCTCGGCCACTACGAAATCAAAGTCTAACAAGGGAGGTCAATGAGCATCCCGTGGCAAATTTAAAAGTGACGTTCTGAGGGTTGTAGGGGACTGTAAGAGAAGCACCGTAGTGGTTTTCAAATTTCCTGTGGGCACCTGTGGTAGGTCAAAAATTGCAAAAAACTCACTTCAGTGCGAGCCGAGGAAGCAAACGTCTGGAACTGTCACGCCGTGGTAAGAATCTATCCTACAAAAGGTTTGGGGCTGAAACAATAGCGGAATTACAGAGATTATACAATTTGCTTGTTAGTCGTACAGTAACCGAAGTGGAACATTGAGATGCGCCGTTCAGGAACATAGATAGAGCGACTGGATGGCCGGATGGATACGGGGGCGGACTTGCAGGAAAGGGGTCAGGGGTTCGGATCGGAGGGTGTGTTCCTGCGTTGCTGTGCTTGCTCTATCCAATTTTGTCGATATAAGGTGTATTTTGACTACGGTATTGTACAATAGGGGCGCGTGGAGCGCAGTCGGAGGCGCCGGTTGTCGTCTGCACCCGATACCAGGTTCCTGGTTCGGATTTCCCGCCCTGGCCAACCAAGCCTTCCATTGCTCCGGGGTCGGTGAATCCCGTAGAAGTAAAATGCGTGGCGCATCCCAAAGAGGATTGAATAACGCCGTCCTTCATTTTTATTTATCCTTTATTGTACCATACTATCATTGTGACCTTATTTTAACCTGGGTGTTACGATATAAAAACAAAAAATAATGAACCAACAGCGTTCATAATGGTAGTTCGATTATCCACCGAGGAGAGTTTGCTGAAAATATATAAGGTTGTAACGAATTAAATGGCACTGGCTCGCGCCATTTTTTGGCGCGTCTTTACGCGTTTGATCAAGAACAAACGGTAACATGTGGCATATCATTTAGAAAAACTTTGCTCTACCGGTGAGTGCCAAATTTTCTATGTAAAAGTGGGAAAACTTTAGAGTTTTATTGACTTTTTTGCAGATGGACAAAAGGGTAATCCGAGGCATTTACTTGTATGAATTCAAGCTGGGCACTACAGCTAAGGAGGCGGACGAGAAGATCAACGCCGCATTCGGTCAAAGATGTTCCACAATTCGGACGGCGTATCGTTCGTATCAGAAGTTCCGGAATGGAGATTATAGCTTGGAAGAACATGAAGGTCGTGGGAGGCATAGTGATGTTGATGAGGACAAGCTGAGAGATGTGGTAGAGGAGGATCCACACAAAGGTACCAGGGAGATAGCGAAGGTTCTTGGCGTCAGTCACAACACAGCTGCCCGGCATCTGAAGGAAATTGGAAAGACCAAAAAGCTGGAAAGATGGGTGCCTCACGAGCTGTCTGAGGAGCAAAGAAACCGACGATATGAGATCTCGTCCGCACTGCTTCTACGGAACGACAAGGGCCCATTCCTTGATCGCATCGCAACCTGTGACGAGAAATGGATAATGTATGATAACAGGCGACGATCGGCACTCTGGGTGGACAGCGATGAGAGCCCCAAGGTTTTTGCGAAGCCGGAATTGCACCAAAAGAAAGTAATGGTGACCGTATGGTGGTGTTCGCTGGGAATTATTCGCAACAGCTTCCTCCCTCCCCGTGAATCCATCACGGCAGAGAAGTACTGCATTGAAATTGAAGAAATGATGAAAAAGTTGAAGGATATCCGGCCGGCTTTGGTGAACCGAAGGCGAGTTCTCCTTCTGCACGACAATGCTCGCCCCCATGTAGCACGAATGACGTTGCAGAAATTAAATGAGCTGAGCATTGAAACTCTACCACATCCTCCGTTTTCTCCCGACCTCTCCCCAACAGACTACCATTTCTTCAAGCATCTTGGCAACTTCTTGGTAGGGAAAATATTCAAACACCAACAGGATACCGAAAGTGCCTTCGAAGATTTCGTCAATTCTAGAACTTGTGATTTTTATGCTACTGGGATAAAAAAGCTTGTGTAACGTTGGCAAAGATGTGTAGAATCAGAAGGTTTTTATTTCGATTAATAAACTTGCCTACAAGCCGAGATATTAACTGTTTAAATTTACAGTGGTTCAGTGCAATTTATTTCGTTACAACCTAACAGATAAAATTCTTTGTCTTGGCCGTCTTCGGTAGGCATTGACGGTAGGGGCGTCAGCACGATTGTACTTCACTACTCCAAGACTACTCCAAGAATCTATGAGAAAATGAAAAAAAATGGATAAAAAAGCTTCGTTTTTATATTTATTTATTTATTCATTAATTTACTGTTTTCAATTTTATTTTTATTTATTATATTTTGTTATTATTTGTTTCAAATAAATGTAAAAATTGAATGAATTAGACGGTTAGAAAAGACGCTCTACAGGCGTCCGGGTTCAGGAGTTGTGTCACCCATGTTGCGCAGTCGGTGTCCGGATTCAGACGACGTGTCTCCGATGTCGACCAAGTGGTGTCCGGATTCAGACGACGTGTCGCCGATGTCGCGCGAAGGACAAACGGTTAGAAAAGACGTGTTACCGACGTCTCTCGACAGGCGTCCGGGTTCAGGAGTTGTGTCACCCATGTTGCGAGGTCGGTGTCCGGATTCAGACGACGTGTCGCCGATGTCGCGCGAAGGGCAAACGGTTAGAAAAGACGTGTTACCGACGTCGCTCTACAGGCATCCTGGTTCAGGAGTTGTGTCACCCATGTTGCGCAGTCGGTGTCCGGATTCAGACGACGTGTCGCCGATGTCGACCAAGTGGTGTCCGGATTCAGACGACGTGTTGCCGATGTCGCGCGAAGGACAAACGGTTAGAAAAGACGTGTTACCGACGTCGCTCGACAGGCGTCCTGGTTCAGGAGTTGTGTCACCCATGTCGCGCAGTGGGTGTCTAGGTTCAGAAGAGGTGTCACTGATGTCGACCAAGTGGTGTCCGGATTCAGACGACGTGTCGCCGATGTCGCGCAAAGGACAAACGGTTTGAAAAGATGTGTTACCGACGTCGCTCGACAGGCGTCCGGGTTCAGGTGTTGTATCACCCATGTTGCGCAGTCGGTGTCCGGATTCAGACGACGTGTCGCCGATGTCGCGCAAAGGACAAACGGTTTGAAAAGATGTGTTACCGACGTCGCTCGACAGGCGTCCTGGTTCAGGAGTTGTGTCACCCATGTCGCGCAGTGGGTGTCTAGGTTCAGAAGAGGTGTCACTGATGTCGACCAAGTGGTGTCCGGATTCAGACGACGTGTCGCCGATGTCGCGCAAAGGACAAACGGTTTGAAAAGACGTGTTACCGACGTCGCTCGACAGGCGTCCGGGTTCAGGAGTTGCGTCACCTATGTCGCGCAGTGAGTGTCTAAGTTCAGAAGAGGTGTCACCGATTTCGCGGAATAGATGCTTGGGTTAAGAAGGGGTCTCATCGATATCGTGCAAGGGGTGTCTCGTTTCAGACGACATGTCACCGATGGGTGACCAGTGAAGGGGGATCAGTAACGGGGAACCAGCAAAGGAAAGTCCAGTAATGGGGGGGGGGGTAGTGGTAAAGGAGGGCAAATGAAGAAGGGACCAGTAAAGCGGACCACTGCAGGGGAGGGTCCAGTAATGGGGGGAATGGAAAGAAGGAGGACCAGTGAAGAGGGGACCACTAAGAGGGACCACTGCAGGGGAGGGTCTGGTGAGGGGGACCGGTAACAGGGGAGGGACCAGCAAAGGTGGAACCTGTATAACGGGGGGGGGGGGGTGGTGAAGGAGGCCCAATGAAGAGGGGACCAGTATAAGGGGGGAGGGAGAGATGGTGAAGGGTACCACTAATGATGGGACCACTGAAGGAGGGGGTCCAGTGAAGGGGACCAGTAAGGGCGGACCATGATTTTTCATCAGTATCGTGCAACGGGTATCAGGCTTCAGAAGATGTGCTGCTGACGTCGTTACACGTGCGTGGGAGCTCAGCAGATGTATCACAGACGATATTAACATGCGTCCGGATTCAGAATACATGATCCAGACGTCGTACAACATGCGTCCAGATCCAGAAATCGTTCCACAGATCATACTTTGCACAGCATTCGTTAGAAGACTTTTTGAAGGCTTCGTTCGACAAGTGTGCGCGTACTTGGCTCTCACTACGCCTTTATTTATTTTTTCACTCCGGCACAAGTGTAAAGGTTATTGGCGGGGTTGAGAGTGAGGGTAAGGAGAATGGTTAAAGTTATCGGAGGAACATGATTGCTGTCGGACAGTTAATGGTATCGAGCGGTCTACCGACACCCATTGGTTTCATTTATGTTTCCGCAGATTAAGCACTTTGAATTGAGACTCTTACAGTCTGCTCCTCAGAACTTAGTAAAACATGTACTTCGGAGAATGAAATGAAAGTAAGAGGGCCTAAAGAAGAAAAGAACACGGTCCGGGTGTTCTATGCTCGGGGTTTGGGGGGGGGGGAAGCCCCAACCAGACGTTTGGCGGCCGGGAGGCCGTTGAACGTCTGGTTACGGATAAGCCTTCAATGTAGAACTCCTGACCGGAATCACCCATAGCCGCTAGTTGAGGCATAAATTTAATGAAATGTGGCGAAAATTGAAAGAATCTAGAGAGAAGAGCGACGTTCTCCTTTCCTCAACTGCCTCCGTAACCGAACCGAGTGGAAAATGACTTCAGAGTTCCCTGAGATGCGCTTCCCAATCGTCTCCTATCAGCTGTTAGGTTTTTGGACGACGTCACGTCAATCAACGACGGTTTCGCGCGCAGCAAACTTGTCCAAATAGGGCGGCGTGGGCAGGGCTTGAAGTGGGCGGCGGGCAGCACGGTGTACCGAACGACTGCCCCTGGCCGGCGGCACATGTAAGCTGCGCACCTCAATGTTCCACTTCGGTTACTGTACGGCTAATAAGCAAATTGTGAAATCGCTGTAATTCTGTTATTGCTCCAGCTCCAAACCTTTTGCAGGTTAGATTTTAACCACGACATGGCAGTTCCAAACGTCAGTTTGGCTTTATCGGCCCGCACTGAAGTGATACGGTTTTCTGCAATTTTTGACCTACCCAAGTATCCGCAGGAAATTTAAAACCACTACGGTGCTTCTCTTATAGTCCCCTACAACCCTCAATGGGTCACTTTGAAATTGCCACGGGACGCTCATTGACCTCCCTTGTAAGTAGAATCCCCTCTGTCCCTCTGTTATGAGCCGCTCTCCGGTGTTTGGGTCAACGGTATCCCGGTTGGTTTTCAATGAGCTGAACAAGGATTAACTAGCCAAATCGTCGTGCGCAGCAGCGAAGAACCTAACAGTGAAAATTTGTTCGACCTACTCGCACTTCTTTAGATTGAGGCAGTATTTGTTCCAGATTCAAAATGGTACTGTCGAGGACTATGACGTAGCAGTTCAGGAAGCCCGAAAGGCCTACGAGGTTACTTAGAACGATAAGTGTTATTGCGGATGAGTTCTCGGGTTTAGATTTTTTGGTTGAGGTTTAATGCTAATTTTCAGCAATGGTGCGAGGTACCATCTCCAAGGCGAGGCGAGATTGTACGTCAGATTGGGGACAAGCTGCGGTCTCAGCTGCAGAACTTGGGAAAACTTGTAAGAAGGATAATATCTACAGAATAGACTCCTCTGACAGCATCAATCATTCGCTTTCAGGTATCTATGGAAATGGGAAAAATCTCTGCCGAAGGCGTTGGAGAGGTGCAGGAGTACATTGACATATGTGACTACGCAACAGGCTTGTCTCGATCTCTGAACGGGCAGATTTTACCGTCGGAGAGGTCTGGGCATGCCCTCCTCGAGCAGTGGAATCCCCTCGGTCAGTTCAATTGCTTTTTGTTGAGTTATTTTTGCTGCCATATATGACAATAATCGTGTTATTTTCATGTTCTGAGAAAGTGAGAAAGAAAGAGTCGTTCCAATAACCAACATGCTAACACGATTGTAGTGTACTCGTATTTTCCGTTGATGGGCGGACGTGCATACCGATCTAACAGCTCTTTCTGTTGCTTTTTCGTGCTTTGTGGGAAAGTGCAATTGTTGCGAGCCTGTGAGCATTTCAGGGGTTGTGGGCGTCATTTCTGCTTTCAATTTTCCCTGTGCGGTGTATGGGTGGAACAATGCGTTGGCTCTGGTTACTGGCAACTCCGTCATCTGGAAGCCGGCTCCATCTACTCCACTTACCGCTATTGCCGTCACCAAGTAAGTCACAATTGAAAGAATAAAGGATAGAGGACGGGTTTATTCAGTCCCTTTTGGGATGCGCCATGCATTCTACTTCTTCGGGATGTCCTAGAGGCGATTTGAATGCCTATTTGATCATACAATGGCTTGGAGTGGCCAGCCGATGAAGAAGTCTTCGCCTTATCCTTCCCAGACAAGACTGGTACCAATTACCGACTACGAAGGGGCGGAAGGCTTAATTGGCCTGGGCGGGAAATCCGAACCAGGAATCTGGTTTTCCGGTATCAAGTGCACTCGACACCTACTCCTTCTACGCTACACTTGCCCAAGTCATAATTAGTAAATAAAAATGATATCACTAAGGCCGTAGTGTGGCTGCTTAACCATAAGACTGAAAGTGATTAGGCAGTGGTTGACAATAAGAAATCGATTTTTGTACAAAATCATCTGAGAAGGATCGGATTTATCGTTTCCTCCTATGACTGTGTTGGTTTAGTGTGTAAAATGAAGTGAATCTCACACATCAGTGCTGATTGGCATTTTTACAGACTCGTCGAAAGTGTTCTGAAGAAGAACAATCTACCTGGCGGATTGTGCTCGCTTGTCTGCGGAGAGGTATTTTCCTTATGTGGCGAATTTTGTCAATCGCTAAAGGGAATCGTGCTATCTGTGTCGGCGAGTGAACCTTTAGTTTCCAGCAGCGATCTGAAGCGACTTTAAAGAGCATGGATGTGGTATTGAATAGTTTAATTCTTGATATTTAGGGAGTCCAACTTATCTTTGGTTTTCACCGACTTTTTGATTCTATCAAGGACTGATTTCCTCAGCACAACGGGAACTGAGAGGGAGATAAGGGAATTGTGAAATGAATGCTCCTTGCGGGAAGGGAAATCACGGCAAAATCGGTTATGACCTCGTTCTAAGAGCTTTCATTGAGTATCTAGCGGCTAAACGAAAGTCTTGGTGAAAGCATACAATAGCATTTGTTTTGTCAGCGGATAGTGTGCATGTATCTCTTGTTTTTTAGCCTTCCCCAGTTGAACTATTAGGTTGGAAAAAAGTCTTTTCATTTTTTTCAAAGATTTATTACTTCACAACTACAATGTCAAATCAATTGAGATCAACTCCATTTTGTTCCTCTACACTTCTCCAAAGACGGTAATTTTCTAATTCCTCTCGCGTAAGAGACTGCAATTCTGGAGTCGATCCATCGCTGAATCCAATTTTTGAGCTCTTCATCCGTTTCAAAACATTCCTCTCCATTTTCTTGCTTGGGAGCATGGAAGAGGAGGTAGTCGGTAGGGGCGAGGTCAGGGCTATAGATGGATGTGGCGTTACCTTCCAGCCCAGCTCCTCTGTTGTTTCTCTTGTGAGTCCTGTAACATGTGGTTTTGCATCGTCATGTGGATCACCACCTTTGACTTCTCAGGCCTCTTCTTGGAGAGCTGCGGCGACTTTGTGGAACTGGCCACTGTATGTTCCAGCAGTAAAAGTCTCTCCACTTCTGAGAGTTTCCCAGTAAACCGCTCCTCTGATATCCCACCAAACACTCAAGAGAATCTTCCTTTCGTGAACATTGGGCTTGAGATCAGGCTTACGGCTCTCTCCTTTTTGTACTCATTGTCTTTTATTTCGGAAGTTGGCATGCAGAACCCTTGACTCATCGCCTGTCACAATCCGCAGCAGAAACGATTTTCATTCGTATCTGGACAGAAGAGAAGCAACGATGGAGAGCTGTTGACCTTTCTGAGTGTCTGACAGGGCATGTGGGTTACAAGCTCCAAAATTCCATGCAACGCCAAGACCCTTCAGATGGATTCCCACTATCCTAT
This sequence comes from Heligmosomoides polygyrus polygyrus, assembly GCA_947396885.1. Classification (NCBI taxonomy): domain Eukaryota; kingdom Metazoa; phylum Nematoda; class Chromadorea; order Rhabditida; family Heligmosomidae; genus Heligmosomoides; species Heligmosomoides polygyrus. The sequence continues at coordinate 61,582,901 of OX377203.1, forward strand.
GAGACACTTCGAGCTTCTCTGCCAGTTGACGTGTCGTCTGCCTACTGTTGGCACGAAGAAAATGGAGTAGTTCAGTGTCGTCCAATTCAGTTGGCCTTCCTGACCTTGCTTTGTCCTCGAGTGAATAATCTCCCTTTAAAAACTTTCCTTAAAATTAGTAATAGATCCCAAGCCATATATATAGTTAATTTGGTCGGCTCTTTGACGTACTGTAGATCATTTAATGAATTCATGAAGAATGACGTGCCGAAAATGGCCCTAAGGTAGATCTGCCGCTGAGTCCGGAAGAATGGGTAGATAATGAAATACAAGAAGGGTCTTGACCTATGTCCGTGTGCGAACGGTAGGCAAGTGTGATAGGATTACGAAATCAGCTACCAGTATTGGCTAGTGCGTTTACAAGGAGAACGGTAAAAATTTTTTTTCGATGTGTGAAGAGACTTTTTTCCAACCTAATAGAAAGCTCAGAGGACTTGCTTCGTGCGAAGTGTAGCACAAGCTGGTGTGTCTCCATTCAGGCCGACGTCGGTCAGGCTCTTGTCAAGGACAAACGCGTCAATCTGGTTTCGTTCACTGGATCAACTGAAATAGGACGCATTGTTGGCCAGCAGGTACAGCAGCGGTTTGGGAAGGTCTGTTTTCCAACGTCGTTTGGTTTTCGCATTTCTACTACTCCTTCCCTTCCTTCTTTTTCGTCTTTGTTCTTGTTCAGCGTCTGACCAGCATCGTATCGTTGCCATGATGCCAGCTTTCTCAATCCAGCGCTAGATCAGGGTGGACACCACCAACCATTATGTTCGTGTGTGATGTACCAGACCAGCGATTGTTCGGGCACCCTCTAGGCCATTTTACCGAGGCTTCGAATTAAGAGCCATCTTGCGGACGCTGTCTTCTTTTCCACTCTTTTCTACTCTGGTGTTGTCTAATTCCTATCGACGCCCTGGTTCTGAGTAACATTTTTTTGAAGCTTCTGCTAGAGTTGGGAGGTAACAATGCGATCATTGTCAACGACGATGCTGATCTTGACATGGTGGTGCCTGCAACTGTATTTGCTGCCGTGGGTACTGCTGGCCAAAGGTAACAGAGAGCCTTAGCACTATATTCTTGTAGGGAAGCAGCTGAATTAAGGTGCACAACTACCCGTCGTCTTCTGGTCCATGAATCCGTCTACGACAGCGTTGTAGAGCGTGTGAAGCGCGCCTATGCGCAGTTTGAGTCTAGGATTGGAGATCCGCTCGAATCCAATACCATTATCGGCCCGCTTCACAACGAGGTCGCCGTGATGAAGTTTAAGGTGTGCTCTTTCCTTTCTGCTAAAAATGTGGAGTATATTCTCAATTCTTCTAGGCGGCTGTGGCTGAAGCAATTGCAAATGGTGGCAAGGTGGAATACGGGGGCAAAGTAAGTTCCCGAATTGAATCAATATTATATTTGTTCTTGTTTTCATGATCAACGCAGCTGAATTCTTGTTCATAGGTTTTGGAGAAGGAAGGAAACTTCGTGCTCCCAACCATCATTACTAACCTTCACCATGATGATCCAGTGATATTGAGAGAAACGTTCGCACCGATTTTATACGTGATCAAGGTGAAGAACCTCGACGAAGCCATCAGGTTTAACAATGAGGTGAGTGCTGCCAGCTGAGGTAAGGAAAAGCGTCTCTGGTAGTGCTGGATCGACCAACTGCAATGATAATGGAGTTCTACAGGGTGTTCCAAAATAAGGTTTCACGTTCTCCCAGGCGAATGTTTATCTGCAGCATGGCTGCAATAGCGCCATTTTTTGTGCGTATCTTTGTGTCCGTGTTATAATTTTTCAAGTTATATTTTCCATTAGTCACGGTTTTTCTCGAGATATCAAACCATCGCACTGCGATTTTTGACATCTCGAGAAACTGCGATGTCTTCAAGGAAGGCAGTAATAAGACATCGTTCACCTTCTCACTTGACTGTCTCCACAGAAAGTCGTTGATATAAGGAGCTTGGCCATGAAGGTGATCATCCAGCACAGAGAAGAAGTCGCACTGTGAATAATCCGAAATATCATCGAGAAGTGAAAAATCCCAAATCCGAGGGTCTCCTGAGAAAAATTGAAACAGTGGTGTCGGTGTCAATCTCACATCGGTGCATCGAATAGCAATAAAGAAACACGGGTTCAAGCGCTATAAGATCTTCAAAGTCCAGCTTTAGATGGACAAGGAGCGCGAACGGCTCCGTTGATGCCGACAGCTCAAGCGGCGGGCCGAAGGCCCGGGTGGGAGCGAACACTTTCCACTGACGGGAAACAGTTCACTGTGAAGTAGGCTCACAACCGCCAAAACGGCAAGATCTCATCTGGAGAGGCGCCAGCCACCTTTTGTCATCGCCAAACATCGTAAAATCCGCAAGCGCTCATGGTTTGAGAAAGATTCTACACCAAGTGAAAGACCTCTTGGTGTTCCGTGGAAGAATGAGTAAAAAATAAATCAAGACGTGTACCGACGGGAGATCTTCGAGGCTGTTGTACTTTTCTGGTTCCAGTAGCACTTCAGCAATGCGCAGTGGATGTGTCAACAAGACTCAATCCCTGCATACAGGGCGAGAAGCACGCAAGCATTGTGCAAGGCTAATTTTCCGGACTTCGTCATGTCTGCGGCAGTCCTCAGATCTGATTCCGAAAATCTAAAAGTGCGTGGTCCATTTTGAAGGTCAGGGTCCGTGCCACGCGCCACCACATTCCGGAAGCCCAGAAGGAATCTCTGCGTCGGGAAAGGGAGCGACTATCTCCAGATGACCTACGGCCCATCGCCAAAGACTTCACGAAGAGTTTTGATTTCTGTATTCGCGCCAAAGCGGGCTACCTCGAATCCGGTCCAATATAGTGTTGCCTAGTGTCTACGTTGTTGTTATTTATGTACTGACAAGCGTCCGTCGCCGGCGCCGTATGCGGACATGCGGGCCGCGCCAGGCTTGTCGGCTTCGTATATGGCGGGCCAGGCTGGGAACGTTGCCCAAACCTAGCTAGGGATGCTTCCTCACCCAGCGTCTGTACTGTATATACCCAGCTCTGTACTGCATATATACCCAGCTCTGCTCTGTATATACAGTACAGAGAAAACTGGTCAAACCAGTGCTGAAAATTAACACCGACGACGTGGTTGAATATGAAGCCAAAGGCCTATGTTATACTTCGGTGAGGCTGTTGTCGGCGACAGTGTTAGGCCCTGTTTATACTTCCGACGCCGAGCGACGCGACGCTACGTATAGTGGCCAAATTGATCGGTCGCGTTGCTCGATCAATGTTGGCCACAATACGGGGCGTCGCGTTGCTCGGCGTGGAAGTATAAACGAGCCCTTACGCGCTGCTACGCACTGCATAGCAGCCCGGGCAAGACAGCGTCGCTGACGCGTCGCCGAAGTATAACATAGGCCAGGTTTTTTCGCTGGCTTGTCCTAGTCAACTGTTGAAAATTGGGGGATTCGTCGGCTATCATAATTAAACCCCGATCGGTTAAGTGTGAGAGAGAACCGATAGCCTACTCAAAGATATGCGTGGTGAGATGCTGATTCCCAAGACCCGCCTGCTGCAATATGAGCTTGACTTTTCTGGCAACGACGTCCCTGCTTGGGAGCCGTCCCGAAACGGAACTGAAAATAAAATCTCTCGAGCGAGACGTGTGCAAACGACTAAACTGTTCCCACAACAGTAGCTGTCTCCCATGGAGATGGAACGCAATTTGAGACCCTGTGCCCTGCTGATCCACTTGGACCTACTTGCGCGCAACCACCAGAGGGAACCCCCTTTGAAACTAACATCCTGGAACCGGAGATTGCACAACTCGCTTACCCTTAGAAAAGCAGCGTACATGAGGAGGATAATTGTGGCTCCCGTCAGGGCTGGGACTGTATGAGCTTGGAGTGCCCAGCCAATAACGTTATCTATGTTCTGGGGTGTTGCTTTAGACCTATGAACCACCGGAGGAGGATTGTTATCCGCTCCCTTGATTTAAGCTTTTTGAATCTCCTGCTCATCTGAGGGAAGTGGTCCAAAAAATGAGTCAAAGCTGCGGTATGATATCCCAGTGACTCAACTCTACCCTGATGGATAAGGGGTGCCAGATAAAAATTCCTCTACTTGTGCAACGCTGACAGTGTCACATTCCATTTCTAAATAAAGGAAAAGAAATCGTCGCGGGCTCGATTGTACAGAGAGGGAGTGTGTTGCCTTAGAAATGGCTGACTCACAACAGGATAAGATTGTGTTTGTAGCTGCCATAGGCAAACCAGCTCTCGTTGCTATTGTCGCCGTTTCTCTCGCTGCCAGTCTTTTAGGATCCGTAAAGATATCTGAAAAACTGCTGGCTAGGCCCGAAAAAAAAATAGACAACTGTGTCAATTGGAGCGTGACCCTTCCAGTCGGTGGGTGGATGGGCTTCGGCCACCGAAATAGCCGGAATGGGACTGACCCCATCCATGCGGCCCTGCCCACTTGCGCCGCCGTGCCAAACAGCTGAGGCTGCGCAGAGGATGATTTCAAAACTCCACTTTTGCCTCCGATAGCTCTACGACAAAGCCTATGTTTTGAATTTCTATACAACGACGGAAAGTTAAAGCGCGAGGGCTAACAGATCAAAAGACAGAAAGCGAAATCGAACTTCAAACGTTCAGCGTCGAACGTGTAAGAGGGTGACTCTCCTTTTAAAACTGGGCTCCCTGTGGGAAAAATAATTAATTCTTTTATCTGGTAAATCCATTCCGCACCTTCCCGCAACTCCGCAAAAAATATATGGGTAGGCCAGACACGAAAACCCAGAATCCCTTCACTATGATTTTGTTTAGCCCAGATAACGGTTCTGGCAATCGGCGATGGAGGGGGTATCCACCATGCGAACTCGGTCATCCACCACGAAATAGCTTCTGGACCGAATGCGTTTTGCGCCACTGCGCCAGGGTTAAAGGACCTGGAGATGAATTTTTGGCATTTGGCACTCATACTGCTTGCGAACATGGAACAGGAACCCCATAAATTCTGTAGGTGAACAAAAATCTCATCTTGCACACACCAATCGTCCAAGTCTAGGAGCCTAGAGGCTTCGTCTGCCTCGCTATTGAATTCTCTAGTCACCCATACAAATTCAATCCTGATGAACAGATTGTTGCACATATTCCAGATTTCTTGAGCGATCCTCTACAGGTTCGCTTTTGTACTTCCCTTGCTGAGAATAGAGATCGCAGCTTGATTATCAGAATACCATACCACTTCCTCCCCGAAAAGATGGTTACTAAAGGCTCTTAGTCCGAGCAGAACCGCAGTCGACTCTCGCACCGTAGTAGACTCCCCTAGGAGTTCGGGTGCAAGGTTCCCTGACCAGGAAATTTTTCGATAAGCATCGTCCTACAAAATAGCTTCTGCTCCGAATTCTGAAGCGTCCGAAAACCCCACGAGGGCGTGCGACAATTGGCAGGGGTCGAAAACTGCGACACCTTGAAAACGTGAATTCCACGCTAACCAACCTGCAATCTCTGCTCTCTTTCCTGGTGAAAAAACCCATCTGAAGGACATTGCGGTTTCTTCCCTTTCTTTCTCTGCTATCGTCGCGACCACCCCCTTCCACTGTCTTTGGATCTCTGAAGGGATAACAGGATGCATCGAGGCTACCGTGCCTTACCATTTGAGCCTCTCTAATAGGGATGGGCCTGTTTTGGAAAGCAATTACTTAGCTAGGTGCTGAGCTTTTTCTCTTCTTTCTCTGGTAATGTTCACCACAAACTTCTTCAGATCTATCTCGTAGCCTAACCATCTTATCTGTTGGACCGGATTCCATACACAGCTTTCTTCGGTCGTGAAGAAGTCGGCATTAACCAGATCTCGTCTAATCGACTGTATCGATTCTTCGCACCGCCATGCGGAATTCGCCCAGATTAAACGATGATCTAGATACACGGCCACCTGTAAGCCCTTGGCTCTCCATTTCCCTAGCAACGGTTTTAAAACTTTGGTGAAAACCATGGGAGCAGAAGATAACCAAAAGGTAATACAAGGAATTTGTAAAGCTGCCCCGCCAATTGAAACCAAGAAGATTAGTAGAAGATGGATCCATCCTGACATGGTGATAACCAGACCTTAAGTCGAATGAAGCCATGAAACAGCCTCCAGGTAGGAAATGTAGCACCTTTGCCAATTCTTCAAACTTGACCCGAAATTTTTCCACCGATTCATTAAGATGAGAAAGGTCCAAAATGAGCCTCATCTTCTTACCCATTGCAACCGAGAGAGGATTAATTCTTAACGAAGCTGAGTCCCGCGTACTAACTTTCTGTATGGCACCAATTTGAGAATTTCGCCATCGACGAAGCTACTGTATTGTTGTGTTGAGGGTGAGTTGTGTCTTACGCAATACATGTCTGGCCCTGTTATGAATTGAATACGGTAACCGGGCAACAACACCCTCCTAACGAAAGCAGACATTTCCAAAGAGGCCCAGGAAGCCCATCTCTCGTGAATTCGACCAGCTTCAAACAACTGTAACCGACCTTCACTGCTTTGCTGAAGCGCGGCAATTCGGGGCGAAGTGGCCGAAGCGGCCGCAGTTGTATCACATGTCGCGCGGTCTCCCCGCTTGAGGCTGGAACTGAGGGTACGGGCAAACGCTAGCTTGGCGTCCTTGAAGGAAGGCCGAGCCAGCCTGAGAAGCGCGTGCCCACGGCACTCCTCCAAAGTGAAAGGGCTGCTTGTTAACGAAGGAGCTGTTGAAGCGAGATCCTGAACCAAATTATAAACTCGATCATAGTTCTTAAAACAACTGCCGGCACTAGTTAAAAGTTCCGACTCCACCGGCAAGACTTCGGTCGAAAAGTTTTTTTTTACTGAAACTTTGTTTAGGGGGTTATTTGGAGTGCTGATCACGAATCTGATATCCGTTTTTCACGATTCGGTCGGAGACCACCCATATCGTTAACATGGGTGGTCCAGGCAAGGTCACCAATTTCGCTGAAACTTCGTCTAGGGGGGTTATTTGGGGTGATGAGCATGAATCTGACATTCGTTTTTGAAATTGCGGCCGATTACGGTAGAGGTAGCTAAAGGTGACTAAGGCTGCCGAGGTCATAATCATCGATTTTGCCCAAACTTCGCCTAGGGGGTTATTTGGGGTGCCGATCATGAATCTGACATCCGTTTTTCGTTTTACGCCGAAGTTTGGGCGAAATCGGTGACCATTACCTTAGTCACCCGTACCTTCCGTAACCTACCGTATTCCAGCGTAAAACGAAAAACGGATGCCAGATTCGTGATCAGCACCATAAATAACCCCCCTAGACGAAGTTTCAGCGAAATTGGTGACTATAGGCTCGGCAGGCTTAGTCACCCGTACCTACCGTAACCTACAGTACTCCAGCGTAAAACGAAAAACGGATGTCAGATTCGTGTTCAGCACGCCAAATAACCCCCCCCCCCCCTTAGACGAAGTTTCAGTGAAATCGGTGACCCTGCCTGGACCACCCACGTTATTGGTATGAGTGGTCTCCGACCGAATCGTGAAAAACGGATATCCGATTCGTGATCAGCACCCCAAATAACCCCCCCCCCCTAGACAAAGTTTCAGCGAAAAATTTTTTTCGGCCGAGGTCTTGTCGGTGGAGTCGGAACTTTTAACTAGTGCCCAACTGCCTTTAGCACACTTGACTCCGGAAAAAAGACAAAACTCACTCCGTGCGATTTCTCTTCCATTTGCAGGTTTCTTTACCTCGCTCTTTTTCTTCTCCCGAAGAAAGGCCAAAATCGGATTGGATGTCTGAAGAGTTTCCGCCCTGGTATGCTGATCATAAAACTCGAAAACATCGGGGTCTTTGTCAGCCACGACCAAAATCTCGTTCCTTTGACTAAGCATGGTGAGAGCTTTCGCGAGGTCCTGCTTGACGTCGCAGTCATCAGCCAATGATTCCACGACGGGAGACAATACAGAGAGAATGCTGCTGCTAAAATCGAATTGGCGGCTCAAGCCTGTCTTAGAGAAAGAGGGCTTTGACGATGCCCCCAATCCGGCAGAAACTGGCGGCCGAGGTCGTAGCAGGGTTGGTAGCTGAATATGTCGTAGACGATGCGCGAACTTGGGCGATCAGCTCTTCCAGATCTCCTCTTCTTGGAGGAAACACATCGTCCTCGACGTCCACAGTCGTTTCTCGATCATCAGAATTGCCGGACATAATGCACGTCCTGCTTCGGCTGCCGAAATAGACGGAATGGGACTGACCCCACCCATGCGGCCTCGCCCACTTGCTCCGCCGTGCCAGACAGCTGAGGCGGCGCAGATGATGATGAAATTCAAAACTCCACTTTCCCCGCACTCTCGCCGTTTCGCTGCTTTGGTTGACCTTTGCCCGTACACGGGGCTTCTGCACGGCGGACGCGGCGAGCTTCACATAGGAGTGCATGTCGACATAAAAGTGCATGTCGTCGGACAGTGACTCATACCTCTCTCTATTATATGTAGTAATGACGATTATATATGATGATGATTTGTGAACTTCCCAGTTATTTCATAGTTATAATTTAAAAAAAAAAACTTCATCACGTTATTTTGGAACACCCTGTATAATCCCTGCTTATTGACGTCATGTTCCCCTGAAAATGATAATTATTGCTGGGCGGTCTTGTTTCCCTGAGCATACGGAATAATCATAGGGGTGTTTTCAATACTTATTGAAGAGGATATTTAGGGCAGTTGTCCTCAGACAAAGTGCTTGCATGTTCACCGTGTCAGATCATTCTTTTCCTTTCCTCGGGAAGCTTAGAGGTTCTATCACTCATAGCTATTAATTTTGGATGGGAATGACTACCAGAGAAGTGCGTAATCACTGTTTACTATTTTATGGTTTATGGCGATTTTTTGGTAAATTTTCTACGACTTACGACATTTTGGGTCGTCGTGAATCGTGAATTTTTGTAAATCACTAAACTATAAATAAGTGGTGTCCAAAACGTGGTGCAGCCTAGGTTGTAGAGATGTGCCCACTTCTGGATTCTGCTCTCATAACGCATGGAGCGCTTCCTGCTTTCTTTATTTTTTATGTGTTGTGGCACCGGGGTAAAAAACACCGTACACTTGCTGAGGTTGCTCGAGTTCTACTTATCTCTTTTCTTACCCAACTTTTCAATTTCTCTGACGTCGTAAGGGCAGCCGTTTGGTAGCAGACCTGCTCGCTAGAAGGAACAAGAGCAAGGTGTAAAAATAAGCTCTTGGTGACGATATTGGGCTCCTCCCTCTTCGGTAGAGTGCCAGCAAAGCACCTTGCATTCCTACGGTCAGAGATCATTCCTGCCCACAGGCATGCGAGGCAGTCTGGCACGGAAAAGAGACGACCTCGCACTGATCCACATCCTATTCGGTAACTAGTACATCCCTGCCAGTTTGTTTATCAACGCTGCCGGAAAGATTTGGCGTCAAGCCACGGAGGAATATTATTCGTGGGGTATAGAACAGTAACTATACGTATATAGAAAGAATAAACCAGTAATATTTCTATCAGATTAACGCTGTATTAGTACTTCGTAGTCATAGTGCGGAGCAGAAATATACAGAAAATGCGCTAAAGCCAGATTTAAGACATATTTCAAGAAAACGTCGAAGTGGGTCATTCATACGACGTAAGCTTTTTGTTAGGATACTATGCTTAACTTGAGGTAAAATTTCAAATCAGCTATATTTTTTACTTTCTTAAACGCGTGAGGTTTGATTTGAAACGTGTTTGTCAGGAAAGACACATAGGAAAAATAAAAATTGGGCTATAAATAGCACACAGAATGTATAAGTGTTGGTTAACACTGGCAAAAAATCTAAAAATGTATTTGTGTTACACCGAATGTCAGCGATCTCTTACGATTTACGGTTTACGGTTCACGAAATTTCTGACTTCATTTACACACACACCTGATGAGTACCCACTGGGTAGTACTCAACCCTTGCTGTATAGCTAATTTTACTGTCGTTTAGCAGAACAGGATGGCTTAGTTCTAACGTTCATTGGCTCTTCTTCCCTGTCGGGCATTACCATGTTCTTTTAATACTAGGGCATTACGTCAAAGCGGTGGAGTGGCCATTCGCGTTTCCGCACCTGCACAGAGCTGCGAAAAAGTGGATATACGGATGCCAATGTAGAACAAATAGGCTTATGTTTAGTAGATGACTCTGAATTGCACGGATTGGTGAGCATCTTCATGAGAGCCCCTCCAAGCATCTAAAAACACCAAGGAACACTCCAAACCAAAAGTAGTATGGGGCATTGATCCGCACTCCTTTTCGGAAAGGGTTTGTTGTTATTGTCCTCAAAGAGCTATGGCAAATGCTTTGTTTTCAGGTTGCGCAAGGCTTGAGCTCCTCACTTTTCACGAACAACATTCAGAATGTCTTCAAATGGATGGGGTAAGCAGCTTACTCCATAGGCTATCAGGAAATCTCGCTGGTCTTTTTTTCAAGTTACCTGTGTAGCTGTATTTCTTGTTAGACAACATGCCTTGCAGACCCAAAGGAAGTGATTGTGGGATTGTGAACGTTAACATTCCTACATCTGGTGCTGAGATTGGCGGCGCTTTCGGTGGCGAAAAGGAGACTGGTGGTGGGCGCGAGTCCGGTTCAGACTCGTGGAAGCAGTACATGAGAAGGTAGGTCATGTGCGTTGAAGATGTTGCTTCAATGAGAATGGCTTTGTTTAAGTCGTAGACGAAGTCGGTGTTCGAGGCATTGCCGATGTCGTATTGGACCCTTACAATTTAGTTTCGTGTTGAACACATTTCATCCTCTTATCTTGCCAGGTTCTTGTTTCGGATCTCCCGCCCATGCCAACGAAGCCTTATATCCCTTCGGGGTCGGTGAATTATTACCACACTTGTCTGGGAAGGATAAAGCGCTGACGTGTTATCTCCTGGCCACCGCAAGTCAATGTATGGCCATATACTCCTTCAAATCGCCCCTACGGCATCCGTAGAAGTAGAATGTGTGGCGCGTCCCGAATGGAATTGAGTAACGCCGTCCTTCATCCTTCTTGAATCCTTGGAGTTCAGTTATCGATATTTTCTTTCGAGTAATTGGTTGACGGCTGTCTTTTTTCAGGTCCACCTGCACCATTAACTTCAGCAAGGATCTTCCACTTGCCCAGGGAATCAAATTCGAATGAATATGCGGTGACATACCACGTAGTCGTTTTGTAGCTGTTATTGATGCCTTCGTTGTGATTTTCCGGTTAGCTCTTGAGATGCGGGAGATAGTGCTTTCGACTTCAGCGAGGTTTTGAATTTGCCGTTAGTCGAAAAACGGCCACAGCTTACTGTATTCCCAACGCGTACGAAAGACGAAAGGTGTCTTCTTCACCTAAAATCACTTCTCGGGCATGTGAGTGTGGCTCTGATTCATTCCAACGTTTAGCTACTTTTCGGATGTGTCTTCCTGTAAGTCCCATGAATCCGAGTGTTGAAACGTCTGTTTACGTAAAGTTGTTCTCTGCTGTTGTTAAATTATACTCCTTTGAATAAATGTTTAATCATGCATAAGTGAAGATGGAAGGACGTTTACGAAGGTTATTTACTTCTACTCGATTCGACGACTACTTGTTTCTTCGACTTTTCGGCGTTCAAATGCTACCCGCTGGCCATTACCTGCTGTTTATTGGCCTGTGGAGATAAACCCATCGAATCCCAGGCTAGGAGTATGCGTGCATGCCTGCTCAAAGCTCGTCTGGCCGGTCGCGGTCTGTGCGCGCAGATTTCTTTAATCCTTTCACGACGCGCGATTTTCAGGTGACTGCCGTGTGGGACAGCGGCGTAGATTTTTTCTATTGTTTTGTTTGTATTATTTGTTAGATATGAAAAACAGTAACAAATGAAGTTTCCCATGGACCATCTTGACCGTAACTATTAGTGGACTCATTGATTAAGTTTGTACTATTAAATGTGTGATAATTTTCCAAATTTTTTTGAACTATTTTTATGGTGGTGTCCGACGACATCGTCGGACATTGTTCCATGTGGAAAAAAGTGTCCGACGACGTCGTCGGACGATGTCGTGAAAGGGTTGTTCCTGTGATGGTGACGGAGTGAGAGAAATTCAACACAAGGCGCTCTAAGTGATGATGCAGACATGTGGTAGATAGTGAGCTGTCCACGTTCTCAGTGCAACCATTTCCATTGCAGGAAGTAGTTACTCTATTGACCTTCTTCACTTCTTTCCGCAATACTTAGTCAACTGTTGGACTTGTTTCCACGTCGCCTTCTCCTGTCTCTCGAACAGAACAGATTTTCTTCAGTTGTGTTCTGAATGCTTGCGTGTGTAGGTGTTTTGAGTGAACTGAGCTGTCAGAGTACATAACACCCCATCGATCGATCTACTGTTAAGAGCTTAAGCTGGGATTTGAGGTTCTTTTGCGATGCCGGTCGTGCTGTCATCTTAAAATGCCCATCGGCGTAATCACAAAATCTGACGGCTACGATTTTCCCTTCGTGCGTTTGAAAAGAGATGCAGCTTGGTAATCCTGTACTTTGTGAGTGTGTGCATGCGATATTTTTCAGTCTAGTGGCCACGATTGCGTTATCAGCTAGGTTATCAGCTGGACGGGAAGCAATAAGATCAAGGTATCTGTTGTGTAACTCGATGGCCCATACTCCTTCTACCTGTGTTGTTACACCGTGAAGTACTGCATGCATCGCCGCCCCGCAAGCTACTTGTTGTGTCCAAGGGACTGCCAGGAAGCACTTCTTTTTGTTCTCTCTCGCGTATCAGATTGGTGCAGTGCGATGATCGAAAAACCTAGCAAGCCAGTCGTGGCTCTTAGGTTTGGTTTTGATATCTGCGGGATCCACTTCAGTCGGTACCGTGATCCTGCACTCCAACAAGTGGACTTGTTGGAGTGCAAGATCAAACAGCGATGAGCTTGATAGACTTAGTTGCCTACTCGCAAGCAGGGGTGTACGTAATTACGATTTATGATTTTACAATCTTCGGCGATTTTGGCACTTTCTTACGACACTTTGGGTCGTAAATCGTAAATGTTGTCGATCTACGGACAACTGACGTCCAAATGACGTGACGTCGCAAGGGCAGGTAGGAGAGTAGGCAGAAAGATGCCCACTCTCCTTTCTCTAGCAGCTCATTCCCGCTTCCTTTTAGCGCTTCCAGTGTTTAATGTTCTGATGTGGCTCCGTGACAGATAACATCGTGTCGTGCGCAGTTTTTTCAAGTTCAGCTTAACTTTATGGGAGCTTTTGGCGAGACATCTTTGCAAAATGTGGCCGAGCATTGTCGTGGAGAAAGTAAACATTCTTATTCAATGTTATTATTCGGACACTTTCTTACATTTTCGAGAATAAATTCTGTGCTGTGTTCATTATGTGTAAGTATTCTGTGAAGTTCTCTTATCTTACTGCAAAAATATTGAAATGTTGAACAGACAGTAGCTATTCTAAACGTTTCCGTGTAGATGATATTATGCTTAATTCTGATTGAAACCTGTGAGTCTACGTGTGGAAACCTATTTACTTTAAAATTGAAAGAATCTGTTTTGTTGTATAGGTTGTTTTCAATTTTATTATTTACGACTTCTATACTTATGTCTAGATAGTTACATTTGTATTCACTGTCGTGTGTCTTTTTTAAATTCCAATGTGTTTTTATAAGCTAAAGTAAGTATGTAATCAATGTGGCTTTCTTCGTAATTATGAACTAGAAGTATGTCGTCCATATATCTAAATGGATTAAACAATTGGTTTCTATTTAAAATTGTATTCTTAGAGTATTCAAATTCTAACATAGACATGGCTAGGTCAGCGAATAAAGGGCTGAAGTTATCTCCTTGAGGAACTCTTTATTTTGTTTAAAATTATACTGGCGAATACGCAGTAACTATTCTTCAACAAGTAGTCTATTAAATATAAAAGATCCGTTGTATTATAATACCTGTATTTACCATGTTGAGTTGAGTTATCAGTATAGAAAGTTTTATATCCATTACATGCTATGAATTTTTTTCCAGAATTTTTGAAGCAAAGAATAAGGTTTTTAATTTTTTCTAGTAAAACAGTATGAGGCATGCTAGTGAACATATCTGTAAAATCAGCTGAATACCATTTAACATTATCTGCGTCAATATTTGCTAGTTCTGGTGTTATGTTAGAATTTTTGATAGCCCAATATGTTTTAATTGACCTTGTATTATTAGCTACATTGTTGGCGCAATTAATAAAGTATGTTTTTAGAAAAGTAAATATACAACAAAGCTCTAGTGCAATGGACTTAACACTACTATTATATGCCCCGGTAATAAACCTAAATTTTACAGGGTCTTTATGAAGATTAGGCAGTGAATAAATAATTGGTAAATCGCTTAATTTATTTCTTATTTGGAATTGCTGATGCTTTTCTATTATGAGCAGCTTATTAGAAACGTTCAAATTAACGCATGTATTATTAGTGTGACTGTTGTTAAAGACATCATTTTCGTTATCATATGTAATTCCCATTTCTTTCATTAGGTTAAGTATGTAAAATTTTTTGCAAATAATACCATAACTATTGATTGCTTTATCCAATGGGCAAAATATAAAATGTTTTTGTAATGAACATAGCACAGAATTTATTCTCGAAAATGTAAGAAAGTGTCTAAATAATAACATTGAATGCCATTAACATTGAATTTGTTGCCGAAAATGTAAGAAAGTGTCTGAATAAAAACAGGCAAATACTATATAAGTACAGCATGTTAGACAACTATAATAAAGCAGTAAACTTTATAAAAACACTCAAATAGTTCGAAGTAGTTTTCCATCTTCTTCCATTGATCTTATAAATTTATTTTGAATAAACAAATAAATAAACAAATATCGTAATTGAGTTGAAAAAAGCAGTACTGTTCTAATAGAATCACTTGGAAGTAGCACCTCCATTCCCAGTGTTTGAAGAATAAAATGAGTACCGTAATGATAACGTGTATCACAATATGTATCCATCCTACAGTATGAATTACTTTATATGGAAAGAAGAAGGAGAGAGGCCGTAGCAACAAAGTTTTGTAAGTTTATTGTTATTATAGTTTATTATTATTTTTCACTAACAATCTTTAGCAAAAAAAATGTTTTAAAATTGTTTCAAATTTAAACAAATTGTAATAAATTCCTGTCTGAAATTCTAAAATTAAATTTATATACAATTCAATAAATATCTTTCTTAAAACATTTTATAATAAAATGTTTTAAAAATAATACTGACAAAAATAGAATAAATAAATAAATAATAAATAGAATAAATAAATAAAAAATAAATAGTAAAAATTATAAAAAATAAAATTATTATACCAACAATAAATAAATAAATATTAAAATAAATATTACAATGATAACACCTCTTTCCTCACTGATGAGCCACCGGGGAGGTGTTATAGTTTATATGATTCGTCTGAAGGAAGGTGGC
Source organism: Heligmosomoides polygyrus polygyrus (assembly GCA_947396885.1). Lineage (NCBI taxonomy): Eukaryota > Metazoa > Nematoda > Chromadorea > Rhabditida > Heligmosomidae > Heligmosomoides > Heligmosomoides polygyrus. The sequence goes on from OX377203.1 coordinate 61,598,331, forward strand.
GAAACGAACCATAAAAGTTATTGTTTTGCTTCTTCAAATTACTAAAATGTAATTGAAATCCATCTATTTTCTCGAAGGGGAGGGTCCCAAATTTTTGGCAGAAATCGCTGCCCACGCTTGAACCTGGTTGGGGCCTTCGCCCACAAGCCCTCCAGAATGGAACAATCCCAACCGTCTTCCTTTTTCTTTATCGTCTTGCTTTCTTTGCAGTAAGGAACTGGTTTTACTACATATATAGAATAGTATAGTGAGTCACGATGGAACAGAAAAACTTCAAAAGTGTTGCACCAGACCACTCTCTACCGGATGTTCGCGATTTATTCTCAAAAGTACCCATTCCCTACTTGTCGAGAAGCAGATCGTGAGAGTCTCAATCCGAAGCGCCTAATCTGTAGGAATATTAATAAGATCAAACGGTATTTACGTCCGACGGCAATAATACTCCGATTCCTGCAGTCATTCTCCCCCCCCCCCCCCCCCCCTCCGCACTTTTCTTAGCCATGTTTCGGCATAGAAACAGAATGAAAGTCAACCACACGCATGTTCGTTACATGTTCATCTGAAAGTGATCTGAAAATCCAACGCATCCAATGTTGGGCAAAGTCTGATCGGTGGCACGTCTTCTGGATCTCGATGGAGGTTGTACGACGTCAGTACCATGTCTACTGGATCCGGGCGCAAGTTGCATAAAGTCTGTGACATGTTTGCTGAGTACTAGCCCACGTGTCACGAGGATGCCAGATGTCTATGACACACATTCCGCATTCCAAAGCACGTGGGATGACCTATGTGACACCTCTTCTGCATCTCGACTCACACTGGGCGTTGGACACCGAGAGAAAATATTGTTCCCTCTTTACTCCTCCTCCATACTGGCCCGTTTCCTTTTCTACGACATCTTCGGTCCTCCTTACTGATGCCCTTTATTCTTCTGAATCCCCGCGCAAGCTGAACAATACTGAGAGAAAATGCTGTTCCCCCTTCGTGGCCCCTACCCCTTTGTGGTCCACCTTATTGGTTCGCCTTACTGGTGCCCCTTACTCTTCTTAATCCCTACGTTGGACACGCGCCTCGGGTTTCGCAAGACGCACTTGGGACGTCTGCGGCACGTCCGCTGAATCCCTACGCACGTTGCACGATACTGAAGAGATACAGTCTCCCTTTTAGTGCCTTCCTCTTCGTGGACCACTTTTCTGGTCCCCCTTACTCCGGATTCCTTATGCACGTTTGGACAACGTTCTAGACGCGTCTTGCGAATCCCGACGCGCGTTGGATGACGTCTTCGGCATGCCTTCATTCCGACGCACGTTGAACGACATCTTCGGCATATCTTCATTCCGACCCACATTGGACCACGTCTTCGGCACGTTCCCCTAATCCCGGCGTCCGGCTGCTGATTTCCATCCACACTCCGACACGCTGCCCGCTCAAAATATGGTAAACTTGAGTGATCCGCCGCCAAGCTTCCAATTCGCCAGCAATCGTTAAGCTTAAAAAAACCGCCCGACATACGCTGCCCTGTCTAAGGCATCCCTTGACTTTGGTCCTGCTCCCCGTAAACAATGTGGCAACATCAGAACACCTCTCGGAAAGCACAAAGCTGAGGAGCATAACGGTAGCGACTTTAAGACTTAGTGCAAGTGTTGGCGGTAGAAAGAGAAATATCGGCAACCAAAGCATTGGATGCGTTCTGGATTTTTGCAACAAACCCTGGACAGTCACAAAACCGTCACGAATGCCCGTCAATTAAGAATGATTTTCTGCCATTTGCGTCCAAATGCGAGCTGTAGGATGCAAAGGACGCATGTGCAGGTCGTTATCCGTTCGCTTGTTCTATCCGAAGCTGCACAGTCTCATTCTCCGGTCGTACTAACAGGGAGCTGAGGCTCTTTAGGTGAGTCAAACGTGAGTTTATTACTCTTTGATTGGGTTTTCAGGGGTGATTTCTCTAAGGAGGCGGAACCGCTGGAGTGGTGATGGCGTTTGGTGGGGGTAAATCGCTTGTCTAATACTTGCACCACGTCCAGGCCTCTGAGGAAGACGAGAGCGTCGAAACGTTAGGACTGACAAGTAAAGATCCACCATAACATTTCGAACGGCACACAGCAAAATAGGACAACGATTCTCTTCAATGCCAAGGCTTATGATGACAGAAGCTGGAGGCTATTCAAGCATCTTTCAATTAGGCTGGCCTCTAAGTCCCCGCCGTTTTTCAACAATTCGTTGCGGATTTCGCCGGCGGTCTGTTGCATAGCGCTATACAGCTTTCTAAAGAGAATGATTTGTTCTATCAGAACATATATTGCGTTTCTTTTTTCATCCTGAAATTTGTCAATTTTTAGGCCGTTTAAGTGGAAAGTGAAAGAAAGTGAAAAAGTGAAAAGTGACCATCGCCGACAGTTCCTTCTCTCCGCTTAGGTTTGGAACTTTTGCGCAGCTTTTTACAGCGTTTGAAAGACAATGTTCTGTACCAGAGGTGCACATTTAACGGTTAACGATTTAACGAATTTAACGAATTAACGGCATTTTTCGATAAAATCTGGCTTAACGACTTGACGGAAATTTTTAGGAATTTAACGGAATTTTTAACGGACTTTTTTCTCAGTGAGTTTATCACATTTACCCACAGTATTCTCTAATGTTGCAGGTCTCATCCTCCCGATCAGGACTTTTCCTGGAAAGCTATTGAAATCAGCAAGAATGTTTTGATGTTGTTATCAATTCAATTCGTTTTGAATTATTGGAAATAATACATTTTGGGGGCACGTGTAGCGCAGTCGGAGAAGGTGCTGGCTGTCGCGTGCACCCTATACCAGGTTGCTGATCCTTCTTCGGGATTTCCCGCCCAGGCCAACCAAGCCTTCGATCCCTCTGGAGTCGGTGGATTGGTACCGAACTTGCCTGGGAATGACAGAGCGCTTATTTCTTCATCAGCTGGCCACCGCAAGCCAATGTCTCCAGGGTATCCCGTAGAAGTAGAATGAACGGCGTATCCCAGTAGGGATTGAGTGTCGCCATCCTTTATCCTTATCCTTTAATGTACTTTGGAGCTAGAAATTTCTTCGCCGAGTCCCCAGCAGGTCAACGAATTCACAAAGATACTGGTCTAACCTCATAAGATATGCCTATTCTCACCTGGCGCTGTTCATCTCAAAATATGACACGATGTCGTATCACTGTCCCGACGTTGCAAAAATATTATTGGTCCCACGCACTAGGCACTCGAAAACTGCGCATTCGTCAACGTGTTAACATTCCACTGAAGGGGTTTTTACTGTATTTTTATTAATTCTTTCTGTACTTAATGGGCTGGTGCCTGCACAGAGATTGCACATGTTCGTAGAACAGTCTAACAAAAAAACTAGGAAAGGGTGGAACTCCGGGTACCTGCCTGATCGCACATTTCAGGATGCCTTACCGATGATCATCTTGCCTTGAATGGTAATTCCATAGTTGTTCTTATTCTACGCCTTGTAGATAGTTTGTTGCTGAAGTCTTGTTTATTTTTCTATGTTTGTTGATGATGATTTGTTTATTTTACGTTGCAGTGCTACACTCCATTCCTTGAACATTAGCTGTTGACCTCTTAAAGTTGAAACGTATGAGGTTTTCCTTTTTTTCACTTGAAATAATGGTTTACAGCTAAATGCATTTTTTAACGAAATTTAACGATTTACCGGAAATTTAACGAAAATTTTTCGTTAAAAAATTTCGTTAAGAAAATTTAACGCCCAGAATTTCGTGTGCACCCCTGTTCTGTACTACAAGAATCCGTGTAGGTCTTATTTGCTCATTTGCTCTTTATTGATTTTTAGGTCATTAAATGGAGACGTCCGAAGTAGAGGATTTATTTTTACCGAGAGCTCCCGCTCTATGGTACGACTATTTCGCTTGGTGTTATGTGCACTTGGCAAGAAGATGTCTTGCACAATAAGAATTTGTGTCGCGTTTATTGGCTTATGCCGATTTCTGTCGAATATCAACAAAATGCCAAAAAGAGAAGAATCACTTTCACCAACAACTCCCTCTCCTTGTTCAGTCTGACTTGCTCACTTTTGTATGATACTCGAAAGTGGACGTTTTGTTCTACAAATTATATGATTTGTTCTTCAGCCATTCAAATTTTTGCCAATTTTCAGGTCATCAAAATGGAGCGCCAGGTCGACAAGGATAAGCACTTCCGGCATCCTATTCTCTTTGCTTTCTACCAGGATTCTAGTGCTGGTAAGGCTCCCAGAGGCATTTGCGCTGTTTACGGCAAAAGGGCCATAGCAGAAAGGACTGCTCGCGACTGGTTTACCAAGTTCAGAAATGGTTTGCGGCCTGGGTTCCGCACGCCTTTAGTGATAACATCAGGAACCAGCAAGTGACGATTGCTGCCGACCTGCTTGCCCGTCAAAGAGAAGAAGGGGCCAAAAGTGCTCATCCTTGTCGACCTGGCACTGTTCATTTTGATGACTTGAAAATTAGCAAAAATTTAAATGGCCGATGAAGAAATCATATATTCTGGTAGAACAAGACATCCACTTTCGAGCGTCATATAAAACTGAGCAAGACAGACTGAATAAGGAGAAGGAGTTGTTGGTGAATAGGATTTTCTCTTTTTGGCATTTTGTTGATAGTCGACAGAAATCAGCATGAGCCAATTTGATGACCTAAAAATCAGTAAAGGAAGATGAGCAACTAGGATCAACACGTATTCTTGTAGTGCAGAACATTGTCTTCTAAACGCTATGAAAAGCTGCGCAAAAAATTCCAAACCTAAACGGAGAGAAGGTACTGTCGGTGATGGCCACTTCTCAATTTAAGGACCTAAAAATTGACAGAATTCAGGATGAAGAAAAAAACGCAGTGCATGTTCCGATAGAGCAAATTATTCTCTTTCGAAAGCTGTATAGCGCTATGCAAGAGACCGCCGGCGAAATCCACAATGAATTGTTAAAAAAAAAACGGCGGAGACTTATGGGCCAGCCTAATATTAGGTTGGAAAAAAGTCTTTTCAATTTTTTCAAAGATTTGTTACTTCACAACTACAATGCCAATCAAATCAATTGAGAAAAGCTCCATCTTGTTCCACTACACTTCCCCAAAGACCTGGGTACTTTTCTAATTTCTCTCGCTTGAAGGACAACAGTTCTAGAGTCGTACCAATGCTGAATCCAATTTTTGAGATCTTCATCCACTTCAAAATATTTCTCTCCGATTTCTTGCTTGACAGCATGGAAGAGATGGTAGTCGGTAGGAGCGAGGTCAGGACTATGCGGTGGATGGTCATTACCTCCCAGCCCAGCTCCTTTATTGTTTCTCTTGTAAGTCTTGCAGCACGTGGTTTTGCATTGTCATGCAGGATCATCACCTTTGACTTCCCAGGCCTCTTTTCTTGGAGAGCTGCGGCGACTTTGTGGAACTGGCCGCTGTACATGGTAGCAGTAAAAGTCTCTCCACTTCTGAGAGTTTCCCAGTAAACCGCTCCTCTGATATCCCACTAAACACTCAAGGGAATCTTCCTTTCGTGAACATTGGGCTTGAGATCAGGCTTACGGCTCTCTCCTTTTTGTACCCATTGTCTTTTATTTCGGAAGTTGGCATGCAGAACCCTTGACTCATCGCCTGTCACAATCCGCAGTAGAAACGATTTTCATTCGTATCTGGACAGAAGAGAAGCAACGATGGAGAGCTGTTGACCTTTCTGAGTGTATGACAGGGCAAGTGGAATCCAAGCTCCAAATTTCCATGCAAAGCCAATATTCTTCAGATGGATTCCCACTATCCTATGAGACACTTCGAGCTTCTCTGCCAGTTGACGTGTCGTCTGCCTACTATTGGCACGAAGAAGATGGAGAAGTTCAGTGTCGTCCAATTCAGTTGGCCTTGCTGACCTTGCTTTGTTCTCGCGTGAATAATCTCCCTTTGAAATCATTCCGAACCACTCATAACAGCCGCGATGAGTTGTAAGTAGATACCAAGCCATATAAATGGTTAATTTGGTCGGCTGCCTGACGTGCTGTAGACCCTATAATGAATTCATGAAGAATGCCGTGCCGAAAGTGGCCGTGAGGTAGATCTGGCATTGAGTCCGGAAGATTGGATAGATAACGAAGTACAAGAAGGCTCTTGACCTTTGTCCGCGTGCGAAAGGTAGGCAAGTGTGATAGGATTATAAAATCAGCAATCAATAGTGGCTAGTGTGTTTACAAGGAGAACGATAAAGAAAATTTCAAAGTGTGAAGAGCCTTTTTTCCAACCTAATATAATCCGTCTCGCATAGTTGTAGGAAGTTGCCGCCCCTATAAGTTACCCAGCGTTATTTCACAGCAAAAACTTTTAGGTTGGCTTGAAAATGTCCCATGCCAGAATTAGATGCTGGCAAATGTTTATCGGGCCAGGAATGTTTGAATCGACTTGGATGTTTAGAAAGCACCAAGATTCTGTTTGATAATGGCAGGCCACTGATTGAACACACCTTTTTTGTTCGAAGACACATTGTTTGTTATTTCAGCACTTGTTTGCGAGCAGGTGTGTGCGTTAATGAAATTCGAAATTTCGTAACTCGTAAATAGCAATTACGAAAAAAAAAACGTCGTAAATCATAAATCGTAAATCGTAGGAAGAACCCAACGCGTAGTGCAAACAACTGAATTGTTGTAGATTTTTCTGCTAATGTTAAGACAAAGTGACCCAATATTTGTATATTTATTTTCAGCCTATGCTGGGCAGTTTTCTTGCCACTTTCTTTGTTTTTTTTTTGCGTTTAGTTATCCTTCCTGAGCAATGGATTCGAGAAGAAACCTGGAAGCTGATAGATCAGAGGAAGCGAGTCAAGCAAAGAAAAGAATGCGCCAAGACACCTGACGAATCAAGGGAAGCGGGCGAAATTTATTCGGAACTCGATCGACAGGTAAAAGCGTCGTGTCGCCGCGATAAGAAAGCTTGGATCGCTCAGAAGGAAACGGAGGCACAAACAGCGGCTAGTCTTGGTGATTCCAGAACACTGTATCGAATTGTATCGGAGCTGACGGGAACAAGGCTCAACACATGCGTCCCTATAAAGAACAAAAGTGGCAGACTACTGGTCAGCGAAGCTGAACAAAACGAAAGATGGGTTGAACACTTCCGTGAAGTGTACAACCAGCCCCAGCCATCCGAAACGCCTACGTTCGATGATGAAAACGCCCTGGGAGAGCTAAACGTCAATACCGGCTACATAACGGTAGAGGAAACAAAGACAGCAATACGAGGTCTCAAAAACGGAAAAGCCCCTGGCCTCGACGAAATTGCAGCGGAGATGTTAAAAGCTGGAGCCGCACCGGTAGCGGAACAATTGATGACACTCTTCAATAGCTGCTGGCATCAACACGAAGTGCCAGAAGATTGGAAAAAAGGCTTAGTAGTCAAACTGCCGAAGAAAGGAAGCTTATCGGATTGCGGGAACTGGAGAGGTGTCACCCTGTTTTCAGTGCCAGGCAAAGTATTCTGCACCGTATTGTTAAGAAGGCTTCGAGATGCAATTGATGATCGACTGCGAGAGGAGCAAGCTGGATTCAGAAACGGAAGATCGTGTTGCGACCAGATCTTTACGCTACGCAACATCATCGAGCAGTGCCTGGAGTATCGCTACCCGCTCTACATAAACTTCGTCGATTTCAAGAAAGCATTTGACAGTGTCCACCGAGAGTCACTATGGAAAATACTCAGTCTCTATGGAGTCCCTGCGGCCTTCGTCAAGGTGTTTAGAAGTCTATACCACAACTCTTCGTGCTGCGTGAAGGCAACTCTCGGAAATACAAGATTCTTCGAAGTCACCACAGGAGTCAGGCAGAGATGTGTTCTCTCACCGTTGCTCTTCAACATCGCACTCGACTACGTACTGAGAAGAACGACAGCCGATGTACAAGGGGGTATCCCTAGGTCTAGCGGTCGCCTTATGGACCTGGACTTTGCCGACGACATTGCCATATTCGCTGAGGACAACGATACTCTTCAAGGAAGCACGGAATGCCTTAGCCAGGAAGCAAGCAAAATCGGCCTCCAAATTAGTCCCGAAAAGTCAAAGGTCATGCACGCAGGAAATATGACCTCGGGAGACGGCATCTACGTAGGACCGGATCGCTTGGAACTAGTGGATAACTTCACCTACTTGGGAAGCATGATCACCAGTAACGTAGATGCTGAAGCTGACGTTCGATGCAGGATTGCGAAGGCGACGGCAGTGTTCCGGAGGCTTATGCCACTGTGGACGTCGTCTTCAATTTCAAATAGCGTCAAGCTGCATTTGTATTCTTCGATAGTCGTGCCCACTGCAATGTACGCTAGCGAAACATGGATGATGTCAGCTAGCATCATCAGACGGATCAACGCGTTCCACTGCAATGCAATGCAAATGTCTACGACAAATAATGAGGATACGCTATACAGACCGCTTGACGAACGAAGAAGTACTAGAACGCTGCCGCTCGAGCAACCTCTACGAAATCGTGGTGCAACGCCGACTCTGCCTGGCCGGACACATTCTTCGTATGCCGGCGCATCGCCTACCAAGATCAGCCATGCAATGGACACCGCCAGGAAAGCGAACCAGAGGCCGCCCAAAAAACACGTGGCGTCGCACGTTTTTGAATGACTTGGAAGTTATGAATATTTCTAGGCAGGAGTGTGAAGAAATAGCCCAAGACAGGGAGGAACTAAGTACTAAGTAAGTAAGACTCCCAAGAACACCTAAGTACTCTAGTTTTCTCAACGCATTTCATAGGTGTTACCTAACTCGTTAATTGGTGGAGGTGACATTGGCTATATATATTGCCTGTGGAACGCGAGGTCAAAATACTTCTAGAAGCCACAAACAACTGGACGAGCAATTTGAAGTGTTTGTGCAATTCATTCTCGGTGAACATTAGATTTGATGAACCACCTATTCAGTCTTAGTCTCGATATACCAAGCTGTCTAATAATTCTTTCCGAAAATTTCAACTTTATTGAAAAACAAGTCTAATCAACAATATAATTACCACAGTTATCCACAACAGTGTCCCATCGATTGGGCAGGTCGCCGATGTCCTTCGCCCAGAACTCCGAGGGCTGCGACTCGAAGAAGTCCGCGATGTCGGATTTGAGGTTGTCGTAGTTGGTGAATTTTCTTCCGGCCAAATGGTGCTTCAGCGGGCGGAACAAGTGGTAGTCGGAGGGGGCGAGGTCCGGGGAATACGGCGGATGGGCAACCGTTTCCCAGCCGAGCGTCGCCAACTTCTGCTGGGTCTCCTTCGCCACGTGGGGGCGCGCGTTGTCGTGCAGCAGGTGGACGGAAGCCCGTCGGGGACGCTTTTCTCGGATGGCGGTGGCTAGTTTCTCGAGCTGATCGGTGTAGATGGAGGCAGTGACCGTCCTGCCTTGCGGGAGCAGCTCGAAGTACAGCATGCCCTTGGCGTCCCACCAGCAGCAGAGCATGATCTTCAGCGGGTGTTCCCTGTCCTCGAGGCTCGTGTCGCCGCTCTCGAAACGATTGAACCAGCGCCTGACTGTGCGTTGGGACACTGCATCATCCTTGCACGCTCAGCAGATGTTGGCGACCGCGGCGCCCGTGTCGTTGCCCAGCAGCCACTCGTAGTACACGAGCATACGAATTCGACCTTTGTCCATTTTAGCTTGTACTGGCAGCTAGACGGGGCGACTGCGCCTTATATACCCCTAGCGTAGAACTCTGGAGAACCTTCTACAAGGTTTTTACGCTCGCCTGATATTATAAAACTTCTAAAGAAAATTATAGAATTTTGAAAATTTTTGGACAGGAATTATTGAACAGCCTGGTATATTTTGTGTGCATTATAAAGCTCCATAGAAAAATCAGTTACGAAATGACAAAGAGATGGCATGTTGAAAACAATGCTTTAAACTTTTTTTAAAAAGACCTCTCGTCTATCTAATTGGATTCCACGAGCAATTTTAGCCTGGAAGCATGTCTCGCATGATATATGTAAATAGAAACCGATATTTAGCGAAAAATAAGCAGCGCCCGAAAAAATTCCTTTAAGGGTTATTGAGGCAGGGTTCTTTTCTGGATCATTCGATAGAGCTCGAAATTCTAGTACAGGAGATGGTAGTGTTCACATGAGTGGTCTGGAAGCATGCTTCGTAGTTAATTCTGATATAAATAAAAACTAATATTTAACGAAAGTTAAACTGCGCCTGAAAAAATTGTTGTAAGGGTTATTGGGACAAGATTCTTTCCTAGCTCATTGGATAGAGCTTGAAATTCTGATATAGGAGATGGTAGGGTTCAGATCAATCCCAATTTCTGGATTGCCAATTCAAGCCATCTGATCCTCTCATCCCTCTATCGATTGTAATCACACCAAATCTGGTCGACCTACAGACTTCCGTAGTTGGCCGGATCACCATCGCCTCCGCGGCGAGGGCTGTCTGGCTGAGTAGGAAGCGGCAGGTGTCACTACATACGCGATTCCACGCTAAATGCCTCCGCAGGCACTGTCTCGCGTCTTTGCCCGCGCCGCTTTCGGACAGAACGTCCCTCACCCACATTTCAGCACTAGACATCGCTTCCTTCCTTCAGGCGTAAAAACCTTAATTTTTGAAAAAAATTGAGCATGACCTCACCTGATCACAAGGAAGATCGCTTAGGAAAGATTCGATTTCTTGAACAAGTGCTAAATAAAAACTGCGCTATTGTGAACTCCATTCTCAGCTCCAGTGATAGCTTGTTCAGGAAATATTTTATTTTTTGGAAAAATCCAAGATAGGAAAGTCACTCCACCTGGTCGGATGAAAGGTGGCTTTTAGAGGCCTGATTCTTTCCTGCAACAAATTGAAGGATAAATTTCGACAAGATCCATTTTCAGCTCCAGTAGTTACATCTCTCAACTAAAAAATATGTCGCGCCGTCACTGTGAAAACTGAGTAGCGATCGGGACCCATTTCAGCCATTTTGAAAACTGCTTCAAAAAATTTATTATCTAATGCAATAACTCTGCAAATTCAAATGGCGTCTGCTTTCCGTAGAAGAAGCGGTGCTCAGTGTGTTGTTATGTCGCTGCCAAGGCTAAAAATCTTCATTTAAATGATTTATTTGCATAAAGCTTTATTAATTGAATAATAATAATAATATTAAATTTATTACTTACAGACCTCTGCTTCAATACTTGCGAAGGAACGATATTGCGAGAAATTTTGTTTTAGGAACCAAATCGAAGTACGACCCCCTCCTGCGATTCTCGCACCTCACGCGTGAGCCTGCCCCAACCAGACGGCAACTGGAGGACATATAACACAACTTTCTGATAAGCACTGGTTTTCGTACAGCTTATTTCTGACCAGCATGCGCCCTCTCCATCCTACATTTGTGCCAAAATGCGAGCTGTCGAGTGGAAAGGGTGCATGTGCAGGTCGTTATCCGTTCGTTTTATGTCTTAGTCACCCGGCCGTACTAACAGAGAGCTGCGGCTCCCTAGGTGGATCAAACGCCAGTTTTTCCCACTCTGAGTGGGGTTTCAGGGGTGATTTTCATAAGGAAGTGCAACCGCTATTCTGGGAATAGCGTTTGGTGGGATAAATCGCATATCTAATATTTGCGAAACTTTAGGTCTGGCAGATAAACATCCCATAACAACCTCCAACAGCACGCAGCAAAAATACTGACAACAATTTTTTTCGTAGCTTTGTAGAAGCCTTCAAAAGTGTTCATCGAACTCTCACTTTGCCTCAGTTACCCTATGTTTCGAAGTCGCACACAGTGATTTTTGGAACTGCATCACGGTTCCATATACTTTGGTGGTTCTTTTATTAAATTATCTTTAATTTTATATACATTACACACAATTCATTTTATATTTTTGTTAAACCCAGCAATAATCACACCACATCCATACTCTACACAACTACAATCGTCCATGCATTATAGAGTTTGTTCCTTTCACCATTTCCTTTTCCTTCTACCTATTTCCATTTCCCTGATCATTACCTTTCCTACCCCGATAGGAAGATAGCAGAGCAGCTGAAGTCGAAGATCCACAGGGAAGTCGTCCGGCCGGTAGCAATGTACGGCGCTGAGTGTTGGCCAGCGACCAAGGAAGTTGAAACGCGCCTCAGCGTCTTGGAGACGAAGATGCTGCGCTGGACGGCTGGAGTCACGCGCATGGACCGCATCCGAAACGATGTCATTCGGCAGAAGTTCGGTATCGCGCCGATAGCGGACAAGATGCGCGAAGCTCGCTTGCGATGGTACGGCCACGTTCTGTGTGGGGAAGAAGACAGCGTCCGCAAGATAGGCCTTGAGTTGGAAGTGTCAGGAAAGCGGCCGAGAGGACGCCCGAAGCAGCGTTGGTCCGATACGTTACACGTGGACATGATAGTAACTGGCGTCCACCCTGATGAAGCGCAGGATCGAGAAAGGTGGCGTCATGACACCAGAAGAGCGGACCCCGCTACGAAGCGGGACAAACGCTGAAGAAGAAGAAGAAGACACACGTCAGACAACAGCAACAGTAGGAAGTGAACTATTCAGGAACATCCTGGAGATACCTGCTAACTACTCCTTTGTATTACCTTAACGATTTTGGTAAGATGTTTTGCTTCAAAAATTTTTGAAATTCTGTTCCAAGTCGTTCTGTGAAAAAAGTCAGCATTGTATTACTTCTGGCTCTTGGAATTTGGATCTTCATCTGATAACTCTAGTAATTGAGCAAGGTAGTTAATAAAATTCGACGCAATGTATGGGGGGCACTGTTGTGACTGCGGCTCTTCTTACTCCTTTTCTTTACCATGTTTTCAAATTCCAATGGAATCCTAGAGTTGAGGTGAACCGTGGCAAATAAAGCGTATTACGCTAATCTTCCGTGAACTGTACAATGAAGAAATTCACGCCTAGGACAAGGTCCCCCCTAACCCACATAACGCCTAAATTTCTACTGATTTGCAGAATTAACGAGCTAGAATGTTTGGCTGACCTGGGCGCAGAATCAGACTTCAGAATTGACCCAGTAGTGTGCAAGCACCGTTTTCTGCCCCTATAGCTCACCTTACGCACCATGAGAATAAATAACAAGGATTCGACTTCTATGATGCACCCGATGGCAATTCTGACGCTCTAGGGCGAGTGGACATTGAGATTATTAGCAAAGGTCGGCGTCAGCCCCTCTGTGGGATGAACCAGGCTTTCCACTTCTACGGCACGTAAATGAGGCTATTCGAATACATGTTTGGACTGAGTTGCTGTGTCCACTCAAAATACACTACTCCGGCGCATTTACCCTTCCCAGACAAGTTTGATACCAATTCACAGACTGGGAAGATATGTATGACCTGGCTGATCTGGAGAAGGATCTGAAAGGGCATGAAAAATGATCGGCTAGATCAGATAGATGTACATAGCTGTAACCTTTTGGAGGGAAGAAACAGATTGTTATAGATGATGTAGTTTTATTAATAAAATCAACCCATTTGCAGGATGCGTTACGAATTTTGCTTCCGCGAGATGTCGTGGAGGCAACTTGAATAGATATTCGGTCTACACAATGACTCGCGGCACTCCACCCCACTGAGCACCCATCGGTTTGAAAGGCATACAGGGGAAGACTTTGAAATTACGCTCAAAATTCTAGGTCTGGAATCCGACATCACTGCGCGAAAGACACTGGAGGCCTTTTGGATCCGCTCTAAAAACCCAAAAATTAACCGGAAAGAGGAATGTCTTGCGATCACCAGCGGGCTTCTCCGTTTTCGGACTCTGTGGGGGTGACCTAGGTCTCTACCGCGGTCAGACCTGGGTCAGTGCGAAGGCAGTCACTGCCCTATATAAACCACAGCCTCCAAAGCACGACCTGAAATACCTGAATAGCTTGTGGTCTCCTCAACCATCCACTTCTGTGAATCAACCTAAGGTCGGTTTTTTGAGTTGATCTCTCTGGTTTGCTGAGTAGCACTTCGTCGACTTTCCTGTAAGAATTGTCGAGGGATTTGGTCGTTCAATTTTGTGAATGTTCTGTCTCATTTAGGCCCTTGAAGAAAGCGATTTTGCCAAAACGTCGGCCAACAAACGGAGAATATAGTGTTTTATCCTTCCTAGACAAGTTTGGTGCAATTACCAACCATGGAGGGTGGAATGGTTGGCTGGCCTGGGTGGGAACTCCGAACAAAGAACCTGGGATCGGGGTGTACGGAACAGTCAGCGCATTCCCGACAAGGCAACCAATTTAATAGTTAATTAGTATTAAGGCGCTATATGAGTTGGAGGAGTGGACTTTGGTAGGGAGGGTTATTTATTTATTTATTTATTTATTTATTTATTTATTTATTTATTTATTTATTTATTGTATGTCGATGCCCGCGCAGACAAAAACATTTAAAATCAGCTATCCAAAAAAGCAATACCAGATATACACAACGAGAAGAACAAAAAACTATGTTTGCGTCATAGAAGAATACAAACAACATCACCCTAATGAATCATCTTTAAGGAACCTATAAATGAGCCTTCTAAGTTGTGGAATGGAATTTTGCAGAGCATATTTTTTTAGTCCAAACCAGCTCTTTGGATTAAAAGCGAAGCTCGTAGTCGAGACCTTGCCTTAGTAAAACGAATGAGTAATCAGCCGAGAGGAGAAGTGGGTTCTAATTCCGCCAGAAGTTTCCTGCCTTGCACACTGAGTACATCCACTTCATTGGTGTAGCTTTACCTTCGCATTTATCCTGTTCTATTCAAAGCATAAGCAGGTGGTAGAGCAGTCGGAGAAGGCAACGGTTTTTGCATCTACTCAAAATCGATTCGTAGTTCCGTCTTCTTCCAGGATTGCAAAGCTCTCTACCCTTCCGGAATTAAAGAATGGACACCAAACCTGTCTAGGAAGAGTAGGTCACTAACTTGTTTCCTGCTGGTCACTGCAACTCACGGTATAGGCCAAGTACGCATTCAAACCGCCTCCAGGATAGACCGTAGACGTAGAATGCGTGGCGCATCCCACTAAGGAATGACTAGCCCTTGTCTTGCCTCCATTACTGCAGGCGTAATAAGCGCTGTTAGGGGGAGCGCTGTTACGGCGGGTTGATGTTCTTACAATTTTTGAAAAAAACAGGGACTAGGCCCATCGCCATCCCTGCCGTTCATGTTGCTCGTTCAGAAATTACCCCGTCTCTGCCTGCGTATCCGCACTGCGCGGGTTTCAGTAAACCTGCCGTCCTCGTCTATCTCTTGCATTCGGAATGACTCCGGTGAGCAACTTGTAGCGGGCAGGGTGGGTGATGGTTGCCGATGCCTAACAACATGAAGACATACTTGAAGCGAGTCAAACCAATGTCAGATCTGTGACAAATCAGGGCATGAATAAAAAGTCTGTTTATCCAAACCGAACAAGGCGGCAAGGCTGTGATTTATTAAACTTCACAACTCAACTGTGACTTCTTAACAGATCCAAATCAGTCTCTTTAAGCCCCAGTTGGCTGGTATCGAGGTTGTAAGCTGTCACAACGATGTTTTGTAGCGATAAAAACTTCTAGCGCCAGGCGGGACTCGAACCCGCACCTCCCTCTGACCGGGCGGGAATGCTCTATGCCATTACACCACCGGCGCCGTTTGATCGAACGCAACATGCACACCTCGTGGGACCCATCAGCACTCACCCGTACATCGGGATGAGCCGGCCGCTGATATCAGCATAGAGATAGCATAGAGTTCCGCCTGGCGCTAGAAGTTTTGATCGCAACAAAACATCGTTCTTAACAGATCACTCCAGCTGACCCAGGGAGAAGGAGGACGGCATACATCTCGTCGCCTTCAGGTATGCGCCGGCTGTCCTATGAGAAAAAACGTCACCTTCAGCTTACTCCTAGGCCGATTAATAGGAATCTTTGCAGGCTCCCCCTTTGTTTGAGAAGCGCGCAGAGTAAAGAATTTGGAGCCTTCAAAGCGCGAATAGTGGATTAACTTATAAACACGATAAATATCAAAGAATTTCGACAATCTTCCAGACCGCTCGATCTCTGGCAGCTAGTGAGGCAGACTCCGCTCTCTGAAAGATCATGAGAATGAGTCTGCCCATCATGTTGGTGGTCGTCCTAGTCTCATGTGGTCTCTTTGGAGCCATTCTGTGACACGGAGACTCCATCTATCGTCCTTCAATCGAAACAGGTGTCCGGCCCAGCGATATTTGGACTTCTTCATGTACTGCAGCGGGTCTGCTAATTGCGGCTTCTCCCGTAGCTCCGAACTCAGAAGACATCTCTCCAGTGCACGATGCGTCGTTTGCATTGCTCTGGCGGTTGTCTTGTTGTCGAGCCAGGTTTCCGTCACGTAACACATCGCAGGCCGCGTGTAGCGCAGTCGGAGGAGGCGCGACTGTCGCGTGCACCCGACACCAGGTTCCTGGTTCGGATTTCCCGCCCAGGCCAACCAAGCCTTCCATCCCTCCGGGGTCGGTGAATTGGTACCAGACTTGTCTGGGAAGGATAAAGCGCTGACTTGTTCATCGGCTGGCCACCGCAAGTCATTGTATGGCCAAATACGCATTCATGTCGCCTCCACGACATCCCGTAGAAGTAGAATGCGCTGGCGCATCCCAGAAGGGATTGAGTAACGCCGTCCTTTATCCTTTATCCTTAACACATCGCAGGCAGTACAGAGGCGTTGAATGTCGTGGCCCTGAGGCCGGCATCCTTGACCTAGTCGGTGACTTCGCGAATCGAACTGAAGGCTGCCCATGCTGGGCGTCTCCTGCACGTGATTTCAGGAGCAAGGTCGTTATCCATGTTCAGCTCTCTTCCCAGATAGACGTAGGAGTCGATCTGTTGTTGCGCGACTCCACTTAACCTTACGAGTCCCGTGTCACACCACTGGTTGGCCATAAATTGTGTTTTGGACATATTCATGTCCAATCCAATCTTCATACCTGCCACATTGAGCTCGTTCAGCATTTCCTTGACTTCTGCCGTGCTGGTAGAGATGAGACAATATCGTCGGCGATGCGAAGGTTGCTGATCCGTTTACCGTCGACAAGGTAGCCTTTATCCTCCCAGTTCAAGTCCTTTATGGCATCCTGGAGTGCCGCTGTGAATAGCTTGGGAGAAATCGTGTCTCCCTGCCGTACTTCTTTCCCGATAGGATTTTTAAGCTTTCGTTCGAACAACTGGATGGTAGTCGATGTGTTCGAGAAGCATTCGTCGAGAAGTCCGATGTAGGGCGATGGTATACCGGCATGCACAAGCGCGTTCAGAATGGCGTTGATTTCCACAGAGTCGAACGCTTTCTGATAATCCACGAAGACAAGGACAAGTGGGATGTGGTATTCGCGGCTCCTTTCGATGAGTTGTGAGACAGTCTGAATATGGTCCATGCAGGAGAAATCCTTGCGAAACCCAGCTTGCTCCACTGGCTGATACTCATCCAAGCAACGCTCCATGCGGTTAAGCAGTATCTTGGTGAAGATCTTGTACACAACCGAGAGAAGACTGATGGGTCGATAGTTGTTGATATCCTCCTGTTGACCTTTTTTGAATATTAGAACTGTTTTCGATTCCTTCCATGAGTCCGGAATCCTACCAAGACGAAGGTAGTGGTTGAAGTGCTTGGCAAGAAGTGAGCAGAGGGCACTGTCACCCGCACGAAGGAGATCAGCAGAAATGCCGTCCGGTCCGGGAGCAGTGCCCGGCTTCATCCTTCTGATGGCATGAGCAACTTCTGATTCCAGAATGGGAGATGCTTCCTCAGCTGGTGGCATTTCATGACAGTGATGGAAGAACGAAACAGATCTGTGTAGAATTCTTGAACGATGGCCTCCATCGCTCTTTGAGACGTTTGCGTTGTTCCATTCTTCTCCACAAGGGCTGACATTATTGCCTTCTGGTCGCGAAGATTTCGTTTGCAGCGCTTTATGCTTGAACCTCTCCAAGCGGCTTCCAACAGCTTCAATCTTCTGTATGCTAGTATGGACTCCTTCGCTGCAACTCGACATGCCTTCGAGATGGTGACTTTTCCAGATGGAAGGCATTAGGATCCAGTTTGACAGCTCATCTTTGCTCTAAGAGTTTAATCGCATGTGCGTTAAGTCTTGAGGCAGACGGTGATGTGGCTTCACAAGAGCTGCTAGCACATTTCAACAGTCCTTTCGAGAGAAGTTCGTAGTCTTCCGATGGATCTTCAAGAAGATTCCAATCAGACGACTTTATTGCATGTTCCAACTCCTCCGACTTGAATGTGGGAATCCTCACCGGTGCCGGTTTATGAGTGTCACTCTTGAACATCCTCTTTTTGAGAGTCAGATTCGCACGGACAAGACGGTGATCCGAGCCGATGTCAAATGAAGGCAGCGCGGAGACGTCGAACAGACTCCAGCGTCTGTTTGTAAGAACATGGTCTATCTCCGAACGTTTTCTCCATTTGAGCTTTCCCAGGTCCATCGTCGGTTTGAAGGCATCTTAAACATCGAATTTCCATGGTAGAGACGGCACGCGGATAGAAAGTCTATCAGGCGCTCTCCGTTTTCGTTCCTTGAGGAAGTTCCATGTGGTCCTAGCCTCCATTCGTCGTGATCATTCGTACCGACGGTGACGTTAAAGTCTCCAACAACAACTTTGTGATAGTTCTTCTCGTCGTTGACAGTCCTTTCGAATAGCTTGTAGAGTTCCTATTTTTCTTCGTCTGTGGCCGCACATATTCATTTATAGGATATCCATTTATGGTGGAGATGGTTCCTTGATCTTTGTTGTCCAGACGCAGAACAGCTTTTCGCGGACTGATGATCTCGTAAGCCCTAGTTTACACTTGCGCCGCCACGCGGCGCGGCACGACGACTGCCATAGGTATGGACTTTTCGTGCCGGTCGATATCTATCCCGACAATGGTGCCGCGCCGCGCAGCGGCGCAAGTTTAAACTTGGGCGTAGAGTCTACCAGGTGGTGCACTGTCGAGTTGACGAGAAATCCAACTCCGCCAATATTCTTTCTGTCCACCCTTGCTCCGATAATGAGCAGCTTGTTATGGTCGGTCCTTCTTATGATTTCCGTTCTGCCTTTCGTTTCCTGCAGGGCGACAACGTCGAACTGATGTTGTGGCTTCTGTAAAGCGGTGTCCAAAGATCCTGCTCAGAAGTTATAAGTGCAGATGATAGGCAGTTTCCGTGTCGTGGTGGGAGGGGTTTCTGGTAGTCCGATTCCAATGACGTCCTGATAGTTTAACTCCGAGATTAGATGGCCTCTCACCGGAGGTGGATTCAACCGACGTCGTAGAAGACCACCTCCGGTCCGCGGAGGACTGGGGCGCGGGTTTAGTTGTTTGAGCCATATCGGTGGTCTGGTTACTCACATGTTTCTGGCCAGTGATACATGAGAGCCGCCAATACACGACAAAACATCGCGTACTGCGTGACCATTTGCGCCGTTGGCCATCACAAGTGATGTTCTCCCTTTCACAGCGATGAGATGGCACATGAAGGGGAAATAAATAAATGCTTTCGGGAAGACTTGCAGACTAAATGGGTTTATTGAAAGACTTCGATTTATGTGAGTGAGAATTTCGAGTGAAAAGAAATAATGGAGAAGGGTCTTAGCTTCTGCATCTGATGGAAAATTTCACGTGCTCTACCTTTGTTGCCTCCTTGACATCCACCTTTTTTCATGCCATTGAGTGAATGTAATCTTCAACAAAGCTCATGACAGATCTTTTGAAAAAAAGCTCATGACAGATCTTTCTTTTTTATTTGGTGATTATCCACTCACGACTGCTTACTTGAAACCTGGTATTTAGCTACATATAGGGATTATCTAGTGAGCCGAAGCGAAGGTCAATGATGAATAGCAGCAGTTTAAAGAATAATCGCCTTTCTAGAACCAAGGAGAGCCGTACAACTATGAAGCTGTTTCCGGAGGATGTCGTTTTACTGCAACTCTTATCTTTTTAACACTCTACCGAGCTTTCATAGTTTTCGTGGTTAACAGATATTCGCTAAAATTCTATAAGATTATAAGGGCAAGTAAGACAATTACAAATTCAAAAATAACCGCTTATTGCTGTTGTTTCGATATCTTCATTTGGAATAACGCAAGAAGGCTCCTTCTACCCACCTAACAAGGGAAGCCCATAAACTTCCCCCAAAGATTCTCAACGGGACCTATATGGTCTTGTAGGGCATCGGACGAGGATCACAGAACTGTGCTTCGTTTTTGCTAAGGGCCACCGGGTGGTCCGCAAATGGCAAAAATAGTGTCACTTCAGAGCGGGTTGATAAGGCATAAATGTAACCTAGAATAGCCCTGTCGGGAACTATTTAAGTTGCTGACCACGAATCTGTCCTTTTTTTTCTAAATTAGCACTTTGCTCGTACTACTTTTCGTCAAAGTTGAAGTCGAAGGTTGGAAAATATGTCTGACAACATTGGAGAAGGAAGCGATCCCACTAACGTGCGCAGCTTTAGTCACCCATATCTACCGTAACCTACCGTAGCCGACCGAAATTTTAAAAATGGATGTCATATCCGTGATTAGCACCCCAAATAACCCCCGTGGGCGATGTTTGGGCAAAACGTCTTCTTTCGTCCTCTCCTCGACCTTTGGAGTTGTGAAAGGCAGCAGTGCCGGTTATTCTGTGTATACTCCCTTAACTTACACATATCAATCGTAACCTTCTGTAATCTATCGTTTCACCGAAATTGGTTGCCAAATTGATGCTCTGCATCCCAAATAACCCTATAGATTAATTTTGGACAAAAAATTTTCTCGACCTCTAGAGTAGAGGGAGTGAGTGCAAATGCTCCTATCCACAAGGTCCCCGACCCGTCTCCCGTAAGTATGTGAGAGAATGGTAAGGAAGAAACACACAGCAAGGCGATCAATTATACGAGTTGGATAAAATATGCAGTACTTGGTAACAGTTAGCTGAAGTAGTGAAAGTTGGGAGAAGAATAAAAAGCAGTTTATGAGGAAATCCGAAGAGCAATGAGCTTGTCTTGATGATGCGTCAAATCATTGCTTGTCGATTTTGTTCACGAATGAGGTTATAGTGAGAAACACTTCAAAAAGTAATTGAGAACATACCAAAGAGGTCATATAGGGATAGCATTTAACGGACAATTCCTCAGCGAGACAAGCATCGTTTAATGGATGCGCGGTATCGCTCCACGCAACAAAACCAGCTTCTTCCACACCTGATAACAGCTTGAAAGCAAGGTTACGACACGAAGAAGGTACCCTACCGGAGCCAAAATGTTATCTTTATTTGCAAAAACGCT
The DNA here is from genome assembly GCA_947396885.1 of Heligmosomoides polygyrus polygyrus. Classification (NCBI taxonomy): domain Eukaryota; kingdom Metazoa; phylum Nematoda; class Chromadorea; order Rhabditida; family Heligmosomidae; genus Heligmosomoides; species Heligmosomoides polygyrus. The sequence continues at coordinate 61,619,549 of OX377203.1, forward strand.
AACAGTCCACCTAGGAAAGCAGAAACCCCACCTCTGGAATCGAACCCTCGATCCCCAACCGCAAGTCCGCCACGCTATCCACTCGGCCATGCAGTCGTTGGCGCATGCGGCGGCGATTGAATCACTTGAATGTACACTGCAGTTTCGTCTAGGAAATGTAAGAAATTACTATTTCTTGCCATTTTCGGACCACCCAGTGGCCCGTAGCAAAGAAGAAGCACAGTTCTGTGATCCTCGTCCGATGCCCTACAAGACCATATACAATACCGGCCTTAACTTTTGGTCTTTGGGCGGAAAAAGCGAAAAAAAAACGCCTTTTCCGCCGCTTTTCTGTAGCGTCCTTTAAACTGGGCGCATTGTGAATTGAAACACATATTCATGATCAGCACCGAGCTGTCTTCCCGATGGGCTGCAAGACGCCGAGTGAGCGCTTGAAATTTAGTTTCGTGACCTAATTCCTGCCTGGCGCGGCTGACCTCTCCCTCGCGGGAGATAATTACACCCACAGCTCCTAAATAGATAATGAAGGAAGAGATTCGGACATATTACAGCCTACTTTCCACCTTACATATAGTAACACACAATTCTTTCGATTCCCTAGTTCATCGCGATCACAATGATATAGTTTTTAAAGGATCTGATTCTTTAATTGTCATTAATTTTAGAAAATGTCTCTACTTTGGAGGGCTCTAACTTTGGAATATCCAGTTTGTGTGTTCTTATATTCTTTTGTCTCGTTAAACATAATGGTTGAAATCAAGCTGTGAAGTTGGAGCCTTTCGGGTTCAAATCTGCAGTAATTATGGGCTGGCAAAATTGTATACATGACAATTCTTTGTGATTGCCCGCGCACTCGTCCCATGGTGAAAGCGATTCTTTGAATGAAGAAACATGGCGATTTGGGGTCCTATGAGAACTCTTTATAAGCTTCCACAGGTGAGATTTCGACTAAGCTAGAAGACATTTTAGTCACTCAGTTACAAGGCAAACTCCAAATGTGAATTGAGTGAAATTGAAAATTTGCTCAAGAATGGACAAATGACCCGAGAGTGCATTTACCAGTTAAATCTGACTTGAACGATAGTTCAATTCCAATTTTGCGTTCATTTGCACCGGCTTATCAGCGAGTCAAATGCCCAAGAGCCCTGGTTGGGACGCAAATTAGGTGCCGAGTCATTCCCCTTGCCTGCCCTTGTGACCCCTCGCGCCATCTGAGGACGCCGTAAATCGCCTAACCGGAGTCTTCAAACTTCTGATGTTGTGGTGTATTATTGATCCTTCCAAACACCGTAGAGGCGGTGTGGTCCAGGGTCGAGTTTTGACAATATCTTGACATTCTTCTATATTTTATTTCTTTTATTCACAATTTTTCCAATACTTTGTGCAATCTTGTTCATTTTATTTCCACTTCAAATCATTTTTTTAGAAACGACTTGTGAAAAATGAGGGTAGCCTATAATAAAAATGCAGATATTATCTTAAGGGAACTAACATTGCTGCTAGTGAAGCTTTTGAAGATGTTTGAAACTCATATGAAAGAACAGGGTAACGAGATTTCTGTAGTGTGCAAATAGTCAAGATGAACCATGTCTCTGCCTGAAACCTTGAATTTCAGACTCGATTGATTGTGCATGGGCTGAATGCTTGTTACAATCATGTTACTGCTTGCCCACATTAACCTCCTGTTCACATGACATTTATGCATTCAATAAACTCGTACAAACTGACAACTCGTCTTTCACATGATTTCCAAGGTCTAACCGTTAAAAGAAGCACAGCACAGCTTAATCTGGTGAAGTGGTAACGAGATTGCTACAAGCATTCAGTATTTGCACAATCAATCGAGTTTGAAATGCAAGATTTCAGAAGTCATGGCGCAATCTTGACTACTTGCACGTCATTCTCATTACCCTGTGCCTTCATATGATTCTTAGAACTCCATGTGAACGATATTCCCTTATTGGATAACGGCTACAGTTCCTTCAGAATATCCTCACAAACAATTTCCTTACGGTGAACGTGAGGAACGTAAGGAATAATAAGATCATCAGCTCAGCGCTGGCGGTAGGAGCTATGCTATTTTCTATGTATCCCATCTAACAGCTAGAATTTGGGGTGTGAGCCCAAGGGATTACACCCCTAATTACGGAAGATAAATAAAGATAAGATATAAAGGACGGCGTTACTCAATCCCTTCTGGGATGCGCCACGCATTCTATTTCTATGCGATGTCGTGGAGGCGATCTGAATGCGTATTTGGCCACGCAGTGACTTGCAGTGGCAGTGGCCAACCTATGAGAAAGTCAGCGCTTTGTCCTTCCCAGACATGCATTTGGCAATAAACTCACCGACCCCGGAGGGATGGATGGTTTGGTTGACTTGGGCGGGAAGTCCGAACCAAGGACCTGGTACCGCGTGCACGCGACAGTCGGCACCTACTCCGACTGCACCACGGAAGATAAATACAGGAAAGAAATGTAAATGGCTAAGGGCTACGGTCGGCAACGATCCACGCATTCTATTTCTGCATGTCGTAATACCTGCCTGGAAGCCTTCAGCCCAAGTTCTTACTTCTGCTCTGTCGATTACCAACCCAGTGGTCGTTGACCCGGACGTTCAACACCTTTGCCAATGGTTGTAATTTAGGATGTACAGCACGATATAATCCTACTACTGCATAATAACACCGAAGAATTTCGAGAATGCGTGGCGCATCCCGGGGCGTGTGTAGCGCAGTCGGAGACGGACAGTCGGACCAACATTTTAATCCTGAATGCAGTTAGGGTATCAGTTCCACTAGTTTTCTTTTTGAAGCGATTCGATCGTTATGGAAGAATTCTAGCCTCTGTAAGTAGGAATACTAGGCCTTCAGTAGCATTCACTAGTGTAAGCTTATGAAAATAGAAATTTTCAGACATATGAGTGGTATGGGATGCGCCATGCCCTCATCTGAAATTTTGCATTTTACACTCGATTGATTGTGTTGCGCTTGAATACTTGTTAAAGCTTTTTTACAAAGAGGCCGTTTCGATTGATTTGTGCTTGTTTTAAAGTTTAAAACTTAAAAACACTATTGCCTGCGAAAAATGAAAGTATTTTATAAATACATGCACTATTTAAAAGGTTCTAACATTGCTGCTATTGAAGCTTTTGAAGATGTTTGGGACTCATATGAAAGCACATGGTAACGAGCTTTTTTTGGCGTACAAATGGTCATGATTGCGCCATGCTCCCGTCTGAAACCTTGCATTTCAGACTCGATTGATTGTGCATGAACTGAATGCTTGTCACATTCTTCTTACTACCTGTCCACATTAACGTGTGCCGCGCTTCTTTTAATGTCTAGAACTTGACAATCACGTGGAAGACACGAAACGTGCGAGTTTATTAATTGCACAATTTGAGTGTGAGTAGAGTTCCCCAATTTGCAAATCGGATTCTGTGTACTGATGAAGCAACTCAACATTCACGCCTACTAACAATTCAACCTGGCTCCTACTCCGACTGCTCTACAGCGTGCTCGAGTACGATAAGAAAGATAAGTAATGATAAGAAATAATGGGCTTATCACTTTCTTCTAATGGTTCTATTTCTCTTTCTATGTTCTATCTTTTATTTATAGGTATACATGCATTGTTTAAGCCAAATAAAAATCTCAAACTGTTTCCTTGGTTGGTATCTCTAGAAGTAGAATGCGTGGCGCATTCCCAAAAGGGATTCAATAAAGCCATATGCCATCCTTAATAACTATCAATGTCGAAAACGAAGCAGCAGTGAGTAGTATCAACGACCCTGCCTTAGTCCAACTGTTAGTTTAAGCGCTCAGAGATGAGAACGGGCTCTATTCAATGCCACTAGATTGCGCCATACATTTTGCCCTCCCCCACCCCATTATGCTCATGATACTGTGACGCGCCATGCGTTCTACCACCATGCAAACTACGCATTGGAAACGCACGACACGCGTCCAGTGCTCCTCAAGATGCGCACAAGCTTCAGAAGCAACATTTTAGTGAAACTCCCTGAAAATAAATAAATTAATAAATATGAAAGACATGTTTCTGGTAAGATGGAGAGAACACGGAATGGAAAATACAAGCATGTTAAATAAAAGGGGGAGGTCGATGTTATCCTAACCTTATTTGGTGTACGCCACGTATTCTACTCCATCCTTGTTTGGAAGGATCAATATGGCGCCGAACACCGGAAGTGTGAAGACTTCGGTTAGGCGATTTACGGCGTCCTCAGATGGCGCGAGGGTCACAGAGGCAGGAGAGTGGACTGGCTCCGGAGCTAATCTGGGTCCCGACCAGGGCTATTGGATATTTCACTCGTGATGAACCAGTACAAACGAACCAAAATTTGAAATCGAACCACACTTCAAGTCAGAATTAACTGGAGAATGCTCTCTTAGACTATTTTTCCGTTTTTGAAATTTTTTAAAAATAACACTCAGTTAGCATTGGGGTGAGTTTGCCTCGTAACTACGTGGCCAAAATGTCTTCCAGCCTAGTCGGGATTTCACCTATTGGAGACTATAAGGTGTTTTCATAGGCCTCCAAATATTTGTGTTTCTTTCTTCAAAGAAACGATTTTGTGTTCACTTCATGCAAAAAGTGTGCGGCTAACTGCAAAGGACTGTCATGTGGCCAACTTTGCCGGGCTATAATTACTAGCGGTTTCAACCCCATAGATTCCGCTTTCGCAGCATGATTTCCACTGTTGCCTTCAACGGGACAAACTAGTATAAAAACACATAAGCTTGACGTGCCGAAATTATAGTCTTCCAAAGTGGAGACATTTTTTTGAAAATAATAGCACTTAAATTATCGGATCCTCTAAAAAAATGCATCATTGTGATCGGGAAATGCTAGGGAATCCAGAGAACTATATGACTCTACCCTTTCCAGCTGTGCTCCAACCTCAACTGATCAGGTGACGACAACATCCTGTGCACAAACGGCAGGCGCCCGTGTTGGTCAACAGTTATGAACTTCATTGTCCAACGTCGACTCCCACTCCCACTTGTTCTCTCAGGCTCTCATTTCTATCCAACTTCGAGGGCTCCTAGCTTCTGGTTCAAGCACTCAGAAAAAGCGAAACATATTTGTTACCTATCTGAATGGCGGAGATGCCTGCAGTATCCGTTATACCGTTCAGACATACGCCTGAGACCATCCGATGGTTAGCTGACCCTTTTTGTTGTCGTTTGAACTTGCACCATGTGGGCGGCACAAATTTTTGCATACTGCTGCACCTCTGACGTGCGCAACTTTCCGTGTTCGTGTTTCACGTGCACCTTAGCCTATCCCTTTTTAGGCCTTCCTCATTTATATCTGTACAAGTGCTCGCACTTCCGCGCTTCCTCTTGGAGCACACTAACCTGCGGAAACCAACCCGTCGGCTAATATCTGCTGCGTATTCTACTGCATGAAGCCGCTCACCCTTCCGTACGTTCGTTGCATTCTTTTCAGACAGTCCATCACGTCACTGGTTTGCGCTGCTCAGTGCTTCTGCCCCTCAGGTTGCTCCGCAACCGTTCTCTTGCTCAACAGTACTCGTTACATAACATTGACACCTCTTTCAAATCCAGACGCTCGCTGCACAACGCCGGGTTAGACGCGGACGTGTCAAGATCGAATCACCAAATCTGTTCCGCAAGAGGAGCGGCATGGTAGATTTTCGGCAACAATCGAACCCTTCGATTGATCCTGTTCCAGACTGGGTTCTGATGACGTCCGCTAAAGGGCATATCGTAAAGAACATTCAGCGGTCCGGCCATCTTAAGAATTGGGCATTATCTTTGCCCCTGAACTTGGAAGAGAACGATGAGGATGGTGAAAAAATACCCTCTGCTACTACCAAGAGGCAGTCGTAGTGTTAATAGAGGACCTTCAAGTGGGATAATTTTGAAATTGTCACCGGTTGTTCCACCTCATTGAATCTCTTATTAAAATGCGAATCTTTCACGGAGGGCAGTCCACCACTGCGAGCTGATCAATCACTTGAAGCTCTTCGTTATTCTTCATATAGATGACGACTGTGCAAAGCATCTATTCAGGCACTCATTGAGCAACACAACGTAGCCAAGAGCATGCTTCGCTGACCGGATGGACGGCAGCTAAAACGTTTTCTCTTCTTGGTAGGGGTTGCGCAGTATTTGATGGGCTGATTCCGCGGTGGCGGTTAGTCTGTAGGGAACTTCTTCTTCTTCCTCTTCTTCTTCTTCCTCTTCTTCAGCGTATGTCATGCTGCGTCGTGGGGTCCGCTCTTCTGACGTCGTGACGCCATCTTTCCCGATCCTGCGCTTGATCAGGGTGGACGCCAGTTAATTTCATGTCCATGTGTAACATATCCGACAACGCTGCTTCGGGCGTCCTCTAATCCGTTTTATTGGTACTTCCAACTCAAGGCCTATCTTGCGCACGCTATCTACTTTCCCACGGCAACGTGGCCATACCATCGCAAGCGAGCTTCGCGCATCTTGTCCGCTATCGGCACGGCACCGAACTTCTGCAGAATAGCATCATTCCGGATGGGGTCCATGCGCGTGACTCCAGCCGTCCAGCGCAGCATCTTCGTCTCCATGACGCTGAGGCGCGTTTCAACTTCCTTAGTCGCAGGCCAGCATTCAGCGCCGTACACTGTTACTGTCCGGACGACGGCTCTGTAGATATTTGACTTCCTGCGCTCTGGTATCTTCCTAACCGCTGAGCACGCCAGTCAGCGAACGCCACGTGAAACAAGTTGCACTAACACGTGTGTTCACTTCAACCATCAGACCGCCGTCAGACGCTATTGCTGATCTCAGGTATTTAAACACCGAAGTGCGTGCAAGCTCATTGCCGTTAATCCTAATGGAGCCGCACTCGTTTACTATGTACTCGGTCTTCATGACGTTCAATTTGAGTCCAAACATCGCCAGGCGGTCGCACCAGGCTTGCACCTGCCGCTCCAGACCATCTTTATCTTCGCAAGCGAGCATCACATCATCAGCATAGAGCAACGTACATGGAACAGGCTGCTGAAGATCTCGCGTAATGGCATCCATGACGACAACAAAGAGGAGCGGAGAAAGCGCAGAACCCTGGTACACCCCAACGGAGATGGGAAACTCCATTGAGGTTCCAGCTGCAGCTTGCACTCTACTCTTTGTGCAAGAGTAGAGCATTCGCACCCACTCATAGTTCGTTCCTCAGTTAGGTTGTGTTATCGTAAGGCGTACCATATAACCTCACGCGTACGCGATCGAAAGAGTTCTCCAAGTCGAGAAAGGCTACATGCAAACGCGAGGGACTGGGGGTGCGGATTCTGTTGTTTGAGCCATGGGAGTGGACTGGTTACTCACTTGTTCCTTGCCATTTTATAATGACCAGTCTTTATTTATTTATTTACACGAGTACAAGTACAATCGTGCGCAAACTGTATAAAAATCACCAAATGGGAAAAAAAAATACAATCTACACATATTATCTAGGTGATAAAGTAAATGATGGACAACGTCTAAGGCACCAGTAAGTTACGGCTTCAGATGTGATTTCAGGAATTTTTTAAAAGCTTCATAATTCCCAGGAAGATTATGTCTTCTCCGAAGCTCCTCATATGAAGGGAGGGTCTTATGCAAGAAAAAGAAGCGCCTACAATTTCGCTTTGCTCTTCCAGCATCATACTTTATTGTACCACCACGAGTGTTAGATGCTCTCAACGTCACTAGGTCAGTGAGTTTTATACTGCTTTCATCGTTAACAATTTTGTGAAAGAGCAATAGGTCATTTCTCCTTTTTCTAAACTCAAGAGTGTCGAGCCCAAATTCAGATTCCTGGTTTTACTTGACGGGATTTGGTCATATGCAAACCCCAAGCTACGTATCATAAGCTTTCTGGTGACGCTGTTCTGAACTGGTTCTATCCTATCACTAGCCCTTCGTGTGTAAGGGTTAAAAACTGGCGTACCATACTCCAGTATTGGCCTCACAAAAACCCTATAAGCCTGGAGAAGAATGTAACTATCATTTGAAGACAAGGCTCTAAATAGATTAAACAGGCTTTCATAGCTTTGGTGGCTACCGTTGCACAGTGTTTATCGAAATTCACGTTACTCGTAACTAGAAACCCAAGGTCTTTTATTTCTTCAACTTCATTAAGTGGTATACCATTAATAGAGTAGTGAGGCACGTTATCATTTCTAGTACCAATGTGAAGCACTCTAGACTTCTCTTCTGAAAGCGGTAAGCTCCATTCAGAGGACCACTTCTGATTTATAGCATTCTGGAGAAGTTCAATATCAGAATCACTTGCATTGGTCGATAAATCTTCAAGTCGTCTGCGAAAGCGGAGTATGTTATCCCACTATCCTTCAGAAGTTCGAGCAAGTCGTATGTGTAAATATTAAACAGAATAGGGGACAGAACCCCTCCTTGAGGCACACCACTACTAACAGGTCTGGGACTGGAGAACAAGGAGTTCACACGAACAACGAAATGTCTATCAGTCAAGAATGACTTTGTCCATGCAACTATACAAGGGTGTATACCAACCAGCCCTATCTTATAGAGCAACTTCTTGTGTGATACTCTGTCGAAGGCTTTACTGAAATCGAAATATATGACATCTACTTTTCTTTTATCATCCATGTATTTGGTCCAACAGTTCAGAGTCTGAATCATCGCCGTTACAGTAGACTTTCCCTTTTGAAAGTCATGCTGGTAAGGCGATATTACTGCGTGCTTCTTCAAATGATAAACTATTACTCGCTTTAAAATTTTCTCAAAAAGTCTTGCAAAAATTGATGTAATACTGACAGGTCTAAAATTTGTGGGAACATCAAATGGCGGTTTTTTTAGGTAAGGGAGGAACGATTGATTCAACCCATCTACGAGGTACCTCAGCGCTCATGAAGCTTAAATTAAAGATGTATTCTAGTGGACCGCTTATTATAGGAACTACTCTTTTAATGAAATTTAGTGGAATACCGTCAGGGGTTAGACTTTCAGACTGTGGCCATTTGAGAAATCATCGCGATGGATTATCTGACCACAAGGAGAGCGTAAAGCTTGCACATTAATGTTTGGTAATTCATAATGTTTGGTGCAAATGTTATACTGCATCTCTCTTTGACTAGTAAATATTCCTCTTATTCCATTTCCTCTTTTTCACCAAACGAACTACAAAATAGCCTTCGAGGAAAAGCAATTTCTATTTCATCCAAACTAAGGGAGAAGTCGCTTTAGCTAATCTTTAGGAAGCCAGCGTTAGGTCAATCTTTGGTGCTAACTGTTTTTATATCACTTTTTGACTGAACAACTTCTGTGTTGCCTTTGCCATTCTTAAGAAAAACCAACTTTTGCTGCACTCTTTTGCTGAACTTATTTTGTGTCGTTTTTTTGGCTCAATAAATGTTCTGTTCTGTTCGTAATAGATGAGGTTTGGCTAACGCCTTCTTATGGCATCGTTTGGTTGCTTTGGTATGCTCCGTTGATTCTCTTGGCGCAGACGAGATTCGTAATTTCAAAACAACTAGGGTGCATATGTGATGTCGTGTACATCCCTAAAGCAGCGAACAGGTGTGAAGTCGTTTGCCGAGAGACTCAAAAACCTGGAGCAGACCGTAAGGATCCGTCACACTAAACTCGCGCTGCTTGGCCGCGAGGACTGAGATCTGTAAGACGGCTTGACACGAAAGTGTGTTGCATGAGCCTGTAAATACAGCTATTCCTGCAGCTCACGTGTGTGACCGCTCCCAATACTCCAGCTCTGTGTAGAAGCGTACTTTAATTCTGAGGCTTGGTTTACCATTCGCGGGACGCCTATGGCAGCGTGGATGGCTTTCTATGGCTTCAGTAGTAGTTGTTACTGATGAAGCTCTTTCCACTGTACATTTGAGTGAACGAAAGGTTTACGAGTCTCCACGCCATCCCTAATCCACTTCTTTGCCTGCTCTCAACGACCTTTCTCCTCTCTTACCGTATCCAGGCTGCAGTCTCATCGAATGCTATGGGTCGCTTTGACCGATGTTCCAGCACAATCGATTCTCCTTGTGAACCAGTCAGTTCGTTCAGCGGAAAAATGGATCTAAACATGATATCCCAGAGTTGAGATCGGCATGTGGGAGGCGAAGGAGGTGCATTTCTTGGGGATCTCCGCGGGCTCGCTTGGATCTGCTTCGACCCACTCCTTTAGACCTACCACATCGATGACCCACCTGCGTTTCATTCCCGTTTCCTTTTCACCTCCGCGGCTCGAGGTCTCTCGTGTGCCGTAGCCGCTGTGGCGCTTCTCTCTTCCGCCGCACATTTGTCTTATCTAGCATAATTTGTTGCAAGCACTGTCCAGTCCTCATCTGCAGGTTCTTTACTCGTTTTTGTTTTTTATTGTCTTTTTCTTTTCGTTCTCTATAGCCATATTCGAACTAAGCCTTCAGCGGCCACCAGTCGTCTGTGCTTAGCCCAAACTCCGAAAATGGAACGCAGGCATACAACAAACGCCTGAATTCAGAAAGCTGTCACAGAAGTCCGATTGGCTTCACAAAAGTACGGCTGGAAGCAACGTTTGTAGTACTTATGCGCCACGAGGTGTTAGGTGGACCTGCTGGCCTGACGTTTTATCGTCTCTGTCTCATCGTCTTCAGAGGCCTAAGAACGCTTTGAGGTTTTATCTTTACAACCTACCCGATCAAAAATCTCACCCACGCCAGCGTTTCGCTCCTACAATTCGAGATGCATTCAACAAACGAAGTGATTTATGAGATCGAGTGCGGGACTTGTAATAGCACATATGTAGGAGAAATCGGGAGACCTTTATGTATATTTGAATTCTAAAAACACCTGGCTGCGAAGGCGTTGCAACATGAAATATCAACTCCACTCGGGAAGCATATGGTCGAAGAGCACAATGGTGAGGAGTTAACGCACGATTTTACAGACGCACGACAGAGATTTCCTCTAGAAAGCGCTCGAAAGCGCAGCGTTCTAGATTTCTTTCGAAAGTCCAGGAATAAACAGCCGCAATGAGTGTTTGCCCTTAATGGGCGACCTAGCCCCGTTTTCGCAGCACTGCGAGCTCAGAGAATGACCAGGAGAGAAGTGCTGTCCTCTACACTGATAATGCGGCACGAACGGGCAGTACGGCTCACTCGCTACTGGACTTACTGACGCCGAGTGGTGGTGCAATGGAGTTTGTCTTCACCTTTAGGGCTCTCAAATTTGTTTCTGGCTCTAGGTCGGAGTGAGGAGAGTGAGGCGCTTTATCGGGTATGTTGCGGAGGTAAAGTCTCGAACTGTTTTTAGGCCTCTAAAGACGATGAGGCGGGCAAAATATCACACCAATAATATTAGACTGACCGAAAAGTCTTGAAACAAGATTTCGAAAACGAATTTTCTGGAAAAAAAAATTCAAAAAACCGGGTCGGTTAGAATCGTGTGAAAGGTTCCAAAAGCTTTCACTGTATGAAAGGACCCGCGCACGTCATTTTGATGACATGCCGAACATGATTAGCCAACAACAGCTTCGAGTGGTCATCTTCTACGAATGGTGCCGCCGCTCCAACGCAAGCACAACGGTCTCTAATATCACCGATGCATTTGGAGAAGGGACTGTAAGCCGCATCACAGTGCATCTTTGGTTTACTCGCTTTGATTCAGGAGATGTGAACCTTGATGACAAGCGCAGTGGACGACCTTCTGCTATCGATGGTGATAGATTGCAGCTCGCTATCAAATCCAATCCAGAAGCAACTGCGCGGGGACCGGCAACAACCCTCGGCTGCACCCACCCTCCACAATCGAGCTGCATCTCCACAACCTCGGCCATTGAAAGGTTTTGACAAGATGAATCCCTGATAGGCTGGCCAAAGCACATAAGCAAGTGCGAATGAACGTGTGCCAGTCACTGCTCGCGCAGCCGCATCGAAAGGAATTTCTTGAGGATCTGGTGACTGGAGATGAGAGCTGGATAGTCTACGATAACAGCGCACGTCATGACGTCTGGCTCCCACACAACGCAGAACCACCAGTCCGGCGAAGCCATACATACACCAACGCAAACATTTACTATACGTTTGGAGGAATGCGAAAGGGCCAATCCACCACGAGCTGCTGGCCGCTAGCCGGACGGTCACCGCCCCATATACGTTAATCACCTTCAGAAATTGGCCGATGCAATGCGAGAAAGAAGGCGAAGAATATCAGGTGTCCCCCTGTTGCACGACAGCACGCGCTCACACGTTGCATCGACAACCTGTGAATGAGAAAATAGCTGAACTTGGCTGGCATCCGGTAGCCCATCCACCGTATTCGCCGAATCTTGCGCCATTGGGGTACCATCTGTTTGTACCACCGAAGCATCTTTTGAGAGGGAAAACATTTGTAAGGTATGGTAACCTCAAAATGGCAGTCGACAACTTCTTCAAGTCGCAATCCGCTGATTTCTGGACGAAGAGAATCAGCGATTTGCCGAGCAGATGAGGGAAGTTTATATGGCTCTATGGTGAATACATTGTTGATTCCTAGTTTGTAGTTAGAAAACTATGGTTGAATAAAAAAAGATTTTTTTGTTTCAAGACTTCGAATAGAATAGAAGTTCCAGCTAACAACCTCGTCGCATAGAAGTTTTACAAGCGTTGTTAACAGCTGAGGTTCTACGTTGAGAGCATATGGAGTTCATTGGACAACAGCTGGAAAGCCTCGATCGGCAACCGACATCGATCAATTTCATCGATTCCTTGACCGGCACCATCGGTCTTCGCCGACAATTCAACGACCAGGCTGGGAGTCACGCAAATATGAAAGCGCCATGGGCTTCATTCCAGGTTTCACAGCAAGTGGACTGCATCCATCAGACGACCAATATCGACGGAATACTATGTATTCACTCTTTCTCGATGCAGACTGTTCGTTTATTTTTTTCTGTCGTTTAAGGAGCGCTTTACCGTTGTGGCGCATACGGGGAATTTTGCCAGTCAGAAGCGGGACCTGTGACCGCGGTAGAAGCGTGAGACCTCCGTTCCAATAGAAAGGCTCTTCAGCAAATGAGCGAAATCGATCAGACGTTCAATGTCTGTGGATGACATCGAGTTTTGCATGAGGTTTGCCGTTTTCGCTGGGGAGTGAAGGTAACCGGATAGGAGAGTTTTCGAACTGCTTGGGCGACGGAGATGCCTGAGGAGCACAGACAAACTACGTCGTTTAGCGGTCTGGAGAGAAACAGCAAACAGGAAATTTCGAAATTATTAGTTAGGTTGTCAGTTGTACCCAAGGATGCACTTCTTCCAGTAACAAACATATGTGTATGTTAGCTGAGAACGTGTTCATACGCAGATGGTTTAACTTTCTGGTGTTTATCTAAACTTCTGCCGCGTACATCATGCTCTTCAATTGAAAAAAAGAAAAAAATAATACTTACTTACTTTGATACTTTGATGGTCCTTTATCGGCTGGAGGTCTTCTCAGCGGGGACCACAACTCTTCCAGACCGCTCGATCTCTGGCTGCTTGCATCCAGTGAGGCAGACTCCGCTCTCTGAAAGATCTTGAGAATGAGTCTGCCCATCGCGTTGGCGGTCGTCCCAGTGGTCTCTTATGGTCTCTCGGGAGCCATTCTGTTACACGGAGACTCCACCTATCGTCCTTTCATCGAAGCAGGTGTCCGGCCCAGCGATATTTGGACTTCTTCATGTACTGCAGCGGGTCTGCTAATTGCGACTTCTCCCGTAGCTCCGAGCTTCGTAGGCCTTCTTGCCATTGCTGACGAAGGCTAGTCCTCAGAAGACATCTCTCCAGTGCACGATGCATAGTTTGCATCGCTCTGGCGATTGTCTTGTTGTCGGGCCAGGTTTCCGTCGCGTAACACATCGCAGGCAGTACAGAGGCGTTGAATATCGAGACCCTGAGGTCGGGATCCTTGACCTGATCGGTGACTTCGCGAATCGAACTGAAGGCTGCCCATGCTGCGCGTCTCCTGCGGGCGATTTCAGGAGCGAGGTCGTTATCCATGTTCAGCTCTCTTCCCAGATAGACGTAGGAGTAGACCTGTTGCAGAGCGACTCCATTTATCCTTACGAGTCCCGTGTCACACCACTGGTTGGCCATAAATTGTGTTTTGGACATATTCATGTCCAATCCAATCTTCATACCTGCCACATTGAGCTCGTTCAGCGTTTCCTCGACTTCTGCCGTGCTGGTAGAGATGAGAACAATATCGTCGGCGAAGCGATGGTTGCTGATCCGTTTACCGTCGACAAGGTAGCCTTTATCGTCCCAGTTCAAGTCTTTCATGGCATCCTGGAGTGCCGCAGTGAATAGCTTGGGAGAAATCGTGTCTCCCTGCTGTACTCCTTTCCCGATAGGAATTTTAAGCTTTCGATTGAACAGCTGGATGGTAGTCGATGTGTTCGAGAAGCATTCGTCGAGAAGTCGGATGTAGGGCGATGGTATACCAGCGTGCACAAGTGCGTTCAAAACGGCGTTGATTTCCACAGAGTCGAACGCTTTCCGGTAATCCACGAAGACAAGGACAAGTGGGAGGTGGTATTCGCGGCTCCTTTCGATGAGCTGTGAGACAGTCTGAATATGGTTCATGCAGGAGAAATCCTTGCGAAACCCTGCTTGCTCCACTGGCTGATATTCATCCAAGCAACGCTCCATGCGGTTAAGTAGTATCTTGGTGAAGATCTTATACACTACCGAGAGAAGACTAATGGGTCGATAGTTGTTGATATCCTCTGCTGACCTTTTTTGAAGATTAAAACTGTTCTCGACTCCTTCCATGAGTCTGGAATCCTACCACGTCGAAGGAAGTGGTTGAAGTGCCTGGCAAGAAGTGAGCAGAGGGCACTGCCACCCGCACGAAGGAGATCAGCAGAAATGCCGTCCGGTCCGGGAGCAGTGCCCGGCTTCATCCTTCTGATGGCATGAGCAACTTCTGATTCCAGAATGGGAGGTACTTCCTCAGCTGGTGGCATCAAACATTTCGGGACAGTGATGGAAGAACGGAACAGATCTGTGTAGAATTCTTGAACGATGGCCTCCATCGCTCTTCGAGACGTTTGTGTTGTTCCATCCTTATCCACAAGGGCTGACATTATTGCCTTCTGATCGCAGAGATCTCGTTTGCAGCGCTTTATGCTTGAACCTTTCCCAGCCGCTTCTAACAGCTTCAATCTTCTGTAGGCTTGAATGGACTCCTTCACTGCAATTCGGCAGGCCTTCGAGATGGTGACTTTTTCCGGATGGGAAGCATTAGGATCCAGTTTAACAGCTCTTCTTTGCTCCAAGAGTTTAATCGCATGTGCGTTGAGTCTTGAAGCAGACGGTGATGTGGCTTCGCAAGAGCTGCTAGCACATTTCAACAGTCCTTTGGAGAGAAGGTCGTAGTCTTCCGATGGATCTTCAAGAAGATTCCAATCATACGACTTTATTGCATATTCCAACTCCTCAGACTTGAATGTGGGGATCCTTACCGGTGCCGGTTTATGAGTGTCACGCTTGAACATCCTCTTTTTGAGAGTCAGCTTCGCAGGGACAAGACGGTGATCCGAGCCGGTGTCAAATGAAGACAGCACGGAGACGTCGAACAGACTCCAGCGTCTGTTTGTAAGAACATGATCTATCTCCGAACGTGTTTCTCCATTTGGGCTTTCCCAGGTCCATCGTCAGTTTGAAGGCTTCTTAAACATAGAATTTCCATGGTAGAGACGGCACGCGGATAGAAAGTCTATCAGGCGCTCTCAGTTTTCGTTCCTTGAGGAAGTTCCATGTGGTCCTAGCCTCCATTCGTCGTGATCATTCGTACCGATGATGGCGTTATTGTCGCCAACGACAACTTTGTAGTAGCTTTTCTCGTCGTTGACAGTCCTTCCGAACAGCTTGTAGAATTCCTCCTTTTCTTCATCTGTGGCCGCAGATGTTGGAGCATATCCATTTATGATGGAGATGGTTCCTTGATCTTTGGTTTCCAGACGAAGAACAGCTACTCGCGGACTGATGATCTTATAAGAGTCTACTAGGTGGTGCACTGTCGAATTGACGAGAAATCCAACTCCGCCAATATTCTTTCTGTCCACCTTTGCTCCGATAATGAGAAGCTCGTTGTGGTCGGTCCCTCTTATGGTTTCCGTTCTGCCTTTCGTTTCCTGCAGGGCGATAACGTCGTATTTGATGTTGCGGCCTCTGTAAAGCAGTGTCCGAAGATCCTGCTCAGATGCGATCGAACGACAGTTATAAGTGCAGACGAATAGGCAGTTTCCGTGTCGTGGTGGGAGGGAGTTTCCGGTAGTCCGATTCCAATGACGTCCTGATAGTTTAACTCCCAGATTAGATGGCCCCTCGCCGGAGGTGGATGCAACCGACGTCGTAGAAGTCCACCTCCGGCGCGCGAAGGACTGGGGCGCGGGTTTAGTTGTTTAAGCCGTAGCGGTGGTCTGGTTACTCACATGTTCCTGGCCAGGGATACAGGAGAGCCGCCCATACACGAGAAAGCGTCGCGTACTGCGTGACCGTTTGTGCCGTTAGCCATCACAAAGCGATGTTCACCCCTTCACCGCGGTGAGGTGGCACATGAAGGGAAAAAATATTAGAAGAAGAAAAATAATCCTATACCTAATCTTGAAATTCTCGAGGCCTTAACGATGCAATGTTACTATTTCGCTCCGATACAACTCCCCCCTTACATACGAGATTAAAGGATAAAGAATGGCTTTGCTCAAGTCCCTTTGGGATGCGCCACGTATTCTACTTTTACGGGATGTTGTGGAGGCGATCTGAGTGATTTTTCGTGTTATACAGTGACTTGGGGTGACCAGCCAATGAACACGTCTGTGACTTATCCCTCCGAGATAAGTCTGGAGCCAATTCAGCGACCCTGGAGGTATGGAGGGATTGGTCACCCTGGGCGGGATACCCGAACCAAGAACCTGAAATGGGGTGCACGCGACAGCTGGCACCTCCTCCGACTGCACTCCACGCGTCCACTGCATATACTCTAAGGCCGTAGACGTGGGGTCCTCCGCAATAAGCGAATAAGCTCTTTGAATATTCGAGGCGGAAGGGGGAGGGCTGCACCATGGAATGTGATTATAATTGTAACAAAGGATTTAGATAATCACATTAAGAAGAAGGCTACGTCGGCCTAAGGATCACTGTGCCCGACCAATTTTTAACCATAAGTGCAGTTGAAAATCAGATGATTCTAAATTAATGATCCTATGGGCAATGGAGTCTTAAAGGAAATCATCTGGAGGAAGGCTCCCTCGTTTACATATTTCGAACGCATTCCGATTTATTGTGAGAGTTTCGAACGATAGTGAAATGATTCATGGAATATTACTAGGGGCAAGAGAATTTCCATGCATAGTTCGCTAATTTTTCGAAATTACCCTTACCAAGAAGTGTCTCATCGTCGTTGCATAGCTGAAAGTTCCTAGATTGATTCATCGGTGTTCTCAGTAAAAGTCGCATTCTAGCAGATTTTCAGCAGTGCAGGAATGTTTTGCACTGACTTGATGGCTAACAGAGGAATAGTAAATCCTGGTTGGTATTTCTAGTCAAGCGGTTAACTCAATCATTTTATGTTCAAAAGGCTCGTTAATTCAAAAGGTTAATTGTCTGTGGGTAGGGTAGCACAGTTTCTAATCAGTCGTTGGTGTGTGGCTGCTCGATTTCGAAATGGATTCTCTTTGTCGAGCAAACTTTATCTCTTCTGCTCTTTGGTAGTCAGTTAATGAACGCCCATCATATGAAGCTTCGCGGCTGAAAATGTACCCTCTTCTGAATCCGCCTTTGCGAACCTTCATGCCGAGTAACAGTTTTGACTATCTAGACTAACGCGTAAGTCTTGTGCCTACTAATGCTTTCAGGTGAATTCCAAGTTCTCTCATCTTGAAACCTCGGCATTGTCGTTTAATACGTATTGCCTTTCTTTGCCAGCGAGGTATTTAGGTGGAGTCTTTGCTTATGGCATAACGTTTCGACCCTTCCGTCATCTTGGGAAGCCTAAAAATGGCTCGAGGCATTAGACTTGTACTCTATCCGACCAGGTGCTCCACCCGCGCTAGCACTTTTGACCTAGGATCAAGAGCACAATACGAATCCCCGAGATGTCGAGCAAACTCACCAGAGTTCGTAGCGATCGTGCTATAACCCAGAGTTAGTCGATGACCAGTAGCGCTAGGACTCACTATGCCGTCATTCCATTGTCATAATGGTGAGGACAGAGGTCTCCTAGTCATTTCAGGTGACTGAGAATTGGGTAGCCACTTTGAGTACATGTCGTGAAGGTGGGCAGCATTGGGAGGAGGGGAGCGCGCCAGCCAACCATAACCAAGCATAGCTTCGACCGAAAACATCTCAGTCAATCAGGGTACCAACCGTAGGCTGCTTCTCTGAACGGCGTGCCCATTCGATGCGATCTGATTGTCTGGCGCGTTCCCACCTCCCAGTGCTGTCCACCGTCACGACATGTAGCCCTCTTTATTTCTCGGTCACGAGAGAAGTCTTTTTGAGACAGTCTCCTAATTTTTTGACATCTGAAAGACTTGGATTATGGAAGCATTCTCGTGTTTACCGTAAGGCCGGGGCATACAGTAAGTGTGAGGGGTGGAAACACGGAATTCAGAATAAGGTTTATCCAGAGTGGCGCGGATGGAATACTGACAGTAGAGCGGATCACAGAGCTTTGGGGTAAGGAGTCGGTCGTCATGCTGCCGCCGGAGTCTGCCATCAGCTTGTCGTCGTTCGGCTCCTCGTCCTCGCCGTCGTTCTCGAAGCCGCCGGCCGCCGTCGTCGCCTCGTTGTCTCTCCTCGATCGCTCCCCGCCTCGGTTCGCTGGAATCAATCGAATCAGAGAAGGCGTGGAAGTCACTGAACGATCAGCTAGCTTCGCTTACAATACTTCCATCACCGCGATGCTATCGCGGTGCTCAGATCATGACAGTTCCATCGCGCGCGGCCGAATAGTCAAAGGAAACTTTGCCGCGGCCGGCGCAATAGTGGCGGAGGCCGCGGCCGGCGCAATAGTGGCGGAGGTGCGCGATGGCTTCCCGCGCCCATCGCGGGCATGACATACCTTTTCGCGCCGCACGCGGTGTTTAGGCCTATGGTATACTCCCGCGTCGCTCCAGCGATGGGCGCAGGGCAACTGTCAACGGCGCGCCTTCGCTGCAGTGGCGGACGGCGCAGTGGGGCGCGGTTGTCAGTTGACGCGCCATCGCTCCCACGATGCGTCGCAGAGGGGTGTTATACCTCCGCGTCGCGGGAGTGAAACATACTCCCGTGCGACGGGCTGCGATGGTCGCGGAGGGGGAGCGCTTGTCATGCCCTATTCTATGCACTTCCACTCACTTATTTCGACACTTCCTTGGTTCGTGACCATACCACAGCAATTTCAACACAAGTCTGGTGATGTTGGGTGGTCATGTGATGTCTCTGTTGTTATTCTCGTAAAGATTTCGTCGTGGCTAGAGTCATTTTGGGTTTTTTCGACGGCTTGAACGGCTGCTTTTCGGATGAGATGTTTTTCTAGGCCGTTTTCCCCCTCTTTTGTGCCGATTCTCGCATTTTTTCGCCTGTGAACCTCCTCGACGGCACAGAAATGTGCCAAATGAACGGCTGCTTTTCGGATGAGATGTTTTTCTATGTTCTGGATTGCATGAGGAACAAAAGAAATGCATGAGTCGACACAGGCATGACGGAAACCCCCTTGTAAAACACCACTTTTGAAAAATTGGGCCACAGCTGGGACGTTTCCGTGTTGGACACGTCACGAGAAGCCTCTCGTGTCGTGTCGAGCACAGAAACGTGGGTTTCCGTGCCTGTGGATTGCATGAGGAACAAAAGAAATGCATGAGTCGACACAGGCATGACGGAAACCCTCTTGTAAAACTCGACATCCACGAAATACCATTGAAAGCAACAACCCTACGACGGCGTACGGATCAGAAGGCGATAAAACGGGAAAAAACGCGAAATCACGAACGAAAAAGCTGAGAAAACAAGGAATCCGGGAAAAATGCACTGAATCAGCTGATTCGCTAAAATTCTGCAAAAGTCTCCGTCTGCAGAACAGCGTGAACTATGTCAGCCTCAGCAACGGCGACGGCTCGCGACGCGCATCGCGAGCCATCGCGTCGCTGTGCACTCCCGCGTCGCGGCAGCGGACGGGAGTATACCACAGGCCTTAGCGTTGGTCCTGGGTGGATCGCCGTCGCTTCCTTGCAGAGCGATGAGCGATGCGACGAGCGCTGAGAACTCCACATCATCTCGCGTCGCTCTGCAAAACTCATCGCCGCGATCCTATCGCGATGACGGGAAGTATGTACGAGGCCTAAGATGTGGACGCATGGTAGCGCACTTCTGCTCTTCAAGACACGTTGCAATCAGTGGTGGGAGGATATGAGCTCCATGACCGTGGATAAACAGTGACATTCTTTTAAAACGACGTGTTAGAGGATCGAGATTGCTTCTTAAAGATTCAGCAAAACAAAATCACTAAAGATGTGGCTAAGCTGGTTTTCCTTACTGCCCCCCCCCCTTACTGCTGTCCCTTACTGGTCCCGCTTTGTCGTCCCCCTCAGAAATTCATGAAATCGATCGAAGACAGCAGCTTAGTGTTAGACTTCGAAGACGTTTTCCAAATGTGGACGCCCTGTACACGATTTCTGCTGCAAGTCTTCCGACTTTGGGTGCTCGTTGTACGACTTCTGGGGCACGTCTTCTTCTGAAGATGCGTAGATGGGTATTTTGTGCACTACTTCTGCGGTACGCCTTCTGAATTTGGACGCTATTCCTAGTCCTCGCATCCAACAGTTTTGTTGAAGATGTAGTAACTTTTCCTCCTCTCTCCACCTCCTAAATTCGCTAGACAGTCTTGCTATCCCTTAAGGAAATTCGTTGGAGTTCATGACAAGTTAAGCGTACGTCTTTGTGGTGGCCACTGCGCTTTGCCCGTACTGAACATGTGGTGTTCCAGATTCTTCGTCGAGTGTTCTCTCGTCTCACAGGGCCTGCTGGAAGGAGAACGATGGCAACTGCGGCACCGTATGGAAGTTGGGCGAGTGAAATTACGCCCGATCTGTTCGCAAAGGGTAACTGTAAAGCTATCTGTGAGCTGCAGGCCAATGACGGTGAGCTACATCACATAAAGAAATCCATTCTTAGATTTATTAGGTACGGATGGATTACTTGGTGTCTTTCACGGGAAGTTCCATTCGAGCAAGTTTATTCATTAACCAGAAGATGAGGCGTTGTATTCACCAAGAGACTCACCATCAGTAACACTTTCCCAAGGCGCACGTTAACGTAGGGAGAACAGTGGAGTCGAATATGTAGATGGGCACGGAGTCGGTTCGTCTTCTTCCCGACTTCTTCGACGTATTTGAATGCTTCCCATGTCGCTTGTTTCCAGCTTCGATCCTAGGTCGTCGACCATCTGGACTTCGCGACCTGGAGTCAGATTCATCAACGACTTACAGGAATTCATCGGAGAAAATACAGCCGAAATCCCTGATAGCGCAGCATATCAAACGATATGGTTAAACATTTCAAGGCTCATCAAGCGATGTGGTGAAACATTTCACAATATCGCTTGTAGTTAAGCCGCACTATCAGGAATTTCGGCTGTACTTACTCCGTTAAATTGCTGTAAATCGTTGACTAGTCCAACTCCTGGATAACATAGGTGGTGCATTCGGAGAGTCACGTATCGTTAGCGAGAATTGGGCATGAGAAACTCTTCCTTTTCTCATGAAAATCGTCTCCATAAGATTCAGCTGCATCCACTCGACGGAATTCGCCGAGCATTCGCTCTGCCCGGCTAATACTCGGCATTTTGAGCACGATGTCGAAGCGACGGTGCAGATGCCGGCCGTCGATTTTCATTCGAATGTCTTCTCATCACGTTTTCGAGTGTAGTGCTGAAGATCTTCGGGGATATGGTATCCCCTGCCGAACCCATCTCTTCACGTCGATGACGACGTCGTTGTAGAATGGTGAGATCTTGGTTGTGAATCCACTGTACAGCTCTCGAAGGACTCTGATGTACGATGAGCGCTGGCGGGAGTGAGGTTCTTCAGGTGTTCGGGTATCATCCTGTCGGGATCGGGTGCTGTACGTTTCTTCACCGACGAGATGGCGTGTCGGATCTCGGAAGTGAGAACAGGGGGACGACGCATCCATACTGCGGAAGATACAATACCGCCCGCGCCGCGCGGTCAAAAAGACGGTTTGCGACGGAAAAATCCGTCGCAAACCGTCGCATCCTCTTAACTCCTTTAATTTTGAGTTGTCTCACAAACAGTTGGTACCGTTCGATTCGTCTCCTCGAGATCTATAAAACCATTTACAAAACATTACCAGGCCACTGCGTTTTCGCTGTGGGTGGCCTAAAAGAATAACTGCAGCAGGCTTTTGCGATTGGAGCACCTGATTTTCAAGGACGTGCAGTGTTTTCGGAGTATCTCAAGCGTATCTCAAGCATGGCGTGCGTTGTCAGTGTTCTGTCATGCCTGGAATGTTCCGAGAGTGCGCCGTGCATAATGCGTATAGGATCGAACCTATCAATCGAATGGACGGAAGCACGTTCACTCCGCTTCTATCTTTCCTTAGGCAGGAGACCGCCCATACCGATAACTGAGGGTGATCGGTGGTCCTGACACGACCACCCTCAAACGAGAAGTAACCTACTGAAATCGGCGGATTTTTCAGAAACGGACGTCGGATTCGTAATCAGCTCCCCAAATAGCCGCCTAGATGATTTTGGACTAAGTTTGCACGAGGAAATTTGCCCAATTTCGAAAATATCGGTTTTCGATGACATCATCGTCCGCGCCGGCTTGGCCAGTGGCGCCCACGTCCTCGATGGGAAGTTGTCCAAAAATCGATTTCATTGAAATTGGTCGAGAGTGACACTATTCGATAGAGCTTTTCATGGTGAAAAAAATGGCGTTATTGGGAGTGTAGAAAACCCAAATGTGGGTGAGTAAGAGAGCAGGAAACTTTAATCGCAAAGCCCGCCGCCCTAAAATGACAGATGGGCTAATGCAGTTTAGGCAGCTGAGAAGTTGCGAGCATATCGTCTTAAAGCACCTTAGGTGTTCTGCTCACCTACGCATTTGTATGCCCTTGGCCCGCCGTGTCTTCGCGCAGTGGTCGACCGAAATCGGAAAAAATTGGGTCGCACAAGCCTCACCTGCATTTTCGCAGCGCTGTAATTTAGTCAATTCATGAGATACAATCTTCTGCTTTAGAACACGTCAAGAACCTTGTACTGCCTACAAAGTCCTCGAGTTGCAGCCGAAACGATTTGACCTTGATAGAGTTATTGAAGCTACGAGCTCGCCCGCGCGTGCATTTGCGAGCGGTCGCCCTACTGCATTGATAGGTTCTATACTATATGCATTTTTCACAGCGTACTTTAAAGTCTTGCCGGGACGGAATAAAGCAATTCCTGAGTAGGGCGGGCGGAAATTTCTAATCGAATCCAATTTTAAACGACCCTATCGTATATGCATTTTGCACGGCGTACTCTCTCTTCTCGCTTCTTAAAACCTCTTTATTTGTACAAGCTGCTGCCAGTGTGTGCAGTAAAGCACCTAAAGAGGGTAAGCCTTGCTGTTTAGCACGACATTTGAACCGCTTCCGCTCACTCGATTGATAGGCTCGATCCTATATGCATTGTGTACGGCACACTCCAAAGGCTCGTCGGACTGCCCGGAGCAAATCCTAAGTAGGACGGCCGGGAATTTCATATAAAATTCTCCAAACGGTGCAAGGTAGTATTGAAAGCTTTACATTTTCCGTTAAATGAAGATAGAAACGCAGTGGGCATGCCTCCGCCCATTCGATTGATAGGTTCGATACTATATGCATTGTGCACGGCGCACTCTCGGAACATTGCAAGCATCACAGAGCACTGACAACGCACGCCTTGCTTGAGATACTCCAAAAACACTGCATGTCCTGGAAAATGAGGTGCTCCAATCGCAAAAGCCTGCTGCAGTTATTCTTCTAGGCCACCCTTAGCGAAAACGCAGTGGCCTGGTAAAGTTTTATACATGGTTTTATAGACCTTGAGGAGGCGAATCGAATGGTACCAACAGTTTGTGAAACAACTCAAAATTAAAGGAGTTATGAGCATGCGACGGTTTGCCAGGGATTTTTCCGTCGCAAACCGTCTTTTTGACCGCGCGACGCGGGCGGTATTGTAGAATGGTGGTAAATGGACGTGGTAATCGAAGCGACCGGAGTAGACCTTCTCCATTGTCCTTGTGGAAGAGCTAACGGTTCCGTCAGGTCGTCGGAGAGCGATCATCTTGGCCTTGAAGTTGGCAAAGCTCCGGCGGGCATTGCGGATGCTCAGCCCTGCTCTCGTAGCTTCAGCCAACACTTCCGCTCTTCTTTCCTTAACATCTTTCTTTATCGCCGCTCTGCATGGCTTCGCAAGCTCGGGCGTCTTTTGGTAGTTGCCTGACGCTCCACGCTGGCGTATCAGCTCGAGAGTTTCCGGAGACAGGCGTCTCTTGGTGGCCTTCAAGCTCTCTGCTCCCTTAGCACTATCGCGGAGTGGTGCACGAAGCGGTCTTATTCCTCGTCGATGCTGTCTATGACGGTATCTCCAAAATGAACTGCGTGAGATCCGTAAAGGTATCGCTTGATGACCGTCCTGGTGCTCCTCTTCTTGAATTTCGCCGCCCTTTCCTTGACATGATAGGCGGAACATTGCGTGGTGAGGATGGTTGTCCTATCCCATGTAGAGCTTTTGGGCAACAGGGGCGTCGGTTTCAATGCTTGCGGTTGAGGATGATGTGCTCGATTTCGCTGTGGAGTGGCCGAGTGAATCCCCTGGTATATCGTGTGAAGGGCTTGTCGAACTGCGAGCTTCCATGGATGGCTTCGGTCGATATGATAGATTCATGGTCAGACAGTCTTTCGCCTTCCGAGGAACAGTTCTTCTCCGGAGTCGTAGGCGGCTTGTAGGGGGTGGTGTCTTCTCGTCTCGGTCAGTCCGATGACGCCATACTTGATCTTCCTGGCCTGCGTCATCAGATCCTCGACGAATGCTTCCGATGCGACCTCGTGGGCGTTGTAAGTACAAATAGTCATCTTTGTCCTCCTCAATTTGCGTAGCCAGGTTAGGACCTGAGATTTTGTCAACTCCTCCGTACTCGTACTACCCATCGCTTCAGAAATATACTCTTATTCGGGGTGCAGGATACAATCTGAGAAGACACGAACACTACTGTGCTCTGTGCATGAACATGCCACGTTCACGCACAAGGATCGAGTCGACCCGATACAGCAGAAGCAAGGAGTCCATCCTCGCATCCCATCTGGCAGTACACGGTCGCATTTGGTTCGCGATTCATTCCCCTGTCCACCACCCGGGGATGCGCCACACGAGAAGCGGCCCGAGATCCCTCTAAGAGTTTAACGATTCCCTAGAGAGAAAGAAGCTCTCCAAAGGTTAAGCCATACCATAGCAGTGAACAACTTTTTTAAATGGCTAATTTTCATCGTAACCAGATAGTTACGAAGTACTATCTCAGGGATTGATACAAATGGTAAGCTGTCATAACGATGTTTTGTTGCGATCAAACTTATAGCGCCAGGTGGTAGTCGAACCCGCACCTCCCTCTGACCGGGTGGGAATACTCTACGCCTGATCGGTCCCACGAGGTGTGGATGTTCCGTTCGATCAAACGGTGCCAGTGGTGTACAGCCTACAACCTCGATACCAGCCACTTGAGGCTTAAAGAAACTATTTTGAATGGTTTCTATATCAGCTTAACTGGTTCCATGCTGACATCAGCGGCCGGCTCATCCCGATATACGGGTGAGTGCTGATCGGTCTCACGAGGTGTGGATGTTACGTTCGATCAAACGGTGGTGTAATGGCGTAGAGCATTCCCGCCCGGTCAGAGGGAGGTGCGGGTTCGAGTCCCGCCTGGCGCTATAAGTTTTGATCGCAACAGAACATCGTTATGACAGCTTACAACCTCGACACCAGCCACTTGAGGCTTGAAGAAACTGATTTGATACAAATGGTACTTCGCTGCATAATGTCTGGTGTATTCTTAATAATGGTTTGCACCTCACGTGATTTCTCGAAGCAGCCTGAAGGGCAGAGGAAGCTTTTTGAGGGGCAACATTGCCATCTTTTTCCAAAGCACACTAGACGTGAGAGGAAGTTACGTGAGAAACGTACCAAGCTGAGAATGATAATAGGAGCAACTCCCTGTGATAGCTCGCTCTCTCAAGTCCTTTCTTTAAGACGGTGTCTTCTGGGTGGAGCAGAGTGCAGTTACCGGAGCAAGAGAGCTGTACTTCCAGTCGTCGAAGCCCTCGTCACCGAGGATCCGTTGGGCTCCCGAACAGTCTGTGCAGAACTGCGGTAAGGAGCTCTTTTTCCGTGCTCGCTAAAGCAGAGTAGCAAACCGCGGCGTTTTTTCCAGTGCACGAGTACGGTGGCGGGTCATTTTTGCCACTAAATGACGGCTCGATCGTCTACAGCACAGTAGAAGGACTGTTCCTTCAGGCCGCCCATGAGGCTCCAGCTGTCCACCTGGCTGATGCCAGCGAGAAAAAACTGCGGTAGGAGAGAGTGCTCAGCTGTTCTACCCAATCCCCTACTCGTTAAGACCCACTACTTTTGCCCAAATCATCGCCACTTTTGGACCGAAATGTCTACGTTCGCAGTTTATCAGAATAAAGGACCCCGCTGCGAGACAGGACAAACGCTGAAGAAGATTTATTTATTTATTTATTTATTCATTCACAGCGTGGTGGTAGCCACACAGATAGCAAAAACATTAGAATAGCAACGCATACATAACGCAAAGTTTGTGAGCCTGGTAGGCACCAGTAATTGAGAACGAAAGAGCAACGCAACGTTAGCCGTCAATCAAAGGAACGAATGCTCGGACAATCCTAAGATGTTCTCGTTTTGGTCTAGAAGTAAGGTGAACTCCCGCAAGCTCTTATTGGTCAAAAATGTTGATGTGACTATAGCCAAAGCTTACCTCTCCCTCTTCTAGACAGATGACCTCGGGAAAATGTACACGGGTTTATGAGCACCTTGTGGGCGAGAACCTTGAAAATTATCTTCAGATCTCAAATTATCTCAGGTGAATTCCTCACCTAATCGTAAGATTTCAAATTGTAGCGACTGATAGCGTGTGTGCTAAATGCATGTCTCAACCTTCTGGCAAACCGATTGATAAATGACAATTTTTTTGCATCATAATTGTGCGCACAGACAACTGTATAGACACAGCACGTTTAGAAAAAACAATGTGAGAAATGTAAACTCCTACATCAAAACTTTAAGCTCAGCATAATATTGGAGAGTGTAGACGGCACATCTGCTTAACTCAATTATGATTTAACGAAACAGTTTTGAACTAGCCGTAACAGTGGGAAACAGTGGGAAACTGAAGGAAGAGTAGCAGTGGCTCACCAAACGCTGCAAGTCGTCCGAGGATAACGACCGGACCGGCCAGCTTAGAAAGTCCGTCGGCTTCATCAGCTTCCACCTAACTGCTGCTTGGGGGAACGCGTGAAAATGGAGAGTGAGGAAATTTCTGGGAGGCATTAGTGGAGAACAGACCAAGGAAAACGTTTGAAAAACTATTAAAGCTAAGCGAAGGTAACAATTTATAAACGAAAACATAACAGTAAAACAAAAGCAGGAATTGATATAGAACAGGAACAAAGACCGTAAATTGAGAAATTCAGTGAAATAGAACACTAAACGCTGCCTCTAGATGATATCAACAATGTGCAGTGTTGCAAGCAAATCAATTTTCTTCAACTACTATTACTACTACTACTACTACTACCACTACTACTACTACTACTACTATTATTACTACTACTACTACTACTACTACTACTACTACTACTACTACTACTACTACTACTACTACTTCTTCTTCTTCTTCTTCTTCTTCTACGTTACACATGGACATGAAAGTAACTGGCGTCCACCCTGATCAAGCGCAGGATCGGGAAAGGTGGCGTCCAGAAGAGCGGACCTCGCGACAAACGCTGAAGAAGAAGAAGAAATCTGTAGATATTTCAATGACCTATCGTTGGCAGGATTGTCCGATACTTGCTGGCTCTACGCCGAGATTCGCCTTTCAGAAATTTAAAGCACAAAACTGAGTAATTGAAAACGCGTCTATAAAGGAGGCTTTTAAGGTTAAAAACTTGAGCCTCTTTAGATAATTTGGCACCTCTCTAAAATCATTCGTGTAGGATACACACCTGTGAAACAAAATTTTCGTGAAGGTCTTCTGAACGCTCTCAATTTTGGCTTGAAACTTCTTTGCGAAAGGACTCGAAGCCTCTGAACAATACTAATAGTTATTGGAATAACATAAGACTTATGTAAACTAATTAATATTGTTCTCATTGGATTTAATATTTCTATAAATTAGAAAAAAATGAAAATTGCTTTCCGTACAATAGCATCAATATGGCTTATAAAACTTAGCTTATGATCACGAAAAACGAAAAGGTCGCGAGCATCATATACAGAACGGATTACATAATTGTTGACTTTGTAACTCATACTAGGCTGATTTCCAAGGTGGAGAGTAGAACTTTTGGAGAGATTCGCAGGTATCTTCCAAGTGTTAGCCCAGTCCACCCTTGAATTGATAGACTGATCGTGAGATAAGGCTTGGTGTACATGAGTCATATTGTCATTGTTGTAAGCCCTATAAATCTTTATATCGTCAGCATACATCTGTACTTTCACATCAAGATCAGTAGCTAAGCTCGCAGGAAGGTCGTTGGTGTACACTAGAAACATAACGCAACAGTACACCTCCTTGATGTACTCCATTGCTGCAAGCAGTTTTTCTTTTCGAGAAGGAGCTACCAACCTTAACACGCATAAACCTTCCATAGGCAAGGAGAGACGCTCCAATCCCAAGTTGGTATAGCTTATTAAGGAGTTTTTTATGGTCTACCTTATCAAAAGCTTTCGTCAGATCGAAATAAATAGCATCAACAGAATTTCCATTATTTAGTGCAAGGTTCCAATCAAAAAGAAAGAAATGGAAAGAAGAACTGGAGTAAGACAACTAGTTAGTAACGAGAAGTACGTGTTGAATAAAAGATTGGCGCTAGTGAAACCTTGCTTGGAGTACGCCACGCATTCTACTTCGAAAGCATTCGAAAGGATCAATACTGCACCGCGGCGCCGCAAGTGTGAAGACACAATTTAGGATATGTACGGCGTGGAGAGTACAAGCTACCGCTGTGCCTTACGTTCATCGACCTGAAGAAGGCATTCGACTCTTCGAAACTCAAGCGGTCATCGAAGCCCTGCGTACTCAGGGCGTTCCTACTCAGTACATCAGAGTACTGTGAGAGCTGTACAGTGGATTCGCGACCAAGATTTCACCATTCTACCACGACCTCGTCATCGAGGTAAAGAGAGGGGTTTGGCAAGGGGATATCCCCGAAGCTCTTCAGCGCCATCCTCGAAAATGTGATGAGCGAACTAGAATGGAAAGGCATAGGAGTGAAGGTGCACGGCCGGCAACTGCACCATCTTCGCTTCGCTGTCGACATCGTATTCATAAAACCGAGCATTAAACAGGCGGAGCTAATGCTGGAGTACTTCGACCGTGTATGTGGGAGCGTTGGACTGCAGTTGAATCTTACGAAGACGATGTTCATGAGGCACGGACAATTTTCTGATGCCCATTCGCTTAACGGAACGAACATCTCCGAATGCTCCAGCTGTGTATCTGGGTCGCGAAGTCAACATGGCCAACGACCTAGCACCAGAGCTGAGCAGGAGGAAAAGAGCGGCCTGGGGAGCTTTCAGGAGCGTCGAAGAAATCGTGAAGAAGACGAAGAACGTCCGACCCCGTGCCCACCTATTCGACTCCACTGTTCTTCCTGCGCTAACATACGCCTCAGAGACCTGGGCTATACGAAAAGCAGGATGAACACGCGATCAGTGTCGCGCAGCGTGGAATCGAGAGGACGATGCTCGGAGTGACACGACTCACGCAAGTGAGAGAAGGCCTCCGGAGTTTCGAGCTTCGCCGACGTTCGAAGATCAGAGACGCTGTCGCATCGGTCAAGTCGTCGAAAATTAGGTGGGCTGGCCA
Organism: Heligmosomoides polygyrus polygyrus; assembly: GCA_947396885.1. Taxonomy (NCBI): domain Eukaryota; kingdom Metazoa; phylum Nematoda; class Chromadorea; order Rhabditida; family Heligmosomidae; genus Heligmosomoides; species Heligmosomoides polygyrus. Next base: position 61,649,662 of record OX377203.1, read on the forward strand.
CCACGCAATGTGCTTCGCAGACACCCGCTAGACGAGAGCCGTCACCGACTGGATTCCGCGGGATGTCAAGAGAACTCGAGGCGCCCACCTACGCGTTGGTTCGTGAAAGCCATGCACGCGAAGGACAAAATAATAATGTTTAGGCGAGGAGACTTTACCACCTCTGGGGCTGTGAAAGGTCGATGGTACCAATGAAGCTGATCTTTCTGGCGACTTTTTCCCTTACAATTTCACATGGAGAGCTTTGGTTGATCGTGGCAGGTCTTTTTTAGAAAGTGCGAAATTCCTTCACCATCAGGGAGTCGATCCACAAGCCCCCTTGTCTCACCACGCCTCCTACCCGCTGCGCCACCCCCCCCCCTCCCCGACCGACCCTGCTGTTTCTACCCTACCTGCGCTGGCTCTCGCGTGTTTGGTCCTCCCTGCGTGCAGATAGACGAAGGCAAACTGAAAGTGGTCCATAAGTCCGTTTCCAGATGATTTCAGCAGGAACAGAACAGATATTTGGAATCAGCGTTAAGCACCATCCAGTGAGGAATCTCTTCTCAAAGTGCCTTGGTCACCTGGTATCCTTCCTTGCGAGGTGCATCCTTCGCTGGTACCTAACTGCCCATGTATCTGCCAAAGTGTTCGATGTGCTAGCAGGGTTATAGCGATTATTTTGCGGAGAACGTCGCCACTGCAGACAGGTTGTGTGAGTCAGAAAATATGCAATGTTTATCACATGGGTAACCAGAAAATATGCTTCGAAAATCAAAAAATTCCACCTATTTTCATATTACACGTATAGTTCAGTTAGAGTGGTGTAATAAACTAGCGGCTCAGCTTATTAGCGTGAAGAAGACGTGCTCGGAAGCACAGTCCCGTAGTGGAAGTAAAGTACATAAGGCTTGTTTTCTATATGTGTTTATCTGGTTATTAGGCAAGACGATTATGATATATGAACATACGAAGTTGAATGGGAGGAGTGGATTACATTACATGCAGAGTACATTGAAAAGTTGTAATAGAACTACAAACATAGTATGGAGGATGGCTTACGGTAAACGGAGGAAGGAAGAGGGAGAGGGAGTCTGAGCTTGTTTAAAGGGGAGGAGACCACCAGGCGTTTTCCCGGCCTCCTCTTTTATAGCCGCCTCCTCGAGGGCGGAACAACGATGCCTTGAATGGTTGATAGGCTTGGAGGACTCTGGTAAAAATGGGCAGGGGATTGCTGGGCTCCCAAAAAATGTAAGCTTGATGTCTGTGCAGGGTCACCACATCCCGCACCACTCGGAAGTCCCTATCCCCAGGGACAAAATTGTGGGAAAGGGGGTAAAGGAGGGGGAGGGGAGGAGGGAAGGTGACCGAACATTGAAGTTTGGTCGTGCACAGAATCTCGTGATGATCTTCATCTCCGCATTTTGTGCACGGTTGGTCGATCGAACAGGTTTCTATGGAGTGTAGACCTATGCACTTTGTGCACCTATTCAATTTAGTCAAGATGTGGCATTTCATGAAAAGAGGAATTTCAGCTCCACAGAGGAGGGCATGTAGACCGGCGCAAAGAGCGCATGGGTAATCCACTTTTGGGTAACTTGGAAGGGAGTTCGGTTGGCATTTAAGACAAAAAGTTAGTGGTACACTGTAGCAGTTCAAGTTCCATTTGGGTTTTGGCATAGCGGATTTTTACAATTCCTCCCAATTCCCATTAGGAAGTCTCTCTCTCGCATGAGGTAGGTGGAATAGGCGGAGCTATGCGGGGCCGCATGCTCATATGATTAATTAGTATGTGGGTGCGGAATTGGAACTACCGTGTTCGGGTGATCGATGCTCTGTGGAGATATAGAGTGTGTCTTGCAATGTGAATAATGAGTGCCTACAGTAGTCGTACGTGCGGTGTTAAAAACGGCTCTCGTAGAATTATATAACACCACTTCCGTGTGCGTGCGCGGAGGGAGAGTAATGAGTGTGGTTCAAGAATCGCATAATCTTTAGTTGCGACAAGATGAGCGGGCCGTTAAGATATGCGTGCGCACGCGGCGCGCAGAAGTAATTAATATGTATGAGGGAGCGAAGTTTGGGTACGGTAGGTGTAACCTTTGTGCGATAGAGTAAGCGCCGTGACCAATTTGCTACGCTGTCGTGCCACTGGATGACACGTATGCGGCTAACGGCTTAATCGTTGATCTGCGACAGCATCGTGACGACGAGCAAATGCGCGTATCGCTGGGTTACTGTATCGTTAGATAAATCTTTTTGTGGAATTTGAAGTAACTACCGTGTATAATTATCTTTTGGCGTTTGATATTGACGCAGTTCTGACTGATTATTATTATTTATCTTTATTGGACCTTAGTATAGTCGTGCGCGTATCGGTCACCACAAAACATTATTCGTATAATATTTAGTACACGAGGTGTGGTGCGACATGGCCAGGATTTTAGTTGCTCAGAACTTTAGCATGTAGCTTAATTCTGGATAACCTAGTGTAAAATGAGCATTCTCAATTCTTGCCGAACTCTTTCTGTACAAGAAAGGAATAATATTAATTTATAGATAGTAGGTTGAAGGTAAAATCATTGCAGACTATATAAATGTAGGTCTCGTGTGATATAAATAAGGTAGTGATAATGTGAATAACACTCAGAAACTAATATATTTAGGGTGAGCGGTCTTCATATCAATATAATAGGTGGGGCAAAGCTCGAGCTTGGGAGGGTATTCGATGATGGTATATGAATGCTATGAGGTAGATAGAGAGAATTAGGGGGGGGGGGGGTTATAAATCATACAGAGTGATGAGGTTTGCCGGGACCTCCATGTAATAAACTAGCGGCTCAGTTTATTAGGTGAAGAAGACGTGCTCGGAACCATGTCCCGTAGTGGAGGTAAAGCACATAAGGCTTGTTTTCTATATGAGTTTATCTGGTTATTAGGCAAGACGATTATGATATATGAACATACGAAGTTGAATGGGAGGAGTGGATTACATTACACTCAGAGGGCATTGAAAAGTTATAATAGAACTACAAACATAGTATAGAGGATGGCTTACGGTAGACAGGAGGAAGGAAGAGGGAAAGTGAGTCCTAGCTCGTTTAAAGAGGAGGAGACCGCCAGGCGTTTTTCCGGCCTCCTCCTTTATAGCCGCCTCCTCGAGGGCGGAACAGCGGCTGCCGTGAATAGTTGATAGACTTGAAGGACCCTGGTAAGGGAATGCTGGGCTCCCAAAGAATGTAAGCTTGATGTCTGGTGCAGGGTCACCACCAGGGGTGTGCGTAATTACGATTTACGATTTACGATTTTACGATTTACGGCAATTTTGGAGGAATTTTTACGATTTACGATTTACGACATTTGGGGTCGTAAATCGTAAATTTTCGTAAATGTGATCTTTGATCAACAGACACTCACATCCAGCGCGCTCCAGTTTGAGCATACTTAGAATAATTTTTGACAGTAGACACTCCCGTAGGCGTTCAGAATCTGTGTGTAGAATATTTCATGGTCTTGCTTTCATCAGCTTTTTGGAGTCTAGATGAGTGATACTGCAGAAAGGTGCTCGAGCAAGATAGTTCGATTCCTCGGCTGGCCCAACGAAAGTCTCCTTCAACCATTTCTAGGTAAATTGTTGACAGATTTGCTTACAACGGATAAAGGACAAACATGTCTTTGAATGGTGCGGGAAAATTCATCACGAATGCTGTCAAATGTAGGAAAGTGAGTCTTGCATGGTGCATCTCGAGTCAACGATCGCCATCTTGTGATGAATCCGTGGAAATGCGGAAATTCTTCAAGGAGCTGCGAAATGCCAGCTCTGGTACGCTCCGAAATTTAGTTTCGATTGAAAGGCATTACTCAGCGATCATTCAAAAATTCGCTTGCATACCGTCGAAGATGTGACAGTTTAAAGAAAGGGTGCAAAAATAGTTATTAAGCCTTTGCATAATTCATGATTTTCTGCTGCGGTTCAATGCTATGAGGCGGTTTGAGGTAGGAAACCTCACCCATTTCAATTTTTATTTTTTATCAAAGTTTCTGCGCAATACGGCTCAGGGGTCACCTTGTACTGAGTGGTTATCCGCCTTGATAGGAATGCATATTGAATCCAAATTAGCCTGTTATACTTCCTTATACGCGGACGCATCGCCGTATTATAACATAGGCCTTGCGTAAAATTTTTAGTTTCGCACAACGCAAAACCTTGTGTAGGGCTGAACTACACTGTAACCTTTTCGGGGACACTCTGTATTTATAGGTCAATATATAATAGATTGTAGTAGCACTTCTAGTACCAAAGCTTATCTAGAACATTGGAGATTGCCATTTTTCATTTTCTTCGTGCGCACTCCCTTATTTTTGGTTCAGCGCGGCTAGTAGTGCCAAGTATCGTCTGGTTTTACGCTTTTTGCAACATTTGCACTTTATTTTTTATCAGGAAATCAGCTTTGACATTGAGTCACAATGAGTGGTATTTGCTTAATTTAGAGATGGCAAAATGTCGAAAAGATAGGATACAGTACCGGGTTCGTACGTTAGGTGTCTCCCTGAGTTACGGTGGCACGCCGCTCCCCCCCCCCCCCCCCGATTACTGTAGGGTGACGGGTTGTTGAGCCCTCCTCGGACAAGGTATAGCGGATAAACAGGAACCACTTTGCGCCGCGAAGCAGACTTTCTGTAATTCAAGAGTGAAGACTTTACTCGTTTTCGCCCTTCTTTCTCGTTGATATTCTAATTTTCATATGCTTCGGAAAGCTGAGTGACTCCTGCTACGCCTTATCCTTATAATCCACTTTAACGAAGGCAACAAATTTCGTACTAACCACATTCACATGCAAATAAGGACTGCACTCAAGTAACAAACTATGAAACAAACAAAGGAAAAATGGCCTGAGTGAAACCTATGAAACCGTCGAAGAGTAAGGAAATATAGAAAATCAAGGAGGGCGGCATGTGGTCGGACCCTCAACTTGCACAAAAGAAATGAGAAAATGCGAGTTCTGCTCAACTTGCCTAATTTCGTAGTGAAATCTCGTCCGAAGCGGGCGCGGAACCCGGTCAGCCTGCGGTAATCGAGCGCGTCGCTTCGCCTCCTACAGTAGTGGAAGGTACCTAACGTAACGCACCTTATGTCGAATCTCAGGACAAAAATTTGAAGCTACATGCTATAGAACCTCTTTGTGATGAGCTAAACATTTTATGTGGTCGCTTGTGATTTTCTTATTCACAAAGTTAACCAATAAGCAAGAATTTTCACTGAAAGCCATGATCCAATTTATATACTGAAAAGGGGCGATGGTGTTTGTTTGGTACGAAGCACAAAAATAACGCCTCTTGCAAACATGGTGGCGTAATGCAGAGACCGTTTTCTCTGAGAGCAACTTTGAAGCTCTAGTCTAGTTACGATTTACGGCTGTTTTGTCGTAATTACGATTTACGATTTACGAAATTTCGGATTTCATTTACGTACACCCTTGGTCACCACAGCAGTCCTTGAACTTTTATTAGCTTAGTGATTTAGACCGCGAAAATCCGTCGTTATCTTCGAATCCTCGCCCCAACTCTGTTCGCATTCTCCGCGTATTCAGTAAGCCGAACCTACGAAGACCCATGTCACATCACATGCTGTATGACAGGTCAAGTACTTCGAGATAGTGCTACGGCGTCCGTGGGAGCCGACGCGCCTCGCAAAGCCCGGCGAGTGTGAGAAGTATGCGAGGGTCCTTGATGCGAGGACGGCATCTGGGTGCAACTGAGCTAGTCCGAAGTCCCGTAACGTAAGCAGGACCCGCGTGGCAACGCTGAATGTGGGTATGTTGACGGGTCGCTCGTGCGAGTTGGTTGAAGCGCTGGAGCGAAGAAGAATTGATTTCCGTGCGCTGCAGGAGACGAGGTGGTCCTGCCGCAAGTCAAGGGACATAGGACGTGGCTTCAAGGCCGTTCTATGTAGAAGTCCCAGGAATACCAGTGGAGTTGGAGTCATCGCCTCCGAACGACTTCGTGACTTGATTGTAAGCGTCGAACGCTTTGACGATCGATTGATGAAGATCGTTGTCGCCGCTAAGGAGCGATTCTATCACTTCTTCTCTGCTTATGCTCCGCAGACTGGCTGCCAAGAATGAGTTTTGGAACCTGCTTGATGAGAAGATAGCAGAGGTACCTCGAAAGATGTCATCATAGTCGCTGGTGACCTTAATGGGCACGTGAGTGTCACGAAAGACGGGTACAGCTATCATGGTGGTTTCGGATACGGGTCTCGTAACGCCGATGGTGAGCGTATTCTTGAGTATGCGGAATCGCGTAGCCTCATCATTGTGAACACCGTTTTCCGGAAACGTGACTCGCACCTTATCTCATACTACAGTGGGGAGTACCAAGACTCAGACAGATTTTGTCCTTGTGAGAGATCGATTCGTCAAGCTGCACAGTCGGAACTCGGCATTACGAAGCCTGGACGACGGAAGGTTGACAAGCAGGCATGGCTGTGGACAGATGACATGAAAGCGGAAGTGCGAGAGAAGAAGTCGCTTTATCACGTGTTTCTCGGCGAAAAGACAGCCGATAACTGGCGGAAGTACCAAGAAGCGATGAAAGCATCAAAGAAGGCCGTGGCTGTTGCAAAAGCCACTCATTATGGAGGCGTCAACGAGAAGCTCGAGTCACGCGATGGTGAGCGGCATCTGTACCGACTTGCAAAGTTTCGCCATCGGTGGACCGAGGATATTAAGAAGTTCTCCGCATCAATGATGAGAACGGCCATCTTCTTACGGACCGTAAGAAGGCATTGAAGCGATGGCGCGACTACTTTGAGGATTCAGTAGAATTCTGTCTCTACAGTAGAATTTCCTCATCCAGCCATCCCTTCTACGGCTCCAACCCATGGCCCTGTTCAAAAGATTACCGTGGAAGAGATTGAAGCGGCCTTGAAGAATATGAGGCCAGGCAAAGCGACTGGGCCCGATGACGTGGTAGCTGATTTATGGAATTCCAAGTAGTGGTAACCTGCTGAGTGGTTGGCGAAGTTCTTTAATCAGGTTGTGACGAAGAAGGAAGTGCCTGAGTGCTGGCGCCAAAGTACGACAACTCCGATTTGGAAGAAGAAGGGCAGTCCTGCAGACGGCTCCAATTACCGTCTGGTTCGCTTGCTTTTGCACAGCATGAAGACCTTTGATCGAATTGTCGATGGACGAATTCGTGACATCGTCCAGCTTTCCAGCAGTCAGTGCGGCTTCGTGGCTAGCTGTGGCACCGTTGATGCCATTCACGCCGCCCGCCTCCTGATAGAGAAGCACCGCGAGAAACAGAAGCCAGTGCACATCGCCTTCCTCGACTTGGAGAAAGCCTTTGACCGCGTACCGCGTGAAGTGATATGGTACGCCCTGCGTCAACATGGAGTTCCCGAAGAGCACATAGAGTGGGTGCGAGTTCTCTACTCTTGTCCAAAGAGTCGAGTTCAAGCTGCAGCTGGAACCTCGATGGAGTTTCCCATCTCTGTCGTGGTACACCAGGGTTCTGCGCTTTCCCCACTCCTCTTTATTGTCGTCATGGATGCCATGACACGAGATCTTCAGAAGCGGTCCCCTGGACACTGCTCTTTGCTGATGACGTAATGCTTGCTAGCGAAGGTAAAGATGAACTGAGCGAGAGGTGCAAGCTAGGTGTGATCGCTTGGAGCGGTTTGGACTCAAACTGAACGTGAAGAAGACCGGATATCTAACGACGGACGTTACTGAATCCAGCTCCATCAATGTTAATGGCATCGAGATTCCACGCACTGCGGTTTTTAAGTACCTGGGTTCAGCAGTAGCATCCGACGGCAATCTGATGACTGAAGTGAACTCTCGCGTGAGTGTGCTTGGTCCGAGTGGCGCTCGTTGACTGGTGTGCTTTGCGAAAAGAAGATACCAGAGCGCTTTAAGTCGAAGATCTACAGAGCAGTCATCCGGCCAGTAGCGATGTACGGCGCTGAGTGTTAGCCTGCGACCAAGGAAGTTGAAACGCGCCTCAGCATCATGGAGACGAAGATGCTGCGCTGGACGGCTGGAGTCAGCCGCATGGACCACATCCGAAACGATGTCATTCGGCAGAGTTCGGTGTCGCGCCGATAGCTGACAAGATGCGCGAAGCTCGCTTGCGATGGTTCGGCCACGTTCTGCGTGGAAAGGAAGATAGCGTCCGCAAGATAGGCCTCAACTTCGAGATAATTGGAAAGCGGCCTAGAGGGCGCCCGTAGCAGCGCTGGTCTGATACGTAACATATGGACTTGAAGGTTGCTGGTGTCCACCCTGATCTAGCGTTGGATCGGGAAAGGTGGCGTCATGACACCAGAATAGCGGACCCCGTTACGAAGCGGGACAGACGCTGAAGAAGAAGAATAAGAAGAGGAAGAAGAAGAACGCCTATGTTCCAAAACGAAGAGATGAAAGAGGGACGAAAAAATGGAAACTGTAGGCTTAATGGACGACGATAGAAACCTGCTGTGTTAGCTGATATGATTGACGTTTACACGCATTAGTTACCAATGAACTTTATCAATTCTGTGTAAAAGCACAGCGGGTTCCGGATTTTTTTTTTTGGAAGACGAGCTTTTGCGCGTCAAGCGTTTGGATTATAGATAAAACTGGAGAGCTTGAAGCTCACAAGAGAATTTCGTCAATCAACCACCACCAATATACCATACTCAATATGGAATTCTGTTGTTATTGAGCAGGAAAACTGATGTGTTCTCCTCGAATGTTTAAGGATTCATTTAAATGTTACTGCGCCAATGTAAGGTCGATCTCCAATAATTCGGATTACGTCAATTTCGTTCTTGGACGTGATATATACGCTTCTATGATATATAAATTTTAGGGAGACACGGTTGAATAACAGCCACTCTATGCCGTCTGTCTTAGGTGAGATAGCTTCAGACTATGAAATCCAGCGTTGCGATAGGGAAAGGAAATCAGATGGCGGAGTGATGTTACTCATGCGTAATAGGATTTCTCTTTCAGTTGTAATCAAGGAGTCTGTTGAGAATGCTTATGAATTACTAAGCGCTGATATCTATTGCGAAGCTTTCAGTTTAAGATTCGTTGTTTTATATCGAACGCCTTCTTGTCCTCCTTCGAAATCTGAACAGCTTGTTAAACTTCTGACTTGATTGCCTGTGAGCTGCACTCAGTAATAGTTGGCGATTTCAATCCATCACAGTTTGGTATAGATTCTCCTGCTTCTTCCGTCACTATATTACTTGAGGAGTTGGCTTACATCCACAATCTCACACAATGCATTAAGGAGCCCACCAGAATGAGAAAAATTCTAGATCTGATTTTTGCTTCGAAACAATACCTGATAAGTGGAGATACGATTTTACCTCCAGTAGGTACAAGCGATCATAATAGTATTTTATTTACTATTGCACATACTGTCATAGAATGTATACCTGTCTACCGTTGTGTGTATTCTTGCTGCAATTTCACTGAAATTTGCAATGAATTAGCAGGCCTACGATGGATAGATCTTTTGGAGACCAAAAATAATGTTAATGAGGATTATGAATTGTTTTTTGTCTATCTTGCATTATGTTATTGAATTTCATGTGCCTTGGAAACTAGTGTCTTCTTTCAAATCCACCCGCCATCCTCGTCATATACAAAATATGCTAGAACACCGTGACTGTTTATTTCTAGAAGCTAGGAGATCTAATGACTGGTTAAACTATAGTTCTTGTCTCATGACGGTAATAAATGTAACTTCTACGCATATTCGAATAGTAAAATTAACGAAAGGAAACGAATCGGATGTTTGAAAGAAGACGGAATCATTGCAACGACTGATTATGGTAGAGCTAACATGCTAGCTAACCAGTTTGTGACTGCTTTCCAAATTGACGACGGCTCTGCTCCGTTTATGTCCCACTCTCACAGTACCCCCGTGAAGGATATCCCATGCTTTCAGTCTCATCAACTTTATGAACTGATTATGAAATGCCTGAATTCCTTTTCAGTCACACCAGATTTTGTATCACCATTTGTAATACGGAAGGTTGAAAGTGTTATTAGCGACCCTTCAGCGTACATTTTTACCCATCATTAATGTATGCAGAAGTACCTTTGAGATGGAAGCACTCGTTTTTCTCGATATTGAAGAAAGAACCTTCTGACAGTCTAGAGAATCATGGGCCAGTGAACATAACGTCATTTTTTGCAGGCTTTTTGAAACGGTTGTTAATCAGCATTTAGTGCCCAATCTTTCTGTCCATAGGATCATTTCTCAACAACAGCATGGTTTTGCATCAAAAGGATCTGTAGAGACGAACCTAATCAAATGCATGACTGATTGGACTGAAGCGCTTGATAGCAAGCGCTGCTGTGATGTTATTTATTTTGACATTGCTAAGGCGTCTGATAGGGTATCTCACAAAAAGTTGCTGTTCAAATTAGAAGAACTCAAGATACATCCAATGCTAACGAAGTGGATCGCCGATTTTCTAAACGAGAGAACGTTTCAAGTTAAAATTGGACATGTATTCTCCGAACTAAAACATATAACAAGTGGAGTAGTTCAAGGAAGGATATTATCGCCTATATTGTTTAACATTTTTACTCCGGAAATACCAGAAATTTTGTGTAATTTTTGTGATTGTGCCAAGTATGCAGATGATGTAAAAATATACAGGGTCATTGATGGTGTTGATGATGAATTATGTCTTCAAGGAGGAATCAACTTATTGGTTTGCTGGTCCAAACAATGGCAGCTCCCCTTAGCTCCGCACAAAACGAGTTTCATGCGTATTAGCAGCACTCCGTCAACTGCACAGCATACATATGAAGCGGATGGTCTCTACATCACATCGGTGGATTTCATTAGAGATCTTGGTTTCACATACAGCAGCAAACTAGACCTTTCCGAACATGTCAAAAACCGTTATAGGATAGCCTTCCGCGCACATTCCACATATTTAAAGCCCTTTTTACAAAGAACAGAGCTCTTTTAATAAGGGCTTACAAGACTTATATACGCCCATTAGTTGAAACGAGCACTACAGTATTCAACCCTAGTAGGATAAAAGATATCTCCGGAATTGAGAAGATCCAAAACAATTTTACTAGGAAATTATTTATTCGCATGGGAGGCTTCTTATACTCCAACATCCCAACGCAGTGTTTAGAAATAGGCATTTGGATCTTCCATCCCTCGTATCACGACGAAAGTATTTGATGTTTATCTCGTTCATAAAATTCTGCACCAACCAAGTGTGGCTGTGATTATGAAATTATATAGTTTGATGCCTTCCCGAACTAGAGGTGGTATAATGAAATAGGCTTGCCTTGTCCGAGATCATCAGTTCGTGCTTGCTTCTTTATGCAAAGAGCAGGTAGCACTCACATAAAGAACACGAAAAGCCTGTCAAATGCTTACTCTATACCCAGTTCGAGCGGTATGCATAAAAAATGTTGCTTAAGTTCACGGACTCTAGTCATGGAGATCGATCACACCCAATTCCTGTTTGATTGTGCATTTTTCTGAAGTTTGTTTGTTTGTAGTGTCCTACTTCTATCTTGGGTCTGCCTTTCGCGACGTAATAAATATTAACATTAACCAACTGTGCCAAATTTAGGATTGGGGTCCAGACTGAATTTTGCTGAATTACGTGTATGACGAAAGCCTTGTAGAGCTTGCCTAGCTAATCCTAGGTTCTACAGGTTTGCCGACTTCTCGGCCTCTGACACGCACATCTTATGCGTCAATGAGGTTCACATGCAGGCTGGAGCGGATCCAGAGAATCGATTGATATCGATTAACAAAGCGACTAAGGAGCAGAAAGTCGTCGTGAGTTCAGTTCATTTGCTTCTCAGTGGTCACATCTGATCTGACCTAATCACGGCTTGCTTCTTGTCCAAACGAGGCCGCTCGGGAAACCATTGGGGGTAATCTGTGCGAGAGGATCGTTGTCCGTGAAAAGCAGGCTTTTGCGGGAATCGCCGCTTCGTCTTATCTCATTGCCTCAACACGTTGTCCCCTCGCTGGTAACAACGTAGATTTCCCTGTTTTCTCATAGAGCATTTGGGTCGCTGCCATTTTTCTCGTCTTCTCTAGGCTTTCCTATCTTCCTATCTTCATTACACTAAAAAAAGTGGCCACACATATAACGTAGGGTAGGGTCTTTAAAACGGCTCCTATGAAGACTGTCCATTCCTCATTGCTTTCATGGGATTTATACTGCGAAGTGTATGCCCGTCTCTATGTAGCGACAGACAGACGGACCGGCAAGCGTGCACGCAGACGTGTCCTCGCTGATTAAACCGGAATGTGCGATTCCCACTTCGAAGAGTCTAAACTAAAGCCAGGTAAAATCAATCGGTATTTGTCGGTGAACAGATACAGTTCACCCTCCGACGGAATATTCAACTGATTCTTGTGGTAGACATTCCCTGCCAGTCCTAGACGCCTTTCCGTATGCAACAAACAAGCAAAAGTCCCATGTACCTATACGGAGACGCGTTTCCACCTACTGTACTACGGGACTATGAGGCATTGTGCAACGAGCGCGCGGACTCAGAAGACGCCTGTAGCACGTCTTCTGAGTCCGCGCCCTCGTTGCACAATGTCTTGGAAACATCTCGCACAGACGGACAGGGGCTAGCTCTTTCGAATGTAGTAGGAGTGTCAAGCTTCTGGCTGAGATGGGAGTTCGACAAAGCATTTCTATAGATTTATATTTATGTACACAACCATATACAAAGTATGCAGTCGGGGAGACTGCCAACGTTCCAAACCCAAGTAGGGGCGTGGTTTACAGGGTGGTGGCCACTATACCGTGACAGGAGTGGCGATGATCGTCTTTAGCCGACGGAATGGCCGAACCTATTCCGCACTGCCCTACCCTACCGGTACCCAACATGCACTAAAACGTCATGCTGTAGTAGTGAACAAACAGCGCACTTCATTCTCCTAAATATCGTATTCATGTGTTCGTATTCTGGATTAGGGAAGATTTCGCCGTCTTAGGCGAGTGGCGCTGATTTCTACGCATCGCCTCGAGTTTCGCCTGATGGAAAGAGAGTGGTGTGGATGCAGTGGAACCACGTGAACATGGTAAGCGATGTCGCAGCTGCTTCGCGATGGCTGGCCATGAGTCTCGTGCTGATGCCGACTCTTGTTCGTTTCAGCCGTGGGATGAGACTTCTATTCACATGGCTGTGCTGCACGACGACGGCACCGTTACGAATGAGGTCACGGTGAAGGACGGCAGCGGCAAACAGGTATTCCACGAGTGCATCTCTGGGTTGTGGAGTGTTGAGGTCACTGACTCCAGATTAACTACTACTGCCCCAGCTGGAATGAAGAGAAGCTGTTGATGGTTAACGACTCGAGCAACTTCTGGAATTTGTACGAAGTGGATGTTGGACCAGAGTGTATGTTTTCGCGACGGTGCAACTGTTTTGGGGAATGTACGTAAGATTTCACATGGGTTTGGCTAGTCGAGAGGCCAAATTCGCCCATGTGGAGATGTGTGCGCCTTCTGTTAGCATATCAGTAGGCACAAATCAGTTGTGGTGCCTGAATTTCGACTGAACGGACAAGCACACGTCTAGGGGGCTCGCCTGCACCGGTCATTGCCAGGTGTCATGCGCGAGCAAAGAGTGCCTCCAACAGGTTTTTATTGAGTCCTTTGACAACAAAACCACGAATTATGTTGCTTCTTTCGAGTCGCTTTGTGTCTTCAAGCGATAGCATGTATACTCCTATTTAGTTAAAGAGAAGAATGTCTTTCCCGTGGATCGCGAGATCGGGTATCCACACTGGCAGTTTGCCGATCGACCTTACTCCTCTAACGGAACTTGCATCGTAAGTTGATGTTTTTCTGTTGTGTAGACAGATGTGATCCTTATGGTTAAGTGATTAGTCGAAGTAAGAAGCCCCTCGTTTTAAGACTTGACACTCCCTTCGTATCCAGACAATATTCTGGGCTTTTTTTACCTTTGACTCAAATTTTTCTTAGTACATGAAAGTCGGAAAATGGTGAGGCAGCTTGTCAGACTGCGTGCAGGTGACACACTTGTAAGGACATCTGGACCTACTGAAGTGTAGCCAGAGCGCTCTGACGGGCATAGAAAAAGACCGTCACGTCAGGACTCCCCAATAATGGAAATTCAAACAGCCCGTCGCCACTAAGAAAAGTTGTTTGCGAAATTCCGAAGCACAGAGACCACGTCGTTGTGTGGACTTGACTCCTGGGCGGCGGATCTGCTTTGCATTACTGCAGTCTTCATGCTGAAAGAGAAAAAGCTAATGAGTCTTCACACTCTTTGGTGACGTCATGACTTCAGAAAACGAAGCAAAACTAGAATATTGTGAAGAGGAAATAATAATATGTGTAATAACCAAAGAAAGTAATAAAATGGTTTGTTTCGCCACTGTCCTCAGACGAACCTTTGTGCTATGCTGCCCCCGTGGCTGTTCAGTGAATTGGAAGAGCACATTTTGACCTGTCCTTAAATTATTTCTATATGGAAGAGGTGGAACTACAAGTAGAAAGTGGAAAAAATTCGAGATGTTGAATGAAACAGTAGAAAAAAAGATGATGAAAGGGTTGATAATATCTCGGAGACAAAAGGGAAAATACTATGTATTGAACGAAGCAGTATTAAAATGATTATGGAGGATAACAAAGAAATTTAAACGAAAAATATTTTCTCTGAAAATCGAAGTGATCGTGAACAAGGCGAATTATAATTCGTCCGCCCCCCCCCCCACCACCCTAATCACATCGAGGACACACAGAAAGACTTGACCTTTCTACTGTATAATGACCAGGGCACAATATTTTTGAGATACAGCTTCACTTCCTAATGTCACCTTCTTCAAGTAGAAAAGTTTAATTTACATGACAAGTTAATCCTTCGGTTCCACTCTATGATCGATTCGAAGAGCGCTTCAAGAAATCTTTGTACGTTGCAAAAAGTATCTTAAATAAATGAATGAATAAATAAATAAATAAAAATTAGAAATCACTTACCATTAGCACTTGGCTTCGATAATTTTTACTGTTTCAGATCAGGACGATTTTTAAAAAAGCACCAAAAAGTTGAAAAAAATTGCGAAACGATACTCTCCTAAAATCAAGACATAGTACGATACACCTAGCAACCGAAGGAGTTTCGAGTGACGATTCCAAATATGTGTTCCACAACTGCAAGAGACATCGGGGATCAAAGTACCGGTTGACATTCACTTCGCCTTGATTGCGTTCTGCTAAAGTGAGGCGTAAATAGCGCCGTCGGCCGTCTAGAGGTGGCGCAGTGGAAATGAAAGCGGAATGATAGAGAAGACAAGGGATTGGTGGTTCGACTCCTTGTTATGGTAGCCTTTTGACACTTCGCAAAAAACGACACGATCAATCGAAGCTCTTCATGTTAAAAAGCAACGAAAAGCTTCGCTAGCAAGGAGACCAGACTCTTTAGCACAATCTACACTTTCACGATTCAGATGTCAACAATTTTCGGCGGCAGAAGTTATTTGAGGTGCTCATCGCAAATTTGGTCTTGTTTCCCTTATCATAGATCATTGATCCGATTATGGTAGAATATCAGGTCACCATTTATTTATTTATTTATTTATTTATTTATGTATTCAAGGCATAGACCAGGGTCTAGCGTAAGCAAGTTCAGAAACAAAACAATACAACAACACAAACACTGGAATTACAATAACATACATAACACAAAGCATCAGCCGAATAAAACAGGACATCATCATCAACACGGCGTATGTCATATTGGGCACCCCACAATTCTCACCTTGAGAAAAACCTTCTGCAGGTTTGAACAGAGAGTTCCCTCAGATCATCGTGCTTATCAAGCAAGAGGTTGAATTCCTTGAGTGCTCTATAGGTTAGAAAGTCGGGCCTGACACGTGATTTAGCAACCGATACCCTTAGCTTCAGCTTTCCTCTTACAGAGCTTGTCAATATCCCATCGAAGAAATCCGTTGGATTTATAGACAGCTTTCCGGCGAGGATCTTGTACATCATTATAATATCAACAATGTTTCTTCTGTTCATCAGCGAAGGGAGCCGAAATAGCTCTGCTCGCTGCGGACCTCTTGGAATATTATTGTAATCCATAGAAAAACACCTCATCATGAGCTTCCTAGTGAAGCTATTTTGAATGCTTTCCAGAAGGTCTATGTTCTTTTTCATTGTTGGATTAAACACCGATGTCCCCGCCTCCACAATAGGTCGTACATACGTCTTGTACGCGCGTACGTAGACATCAGGGATGTTAGATTTTAACGCCCTGAAAAGATTGTAGATGCGATAGTTGGCTTTTCAAAAAAAAACCTAAATCTCTAACCTCATCAACCTTATTTAGCCTTTGACCACTGATTCTGTATTCTTGTGTTCGAGCACTATATCTAGGTCCAACCATCAGATAGTGTGTTTTGTTCACTGCTAAGGGTAGTTCCCATTTTTCTGCCCAGGAACTAATGAAATCAATAGCTGACTGGAGAGCAACTGAATCTTGTATATCATCGATTCTTTTATAGATCTTTACATCATCAGCGTAAACTTTACACGAGACGTCCAAGCTGGCGATACAGTCTGGAAGTTCGTAGGTATAAAGCAGGAATAAAATTGGCGATAACACTCCACGCCTTGAGGAACACCGCTTGTTACGGGGAAAACTTTGGAGTATTCGCCCTTAATGGCAACCTGATATGTTCTACTAGATAGAAATTGCCGAATCCATCTTATAATCATAGGGTGTATTCCTAGTACCTCCATCTTGAAGACCAACTTCTCTATAGGGACCTTGTCAAATGCTTTTGAAAAATCGAAATACACTATATCCGTGCATCTTTTGTCCTCAAAAGCCTTCGACCAGTCATTTAGAGAAGTTAGGATTGCAGTTTCGACAGATCTTCCCTTAAGGAAGCCGAACTGATTTTTTGAGATTATATCATTACATTCAAGATGAGATAAGATATGTTTCTTGAGGATCTTCTCAAAGGTCCTTGCAAAAATTGAGGTAATGCTAATCGGCCGATAGTTCCCTGGATCCTTGCTATACCATCATCGATTTCACCCCAACTCCACCTTGACCTTGGGATGTGTGGGGCGCTGACCACGAATATGAGATCTCTTTTTTGGAATAGTGGTGAAGTGCGGTAGCCGCGGGAAATAGTGTACATTTCCGGGGTTCACGAACCCTGAGCATGTTGACAGAACAGGTCTGCTTCCTTTGTTTTATGAGGCATAGTCGTGGTCGGCGCCTTGAATAAGTCTTTCAGAGTCTATGATCCGGACCCATGTCCTCCCGGCCAAGATTCTGAAAACTTTAGAGATCCTGACCTCGGTCGAGATTTCAAAAAACTAATGTCTTAATTGTGGTTAGCACTTCAGATGACACCCTTGCAGGAAAACCTCTGGATTGATGAGAGTAGAAATGTGCCAATGAATAGAGCCTCCACGCTGACGAAATCTCTCGTTGGGACCACATGGGGAACTTGGATAGGTCGTTTCGGATCTTTCTTATGAAGTGCGGTAAAGCAGCGTT
The DNA here is from genome assembly GCA_947396885.1 of Heligmosomoides polygyrus polygyrus. Taxonomy (NCBI): domain Eukaryota; kingdom Metazoa; phylum Nematoda; class Chromadorea; order Rhabditida; family Heligmosomidae; genus Heligmosomoides; species Heligmosomoides polygyrus. The sequence continues at coordinate 61,667,190 of OX377203.1, forward strand.
GCCAGGGAGTCGAACCACAAGCCCTTTCCTCCAAACACCACACCGCTTGCCTGTCCCATGCTCCTTCACTGCTCGGACACCAACAGCGTTTGCGATCTAGTTTAGGGGAGCGTTGTCGAGGCAAAGTGGAGTAAACATAGTCCTTCGCCACTCCGCTCCTCGATGGGCGCAGCAGTCAGGGAACACAGACTTTGAATCAGCGCTTGAAGTTGCATCTCATGGTAACATCTCTCGAAGCCCCACTGCGACCTACAGGTAAAATATGTATACAGCGAAAATCTTTCGAAATTTGAGGAGTTTAGTCCACGTTTTGCTAGAGCCGAAGTGACCAATTTTCGTGTCATAGAACTTCATGAACTGGTTCTCGGAAACTTTTAGTGGGAAAAATTAAATCGAAATTTAGTTTCTGCGTTAGAAAGAAACAAGTGCTCCGACACGCCTAACGGCGTGTCTCGCACTTGCGCGCTTCGCGCGACTTTGCAACATCACTGACCTACGGAGAGAGTTAGTTTCGACGGCCAACCCAAGGGCCAAGCACTAGCGAGTAGTGGGACGTGGCTAGAGACGAGATAGATAGAAATGATTTATTAAAAGCGCCAAGTACAAAACACGAACAAATAGAATCAGAAACATAATAGAGACGGCATCGACGCAGTCGCAACGGAGACAGCCTGGTCCTCGCTCCCAGAAAGATCTGGAACAAAAAAGTGACTACTTTCTCGCTCTTGTCGGCGGCGTCCCCCTTTTCCAACGCGCGCCAAGGTGCGCACCACCACGCATGGTTTGACCCACGATCTCTCACATCACACACTTAGCTCCTTCTACAGCAACTCCCTCTCAACAAAAGCAGTTCTTGTAAAACTTAAACGCCTAGGATTTACTGTGAAGTTTATTGGCATTGAACCGTTCACCACTTCCGTGCGTTCATCATAGACATTCTCTTCGGACCGTCCAAAAACGTCATTGGTTTGTGCTGCGCAGTAATACTGCCCTCAGGTGGCTCTGCAACCGTTCTCATGCCCAACAGCTCGTGTTTCCGGATATCGTTGACACGCCTTCTGAATCCGGACGCCAGGTTTCCCCTCACTCGGTTCTTATTACTGGATCTAATTGCTGGTCTGCCTTTACTGGTCTCCCCCCCCCCCCCCCACTTCCTTCCCCCACGTTCCTGGTCCCAACTCCTGTTCCACTTCCTCGTTTCCACTTTTGATTCCCTTACAGGTCTCTTCTTGCTGGTTTCCCCGTCCTGGTCCCTCCTCCAAGTTGTTCCTTTCCTTCCTGGTAGCTCTGCTGGTCCTCCCTAAAGGTCCACCTTACTTCCCTCTCCACCACCCCTTATTGGTCCTCCCATGCTCACTGTAGACGTCAGTGACACGTTATCGGAATCAGGGCGCTCAGAAACGCGCGCAATTGCCGCTGTGTTAAGCAGGAGGAGGCCGCGTTTCCTCGGCTGCAGCAGCACCCCATCTGAATGCGGCCGCTTGTCGCGCGACGACGCTGACACTTCTTCTGACTCTAGACGCTTGTAGTGCACGTAGGCGGCACTCTTCTGGATTCAAACGCCCAGAAACGCGCGCAGATGCCGCTGCTTAAGCAGGAGGAGGCTGCGCTTCCTCTGCTGCTGCAGCATCCCATGTTGAACGGCACATTTTGTCCGCGCGGGGTTCGATGAGGAGTATCTCACACAGGTTTCTAACCTCACCATCTACAGCGCCTCACCATCTACAGCGAGGGCAACTCAGTTATATACATAGTGGTAGATTATCTCAAAACAGACCAGTAATATGCTGACGCGTGACACTTTAAGATAGGGATAAAGAGCCTCAAAATTACGAGAAGCCTTGCAGAGAATAGACAGTCATGCAGAGAAATAGATGGAAGCAAAGGCCAAATAATTTCTCCATAACTTAGCGCAGTGTTTGAGGTATTGGAATGTATTTTGATGAGCCGCCTCCTTGCATAATAAAAAGGGAAGTCCACTTAGTCTGCACTGCACAATCTGGCCCTTCGAAAAATGGTGGTGTCGACGTCAGCCCCCAATTTCTTGGTTTAGTAGGAAGAACATTTTCTTTAAAAGTCATGTATGATCCAGAGCGGACCAGATCATTAACACACCATGATTTGCGAAAAATCTGTGGAAGAACTAGCATCCCCGAACCATCGCGTTTCTTCTAGGTCACATTCAATTGCCATCCTTGGTATATGATGGATCACTGCTAACCTGGTTCACATTAGAACGCTGGAATCCAGAAAGAAAACTAACAGTTCACAGGAGTCTGAGAACAAAGTATGAAAATCTGTTGGAAAAATAAAGGGTTCCTGCGCGGCAACTCCAGACAGCACATTGTCAAACTCCTGTAGGCTTGGATTTGAAGGTTATGTCTTATTCTCCTTATTCTGGGAGCATGTCGCCTGCAAACCGTTATGTTGTTGAATTTTTGGAAAGCTTTCAGAGGAGCATTACATCTCATCCCATCGCATTACAACAACAGCGTAGTTATTCTGAAGCCAAGTTAATTCGTCGTTAAACGACTGCTATGCTTTGATTGCTGTATATTGACAGGTTATGGGTGAACATTTGGCCGACAGCGAGTTGGACCGTTCGCTTTTGGCCTGGCAAGAGGTTATCCTTGCAAGGCGTGTGGATTTCGGCATTTAAGAGGCTGTGCCCATCATCCACCATCTGGAACTTCACCGTCAACCGTCAGGAAAGTGTTCGCTGCACTCAAGAAGTTTGGAATTGCTTCTGAGAGACCAAAAGGTGGACGTTCTCGAACTGTGACCACCCATCGCATCCGTGGAATGATCCGAAGAAGAATCGACCGAAACCACTAACTGAGCACTAACAAGGTCGCTATGGACCTCGGAACTGCTCTATCCAGTGTCCAGAGGATCAAAATTCAGGAGATGAAACTCAAAAGTTCCAGGCTGACTCGAGGACAGTCCTCCAATGTTTCCGAGGCCAGCAGACTTGAAAACGCTAAACAGCTATTGGCCCACTTCCAAGTGCGTCACTTCTCTGACGTGGTCTGGACAAACGAGAAGATTTTCACTATTGAACCTCCTCCAAACCGTCAAGCAATTGCTTCGAGTGGCAGAAATCCCTAAAACGTCACCTGGCTTCAAACCGACTTTTCCTAAAAGTGTCATGGTTACGGCTGGTGCGACGTCCGCTCGTAAAACTCCGTTGAGTTCATTGAAAGAATTGTGAAAATTAGTTTGCCGGTCTACCCGCGAGAAACAGAAGCCAGTGCATATCGCCTTTCTCGACTTGGAGAAGGCCTTTGACGCGTGCCGCGTGAAGTGATATGGTACGCCTTGCGACATCATGGAGTTCCTGAAGAGCTCATAGAGTGGGTGCGAATCCTCTACTCTTGTCCAAAGAGTCGAGTTCAAGCTGCAGCTGGAACCTCGATGGAGTTCCCCATCTCTGTCAGGGTACACCAGGGTTCTGCGCTTTCTCCACTCCTCTTTGTTGTCGTGATGGACGCCATTATACGGGATCTTCAGAAGTCAGTCCCCTGGATACTGCTCTATGCTGATGACGTAACGCTCGCTAACGAAGATAAAGATGAACTCGAGCGAGAGGTGCAAGCTTGGTGTGATCGCTTGGAGCAGTTTGGACTTAAATTGAACGTGAAGAAGACCGAATATCTAACGACGGACTTTACTGAGTCCAGCTCAATCAAAGTTAACGGCATCGAGCTCCCACGCACTTCGGTTTTTAAGTACCTGAGATCAGCAGTAGCATCCGACGGCAATCTGATGACTGAAGTGAACTCACGCGTGAGTGCAGCTTGGTCCAAGTGGCGCTCGTTGACTGGCGTGCTCTGCGATAGGAAGATACCAGAGCACCTGATCTACAGAGCAGTGGTCCGGCCTGTAGCAATGTACGGCGCTGAATGTTGGCCTGCGAATAAGGAAGTTGAAACGCGCTTCAGCGTCATGGAGACGAAGATGCTGCGCTGGACGGCCGGGGTCACGCGCGTGGACCGCATCCGAAACGATGCCATTCGGCAGAAGTTCGGTGTCGCGCCGATAGCCGACAAGATACGCGAAGCTCGCTTACGGTGGTACGGCCACATTCTGCGTGGAAAGGAAAACAGCGCCAAGATAGGCCTTAATTTCGAGGTAATTGGAAAGCGTCCTAGAGGGCGTCCGAAGCAGCGCTGGTCTGATACGTTACATACGGACTTGAAGGTTGCTGGTGTCCACCCTGATCTAGCGCTGGATCGGGAAAGGTGGCGTCATGACACCAGAATAGCGGACCCCGCTACGAAGCGGTACAGACGCTGAAGAAGAAGAAGAAGAAGAAGAATAGGTTCGGCGGTCTACCAAAGGACTGTGCCGATGGATAATTTGTTGACCTGAGCCACTCAACACTTTGCAGGTCGCCCGTTTATCCTCCAACAAGAGTGGAGCTCCGTTCCGCGGCTCAAAATCGACAAAAGTGGTGCTGGACGCCCATTTTACTGGATACGTCAGGAAGGATTTGTGGCTTGTCAATCCGATTGACTTCAGTGTCTGGGGACTTCCGCAGAGCAAGATCTCCTACACCTCTGTGGATGGTCTGAACGTCTCCCTTCAGAAGGCATGGAAGGAAATCGAGACTGACTACCTGCGTCTCCGGGATCAAGTGTCTGACGGCCTGTGTCCATGTCGGTGTTTCCATTTTCGAAACCCCTTGTAAAACTAAATCTCATGCTTGCTCTTCATCGTTTGATAAAGTTGGCTTAATTATCAGGAGCCCGTTTTTTTTTTGGTGAGCAAATTAGCGTGTCCTATACTTTTCGGCCACCCTGTAGTAGTCTTCATAACCGCACAAACAATCAGTAAGGTTGGTGGCTGCTTAGCGCCTACAGATACCGTCCGAAAATATTCCTGGTACTTTTTCCTTTTTTCCTTTTTTTTCCTTATTCCTTATTTCCTTACTAAGTGTATGACGTAAGCAGAATTATCGTTGCTGCCACTGAGCAGTTTTCAGTATCTCTATCAGCCTTTCTAGCATTGCGCACTTGTCTGCTCTTCTTCTTCTTCTGCGTTTGTCCCGCATCGTAGCGGGGTCCGCTATTCTGGTGTTATGACGCCACCTTTCCCGATCCAGCGCTAGATCAGGGTAAGCACCAGTATTCTTCAAGTCCGCATGTAACGTATCTAACCAGCGCTGCTTCGGGCGCCCTCTAGGCCGCTTTTCTATAACCTCGAAGTTAAAGCCTATCTTGCGTACGCTGTCTTCCTTTCCACTTGTCTGTTGTGGTGGTAAAAAATAGGGCTCTACTTACTTTTCTTCTTCGATCGTAACTGCCGACGTCGGGTGCACAAATGTCTGACAAGGAGAGCCTCTAGAGTGGCCATGAGCTTTTGCGATGCGGTTTTTACAGGTTTAGGGTCCCGTGTGTTGAGTCCAAAACCATAGTTACTTTTTTCGGAATGCTCTTCTGTGGTCGAAAAAAACCGTCTGGACGCGTGAGCGCGCAGTTCATAACGCCCTGCTGCCACCTGGTCCGATGTGGTTCGTTGGCGTAGTGGTAACAGTGTCGCCTCTCAGGTGCACCGAGCGGGTTTGATGCTTCGGTCCCCGGTGCCGCAGATGTTTTTGCACACATCAGGTCGTTATTATTATGGGCTTGCGTGACCACAGGAGTCAATTTGTACACGATTAATGCTTTTATTATTTGAATCTAGCCTTTTTGGGCTTTCGTTTGAGTTACCTCTCAATGGATCGTATTTGCACTATATCATTCTATTGAATCGCTAACATAAAATTCTTGCTGACATAAAGTAACTCAATTTTTGAAAAGAAATCCATTTTCTCAAAGGACAAGCCAGCTTTCTATAGGTATATTGCCTCTTGTACAGAAAATGATAACTTTATTCCAAATCTAAGGAATGAAGAGGGTGTTTCTATTTCCTCAGCACGTGGTAAAGCTAACCTTCTTGCAAAGGAGTTTCAGAAGGTCTTTAACCAATCCGCTTGCAGTAGTTCCGCGTTTTTCCCCTCCCAGGACAATGCATTACCTAGTTTCCCCCAAATGGGGCCTACGCTGTGGTTTCATAAAGAGGAGATTTTCGACATATTAATTAAATGGCCTAAGTCTTTCTCAACGTCCCCGGATCATCTACCATTAACGTTTATCAAACATGTGGCGGATTATATTGCTTATCGATTAGAACTAAATTTCAATTTGAGCTATATGAGAGCTGAGGTTCCTACAAGGTGGAAACATGCCTTTATTACGCCAATTCGCAAAAAGCCACCATTCAATCAACCGGGTAGTTACCGGCCTGTCAGTATAACCTCTGTATTCGTTAGAGCTTTTGAAAAGATTGTAGAGAAACATATGCTGGATCATATTGAAGAGCATAACATCATCTCTAAGGACCAGTTTGTATTCCTGAAACAACTCTCGGTGGAAACAGCTGTCCTTTCTGCTCTAAACGAGTGGACTAAATCTATGGACCGTAGAAAACGCACAGATATTGTATTTTTTGACTTTTCAAAAGCCTTCGACAAGGTTCCTACAGAAAAATTATTGTACAAGATGGGAAAGGTAGGCATACATCCTATGATTGTAGACTGGATAAAGAGTTTTCTTACGGGCAGAACCTATCAAGTCAGAGTAGGAGGAGAGTATTCATCGGTTTATTCTGCGCCCAGTGGTGTTCCACAGGGTGGAGTACTATCGCCATTACTTTTTCTTTTGTATACGTATGAGATTCCTGATTCAGTTCAAAGGTTTGGAGTTTCCTGTAAAATATACGCCGATGATATAAAGGTCTATAGAGAAGTCGACAATCAAGAAAGCTCCTGTGATGTCCAAGCGGCTATAAATTTTGTAGAGAATTGGGCAAGCACCTGAGAACTACCCCTTTCGGCTGAAAAATCTCGTGATTCAATCTAAATCTCAAAGTCACCGTCCAACATACACACTCAACGGGTCAATTTTGGAGCAACTTACAAGTGCACGAGATTTTGGGTTCCATTTCTCGAGTAACCTAAACTTCGAGCATCATTATAAAGCACTTGTAAAGAAGGCTAACTACCGAATTTATAACTTGTTTAAGGTACTGATAACCAAAGATCAACCTTCTTTTGTGAGAACCTACAAATCTTACGTAAGGCCCATTGTAGAATGTGGTGTCTCAGTTTTCAGTCCCTGTCAAAAGAAGGACATAAAACTCCTTGAAAGTGTTCAGAATAACTTTACCCGTAAGCTTTTTTCTAAAGTGTCGTGGTCTAAATTACGACAATATTCCGAGTGGGTCTGACAGGGCCAAAATGCTCGGGTTGTCTAGCCTTGAGACTAGACGAAAGCGAGCAGATTTAGTTATGTTGTTCAAAGTTCTGACAGGAAGGCTTTCCATTGACCCAATTGGGTTTTGTGGCACCCCTTTGACGACTGACAGAAGAGGACATCTCCGACTCTACCTGCCACTTCCAATGTCAAAAGTGAGGTCAAGTTTCCTCATTCACAGGAGCGTCAGAGAGGTCAACATCTTGCTTTCGGAGAACGAGAACATTGTTAATATGTCTCTATCCTCTTTTAAACGTTTAATTGCACTAAGGTTTCGCTAGGCTTATTTTTTGTTTGTTATATGTTATTGTTAGAATCTTACCGCATGGGATTGTTATCCGTGCCTTGTAATAAATAAATAAATAAATAAATTTTATTGCTGACAATGATAACAACAATTTTGATATAGAACTATGAAACATTTAAAACATTATCGCTTATCACACCAGCAGCATCTTGAAAACGCTAGGGACGAACAATCCTCCTCTCCCTGACACGGCATCATTACTTCTTCTTCGTTGAAGGCATAATCGGTAGGCGTAGAGAAGGGCCCCGGGTGATCATCAACTTATCCAGCCGCCACCCAAGCGTATGCCAGACATGGCTGGAATACCGGAGCGCAGAACTGCCGGTAGGTCTGGCTTATAATCTGCAATTGAGCAAATGCGTGCGAAAGGAATCCAGTTTGTACGATGTTCTATGCTATTTACTTACTTTCAAGATGCCATTTCTACTATGTAGCAAATTCCGGATGATGCTGTATCACATAATCGTGCACCCGGCGGGTGAAAAGGACGTTTTATTGTTAATGTCAAATTCTTACCGGTATCAAACCAAATTCATACTTATCCCGTGAAGTTTATGTGTTTGTGTGCACATAAACTTTACGGTATCGTTGCTGACGTGGTACAGTGCAAATACGATCCATTGAGAGGTAACTCAAACGAAAGCCCAAAAAGGCTAGGTTCAAATAATAAAAGCATTAATCGTGTACAAATTGACTCCTGTGGTTACGCAAGCCCATAATAATGACGATCTGGTGTGTGCAAAACATTGGCGGCACCAGGGACCGAAGCATCAAACCCGCTCGGTGCACCCGAAAGGCGACCCTGTTACCACTCCGCCAACGGACCACATCGGACCAGGTGGCAGCAGGGCGTTATGAGCTGCGCGCTCACGCGTCCAGACAGTTTTTTTCGACCACAGAAGAGCATTCCGAAAAAAGTAAGTATGGTTTTGGACTCCCCACACGGGACCCTACATCCTGTAAAAATTGCATCGCAAAAGCTCACGGCCACTCTGGAGGCTCTCCCTGTGAGAAATGTAGACTTTCCACCTCTGGTCAGTTGAAATTCCAAGTGGAGTTATGGCGTAGCCAGTCCGCAACATCGATTGCGATACAAATCAAGCTCCGGTAACAGTCGAACTCCAGGTCTGCTAGTGTCGGTTCATCTGTCTCCTGATTATCCCATCACCGTAACGTGGAATCAAATTGCCGTCCTCCGAGGCTCAGAGTATTCGTCGTAGGACTCTCTGATTTGCTCGCCTTTGGGAAGAACGTGGGAAGTTTTAAGAGGCTTGAAAACCGCGGTTAGGAGGAAGATGTTCTTTAATAAAGTCCTCTTTCAGGTAATGAACGTAAATGGACGCCTAATGCTCCGTCGCGATTGCTTCGTGAGAGAAGTGCCTACGCCTGGCTACACTGTGTTTTCTCACTTGAGCATCACACAAAGCGACGTGATATACGCGATCGCTTCGGGACCGAAGAGGGCATCATGTGTGCTGCGAATCGATGTCTCCTACGAAGTAAGTCCTTTCAGCCAGAATAAAACCGAACTCCAACGCGCTCACTGCTGCTTTAGGGGCAGGAGCCAGTCATCAGCGTCGTGCGTACTGCACGCGACGACAAGGACATTGACGCACTGGATATCTCTGAGCCGGAGCACCTCGAATTCCAGTCGGACGGAGTGCCCATCTCTGCCTGGTTTTACAAACCTAAGGTGTAGTGTCTGTGGTGTGGTGTGCACATAATGGCAAGCCAGGTCTAGCGAAAGCAGCAAAGTGTTGACAACAGCTGAAATACTCCTCCATAAAATGCCAGCCGAACACATTTTGCGGATGAAAGCCAAAAGCTGCACACACTGTAGTTGTTTTCAATTGCCCTATTCGAATGATTTTCATTCGAATAGGGCAATGCACTTCGAAGTCGAATGCTCCAATTCGAATATTCGTTTTCCGAATGTATTCGAATTCGAATATTTGGAAAATCGCGCTTTTCGAATGTAATCAAATTCGAATATTCAGAAAAGTTGCAGTTTTCCAATATATTCGAATATTTGAAATTTGTAGGCTTTCGAAACCGTTCGAATATTCGAAAAAAATCGAGAGGACAACTGTACTGCACACGTTCAGAGAGAAAGCTTGAGGATTAGGGAGCAACTTTTTGTCAGGAAATGCCTCTAGCTTCCCAAGGAATTTTGGACAGAAAACTACGTCGTATGAAAGAGCTTAACACACTGAATACAAATATACAGACCAAATTTGTTAAATGGATCGCATCCCGAGCGCGACATCTTCCGGTCGCTGTCAAGCTTTCGCAAAATTTGACCTCCCAGAACTTGCGTAAGAGCTCTACTTAGCAGATTTGTTTTATATATTGTAAACAGTGTTTCAAGCTCTTCCATCTGGCAGGTGGCCTTCTGTCAGAAGTTCCATGGGAAGCTGCAGGCATTTCCTAGTTAGATCACAGAAGGAGAGGGGATGGGGGTTCCACGCTATGGAATCATATTAGATATGGAGGAGTCTCGTAGCATCGTTCTAAAAAACTAATGCCTGGTATCCCTATGCTTGATCTCGCATCCGTGCTTTGGCATCTTATTTGTTCACCACAACAATGCTAGTTTAGAACCGCAACTACACGGCTCCAGCCGGGACGCTGCCACCGGTTGTAGTAATGGGTCACGGCGGACCAACTGCCATTGCACTCGACTGCTTCGACCTCAAGAAGCAGTTCTTCACCTCAAGGGGGTTCGCTGTCCTTGACGTGAACTACCGCGGCTCCACCGGATTTGGAACATCGTTCAGGAATATGTGAATGGTTTTCCTACTAACTGCTTTTACTAGGCTCCAGTCAGAGAAAAACGACATAAGGATCCGCAGCTTTTGAGCAAGTGCTGCGAGTTGAACAGCTTTTTGTCGCTGAATCATTGCAAGCGCACTATTCATTGGAGTTCAAACATGGCACAAGTGTTGCTGCACCCTGGCCGTCAGCGAGTCCATGTGCGTGAGGCTACAGGGTACCATATTAGGGGAATTACTTTTCGGTATTTAGCGGGCTGGTGCCCGCATCGAGAGAAACGAACGCGCTAAGTACCAAGTTTTCCTTTCGTAATCTTTACCTCGTCTTCGGTGGTCTCTTCGCTGCGCTCTGTCTTAGTTCCTTGAAGACTTTTCATGCACTCAAGCTAACTTATACTTTGTTCTACGTTCATAAAGAAGTTAATTCACCTCTTTATGTTGAAACGCCAGTGGGGAGTGGCCGATCGAGATGACATGATCGCCGCCGCTCGCTCGGCTATCGCCAGACGGCTCATCGACAGCGAGAAAGTGTGCATCGTAGGAAGTTCGGCAGGCGGGTGAGTCTCTCAGTGGTTAGCAATTCCTTCCCCTCGCTAATGCTGGGACTAACAGAACACTGCCGACAAATTCATTCCCAGATACCTCGTCCTTTCCGCTCTGATCCACTCGGACGTCTTCAAAGCGGCAGTATGTCTGTACGGTGTGGCAGACCTTGTCGGACTGGCCAAGGTTAGTGAGCCTAACTGTGTGACCTGTTCCCTTCCACCTGACAGTGAGGCGCATCCATTCTCACTCTACCGCTAGTTTGCTTCCTAACTGGCGTCACAGTTTAGTATTACGCAGGCACAACATCACCATTGTATTTTCCTCAGCGCAGTGGCAAGGCTGAATGTGCTCCTGGTTCGGCAGCAGCGCGGTCGGAGGCGCCGGCTGTCACATGCACCACAAATCGTGCTTCTAGGTTCGTATTCCGTCCAAGCCAACAGAGCCCTTCATCCCTTTGGGGTTGGTGTAGACTTGACTGGAATGGGAGCAGCACAGCGTTGTCCATTGGCTTTCGCCGCAAGTCATAGTGCATGCATTGCGACTTGTGTAGATGTCATCTCTAAGATTAGTATCGCGCTTGAGGATTGACGTGAGCAAGAACTGCATAGGATAACTAAGCATTGTTTCAAAAATTCTGGCTCTGTATGCTTCATGGTCCCAAGGCCTTTTCATCAGTCAGGAATCGAAGTTCATAGTATTATGTTTAAGTGGTCAGTATTTAGGTAGCCCGAACCTATCAACATGGGCTCAACGTACCCTGTAATAATGTTCAGTTTATCTTTCCTAAGCTTTGTCCGAGGTGCCCTGCACGCATACCATCTAGCTTTATACGAAAAAAGGAAGGTGAATTAACGAGTTCCAATCGTGAAATGGCTGTAGCCTGAAAGCTAAGCCATTTCCCGGTTAACTTGAGCACCTAAGGGTATCGACTGCGGGTAAACTTCTAGACTGCAAATCTATGGCTACGACCAAACTGAAGATCGTCTAATAAGGGCAGCTCTTTCTCCAGGATACGCACAAGTTCGAACGCGGATACAACGAGCAGCTAATTGGCAGGTATCCCGAGGAGGAAGCGGTCTACAAGGTGAACAGGGCTCCTCAGCAGCCTCCATCTGTTGTCGAAAGGCCCCTGACGTTTAGGAACGCAGCCCGATCAGTCATGTCGACCGTCTAGCGACACCGATCGCCTTCATTCACGGCAAGGAAGACACTGTGGTACCTGTCAGTCAAAGCATTGAAATGCACGAGAAACTGCGACACAAGGGTATCACCACCGCGTTGATGCTCTTCGACGGTGGGTCGGACTCCCATTCCTGCTAGAAATATAGGTTCTAGTTTGTTTTTCAGACGAAGGGCATGGATTCCGCGGAGCAGACGCAGTCAAACGTAGCTCAGAGGCGTCCTATGTCTTTCTGTGCAAGGTGTTGGGGATCACGCCGTCAATTTCGTCCGATGTGAGCGCAGAGAGCATTAGTGCTCGGCGATGGGACTTGTTTTAGCGCTGTATTTCAGATCGAAATTGCGAATTCGAAGTGACCGAAGCACGAACTTCCTAGGATGATACAGACAAAATCCGTCGTCTTCTGGAATAAAAATTCTAACCGTATCAACGCGAGATGTAATGCTAATATTGTCCTGCTTGTCTTGTTCTTAGGTCTTGCTCTATGCAGAGATTTTTTCCAGGCTTTCGCTATAGGAATAGGGATATCCGATCTTGACCGACTGCCGGCCACCCCTTCTAGGTTTCGCTTTGATTACTCTTTCTAAGGAATGCATGAGACTATAAACGTTATCGGCCCAATGAAGCAACAAGAAATTTACCATAGTAACAGAAACAAGCAACAAAATCTCCACGACAACAACAGGTTGGTGGATGAATATATGTGGATGGCATAAAATAAATTGACAACAGAAATTTCTGGAGTTTCAAAGAGAAGAATGCCATTTCCTTTAAAGTGAGAATGACTAGAGTGCAAGTTCGGCAGAGCGAGCAGCAACGCCTGACCTCATCTCGTCATCTCAGCATCTTCAGCTTCTGACCTTATCGAGCCGACATATAGGGCTACTGTAGATCATTCCCAGGTCAACTTTGGGGCCGAACATGTCGCGGATGTTGTTGATGCCGTACCGAATCATTGTTGGCCTGAAACTTATCATGTTGGTGAGTGATTTGAATGTCGAGGTCACGTGTTTTCGAGAAACAACGCCCTTTTACGTCACGCCTAAGCTTCATCTGACTGGGTCTGCAACACGGTGCAACACCATGACCTTCGAGGCACGATGAATGCACATGAGGATAGCCATGCTGCCAACAAAACCTATAAACATAGGACTTGCCGCTCCAGTGACAGTCCGTAACCAGCCACGTTGACATCTGGCGGAAGTCCCATTGGTAGAAGCATTTCAGGTCGGAACATACCAGAGTTGCCGATCTAAAAATTGTACAGTCACCGCTTTAAGCAGCAAGTATGGATTAAAATATGAAGGTATCTTCGTTGTCAAACAAAGCAGCAGTGTATTTTCCGCGCCGAACCTTCTTTATATCACTTACATTTCCTCCAGCTTTATGGTACACCCACCTCAACCCATTTCTTCAGTCCCTCGTGGTAAGCGAATATTTCCATTGAAGGCTCAGTGTATGGATTATAGGTTGGTTTGAAGCGCAAATTTTCAATTCCTGAAACATACCTTTCAGGTTCCCATTTTCATCAACGGGAAATAAACACTACATGTGTATTACCAAGTTTCTTAAAGAATTCCGTGAAGACTCCTATCAGGTGAGCAAGAGACAGATTCTTCTCGGCAATTACCCCCTCAACCTGCAAAAAAAAAACTTACCATTAAGTCGTGGTAAAATCAAACGAGTTTAAAGCACAAAACGGCAGAAGTTTTCACCTGATGGAATTCAGCCAAATGGGTGGCGTCGAGCGTCTCGTTTCGGAATACTCGATCAATCGAGAACATTCGCGTCGGTTTAAACCCCTAAATGCATCTTTAGTCAATTCCTAGCCATATATTCTTCTTTACACGGTGAGCGTACAGACTTCTTCGGATACGGACGCACAATCCAACATTAATACACCACTCACGATCCCCATTCAAACACATCCCTGTCACCGTCGCGAAGATCCAACTACTACAGCCGAACGGATTGGATTGAGAGCTGTGATGTTGCAAAAGCTCTACGGCAAGACTGTGAGTCACCAATTCTCGAAAATTTCAATTCCGCTGCTTCTTGCAAGCACATCGCAACAACTGCTTCTTCAAGATTAACTGTGGGACTATTCGAAGGATTTTTGGTGGTTTAAAGAGCACGATAAGAAGCCAGAGAATCAGACCTTTCAAATCAGCTCAAAACAGTGAATAATGCTCATATAAACTCTCAAAAAGGGACTTCGCACCGAAACATAGGTAGTAATTACAACAACGTAATCGAACCTCTTGTGCGAGCTTATAGAGCTGCCGTGCAGACACCGCAGTCGTATGCGTTCGCAGGACATTCTTCTGTGCTTCTTCAATTTTCCAATCATAATTGTATCTAAACTGTAGCTCTAAGTAGTATTAGTATTCTTTACATACATTTAATTGAAGGGGGATCAGTGAAGGATGAAGCCAACATTAAATTTACAGGTATTAGGTTGGTGCATAAGTTCTCGGACATTTGATCCCTCCTGAATTGAAAGCGCATTTTCCCGCCAAATTTCTCACATGTATCAACGCGTAAATGATCGATCGATAGAGAAAGGAAAGGGCTACAAAACTGTTCCTAACATTTACTTCTGCGTTGTTAACGTCAGCTATTATGGCTAAGCAATTCATCCCAACTGAGACGCATATTCGGCACGTCATGTTATTCCTGCATCAATCTGGCCTCAATGCCAACACAAGTGAAGGTGTATTTTCAACACGACAACGCTAGACCGCATATTGCTAGAGCGATGGCGGCTGAGTTGGCGGACTAGGGATGGACCGTTCTTCCACATCCACCTTACTCACCAGATCTCGCTCCTTCTGATTATCATTTGTTTTCAAGCCTTCAACGCTATTTGGACGGCCAGCAATTCGCGGAGGAACCGAGAGGATGTCAAGGAGGCACTGCTCACATTTTTCGAATCACAACCGGCCACGTTTTGGAGAAAAGACATCCATGACTTACCAGCACGTTGGCGAAAGACAATTGATGTAAAGGGTGGTTACTTCAAATGATTTGATATTGTTGTTCGTATGTTGTGATAATGAATATTTCATGCTCCAAATGTCCGAGAACTTATGCACCAACCTAATACTTAGTGAAATCAAACACTTGATCGGTCTAACAAGTGCAAAACACTGCCTGCTGCCAAGACTTGAGATTTCCAGCTTAGCATATCAAAATCGGCTGTCTACGCTTACTACCGTAGTCCAGTAAGAATCTGAAATTGCACGGATCTGAGATTCAAAGAAGCTGAGGAACCGCTCACAACAAATTGGAATCCTTATCCACAAACTCAGAAATTCGCGTGTCGTTAGCTTACAGATCACATGCCCGCTCAATACTGTACTACGGCATCACTCCGTCCTCACCCTGACCTTTCCACACAAACGCAGACTTCGTGCCAGGATCAAGTGTGGGGTTCCAGATCTGCCTAATATTTACGGCCCTCTTCGGAGCAGATTTGCTCTACTACACCCCGCCCTCTTCGTCTCCAGGTTTATCGTGCTGACTGGTTTTCGATTTCTAGCTTTTTTGGTGATTTTTGTATCTCCTAACAAGTTGTCTTTCCAGCTATGACTTCGACGTTGTGGAAATTCGCGCTCTTTTGTTTGCTGAAGTTGCTAATAACATGGAACTGAATCATCTGAAGTTTTGAATGCTGATTGTCCTTCAGCTGAAAATAAAGATTTTCTACGGCAGTCTTAAGAAGGACCAGTGCTGGTTCAATTTTCGGTGAAGTTAATACATCATGTGTGGGTAGATAGACCGCGCTCGGGCCCTGTCAAAAGGCGTGGTCTGGGTGGGAATTGGGCTATACAAGTCGCCGATGTGAACTTGGAGACGTTCCACCTTTCTGTGGAGTGTTTTGAAAGCGACCTGACCAGATCACTCCTGGCCCTCATCGCCGCCTTTCCTCTGCCTACCAGCGCTGCTCGCCGCATCCAACCGACGCTGACGCCGATCCCTCTTTTTGTGTGATTTCTTATTTATTCGGTTGCGTTAATAAATCGTTATAATTCACTGGAGAAATGGTCTGGAAGAGGAACCGGTCAAGTCGGACGATCTGTCTGATTCACGCGGTGTGGTCGAACCTCGCAGTCCAGCCAACCCGTTACACATGGCGCGACACTTTTTTATATCTGAACGAGTGGAATATTGATCTGAAACTAGACTATAGAATTTCTATGTTAATGGCTGATGGTAAATTTAAGCGTTTTTTGAACATCTACAATTGTTTTACAATGTATAATGGTTTTCTAAAGTATTCTTCAAACCAATGTGAATCGTAACCGAAGGCTTAGCTTGCCAAGGAAATACATTTTTCTAGCTTAAGGAAACAATTTTAGGAGGTGAAATTTCACCCATGACATTTCGATCCCTGATTCTTACACAAAAAACCAAGTCCTTCTGCAGCGATCTTCGACATGATCAGGGGAGGTCTCATTGCAAACCCTCGTTTTATGCGAAAACGAATTTTCTATCTGATGTAGTCGACTCCAAGCTTTCCTGAGTGATATTTCTTTTATTTTACAATTATGTCATATTCTTCTACTGCTTAATAATCATGGTTCGAAATTTTGTCTATTACAATTTCACCTCCCAACGTTGTCTCTTTAACGTAGAAAAGTCATGTCATTGGCTACAACTCCTTGATAGAATCGAAAAGGGCTCCAAGAAACCTTTGAAAGCGAGCACTCAAATCACTATTACCAACTAGCACTCGAAGTTTTGAAGAGAACAATTTCAGACCCGCACGTTGCTCCTCCAGGTAGCCATGACATTCTGCTAAAATCGGCAAGAAATTGAATCCGTCCTGATTGATTCGAAAACTGGCCCAGAAAATCTTTTTTTAACTGTATAGCAATTAACATTCAAAACTCTATAAGATTTTCTTTTAAAAAATGTTCTGCCAACTCCATTAATACAATACAAATGGCCCGCTAGCAGCACCTTGTGACCGTTTAATTTTTTGATATCCATGTACATCAGTAGTGAGTTCCGTCTGAGGTTGTTCTGTTGATTGATCTCATGCACGCATACGTAAATAAACAAATGGACAAACCTGATCGGGGCACGGAGTAATGCACAAAGAAAACACAAAAATTAGTTGTGAGCAAACAGGGATCGATAAATTAGGATGAGTATTGCTAAAACTTTGCCTAGGACATGAAAATATGGGTGCAAATACATAAAAAATAAAAACTTCTTGAAGCGCAACGACACAGATGACTGAAGAAAGAGAACCGACACGGGGACTCCTTCGTCAAGACTCCACCTACAGTTAGAGTAGAGGAGTAGCCCGTGTGATAAACAAAATCACACCATTGGGCAATGTTGTGCATTGAAATGAAAGTGGACATACCCAGCTGATCCATACCCTCCTTTAGAATGAACAGCCTTCACCCGTTCAAGGTACTCCATCGGGAACATCGTACTGAGAGCTGGATCTGCAAAAGCATGTATTAGACCTACACAATGGCCTGTCCAACCACTGGTTTGGGATTTTCACTAGTAACTGTTAGCATACGACGACGTTCAGTTGTTGTGAAGCCTACCCAGAACAAAATCATGAGATTCTTGCCTCAAGCGGACAGCACTTAGCAGAAATGGGCAGTGGCAGTGGAGAAATGAAGCAGGCTCAGAGGCCGTTCTACTTCCGTTAACGAATTAGGATTTTTATATATAGTAGGATAGTCACAAGCTCAGATATTTTTTGTCGAAATCCACTTTCTAACAAATACAAACAATCAGTCCGTACCTTTGGCACTCACATGTTCCCTTTTGCGCGACGTTGCTCTACCTGAGTAATCCTGCTTAAACGAAAATTGCAGCCGCAACAGCGCAACCTTCCCGTCAGATTATAACTACAGCTTATAGCTTACGATGAAATGCTTTCGAAAGTAGCACACCACGTAAAACAGCATGTTTAAACCTGCTGAATAAAAAATGAACAACGTCCCTGTGTCTTATTTGAACCTGATGAAGCCCCTGAGCTCCTTTATGAGCAGCTTTGTACCAGGTATTTAGCGAAACAGAGCCACTTGCTAAACGGATATAATAGAAAACTTTTAGTCCCTCAATTTTCAAAATAGTCGTTAAGATTTCGTGTAGTGATAGATACCGGATACGAAAAAAGTGTCGTGCGCGTCTCGCGCAGGATGCTGCTGAGGTTGGAATAGCGCATCGAAGTTCCAGAACGAGCTCTCCACATAGCGATTCGTCGGCATCTCCGAGAAGCCCATCGAGAAGAAGATTTGCCGGAATTCAGAACGAACCTAAAATGTAATCTAAACAAAAGTCTTTGTCAATGACACAAGACTGAATACACACCTCGCACCAAAAAATCATGACTAAAAATTTCATAAATAAATTCATCACAAAATAGGGAGAATGGGGTGAAAGGAAACTACTTGTGGTGAAAAAATTCGGCGTTTAAGAATGAGAAGTTGGATTCATCGGAATGAATGAGGTAATTGCGCATAACATGCGGCAACGGCCCGATGACCAAAGTGACTGTTCGATCACTAAAACGCCTAAATGTCTCAAAACGTTTGACTAACCTTCATTAATGGATGTAGATGCCCACACTGGGGTTGGGCACCAAGAGAGTCGAAGTTGTACTGTTTGAAAGTTTTTGATTTCCAAGAGCCACTGAAACGTGAATAAACTGCTCCAATAGCCCCACACGTCGAAAATCATAGAACGCTTACGTGGTGATCATCTCCGGAGTCAGATCGATTTCTGGTTTGCTAATAGACGTTGTGAAGTTCGGTCCTTTTTTCACGATGATATACTTTGTGATCCTCAACAAATCCAAGGAAGACAATAGCAAAATGACAACTTTGTACCACTTCAGAGCACATGTGCGAATATATGAGCAAGGACGTCCTTCAAGTGCTCACAAATCGGATACGCTTATGCCAACCTTTATCTTTACCCAGTTTGGTTTGGTGAGAGCACGGCATGGAGACGACTACAGTTTAAGGCAGATGGCACCATTCTTGCTAAACCGTCAACACCTTCGCAAACTATGTCAGACTCGTCGGAGGGGATGGGGCAGGGTGTGCGTAATTACGATTTACGATTTTACGATTTACGGCGATTTTTGGCAAAATTTTTACGATTTACGATTTACGACATTTTGGGTCGTAAATCGTAAATTTTCGTAAATGTGACCTTTGATCAAAAACCAACTGGCGCCCAAATTTGTGTGGAGTGGGAGGAGTGGGTTATAAAGATGTGCCCACTCTAATGGTCTCCTCTTATAGCTTATTCCCACTTCCCTTTAGAGTTGATTCTTGATGATCTGATGTGTTACAGTGTTAGACAATACCGTCCTGCGCACAGGCTTCTCGAATCCGACTTTTCTCTTCGCTTAACTAACTTTCCCATTTCACTGACATTGTCAGGGCTCCCGTTCGGGACCGGACAGGTTCAAGGGGAGAAACAAGTGCAACACAATATTAGAAAACAAGTGCTCGGTCACGCCAATCGGCGTGCCTCGCGCGATGTTGCAGTATCACTAAGCTAATGGTAAGGAGAATCAGATCACGCTAGCTGTTCTGCTTACGCAGCTTTCTTCCCTTCCTACCAGTACAAAAGGCAATATTTAAATACTCTAGCGCCAAGTTGACTGCAGACACATTCACTCCTCCTCCTCAAACTGTCAACCTCAGGCAGAAATCGACATGTTCGATAGATACTGAGCGTTTGATCGATTTTGGTGGCACGACGGAAGCCTATTTTGTCAGAACCGAGGATTCCCACCGCTTCTAACGGTATGTTGAACTAAGATTTTCCCACGCGGGACCGCTACAGCAGCGTACCCCACTACTTGTCCCCCTTACTGGGACTCGTCCCCCATTACTTGTACTGGTCCAGCGCTACTGGACCCCTGACTGGACCTGCTTTCCCATTACTGATACTGATCGATGATTTGATCAATATCGATTGATGGCGATCGACACTTCAAAAACGAACTTCACATTCGTGTTCAGTGACCTCGACTACCCCAGGGCTGAAGTTCCCAAACATGTAGAAGACGTCTGTATATTTCTCGCTATCTTCGCGGCCCGTAATTTTCCCTCTGATTTTCCCGTTATTTTTCCCACGATTTTATGACTAACTTATGAGTAATCGATTAGCGGGCTATTATATAGTATAATAAGCTCCTGTCTAGGAGGCAGGAGAGGCTGGGGTTCTCCGTTTCCGGTTCAGAGCTAGCAGGGCACATCGCATTTCTACTGACGAAGGTTGTTCCACTCCAGCCCTCTAGTCAATTTGTTTGCGACAGATACATGCTAACCCTACCGAATAGAATTGACGCAAATTCACGATCGTACATCATTTGTAATTGGAAGCGGGGTCTAGAAATCTGCTACATTCCTATGGAAAGGGAAACTACTACGGTCTCGGTATATGTCTCAAAAACGGGCAGCATTGTGAGATGGGAACGACCCATCGAATCAGACCGCATTGAATGGACATGCCATTCAGAGAGGGCGTCTATGTACAGTCGGTACCGCGATCGGCTGGCAGTGTTCGGTCTGTGCTCGTTATTATTGGCTGGTGCGCTCCCATCTACCAATGCTGTCCTACTTCGCGATATATACCAATGTTTCTATTGGTTTGCATTGTGCCTTATAGGGCTGAGCAAACTGGTATAAAAAGTGCGATAAAGTCGAGCGCGTAGCACTTCAAGAATGGGTCGATCTAGTCTTGACCGTTTCGATCTCCAATTTTGTCGTATTCACCCTATCTAATCCAGTTACGCCAGCTCTGGAACGAACGCAGGCCCTCGGAGAGCAAACGTTCGTTGCAGAGCGGCGAAGGGCGAGTGCAGGGAGTTAATAAATAGTAGAGCAATATTGTGAAGTTTTGGAAATGTTACAAGTGCAGGCTAGAGCAGGAAACCGGCGCGTTGGTCAAGCTTGAAACTTGTTCGGTTTCAATTTTTAGTTTTGACAGCGATTTTTTCGCTGTTGTTTCTGCTAAATCCTAGATTTATATGGAAACGAAAGAATTGTTAGTAAGTTAGGGATTTAATGGATATTCAAACGAGGCAAGTTTTTTTTTTTTTGTTGGAATGCCATGCACAGGCTTAATTTTTGAATTTACAGTTTTTCGACTTTCCTGAAACGTGTAAAGTTTGATTTTAAAGGCGCTTACTAGCAGGGAGCCGTGAGAAAAGAAATAGTTTGATAAGAAAACTGTTCAGCTTAAGCTGAAAGTAACACGACAGTTAAATCAATCCCATCTGGTTAACATTAGCAGAAAAAGCCTCTGGAAATTTAGTTTACTGCACTACAGTCAAGACTCTTACGATTTACGGTTTACGATTTACGACGATTTTTTCGTAATTACGATTTACGATTTACGAAATTTCAAATTTCATTTACGCACACCCCTGGGATGGGGCTTGAAGTATTCATTTCGAGCCGCTACGTGTACCATCCTGAATTACATATACGCGCAATTCTTCCCTGACTCTAGTACTGGAGGGCTGGAATCGAGCAACAAAAACGGAATTGGAGTGGACAACTGCTTCACCAATCTAAGCAATGTAAGATGAGAAGCGACGATCAACCTATTCGTTTGAAGAACCCTTGGATTTAATCCGGCAATCTTGCACGCCAGCTCTCGCATGTCTTCGGACCACATCCCGTCACGTTTTCTATTCGTTGCCTAATCACAACGGCGACCTAATTCTAGCTTTTGAACACTGTTCATGGCTACATCATTATGCCATGAGTTCAAGCGAGGACCAACGTACTCGTCTGTTCGTTGACTTTGTGCCACCAGAAAGGACAGCACTGACTACCTAACGAAGAAACTATGGGATTTCCTAGCAACGCAAATCGGATACTCTTCTGCCGCTACATTTCCCAGAGCCAAATTTGCCATGGATGCTTCACAGGATAGACGATACCATCGCGCGTTGCTCCAAGCTGTGCACAAGGAGAACAACTTACACTTCCGAAACGAGCTTTCGCTTCTTGAGGTCCGTTAAGGCCTTGACGTCCACTTCAGCTCCGTTATTCAAGGCTTTCAGCTGGTTTTGCACCGTGTCCACCACATTGCCACACTTTCGTAACTGAAACGCAAAAAAGATTAAAGCACCGACGAAAGCGACTCTCGGCCAACAAACCCTTACCAAGCGAACAGCGCCACCACTCTTGTCGACACTGATCCATCCATGTGCCAGCGCTTTGCTTATGCCCACTTTTCCGAACGGGAGTTTCTAAATCATGAAGAATAACCATAAGGAATGCAGAGGAGTAGAAACTGTGCCGTTTCCTTCCCTTGACAATTCCAATCCATATTTATTTATTTAAGGTGTAGACGGATGTAGACGTAAAAAAAAATGAATAAAAAACAACACTTAAAGGACGGCACCAATGCGTGCCAACCACACCTTCTTGGTAATATGTAAGCGAAAAATAACAATAAAGCACTCATGACATATTACATTTACATAGTTTCTACAGGTATCTTGACTGCTGTTTATTATATTCCGGATGGATCTAACGTGGGAAAGAATTGGGAAAAAGAGAAGTTGGAGAGGTTCGTAGAGGAACACCTCAAACTAATCTGCCCAAAGAAGTTGAGAACCCAGCAGACAACACCAGCAGGTCACTTCGCTGGAGAGCATAAAAACTATAAAACGTCCTGGCAAAAGTGGAAATTTGAAACTCACAAGGGCTTCAGCATCCCATTGCTCACTAACAACAAGGGCGATACGACAAACTTTACACACCTTGCTGTGATCATTCTATCCTCTTCTTTACATCGAACGCCTTCTGTAGTGATCAGAACAGTGGGTGAGCAAAACTTCGCTATTTATTATACACTTCCCGCTGACGCGGAAGAGAGCAGAGAATATAAAGGTTTACAAGGTTTTTAAAGGTAACCTCCTAATTACCATAGCGCCGAAAATCCTTTACACTCAATATTTCTGCTCTCTATTTACCTCATTTGTTTTGACGGCGCAGCGAGGGTCACTAGTCAAAAGCTCAAAACACTCCAAAGGACGAAGGATGGGAAGACCACCAATGTAAAGACAATCAGCGATTGCAAAAATAAATACAATGCAAAATTCGGGTGAAGACAAAATTTTACCATTATGTCGGTTTGTAGCGCACCATCAGCGCCTACTTGTTCGTAAACTCGATACTCTGCAGACCCGTTCGCCAGCATCTCACTGCCTTCAGCTGTCAACTTCACACTTTTTTCCGATGCATCTGCAGTAGAAATCACCTGAAAACAATGACAAAACGAGAAAATTGTTGAACAGTGACCCCCAAAAAGTTCCGAGGAACAAGCGATAGTGAGATTTAGCGTACAAAAGAGTCCACTGTCTTGAAACCTGTCTTAAAAGCGACTCTTTACTCCACAACTTCCACAGCCTCAGCAAATACGCACTATTCCTAGGCTTACTTATGAATCTACCAAAACCCGCTCGAGAATCAAGATTTAATCTAAAGAATTCATAAAAGAAAAGCAATAAAGCAATAAAGAGTTTCCAGATATTCATAAGCGTACTTCATCATGAGTTAGCAAGCTCTTGATAGCACCAACTACTGCCTGATGGTCGATTCCAATTTCCTTCGATACTTGCAATGTTGTCAATTCCTAAAACAAATGCAATGAAAAAGCTGATGAATCGACACGCATTGAGGCATATTGTGAACTGACCGTGTCGTTACTTTCGTCTAGAGTTTTCAGCACGAACTCAGAAGCTCTCTCGACGTCATCTGCCAGAGAAGCAGCGCTCATGGCGACCTTGCAAAGTTCGACAAATTGCAGAGCAGGGGAGAGAGTAGTGATCAACCCGTGCTAATGAAGTGGGTGAACATCGAGGCGAGAAGAGGAAAGACGCTGTCAAGATGGCTCGTCACAAAAAGCATAGGTAGCGACCAGTTGTCCGCTTAAGGCCCCACACACTTCTGCGGTAACGCCGCGGCCCTATCTTTAACCATAGGACAGGGAGAGGCCTCCTGAGATGAGCACTATTCGATATCACCGGCTGCCGCGTTACGACGTGCCTACTGCCGCGCGCGGCGTCGCAGCGCCCCGTTTATACTTCGTCGTGGCCCCGCAATGAGGCCAAATTGATCGATCGCGTCGCACAATCAATATGGCCACTATACGTGGCGTCGCGTCGCCCTGCGACGAAGTATAAACGGGGCCTTAGCGATTTAGCTCCCTGCTTTGGAGAGCGCAATTCTTACGAGCACGGATTTCGTCTTCAGCGGGTATTTGTAAAGATTGCATTGAGAAAAGAGACGAGCGCCAGGAATGGAAACATTACGGAATTAGCGGGAACCAAAAAGCAACATGGAGGCGAAAATAAAAGAAAACCGCCATTTTCCTAAAAACAATATCAAGATGAGCGCGAGCTTGACTCTTTAAATGTTTACACCGTTGGGATGGTCATCAGCTTCTCTTGTAGCTTGAACTAGAGAAGTGTCTATGGCTTACACGATATGCTGTATCTGTTTTGAGAAACTATCTGCCATACACCTCTCCAGATTGTTTTATTAATGGCGGAAATCCCATAGAAGTAGAACTATGCGGTAGATAGTTGAGAAACTTTCTTGGTCTGCTTTAAACTACCATTTTTAAAGCAGCAATCTCGATTGTTTGACTCGCTAATGCAAGTTAGGTTAGTTCCAAACCTACTTTATCAACTGAGAATTAGATAGTCCAGTTCTCCAAATAACAGTACAAGACTACGTCTTTTGCTCTCAAAAATATCGTTCTAAAGTTTTTGTAGCCAACGTTTTATGTGTTAAGATGTTAGTTGTTGTTGTGTTAAGATTTTCGGTACTATTGTACTTTTGGTACCCCACTTAATCTTGTTCAAAATAGTTCTACTGGGGGTAATCTGCAATGGGAAGAACGAGTATCGTAGTGGTATTCGCGGAAATGCCTTATAAGCGCGTTATATTAAGTTGAAATCGCCCAGGGCCTTGCGAAATAGCGCGCGCTGGTAAGAGATGCAGAGTGTGCGCCTCCTACCGATGCGCACTATTTCGCCGTCTCTAGCCTGCAGCAGAGGTTAGCCAGTGTGCGCACAAGTGCTGATCTCATTCGATCGTTCCCCCGGCCGATCCGTGATCATCTGTTCCCGCGCCCACCTATAAAAGGGCGCCTCACCACCCGACAGTTCGTTCGTCATTCTCCGGATTCCCCCTCCCCCTTTTTTTGTAGTGTTATTGCGTTAGTCGTGATAAACGACTATTTATCCGCCGTTGTTCTCAACACACAAGTAGTCCGGTCGCTGGGCCATTACATGGGGGCCAATCCACCCCGGATTGAGTGAGTGGAGATTGCAACGACGGACTTCGAGCAGCTAGTATCCACGGGATCGCTGCCGAAGGAAGAATAGGGTGGTTTGAACGGAAAGTCGTCACCACCAAATAAGCGAAAGAGGAGATAAGCAGCTAGCATCGCAAGGATCGCTGCTTGGAAAAGGAAAAGGCTGGAACCGCACAGGTCGCCATCTGCAGTGACGGACAATTTATAAGGGCCGCATAAAAGAGCCGGATCGATTGCGGTAGAGAAGGGGCTTGAACCGGAAGGGTCGCCGCCTAGTCGTCAATCAATATCGGATTGCGGGAGTCTGGCGTAACACACATCGATCTAGAGTACCCTAGGACTTGGAAAAGTTTCTGATTTACTCGAAGCGTGTCGGGTACTCGTTATTTCGCCACTCTTATTTCGATTTCGTCCGTTGCGATTACAAGTCGCGTGAATAGCCTAATATCTGAAAGCTGATTGCAGAATGTCGGTGTTCGACGAAGATACATTGCTCAGATCACCAGCCGACGACGACGCAACAAGAGTAACCGGCGGAGGGATCGAAAGCACCGAAGAGGGAGTAGCGGCAACAAGCGAAAGAAATGTAAGTGATGAATTAGAGAGAATTTGTAAGCAAATTCAAAAGTCAATAACCCTTATGGTGGTCGAGTGTGATAGAATGTTGGGAGCATCCCTTAGAACCACGGACCCCATTAGGAACTCGGTGATGGAGGCGGTCGAGCAGCAGGCTAGAGTAGCAAAGGAGACTCTTAAGAACGCTCTGGACGAGGTCAGTAAGATGGTTTCCGCAGCCAGTCCATCACCTGTAGAAGTGGGCCCCAAGGATATTCAGAGCGGGGTACTGGATATCTTGAGAATAGCTAACTTGACCGAAACAGAGAAGCTCGAAAATTGCCTCGATGAGAAGATCGAGGACAGTAACCTCATTTTCAAAGCCTGCAAAAAACTGGAATGCAGCAAGCACCAGCTATACACTAAGATAGAGAATCTCCTAGATGAATTAAAAGAAAAAGATGGCTGTGTGCAAGAGTTAAAAGCCAGCAATGAAAAATTCAAGTTTCAGCTGATGGAACTGGCAGAGAAACATCGTACGCTTGCATTTTCTGGACAGCACAATGAGCTCGAAGGTGAGGATGATCAGTCTAATAAAGAACGGTGGCAAAGATTTGTAAGTATTGGAGCAAACCGTGTAAATGATGTACTCCCTTTCCAGAACAAGCGAAGTGGGCCCGAATCGACACGCTGGACGCACACGTCCTCATGGCCATCGCAAGAAAGAAGCTCGAGAGAGACAAGGGAGCCGACCACGTCTTCGTGGGACACAGGTACGGAACCGTTTAAAATAAGCAGGGGAGAGCGAATAGAAGATAAATGCGACCATGATAGAGCATTAGTTGAGTACATGCGCACTGCAGCCTTACCTGTGATTGAACCATTTTACGGCGGCGAAAAACAGAGCTTCAAAAGATTTGTCAACTCGTTTACAATCAGGTACCATAAGCCACAATGGGACGATAAGAGCCTGATCCAACTTTTCGAAAGTTTCTTAAGGAAAAAAGCATTGGTGGCTTTCGAAACAATACCAAGCGTCATAAAAGAAAGTACTTTCGAAGAAGTGGTACAGGCTATGAGGGACAAATTGATGGAAGATGGTAACGCGGCAAAAGTAAGGGCGATTTCACAGCTGCGAAATCTGACTATAAGGCCGGACCAATCAGTTGAAGAGTTCTGCGTTGTTTTGGAAAGACTAGCCTGCAAAGCATATTCAGACGTGCCTGCAGAAGTGGTCTCTTTGCAAAAGGCAGAAATTCTGTTCAGACAGCTCGCCAAATGGCCTGGTAGCTATGCATTGTCCGAGGCTATAGAAACATCCAAAAGCCACGAAGCTTATGAGAACGTTAAAGCAGTGGCATTAAGGTTGGAAAGAAATCGAGCCGCAGCAGTAGAAATCACGCAAGGTAGAAGACATATGAGCCCAATTAAAGATCCGGGAAATAAAATGGTAGGAAGTAGACCTATAAAACTACCAGAACATAACAGGTTAAACAAATCGGCTCTACAAGATCAGAGCAGGAGCAGCCCAATAGTAGGTCCAAGTAACCAGCAAACCGCAGCGGAGTCCTTCAATGCACGTTCCCCCACCAATAAATTGCCGTTACAGTGCTATTCATGTGGAAAAAGAGGGCACATAGCCAAGGAATGTCGAAGCACGACTAGGCATGATAGCAGTGACTCGGAAAGACGTCCAACAAGTAACGATGTAAGACAAAATGGTGTCTTCTCAGCTTGGGTTGATAACTTGGTATGTGAGTTAAGCACTGATGAAAGACAAATAGGAAGAGAAGCATTATTTGGACCCAAGTCGACAACGACTATTCACATGATGGGTATGAATGTCACAGCTTTACTGGATACAGGATCGGAAATGTCCATTATACCAGTGAACGTGTTACGAAAAGCCAGGAAACTGGGTATTGACTTGGACGAATACGTCACAAGGATCCCTGGAGTAGATGCGGTTGTTCGGAACGCATCGGGAGAAGTCATGAGCTTCCTAGACACAGTATCCACCGCGGTAGTAATGGAAGGTAAGACAATTAGAGTACCCTTCCACGTGGGTAAAGGCGTTGATGAAATAGTCATTCTGGGAACGAACGCCTTAAAGCTTTTTAATATTAAACTCGCATGGATTGACGAGTACGAAGAACATCCAAGCAGCCCTCAACGTGATGCGGTTAAGGACGCGATCGTGAAGGAAAGAATTTTTATTCCACCGCATAGTTCAAGAATCGTAACGTTAACAGGTGAACTCCCGCCAGGCGCTTACATGCTTTGGTCGAATAACAGCGTAGTTGACCACGGTGTGTGCTCAGTTGTGGAAGACGGTTCCACGACAATTATAGCATGGAATGCGTCAGATGAGCCAAAGGCGCTGCATAAAGGAGAAATAGTGGGTGAACTGGCGCAGGAGGAATGGATGCCGATCAATGCCTTCGAAACAAGCGCTGACATGTTAGAGGAGATCCGGAAAAGTCCAGGCGTTGATGACGAAGTTAGAATCCAAGAGCTGATAAAGATCCTGAAAGAAAAGACTACAATGACACCAACACTGGAGCACATGGTGAGAAAATACAATGACGTGTTCGCTATAAAGGACTCGGAGCTCACTCAAACAGACTTGGTGGAACACGATATCGACACGGGTGACAGTCAACCAATCAAGCAAAAGACTCGTCCAGTCCCAATAGGAGCCCGTAAGGAGTTTAAAGCAATCCTGCAAGGTCTGTTGGACCGCAGAATCATTACGCGGAGTAGTTCAGAGTGGGCATCCCCCGTAGTACTTGTCAGAAAGAAGGACGGAACCCTTCGCCTTTGCATTGACTACAGGGCTGTAAACAAAGTCACGAAACAGGACTCGTACCCGTTGCCAACGATTGATGCAATAATCCAGAGTCTAAGCGGGAAGAAGGTATTCTCCACATTAGACTTAGCATCTGGATATTGGCAAATAAAACTTTCGGAAACAGCTAAAGAAAAGAGCGCTTTCACTACAAGCGAAGGCCTCTTCCAGTTCGAGGTTTTACCTTTTGGATTGTCGACAAGCCCTGCGCGCTTCCAACGGTTAATGGATTTAGTCCTGAACGAATTGGGTCTCAAAGATAGCGAGGTGTTTGTATACATAGATGATTTGTTAGTGGCAACAGAAACCGTGGAAAGGCATGTCGAAGTATTGACCTTGGTGTGCGAGGCGTTCAGAAAAGCCCATCTCAAGTTCAAACCTCAGAAGTGCGAGTTCTTCCGAGACCAAGTAAGGTTCCTAGGACACATTATTAACGCGCACGGAGTAGGAACAGACCCAGACAAAGTTTCTAACATCCGCCAGTATCCCAAACCGAACAATGTGGCCGAGTTGAGAACGTTCCTCGGAATGGCATCTTATTACAGAAAATTTATTTTGGGCTTCTCGAAAATAGCAAAGTCGCTGTATAACCTCACTAGCCCAAAGACTTCGTGGCAATGGACCTCAGTCGAGCAAAATGCTTTTGAAAAGCTGAAAGATGTCATGACGAAGGCACCAATTCTTGCACAGCCGGACATAGTGGCAGCAAGTGAAGGATCCAGACCGTTTATCATATACACCGACGCCTCAAACGAAGGGCTAGGGGCGGTACTATGCCAGGAGGGGTCGGATAAAATGCTCCATCCACTTTACTTTGCGTCAAAAGCCCTATCGAAAGCAGAGAAAAACTATCATGTTACCGACCTTGAAGCCCTAGCAGTTGTATTTGCGCTAAAGAAATTTCATTTTTTCATATACGGTCTGAAGACAATCGTAAGAACTGATCACAAGACGTTAACTTGTCTTTTCAAACAAACCAATGTTTCCGCTAGAGTATTGCGGTGGGCACTGGAAGTTCAAAAATACAACCTTGAGATCCAGTATGTCGCGGGAAAAGCCAACTCTGTGGCAGATGCCCTATCCAGAGGAGCGGTTGCAGGTGTGTCCGAAGAAATGGAAGTTTGCCCGGAGCACAACGCTATTGTAGGCCAGGTAGACATAGAGAAGGATGGTTGGCTAATGGAGTTGAGAAATGATCCCGTCTATAAGGAAATCGTAACGGTTGTTGAAGATGCCAAAGAAAGTAAAGAAGTTCGCCTACCGAGGTGCAACAGAAAGTATAGTACTGCTGACTTCGTTATCGAAAACGGAGTACTAAAAATCGTGATGCAGCATGGAAATGTAGCAGTGGTACCCAGAAAGAGAAGGAGAGCAATCTTTGACGAGGCACATGCTGGGATGATGGCCGGTCATCTCAATGGCAGAAAGCTTACCCGAAAACTCAAGAAGTCGGTTTTTTGGGAAGGGATGGAACAAGATATCTGCAAATGGTCAAGGTCGTGCAGGGAATGTTTTCTTACCCGTGCCCACGAAAAAACTGTGCCACCTCTTAAGCCCATTACTACATCACGGCCATTCGAATTAGTGGGTATTGATGTAGTCGAACTTGGCCTAGCTGAAAGTGGTAACCGTTACGCTTTAGTAGCCATAGACCACTTTTCTAAGTTCGTAGGAGCGTACCCAATCCCAGACAAAACGGCTAGGACCGTAGCCAAAACGCTGTTCGAGCGATGGATTTGCGACGGTTGCAGGTGGCCAAAATGTTTGAACTCGGACCAAGGCCCCGAATTTGTTAACAGCGTTTTGTCAGAAATCTGCCAGATAGCTGGAATCGAGCAATCGCTGACAAAGGGATACAACCCAAGGGAAAATGGGATCACCGAGAGAGCGATAGGGACTATATGTCGCATGTTGAAAAAGAAAACTGTAATCCCAGCGCAGTGGGATGTTCTTCTTCCAATGGTTGTTTTTGCCTATAATTCGGCTCCTCACGAAGCTATAGGGGACAGTCCCTTCTTCATCCTACATGCCTTTGATCCCAATATCCCTTCTAATGAGATACCAAGAGACGTGCTATCCTGGAATCACATCGATTTCGATGACTATAAAAGTGAACTCATGGCAGGGATTCAGCACATTCGGGATTGTACCAAGGAACTAAATGAGACGTATAATTTAAAAATGAAGGAACGATACGATCAAAGGAACAGGGTAGATACGGCAAAACTACCGAAGATAGGTGACAGGGTCTACATGAGTCTGCCCAGGGAGAAGGCACAGTCGCGACATCCAAAGCTGACGGAATGTTGGAGTGGTCCATACAGGGTGCTGGATGTTAGTGAGAATTCCGCCCTTGTTACCAATATTAATAGTAGTGACGAGCCTATAAGGGTGCAGCACGATGCCCTCGTTGTCATACCACACGAGATAGACGACACAGCAATAGAAACAAGAACGAAGCGTGTTAGAAGAGGCTTTACAAGGAAAACAGATAAACGTGGCAAAGTGTCGGAAAACAATTCGATCTCTTTCAGAGCCACAACGGACTCGCGCCACTCTGATAACTCTCCACTGGGATTGTTCTTTGTATGCCCAGGCGAAGGAAGACGCGGAGACGATACAGAAGACTATTGCTGCTCAATTCGATCTAAGACATTTGCTGATGTGGTCCCAGACGAGCGTGATCATGTCATTCGTTCTCTCCTTGTGCATTCTGTATTCTCTCTAGCGCGAATGCTCTCCATCTATGAAAACGAGACCGACGCGGACAAGAAACGATACCTAATGAGGTCCCCATCATACAGTTTCGTCACGATGTCAGGAGTACAAAAGGCTTATGCGTACTACAAGCGGCACTGCGACCACCTGCTACGTGCACTGATTCTTCACGACGGCACGCCGATCGCTATGACGCACAAGGAAAATGTGGACATCGATATCGCACAGCTAAATGATCTAGCAAATGCAGGAATCCGCTATGCCCAGACGCACTCGTGGGACGATATGAAGGTGGAAGGACCGGTTCGGAAGATCTTATTAATCTTGCCGGCAGGATTCCGTGGATTCGGCAGGGTTATCAAGCCGTTGGACAATGTGAGCGTCATCATCTACAACTCCCTGTCCGATGTGGTTCATGCCGCCAAAGCAGCAGGAGCCGTAAAAGCGTGCATATTCGTAACGCCCACGACAGAGGAGCCTGTTGAAGCATCCAGTTGGCAGTGTTTCGCGATGGCAATGACGAATTTGGTGCGAAAGGGAACAAAGCTAATAGGAGTGAGCGCACC
Source organism: Heligmosomoides polygyrus polygyrus (assembly GCA_947396885.1). Lineage (NCBI taxonomy): Eukaryota > Metazoa > Nematoda > Chromadorea > Rhabditida > Heligmosomidae > Heligmosomoides > Heligmosomoides polygyrus. Next base: position 61,699,311 of record OX377203.1, read on the forward strand.
AAGAGGAGAAGCTGCATGGAGCACAAATAGAAAAAATGCGAGCGAAGCCTTCGATGTGATAAAGGAATCTTCCGCGGCAATGCGTTCGAACGTTGTCGTCACGTATGGAGCCGTACCTTCGATCACTGAACCGTTCGCATGTCTGGGCGAATCAACACGGAACACGGCAGTATCAGTCTACCCAGCACATGCCGCAAAAGCTTTCCTAAGTTCAGTTCAAGACCTGCTCATGCCGATTGTTAAGGAGGAGCTGTACCAGATCCTGGAGCAACCTCAGAGCCGGAAGTTCGCCTACAGTCTGAAGAAGAAAATGTCAAGTACTCGCAGCTCGGAGGAGGTGTCGAAGCAGCGGCAACTGCAACATGGCAACGACAATTATGGGAATCGCAACTACGCTCGAGGACAATACAGTGGACGTCGCAACCGTGGAAGCCGTTACACGTCATACCACAACAAGAGAGCATTCGGTCTCCATAACTTCTGAGAACCCGATCTTCGTATTTCCTTTCACTATTCTCGGAATCATCGTCGATTTCTAATCATCGACTTTCCCTGCTTCATCATATGATTTCCAACTCAAACAATACGTCGATTTGACATGATCTGGTCTGTACGTGTTACTTTTTGCTATGCCGGTGTACCAAAGAGTTGTTGTTTTGTTTTATCCCAGTATTTATGTCCTGTTCTTATGTCCTGTTCCGCGACAGGGACGTCGCATCCGGAAGGGGGGAGTTGTGCGCACAAGTGCTGATCTCATTCGATCGTTCCCCCGGCCGATCCGTGATCATCTGTTCCCGCGCCCACCTATAAAAGGGCGCCTCACCACCCGACAGTTCGTTCGTCATTCTCCGGATTCCCCCTCCCCCTTTTTTTGTAGTGTTATTGCGTTAGTCGTGATAAACGACTATTTATCCGCCGTTGTTCTCAACACACAAGTAGTCCGGTCGCTGGGCCATTACACCAGAGCATAAGCCTTGAAATCTCGAAAAGCCTTGAAAGCTCTGTCTGTGGTCTCCTCCGCGTCAGCGGAGGAGAGCACAGTATTGGGCAGGGGAAGGGACTCCAGGGTGTAGGCTCACTAGCGCACCCCTGCTAAAATTTCTTTCATCCTGGAGTTCCCTCCCTTGCCCAGTACGGAAGCAAATAAGACGCGGATCTTTAATCGAAACGAGGAGATAAGACTGCATTCACATTCGCGCTGTGTAGCTAGTCGCCACGGCGTGCCCACTCCCCCCTCGGAGACGGCCGCGAGTGCGTGCTGGTAGGGGGCGGAGTCTCTGCGTCTCTTACCAGCGCGCACTCGCGTCTAAAGCGACATGGTAGTGACGAGTTCTCCGGGGCGGGTTGGACGAGTTTTCGCACAGTATGCAGGCGATCGTTGCGGGACCCAAGTACTCCAATCAATCATCAAGAAACCAACGAGCGAGCGTGAGCTTCCGTACTCAGCAGGAATCTATGGAAGTTGAATTGAAAAGGAGACGAATGCTAGGAATGAGCAGTAACTACAATCATGGAGCTGGAAGGAATAGAAAACCCTCAATTCCCTAAAAATGTTTGCAAACGTTTGCACTGTTGGGATGGGCATGAGCTTCTGTTTTCGCTTCCACTAGAGAATTGACTATGGCTCACATGTTATATTTGTTTTGAAGAACTTATCCATACACCTGTCCACATTGTTCATTGACGGTGGAAATTCAATTTAAGCGGAGTTCTGCAGTAGATGTTGAACGATTTTCTTAGTGTGCTATAACGAACTATGCCGCTATGGTAGTTGTGGGGGGGGGTCACCTTATAAAAAGTGTCACTAACACGAACAAAAAGAAATGATGGCAAACCTATAATGAGGAAAACAAATAAACAATGCTATAGCTATGTTCTATGCTCTTGATTTAGGCAGGGCAAGGGACTCCAGGATGTGGCTGGAGTGACGCACCCGTGTTAAAATTGCCTACATCCTGAAGCTCCTTCCCTCGCCCAATATGGAAGCAGACAAAATACGGACCTGTAATCGAAAATAAGAGATAAGACTGCATTTACATTGGCTGTATGTAGCTACTCCACTCCCGCACCCCACGGTATGCTATGGTGACCCTTCCCCTAACTACCAAATACCAATAGTTCTCTATTTTAAAGCAGAAATCTCGATTGCCTGAGGCTGCCCCACAACTTGATCCCCAGCTTACAAGAGCAGCTGAAAATTAAATGGCTTATCTAAATAACAGTGGATTTGGTCTTTTGCGCTCCGAAGCAACGTTTGAAACCTTCTGCGGCTAACGCTTTCCTTCTGCGCTGGCATCACCCGCAACGTTGTAGCTGCTAGGAGCACTGCAGTAAAATCTTCTTCGGATTGGAATAAAACATGCTATAATCGTTTATTGATAAAGGTTTTTTCGTTTCCGTCTGCAAGTCCAAAAACAACAAAGGAACATAAACAAAGGAACTTAAGAACGTCGGAAAATGGTATTAGCAGACCGTTTTTAATCCGCACTTAAAACTATTATTCTTCTCTTGGTGGAGCCTAAGGACCATAGATACACTTAGTGTTACCTCCAGAGATGGAAGGTCTTATATGTGTGTAAACCTTGTATTGTGTTCCCACCCTTGATCAAGTCACGGAACAGTTCAGCCCGACGAGGCCTCAATTGGATGCGAACGCATGGCAGCCGCCAGTCGGTCCCGCGACGATCGCCTGCATACTGTGCGAAAACTCGTCCAACCCGCCCCGGAAAACTCGTCACTACCATGTCGCTTTAGACGCGAGTCCAGCGCACGCTATTTCGCAAGGCCTTGAGCGATTCTAACTTAATATAACGCGCTTATAAGGCATTTCCGCAAAAAAAAAAAAACGACTACGATATTCGTTCTTCCCATTGCATTGCAGATTACCCCCAGTAGACCTATTTTGAACAAGATTAAGTGGGGTACCAAAAGTACAATAGTACCAGATTTTCGTATCCTTTCACATAGGTTTCCTTCTGCTGGCGCCACCCACAGCGTTTTATCTGCAAGGAACAACTGCCGAATTCGAAAACTACCAAATCGTGTATTGACGATTTCATCCCCTTTCCGTTTCCTCCTTTACCTCCAAATATCCGGAGCTAAAAAATGGATATATATGAAAACGTTGTGGCGTCACCTCCCATATAGAAGACCTTATAGGTGTATGAGTACTCTATTATATTCACCTCCAATGACCACTTCATTTGAAATTCAGTCCGAACAAATGTTTACATATAGTCGTTATAGTCGCAGCACACGGGAAGTCAAAGGTGAGAACATTCACGTTCCTAGTTTTCACATTCAGCAATCACTTTATCGTACTCTCTGCGGTAATTTCTACTACCAACCCTACTTATAGGGTTCATGTCCTGCTTCTACTGCCTAATAAAGAACCTGCATGTCCATACTTGAGCGAGTTCCGGAACAGATCAGGTCGGCGAAGCTGTGCCGCGGCGCGACCGCGAATAGTGCCCATCGTCTCCTAAAAGCAGGAGCGCCCGGGGATTTGGTGTACTGGGGCGCGATTGTTGGACAGACCAGCACTGGCCATTGCTTCCCATAGTTTCCACAGTAATACGCTATTCTTGCACTGGAATACCGACTCTACTCCGCTGAAACACCTTGGTATCCAGAAACAACTGTCAGCACATCTATAAGGCACTGTTTGAGCAGATGTGCAGTGATGAACGACCTCATATGTACAGACACCGGCATACACAGATATCGAGTTTGTATTTGTAGTTATTACATGGAATTCCACGCTACAACACTGTTCCATAACAATCACCAGACAAGCTATCCAAGGCAACACAGACCTACATCTAGCTAAAACAGAATGCTAAATAAGGGAAAGAAACATAATGTAGCAGAGAGGAAATGATACTAGAACAATAGTGAACATCAGCGGGAATCAAGTGCAACTTTGGAATTAGGTTGCCAGATACTTAACCAACATGCTATTGAATGCGTGAAATTTATGTGGTACAGTTTCTGTTTTTCAAAGTTTAGAGTACTCCAACCCTGCTCTGTTGACAAAAAAGAATTTTCTAATATTCTTGCGACTTCTTGGAACCACAAGTTTTGTCGATGGCCCTCTAGTGACAGAGGCTCTGACTTGCAGGAAATGCAGGGTTGGAGAGAACCAACGGAACCGTGGAAGAGATTGTCATACTTCTAAGTAGCACACTCTGAGAACGATGAGAACGTCGTTTGTCTGACTGAACTAGCGCACTCTTTTTCGTGTCCACATTAGTTTTCTAGAAGAAGGAAGCTGAGTAGTGTGTGACTTTGTTCAATGTTACTTTAGAGTATATAATAAAAGGTGCCGCTAAACACATTACACCCAAAAGCTTCCACATATTCGTATCCTACGTGCACAGTTCTAAATTAGTTCCATAGCGGGCTACTGCTTCACATAGTTTTCGAATATATGGTAGGCGACATACGCTTGTGACATTAAAGAAGCCCACTTCTTCTTGAACTTTCTTTAAATATATTCTTAGCATAATTGGGACGCCTACACACCGAAGCTTATAGGGACCGCATATATAGATATTATTAATTCTATCACATTCAGCGGACCCTGCGACTGCGCGGGACTAAACGCTCAGGAGAAGAAGAAGATTAATTCTATCACACGGACTTCACCGTTTACAACTAATGAGGCGAACGTTCCGTGCTGCTTCACGAGAAGCGTGGAATGGACTCAAGCAGGCACAATTAAACAGCATTTCCACGAGACTAGATAGTAAGTGTGCCGGTTTTTATTCAGCAACAAACAATTAACAGGTAACTGTACACCAACAACGAATACAATGAGCGAGTTGTGTAATTTATGTACACGTATTGTAAATGAGACTACGAATTTTTTCACAAAACGACCGTAGTAATGCAGAGTACACGCGGAATCGTCAACCATCAATCACCTCAAATTGCCAATGCCCTTTTTACATATGGAACATTCTCCTAAGGTGTCCGAACAACACGAAGTATGTGCCCACGCTTTGCACGTGTCGTGTTCCGAACAGCTTACGCATTCTATCTCATCACTGCCGTCGTTCACTGAAGCCCGCTTTCCGCATATGAATTGTGTTTGAAGAAGGGCGTGCTCTGTGGGAAGAATCTTCTTCGCCTCGATTTCTAATGCTTCATTGACGGCCTGACGACTTCGCTCAGTTCCCACAATTCAGCGTGATTCTCTATGCATAAATACGTTAGGGAGAAACACCTGGAGTGTGCTACTCAGAGGTATGCGCTTTCAATTTAGCCACCATAATGTGTTTCACGGTTTCGTCGGTTCTCTCCAAACCGATATCTGTGTATGTCAGTGTCTGTATGAGGTTGTTCATCATTGCTGCTCAATCAGTGCCTTGTATTATAGATGTGCTGATAGTTGTTTCTGAATGCCAAGGTGTTTCACGGAAGTAGAGTCGGTGTTCCAGTGCAAGAATGGCATTTTGCTGTGAAAACTATAGGGAGCGATGGCCAGCGCCAGTCTTTCCAACAATCGCCCCCCCCCCCAATGAGAATCGCGCGTCCCAATCCACCAAATCCCCGGGCGCTCCTGCTTTTAGGAGACCTCGGACAGGGACGCTGAGCTCGCCGCCGGAGGCGACGATTACGGGGCAGCTGAGTCATCGCGGCGAGGCAGATTTCAGACGGAAGAGTCCCGGCGCCTACGCCGACCCTACATCTCTAGCCGCACGTGCAATTCATGCGATTGCTTTCCCACGATGGAGAGACTTCAAATGAGATTCAAAAGAAAGAAGACGTGGCGGGATTTGGAAGTACCATTGTTGCGAAATGGCGCGTTCGAACTGGTTCCAGTGATGTTTGCTCCCTCACAGCAAAGGGGTAGAGATATAGCGATATATATCCCACCTCGCGATCGTCAGCTGTGCTATGAGTGGGCGTATAGGAAGACACTCTCAGACGGAGAGACCAGCACCTTTCTGTGCTGTGGATGCCGATCGCTAAAGGATCGAGAGCGCGAGGTGTACAATCAGCCTCTGCCTTCCTGCAAAGTCAGAAGTGGACACTTCATAACGGATCCTGAAAATCCGGTTCGCACTCACTTCTGTGAGCCAAGACCTCGTTCTATTATGCGCCGTAGGGTGATCGAGAGGTGCAACGAATTCTGGGCACAACCCTATACGGGAACTCCAACCAGCGTTATCCAAGGCTTAGTAGCTGATGTGGCACAGCCACGCTTCGGTCAGGTGACACATGAGAACAAATATTGTTTAGAAAACGATATTTATTGTTTCAGACGATACTTTCACAGCCCCACAGCGGATGGCAATAGTGGAACAGCTGTCTGTTCCCTCACGGAATGGACAGGATAACCAGCGAACTTCGTTGAAGGGTTTCACAGTAAACTTCGAAGGGCGTTTGCTACTGGCATCCCTGCTATGGCAACTCTATTACAGGTTTTGGCCTCACAGTTAGCTATGGCCAAATCGCAGATCCTGCCTATAGCAAATGGGGGAATGGCAGATATATCCGAATTCGCGAAGCCTGTAGGTAACATGAAATACACGATGAGACGCTTCAGACAGTTCCTCCAGGCGGATGGCCGTCCACCTACCACAAGAGAGTGTAAGAATCATCTTGATACCTTAGTTGGCAACCTTGCCCACTAGTTAGCTCTCAATGTGTCCCCGTCCCCTCATTCTCCTCTGAAGGGCCCTATGCATGTTATCCTGCCCATACCGTGAGGGAACTGTTAGCACACTTGCCTTTGTATTCAGGTATATGCTTGCTCACAAATGTAATCTCATACTTCACACGATGCAGTTGTTTTCATTCGTATGTTGCCATTTGTACTTCAAACGCTTTGATAAAGAGTTTTCTAAAATATCTATCTCAAACAAAAGACAAGTCTCAGACATGTTGCTAAACATCCTGCAGAAACTCAGTGACCGCTGTGGCCGGATCGGTGCATTTCCTCAGTGATATCACCAACAGTACGATTCGTGTGGAAATACATCTCGCTGTGATGAGACGCCGATCGTGCAGGTCGTAGAAACAGAAGAAACAGCATGTTCCCACGCGAGACGGTAGATGCGCGCGAAATAGCGGAGAGGCAGCGAGAGGTGGCAGACGCGCTGCAAATCGACGTGACTCACCAGCGGCGGGGACAAACGGGGCCGAGTTGCCCGTCAACCGGAGGCGACCGGCGGGCGGTCGGCGGCGCTGCCGCTGGATCGGCAGCGGCAATAATGAATTGCCGCCGCCGCTGGTTTCGCGCCGGCAGAGACTGTCTGCGCTCGATGCCGGCTGTGTGCAGCGCGTCTAGGGACACGGGTCAACCAGGCGAGCGAAAAGGCGAGAGCGCAGAGGAAGAGACACTCCGGCTGCAGGCTGAATGAGCTGACTCAGCGCGCGCGTGAGAGTACCCTCTCGTCGCATGCTTCTCAATAATCATTAGCAGTCGCGGAGACGTGAAGCGAAGAGAAGGCTGCGGGACATTGTGTACGAATGGTCGCCGCGGACGCAGCGAATAGCGCGGCAGAAGACGTCGCAATTGGATGACTTCAGCGGCCAGAGACCTTCATCAAAACTTGCACATTAAGTGTTAGACATAGGCCATACCATCGCTCACCCCGAGCGACGCCTAATGATATGCTCCCATATCGATCGGGCGGCGCGATGGAATCGATATGGGTGCATATCATTAGGCGTCGCTCGGGGTGAGCGATGGTATGACATAGGCCTTAGAATGTGTATACAAAGTCAGTTTCACTGCGATAGTGTGCCATGTTTTCAGCTTTTCCTGAAGAAGCATCATATAAAATTGAGCCTTAGAACGTTGCTTAGTTTTATAACCCGAACTCAATTTCTGAACCAGAGCATGTTTTCCCGCAGCTCCTACAACAGCAGGTCATGAGCCACAACTCGCACGACCGCAGCGGAGCTCATCACGCACACTGCGGTCGCTGTAGCGGGCGCGGTGACCGTCCGTACATAAAGACCGCCCCTCCGAAGAAAATGATGCAACTTTCGTAGCCTACAGGCGTTCCTAAAAGTCACAAGGTGGACGTGTGGAAGCTGCTCCGTTTTAGGTGGCACGACAGACATCAATTAGTGAAGGTATGCAGGTCTAGCGAAACTAAATTTGTAAAAGCAATTGTGTGAGATAAGGTTGACTCCTGCTTGCATAATGCCAACGTTTTCCGGGAAGCACATCCTAGTGAAGGGCGGGAAGCATCAAATTTAAGTGGTTCATCGTCATGGCCTTTCCTATTATTCGCCTTCCTTCAGCAGAACATTTGCGTATATGAGCAGATGACAATCCTGAAGGCCCAACGGGGATTGACGACCCACTTCAGTCATCACTGCCTCTGATCCTTAACTTCCGCTTTTCTGAGAGCCTCACGTCTGCTTTTTTGAAAGGAATATACTAATTTGCATAGAGAAAGAAGCAGTGAATAAATCTATTAAGTTGCAGTGGGGATCTAGTTGCTGAATGTGTAAATTCTCTCTAACCAAACTTATGTGCATCACCGCTCAAATTACTAGTCAGGTGCAGAAACATTGAAAAATTTTGGCTCTCTCGACTAGCACTGGTTGGAAGTACCATTATTAGTGCCCTTGGCGTGATATCCTTTAAACAAGCCAAAAACCTAAGCCAAAACTATATCCCATCGCATCAACATTTGTTATGAGGCAGATCGCCTAACCGACATTCTTCGTATGCGAAATAATGGGGGGATCCGCTTTCATTTGCTGCCCTCTTGTCTCTTTTGCCCAATATTCCCCATGTTTCCAGCTCAAGTCTATAGGTAATTGCGCCGATGCGTAAGATAAATGAGAATACTCCATTAAACAAACTATGCATAATACCAATGACAACGCACCATAGAGACGTTCTTACTTCACAAGTTAATGGTAGTCAAATCTACGCATTGTTTTGGAACGTTGTCGAATATGCGCTCAAACACTCAAATAAGCGTTCACTTGCTTTCTCTACAGCCACTGATTCATTTCACTTTATGCTATACGCAACCCTCTTTACCTACCGTCAATAAGCGAATTTTAACAGATACCCTGATTCTATACATTTATTTATTTTTCTCTCGCTTCTAGTAGTAATACATGCGCACAATCTCCCAAACATTCAATTTTATGCTAATCGAAATACAATTTTTTCAAGGTATTTTTTCTTGTCTTCCCCTTGGAAAACAAAAATAAATAAAAATGAAAAATAATTAATTTAAATTAAAATCAAAATTAAATTAAATTAAATTAAAATATCTTACCATTCCGTTTCCAAATATTGAAATCTAGAAACTATTTCCAGAAATCCGATCCTCGTCCAATCAACAATCATCGTCTCAACCACAATCTCGTTCATCTATACCTCCACAGCCGACACAAATGCTGACAACTCAACATCGACAACATCAAACCACCTCAGCTCTTACCCCGGTCTCCATTTACTGCACCCTGGAAACCTTAACGTCCCGGGGACCGGGCCTTTTAAACGGTCGCGGATGTAATGGGTGTAAAGAATGTGAGATATGAACGGATGGATTAAAGGATATAGGAATAGAATCTTGTCCGATCTTCAGTGCGCCTTGCCTGACACAGCAGCCGTGATGTGTATAGCGCGATATCGTAGGGAATACAACGGCGGCCCAAGGTCAAGCGGATTAGACATTGCCGATCAGCTCCATCTGTTATCGGACCACCCGGGCAAGGCCGGATAGGAAAACGCCGCCCACGGAACAGGACAGAGACACACTACACCACCATCCCGACCACTTGGTCTTCCTGACTTCTCTTTTTAGGTTCCTCTGGTTCGGCCCTTCCTTTTCCCGTCTGTCTATGTCGCAGTCTGTATAATTGATAAACTGTATATTACACATCTGTTTTGTTATGTAATTGAAAGATAGAGTAAAGTGATAGGGAAGGGAAATGCTTATATCCGGCTTCAGGTGCCACTACACGAAACCTCGGTACATTAAACCCTGAGGGAACGAGGATATACTATTGGTACCAGACACGTCTGGCAAGGATAAAGCGCTGACTTGTTCATCGGCTGGCCACTGCAAGTCATTTTATTTCCAAATACACTTGACGGTTTAAAAAATCGCCAACTGTTGAAATTCGTAAACAAACAGCTGAAAATTTTTCTGGAAAGCCTCCGTACCGTACCAGGTGCTGTCAATATATTTGAATCTGTTCGTTCATTTACGAATTGAATAATGTGACCAGTTATCTGACCTACACGGCAGCTGAGACCTACGGTGGTACTCCAAGGACTACATGGGAGGTGCGATGTAAGTGCGACGCACGTCCAAGTACGTTAATTGCTCGCATCCATCATCCAACCTGAGAGGTGTGCAGGAAATCATAACCTCCTTACAGGGGTCTTCGACGCCAGAAAAATAAGAACTGCAGGAAGATCGCTTTTTTCGTAGTTTCGCCCAATAATCACTAGCAGACACTGCTAGTTTTCTAGGCTTACAAACCAAAAGATAGAAAGTCGATCCTGGCTACCTAAAAATAGTTGCGATTGGTATTCTATCGTGTCAGGCAAGGCATTAAGAAAAAGTTCAGTGTGATCTATTCAGGAGGCCTGAAATGTAGTTTTTGGGAGGTGCTGAAATAAGGCGCTCTCGCTTTAGTATTTAGTATTTACATTGACGTATCTTCACAAAGAGGTTCTTCAATCTAAATGAAGTCGAATTCGTGCATCCTTCCCGGCAAGGGACTTGTGCTTAATCTCCGTTGTAGCTAAGCGGAACTTTATGGTTTTGTAACCTTCTAAGAAGGACTGCGACCATCTTCGGAGAAAATCTGTCGTTGAATGACTGGAAAATTGTTAGGAAATTCGTGCATCTAGCTATTCTATGGAACGTTTCACCCGGATTTGATGGATGCATTAATTCCTGATTGCTAACAAACAACAAACACTGCTCCAGTTGTGAAATTTGTACTTCCGTGGCACATAACTGCTCTCATTTCCTTAGATCTTGAATATCGTGTTATCCCCTTTTAAAGCAAATCCTACTCTACCAAAAATGTACAACAGATCCCCTCAGCATTTGAAATCCTACGAAATCTTGCCCGAAATAGCCGTTGCACACTCTCAAAACGAGGCGGCTCGTACGAGTGGGCGGGGCGTACGGCGCCTCCTTAGCTGACTATGGGGGCGTGCCAAAATTTCGTACATCCTGACCGTCTGCCCGACGTCGCCGACGTCGACCACGCGTCTGTGACGGCGTCGGCGACATCGGTGGTAACGTCAGCGTCGGCGACGTCGGTGACGGGTCGCAGCGTCGGCGACGCGTCACGCGTCGCCGAAGTATAACATAGGCCTTAGGCCTATGGCCTATGTTATACTTCGGCGACGCGTCGCCGACGCTGCGACCCGTCACCGACAGCCTGTCACCGACGTCGCCGACGCTGACGTCACCACCGACGTCGCCGACGTCGCCACAGACGCGTGGCCGACGTCGGCGACGTCGTCGACAGATTCTGTGGTGGTGTCGGGACGTCGTTGACAGGAGAGCATCGGAGCGCGTTTTCAATGTCATCACTCGCATGCCACATGTCTTTCACGTTACTGTCAAGTTCTAAACATAAAAAAAAAGCACATCATAAATTAATGTGGCCAAGTAGTAACAAGATTGTAAGCATTCAGACCATGCGCAAGATTTCAGACGGGGCTATTTACACGTTACATAAATCTCGTTACCTGTGCTTTCATATGAGTCTCAAACGTCTTCAAAGGTTTCATTAGCAGCAATGTTAGAACAATTCAAACAGTACCTGTATTTTTTAGGATGCCCTTATTTTTCGCAAGACATAGTGTTTTTAGGTTTTAAACTTTAAAAGAAGCACAAATCAATCGATACGGTTACTTTGTAAAGAGATTATAACAAGTTTTCAAGCGAAACACTATCAATAGACTGTAAAATGCAAAATAACAGACGAGTCATGGCGCAGACTATCCCGATAACAATAGAAGTACGGGATAGTGTGGGGCATTTAACGACTATTGATTTACCAATTTAACGATTTTACCAGCATTTTCGGTTTAGCAAAGACTTTTTTCGTTAAATCGTATTTAAATTAAATTTACGCGGAATTCTCGAAGTTCAAAGGAAAATTTAATTCTTAATTAGTAGGAATTCTATCTCAAAAAAGCCTTTGCAGAGGTTTGCATTACTATTTGAGAAAGCGAGG
>OX377203.1:61711705-61748549 GCA_947396885.1 Heligmosomoides polygyrus polygyrus
GCGCCTTATTTCAGCACCTCCCAAAAACTACATTTCAGGCCTCCTGAATAGATCACACTGAACTTTTTCTTAATGCCTTGCCTGACACGATAGAATACCAATCGCAACTATTTTTAGGTAGCCAGGATCGACTTTCTATCTTTTGGTTTGTAAGCCTAGAAAACTAGCAGTGTCTGCTAGTGATTATTGGGCGAAACTACGAAAAAAGCGATCTTCCTGCAGTTCTTATTTTTCTGGCGTCGAAGACCCCTGTAAGGAGGTTATGATTTCCTGCACACCTCTCAGGTTGGATGATGGATGCGAGCAATTAACGTACTTGGACGTGCGTCGCACTTACATCGCACCTCCCATGTAGTCCTTGGAGTACCACCGTAGGTCTCAGCTGCCGTGTAGGTCAGATAACTGGTCACATTATTCAATTCGTAAATGAACGAACAGATTCAAATATATTGACAGCACCTGGTACGGTACGGAGGCTTTCCAGAAAAATTTTCAGCTGTTTGTTTACGAATTTCAACAGTTGGCGATTTTTTAAACCGTCATGTGTATTTGGCCATAAAATGACTTGCAATGGCCAGCCGATGAACAAGTCAGCGCTTTATCCTTGCCAGACGTGTCTGGTACCAATAGTATATCCTCGTTCCCTCAGGGTTTAATGTACCGAGGTTTTGTGTAGTGGCACCTGAAGCCGGATATAAGCATTTCCCTTCCCTATCACTTTACTCTATCTTTCAATTACATAACAAAACAGATGTGTAATATACAGTTTATCAATTATACAGACTGCGACATAGACAGACGGGAAAAGGAAGGGCCGAACCAGAGGAACCTAAAAGAGAAGTCAGGAAGACCAAGTGGTCGGGATGGTGGTGTAGTGTGTCTCTGTCCTGTTCCGTGGGCGGCGTTTTCCTATCCGGCCTTGCCCGGGTGGTCCGATAACAGATGGAGCTGATCGGCAATGTCTAATCCGCTTGACCTTGGGCCGCCGTTGTAATCCCTACGATATCGCGCTATACACATCACGGCTGCTGTGTCAGGCAAGGCGCACTGAAGATCGGACAAGATTCTATTCCTATATCCCTTAATCCACCCTTACATATCTCACATTCTTTACACCCATTACATCCGCGACCGTTTAAAAGGCCCGGTCCCCGGGACGTTAAGGTTTCCAGGGTGCAGTAAATGGAGACCGGGGTAAGAGCTGAGGTGGTTTGATGTTGTCGATGTTGAGTTGTCAGCATTTGTGTCGGCTGTGGAGGTATAGATGAACGAGATTGTGGTTGAGACGATGATTGTTGATTGGACGAGGATCGGATTTCTGGAAATAGTTTCTAGATTTCAATATTTGGAAACGGAATGGTAAGATATTTTAATTTAATTTAATTTAATTTTGATTTTAATTTAAATTAATTATTTTTCATTTTTATTTATTTTTGTTTTCCAAGGGGAAGACAAGAAAAAATACCTTGAAAAAATTGTATTTCGATTAGCATAAAATTGAATGTTTGGGAGATTGTGCGCATGTATTACTACTAGAAGCGAGAGAAAAATAAATAAATGTATAGAATCAGGATATCTGTTAAAATTTGCTTATTGACGGTAGGTAAAGAGGGTTGCGTATAGCATAAAGTGAAATGAATCAGTGGCTGTAGAGAAAGCAAGCAACGCTTATTTGAGTGTTTGAGCGCATATTGGACAACGTTCCAAAACAATGCGTAGATTTGACTACCATTAACTTGTGAAGTAAGAACGTCTCTATTGTGCGTTGTCATTGGTATAATGCATAGTTTGTTTAATGGAGTATTCTCATTTATCTTACGCATCGGCGCAATTACCTATAGACTTGAGCTGGAAACATGGGGAATATTGGGCAAAAGAGACAAGAGGGCAGCAAATGAAAGCGGATCCCCCCGTCAGCGTAATCTATGCAAATATCACTATTTTGAGTACCTAGTGCTCAAACCTTGTCACCTTTGGGCTGTGCATGTAAGTACCCGTTGCGCAAGTTAAATTAAGCGCGCATAGTACAACAGCGCACCAAAACCAACGACAACAAGCATTGACGGCGATCAATACATTTTGCTAGTACCACTATGGTGCAAATACGACTCTTAAAGTGCGATGTCATGTTCACATTACGTAAACACCGTTTAGGGAAGACTCACTAACTACACATCTGGCTATCCATCACATATAGCACTGAGCATGAAACCGAGCGACAGCGTCGTTCCCTTAATCATCAAGCAAAGGAATCTCCTTCTGCTCTGTAATTACATCATATAGGCTTTACAACGAGAAATGCAAAACTCTCACTCACGAATCAACCGAAGAGGAAAACAGCCTTTGTACAAACCAGTCGCTGTTCAAAGTACCAACCTTATACCCCGCCTTGGTTGTTCCAGGATCCCTACACCAAGGGGAAGAATGATGACAAACACCCGAAACTGGTTAGCTGTTTTCCTTGATCCGAACGTTTCACCTGTATCACCTGTCGTCCCGTTGATCATCGAATTGCTCGAGCGGGTGCCAGCAGCGTCTCCATTCGTCCCTGTCGCGTGCCAGAGTGGTCCAATGGATCCTCCTCGCTCGAGGAGGATCCATTGACCGATACGACACGAAGAGCGTCATATCGGTCGTTCAGGGCTTTAACGAAGAAGTCCGACCAACGCGTTGGTGGGCGTCCTGGTGTTCTTTTGACATCCCGCGGAATCCAGTCGGTGATGGCTCTCGTCCAGCGGGTGTCTGCGAAGCGCATTACGTGGCCGGCCCACCTAATTTTCGACAACTTGGCCCACGCGACAGCGTCTCTGATCTTCGAACGTCGGAGAAGCTCAGAACTCCGGAGGCCTTCTCTCACTTGCGTGAATCGTGTCACTCCGAGCATCGTCCTCTCGATTCCACGCTGCGCGACGCTGATCACGTGTTCATCCTGCTTTCGTATAGCCCAGGTCTCTGAGGCGTATGTTAAGGCAGGAAGAACAGTGGACCCGAATAGGGAGCTCGGAGTCGGACGTTCTTCGTCTTCTTCGCGACTTCTTCGACGCTCTTGAAAGCTCACCAAGCCGCTCTTTTCCTCCTGCTCAGCTCTGGTGCTAGGTCGTTGGCCATGTTGACTTCGCGACCAAGATACACATAGCTGGAGCATTCGGAGATGTTCGTTCCGTTGAGCGAGAATGGGGCATCAGAAACCCATCCGTTCCTCATGAACATCGTCTTCGTAAGATTCTGCTGCAGTCCAACGTTCCCACATACACGATCGAAGTCGGCCAGCATTCGCTCCGCCTGGCTGATGCTCGGTGTTATGAGCACGATGTCGTCAGCGAAGCGAAGATGATGTAGTTGCCGGCCGTCGACCTTCACTCCCATGTCTTCGAATTCTAATTCGCGCATGACGTTTTCGAGAGTGGCGCTGAAGAGTTTCGGGGATATGGTATCCCCTTGCCGAACCCCTCTCTTCACGTCGATGACGACGTCGTTGTAGAATGGTGAGATCTTGGTCGTGAATCCACTGTACAGCTCTCGAAGGACTCTGATGTACTGAGTAGGAAGGCCCTGAGTGAGCAGGGCGTCGATGACCGCTTCAGTTTCGACATAGTCGAATGCTTTCTTCAGGTCGATGAACGTAAGGCAAAGCGGCAGCTTGTACTCTCGCGATACTTCGATGAGCTTCGTAATGTTGTGTACGTGGTCGATCGTGCTGAATCCTCTCCGAAATCCTGCTTGTTCGCATGGCTGTCTTTCGTCCAGCGTTCGGCTGATCCTATTCAGGATAACTCGAGTGAACAGCTTGTAGACTACGGATAGCAGGCAGATCGGGCAATAGTTGCCAATGTCGTGCACGTCTCCCTTGTTGTACAGCAAGACGGTCCTGCTGGTCTTCCACTGAGAAGGAACCTTGCACTCCGACAGGTAACGTGTGAAGAGCCGAGCCACGGTGTTGATGAGCGCTGGCGGGAGGTTCTTCAGGTGTTCGGGTCTGATCCTGTCGGGACCGGGTGCTGTACGTTTCTTCACCGACGAGATTGCGTGTCGGATCTCGGAAGGGAGAACAGAGGGGACGACGTATCCATCCTGCGGAAGATGGCATGGGGGCAGGTGGACGTGGCTATCGAAGAGATCGGAGTAGAAATCGTGGATGACCTTCTCCATGGTCCTTCTGGAAGAGATGACGGTTCCATCGGGACGTCGGAGAGCAGTCATCTTGGTCTTGAAGTTGGCGAAGTCTCGGCTGGCATTGCGTATGCTCAACCCTGCCTCTGCAGCTTCAGCTAACACTTCCGCCCTTCTCTCCTTAAGATCCTCCTTTATCGCCTCTCTGCATAGCTTCGCAAGCTCGGACGTCAGTTGGTAGTTGCCTGACGCTCGTGCTGCTCCACTCTGGCGTATCAGCTCGAGAGTTTCCGGAGACAGACGTCTCTTGGTGGTCTTCAAGCTCTCAGCTTCCTTAGCACTATCGTGGAGATGGTGCACGAAGCAGTCGTATTCCTCGTCGACGTGGTCCATGATGGCGTCTTCCCAAAGGCCGGCAAGAGAGGTGTAGAGGTCCCAGTTGATGGCCGTTCTGGGACTCCTCTTCTTGAACTTCGCGGCCTTCTCTCCTTGACGCGAAAAGCGGAACCTTGCGCGAAGGAGGCGGTGGTCCGATCCCGTGTAGAACTTGTGGACAACGGAGACGTCGCGGTTGAAGATGATGTGGTCGATCTCGTTGTGGAACTGGCCACCGGGAGATTCCCAGGTCCATCGTAGGAAGGGAGGCTTCTGGAACTGTGAGTTTCCATGGATGGTCTTGGTCGAATGATAAACTCAGACAGCCTTTCACCTTGCTCGTTCCACTCCAAACCGTGGGTTCCGATGTGAAGTTCTTCCGGCGACCTTCGCGGTCCGATCTTGGCGTTGAAGTCGCCGACGATCACCTTGTAGAAGGTGTGATCTTCCTTATAGAACTTCTCCAGCTCCACGTAGAAGGCTTCGACCTCTTCGTCGTCGTAGTCGGATGTTGGGGCATACGCGACGAACACAGTCAAAGCTGGCACGGAACCACATCGCTTCAGTCGCAGACGTCCGATTCGGCTTGTCAGAGACTCGTACGAATCGATGTTCATGGCCAAGTGCGTGTTGACGAGGACACCAACGCCGCCTACTCCCCTGCTGTCGCATGTTCCGAGGAACAGTTCTTCTCCGGAGTCGTAGGCAGCGTGTAGGGGGTGGTGTCTTCTCGTCTCGGTCAGTCCGATGACGTCGTACTTGATCTTCCTGGGTTGCGTCATCAGGTCCTCGACGGATGCTTCCGATGCGAGCGTGCGGGCGTTGTAAGTACAGATCGTCATCCTAGTCCTTCTCAATTTGCGCAGCCTGGTTAGGCCCTGAGATTTTAGCAGCCTCTCCGTACTCGTCCTTCCCATCGCTGCAGAAATGGGGGCTCCTTCGGGGTCAGGGGAATGAGGCCCTTTAATGCTGCTGTGTTTGACTGCAATACAACACGGGTAGCTAGTCGGGCTCTGTCGTGCGGGCAAAGAACTCCGGGCAGCCAGCCAGACTGCCCGAAGGGACAGGGCGAGACTTTTGAGGCGGCCTCGAATCGTCTTACGATGTACTCCCAGTCTACCGACTGCAAGCTTTTGGCCGGGCCGACACAGTTACAATCCGCACAGTCACGGACACATCCACGCACATGTGCATGAACATGCCGCTCCCACGCACAAGGAACGCGTCGACCCGACATAGCAGGAGCAAGGAGTCCATCCCCTGCATCCCACCTGCGTCTCTGGGCAGTACACGGTCGCATTTGGTTCGCGTTTAATTCCCCTATCCACCACCCGGGGACGCGTCACACGAGAAGCGGCCCGAGATCCCTCTTAACAAGAGAGCCCGAAAGCTCTCTATCGAGGGAGATCCGTGGATCCGAACGTTTACTAACGACAAAGGGTGCTGCATTCCTCACCTCAGCCTTATATCAGCTCTTCACAGCAGGAGAAGTCTCTTTTGCCCAATATTCCCCATGTTTCCAGCTCAAGTCTATATGTAATTGCGCGATGTGTAAGATAAATGAGAATACTCCATTAAACAAACTATGCATTATACCAATGACAACGCACCATAGAGACGTTCTTACTTCACAAGTTAATGGTAGTCAAATCTACGCATTGTTTTGGAACGTTGTCGAATATGCGCTCAAACACTCAAATAAGCGTTCACTTGCTTTCTCTACAGCCACTGATTCATTTCACTTTATGCTATACGCAACCCTCTTTACCTACCGTCAATAAGCGAATTTTAACAGATACCCTGATTCTATACATTTATTTATTTTTCTCTCGCTTCTAGTAGTAATACATGCGCACAATCTCCCAAACATTCAATTTTATGCTAATCGAAATACAATTTTTTCAAGGTATTTTTTCTTGTCTTCCCCTTGGAAAACAAAAATAAATAAAAATGAAAAATAATTAATTTAAATTAAAATCAAAATTAAATTAAATTAAATTAAAATATCTTACCATTCCGTTTCCAAATATTGAAATCTAGAAACTATTTCCAGAAATCCGATCCTCGTCCAATCAACAATCATCGTCTCAACCACAATCTCGTTCATCTATACCTCCACAGCCGACACAAATGCTGACAACTCAACATCGACAACATCAAACCACCTCAGCTCTTACCCCGGTCTCCATCTACTCCACCCTGGAAAGCTTAACGTCCCGGGGACCGGGCCTTTTAAACGGTCGCGGATGTAATAGGTGTAAAGAATGTGAGATACAGTACCGGACATGCCGCTGCGTCCAACAAGCACAAGCGGCGCAAAAGGGCGCCGGAGAGCGCCGTTTTCCGCTCGCCACGCGCCGCGTCTGAGGCAAGTCGCGTTAGTGCGCGGCGTCCTCAACTTCTGGACATTAGACTGAATGAAGGAGCTTATCCATGCGTTCGGACGAGCATGGCCTACTGTTTGGAATTAACTTCCGGCATGACGCGCGCTCTGAACAATGCATGTAGGCCGGCAGAATCAATCGAGTGGGCGCGACCGCTCGCAGAGTGACGTTAGGCTGATGGGCTGATGGAAGGAGCCTATCCATGCGTTCGGACGAGCATGGCCTACTGTTTGGAACTAACTGCCGGCATGGCGCGCGCTCTGAACAATGCATATAGGCCCGGCAGAATCAATCGAGTGGGAGCGACAACCTGTAGAGCGAGCGACAGCTTGAACAGTGAGCGCATGAGGAGTTTTATCAGAAATTTCTAGCCTTCCTACTCAGGCATTGCTCTAGGACTGTCCAGCTTGCATCTGGAGTGCGCCGCGAACAATGCATATAGAATCGATCCTATCAATCGAATGAGCGCGACAGCTTGTGGAGTGCGCGTTTAGGGAGTTTTATCAGAAATCCTTAGCCGCTCTACTCAGGAGCTACTCTAAGACTCTCCAGCTTGCATCTGGAGTGCGCCGTGAACAACGCATATAGAATCGAACCTATCAATCGAGTGGGCGCGAAAGCTTGTAGAGTGAGAGTTTGAGGAGTTTTATCAGAAATCCCTAGCCGTCCTACTTAGGAACTGCTCTAGGACTGTCCATCTTGCATCTGGAGTGCGCCGCGAACAATGCATATAGAATCGAACCTATCAATCGAGTGGGCGCGACCGCTCGCAAATTGCACGCGCGGGCGTGTTTGGGGCGCGATATCTCTGTCGTCTGTGAACCCTTCCGGCTGCAGCTTGTGGGTTTTGTAGCCAGTAAAAAACTCTAGCAGCTCACCAAAGCACAGCGATGTAGCCTAAGAACTGACAAAGTTACGGTGGTGCAAAGATGCAGGTCAGGCTTGTACAACCAATTTTTTTCGATTTCAGGCGATCACTGCGGGAAGAGGCGATGAGCTGACGGCCTACAAATGCATAGGCTAACAGATCACTTAACTTACTTTACAAGAAGGCGCTTACAGCTCTCCAGCTGCCTAACCGCCTTAGTTACAGCTGCCGCTTTAGAGCGGCGGACGGCAGCAGTAAAGATTCCTCCGCCCTTACTCCTTCCAGTTTTGAGTTTTCGGCACTCGCAATGACACCATTCTCTTCAACTCGATGAGCCCTATCGAACGGTTTCAATCTCGGCCAGTTTTGGAAAAATCGATTTTTTGACAATTTTCATCGGGGTGAAGGCCGCAGCGGAGGGCCGATGACGTCACCGAAAGCCAATATTTCGGAATTTGGCCAAGTTGGACACCATTCGATAGCGTTTTTGATGGTGAATGGAACGTTTTTACGTAGAGTGGCGAGAACTGTGATGTGAGCGAGTAAGAGCGAGGAGAGCATGACCATTGTGCTAAATTGTGCGCGCGGCGTCTTCTGAGCGCGATAGCTCTGTAAAGTGTGAACCTTTCCGGTTGCAGCTTGTTAGTTTTGTAGGCAGCAAAATGTTCTAGTAGTGTGCCAAAACACGGTAATGTAGCTTATGACTGGACAAAGTTACAGCGCTGCGTAAATGCAGGTTAGCCTTGTGTGACACGATTTTTTCCAAATTCAGTCGACCCCTGCGGAAACACGCGGAGAGCTAGCATCTTACAAATACGCAGGTCAGCAGAACGCTTAAGGTTCTTTACGAAAACGTGCTCACAACTCCCTAGCTTATTAAATTGCCTTAGTACCAGCTGCCGTTTTAAAGCGGCGGAGGCAACAGTGAAGCTTCTTCCGCCCTTAATCCTTCCGGTTTTGAGTTTTCGGTACTCGCAATGACACCTTCCTCTTCAACTCGATGCGCTCTATCGAACGGTGTCAATCTCGGCCAGTTTTGGAAAAATCGATTTTTTGACAATTTTGTGCTGGATAAAAGTCGCTCTTCGTAGCTTTATTGAAGTTGTCCGGAAGAGGAAGAATGGAGAGAATAAATTGAGACACCTTCATCCTTCGTGTTTATATACTGCTTTGGATGATACAAGAGTTTATATCAGAGCAGTTGCTTTGATTTGCTCATCATCCATGATACTCCCACGGCAAGAGGATGAGAGAGGCTCGATTCCAATTGCACAGCAAACAAACGGGGGAGCGAAAAACTTATACAATCGACATGCATTATGATATAGAGTTAGATCATCTTATTCTTCTTGATGGTATTCATCGCAAGAGTCCGACGATTGTTCTTGATGGCGTTGCAGCTTGGCTTTTGAACGTGTGATCATGTGGTGGTTGTTTTCATTCTTCTTTCCACGATTTTCACTCTTATGCTGGAATTCGGATGCAGAATTGATTTCCAAGTTAAACACCAAATTGATTGGTCGTGTTATAACTTTTCGAGAAGTATTTGAACTGATCGTTGGTAGTTATCCGAAGATCCACAAATTTGTCCCATCTTCCATGTTCCTCTTTCCTGGTTATCTTCTCGGATCAGTACAACGTCGCCAAAACGTGGAGAGTAATTCGAGTGAATTCTTGGGTGTGGATGGGACACTTTGTGAGATTCTCGTAGACTTGTAAGATATTCGCTCGACCATCTATTCCAGAAAGAATCTAGGAGTTGAAGGCTCTGTCTCCATTCTTTGATCAGGCTGTCCCTCGTGCTGTATGTGGGCTTCCATTCAACATCATCGTTAAGAAAACGTGGTGTTGATAATCGTGAGAATGGTCGAATGAAGTCGATAGGGCGGAGCGGAATGAAGTCGAGCTGTTCGCCTACATAGGCCAAGGGTCTTGAGTTACATATGGCCTCCGACTCCTTTGTTGAAGTGCGTAGGTCATCTAGATGTAGTATCCTGTTATTCACCGCATGTTTCAATGACGATTTGAAAATTCCTATAATCCGTTCGTAGAATCCGCCCTGCCAAGGGCTGAAAGCTGGGATGAACTTGAAATGTATCCTTTGTCGCGCACAATAGTCCAAAACATCATATTGATCCGTTGTAGCGATTTCCTCCATTTGGGCTTCCGAAAAGGCTTTGAATGTTGGAGCGTTGTCACATATGATCAGCTTCGGACATCCGTTGCTAGCGATGAACCGACGAAGGCTTTGAAGAAAAGTTTTGGATGAAAGGCTTTGAAGGATATCTGTAGTGATCGCGCGGCAGTTCAAACAAGTCCAGAGTATTATCCAGCATTTCTGAATGTTGTCTACATCATTTCTGTATCCAATCGGTCCCATGATGTCCATGCCGGTATTTTCAAAGGGATAGCTGGGTTTGTTGACGCGGACAGTTGGATGGGTCGGGAAGTCTGGGAGCTTGAATGGTCGTGCTTTTAGTTTCTTACAGAGGAAGCATAACTTATTGATAGTGCGCTTCACCGTACTCCTTCCTTTGGAAATCCATACGACTTACGAAGCTCAATCAAGGTCTGTTCTGTTCCACAGTGATGGTTTTTCTGGTGAACATGTTGTACGAAGAGAGCAGTGATGAAGTTTTCCCGATGTAGAAAAATAGGGTTGATAGTTTCTTCCGGCAGTGCTGAATTGGTAATCCTTGTGCGAACACGGTACAGATTAGATTGTTGACATTTGAACATTCCGAGCTGACTGCACAGATCGGGACTGGCTGGATTCTCGAGTTGGGCGATGCGAAAAAGGATTACTTCAGCTCTTGTTCGTAGCTGGATCTTCGTAGTTCCAAAGATAGCGGAAGCCTTTGCGGATCGGCGGGAGATGAATAATAGAACATATTCCATTATTTTGACGATTCGGTTCCAGGAGCTAAATCTTTCACTCTGTATGACCGAGAGAAACTCAGGTCGCTGTTCAGGAGTCGTAAAAGTCACAAACTGGACTTCCTGGTTCATCTCGTTTCTATCCTGTAGCCACTCACTTTCTTCTCGAATGAGGAATTCTGGTCCATCCCACCACATCTTGTGCTTCTTAAGTTGCTCGATTGTACATCCTCGGCTAGCTATGTCGGCTGGGTTCAGTGTTCCAGGAACGTGCAGTATGGTGGCTTCAGGAACCAGTCTCTTGATAGTACGGACGCGGTTTCGTATGAATACAGGAAGATTCTTTTCAGATTGAATCCACGAGAGGGCTACCTTACTATCCGTCCATATAAACTGTCGATGGAGCTGGATTCCTAGTTCTTCTCGGAGGTAATGTAGAAGTTTGGCACCAATGACTACTGCTGCCAGTTCAAGTTTTGGAATAGACATCGTTAGTTTCGTGGGAGCAAGTCGAGATTTCGTGACAAGAAGCGATGTTCGAGTTGGTTGCTTGCCATTCATCTCCACCAAGTAGGAGACCCCAGCGTAAGCTCCCTGTGAGGCGTCGGTGAATATGTGAATGTCATATTTATTATCGCTATCCCCCTTAGAGAGAAATAGGCGAGGGAACTTGATCGACGGAGTTGTCCACGACTTGATAATTGTTATCCATTCTTCATGACAGTGTTCAGGCAGGACTTCATCCCAGGTGATTTTTTCTGTCCATAGCTTCTGAATGAACATTTTCCCTTCCAAGGTGACTGGCGTAACCCATCCGAACGGGTCGTGAACGCTTGCGACTTTTTGTAGAACCTTTCTCTTCGTCCATACAATGGATTCGTCGTAAGTTACTTGGGGAAGCTTTAGCGCCAGTTCATCCGTCCTGGTGTTCCAGCATAATCCAAGGATCTTTGCATGTTCTTCCACTTCGCTTTCTTCTTGTTTCTTGATGAATTGGTTTAGTTCTTCGTTGTTGCTCATGTAGTCCCTAAGATTCATACCTGCCTTTTTGAACAGCTCTTTTAATTCCTTGTAGAAATGTTGTCCTTCCTCAGGCGAAGTTACTCTGTAGAAGACATTATCTACATAGATGTTCTGCAAGATTTTCTGCGATAGGGGAGTGTTGGTGTTGGAAAGGTGATAGTGAATAGTTCCGGCTAATAAGAAAGGCGAACTTATCAGCCCGAATGGAACTCTTCGAAATCTGTAGATGACAACGTTTTTTCGATCCACTGCCTGTTTCGGATCTCGAAGCCAGAAAAATCTTGTGAAATCGCGACTTTCATCGTGTAGTTCAACCATTAGGAAAGCCTTTTCAATATCTGCAGAGAATGGGCATGGTTCGGATACGAAGAAGTATACTAAGTAGGTCGGGAAGAAGGTTAGGTCCTTTATGAAGTAGATCATTGAGGCTTGGAAGAACTTTTTTCTTCGCTGAGCCATCAAAGACGCATCTGACTTTTGTGTGTTTCTTCGACTCCGAGATGACACCATGATGGGCAGGATAATGTACCCGAGCTGGAGATTCATTTTCGTTCTTGACTGGTTCTATAATCCCCTTTTTCAGTTGATCCTCGAAAATTGCGTGATACTTCTCCATATATGTGGGATTCCTTTGCAGCATCCTTACATTCGAAACAAATCTTGAGAAGGCAAGGTCTCGATTAGATGGTAGTTCTGAAGGACTTGTCTTAAAGGGCAGCTTCACGGAGTATCGTTTTTCCTTTTCATCGTAGATGATTGAGTTTGTGAATTCCGCTAGGCGCCTTTCGTCGTCGTGTTCGTTAGGGTGGTCCACTATGCCGATGGATTCATTCGACCAAAATCTCTCAACGAGGTCCACAAGTTCTGTATGATTGGCTGGATTTGCAGCCGTGCTGGATTCATGGAAGAGAACTCTGCTTTCTTGGTTCTGGCGAAAGGATTTGTCTGCTACGACGCTACCGATTCGCGTGTTCAGGAGGCGATACCCGTTTGACAGCATTGAAATGTTGAAATCGTCACTGTAAACTAAGTCGCAGAAGTAATCTATGCCGATTAAGAGACTGGGCGTGACGTGCCTCGTTGTGATGATGTTTTCTCGGTCCTGCTTCTTCGCGACAGAGGCGTATGCTAGTTAGTTTGTGAGATGAGGTATCGCTTTGACGTGGAGAATGGTGTCAGAGCCATCAACGCAGTAGATCCCAATGGCTTGCTCGGTGGCTGGAACTGATATGGGATCTTTGCTGGCGAATGTGTGCATGTTGATCTCCTGGTGGTTGATAGTTGATAAGTGAAGTTGCTCTGCGAGTTCATTTGTAATGTACGACTGAGATGCGCCGGTATCCAGAAGAGCGGTTGTTCGTATTTCCTTGGAACGATCGTTGGGATTGAAAAGTTTCACCTCAGCACACATAAGGAAAGGTTTTTCTGGTCGGGGGAATTCATCGATGGGATTGAGGGAGGTAGACGCTTCTAATGTTGTACTTGTTTTGTTTGAAGAGTTGGCGTAGTGGTTTTGATGGTTCAGTTGAGGCATTTCTGTTCTTCCATAGTGCTGATCGCTTCGGATGCAGTGAGATTCGTGGATAGCTTGAGAATTTTTTGGGATTTGGAGTGGTGGGCTGCTTGGAAGCTCTCGCTGCTTGAGGCAAAGCGATGAGTGATGGCGTTTGGAGCAGATGGAGCACATCTTCTTTGAAGAACATTGCCAAGTTGCGTGGGTGTGGGAAAGACAGTTGTAGCATAGATGAGTTTTCTTGACGACTTCTATTCTGGAGGTGGGTGTTGGATAAATGGGACAGGTGAATGATGTGTGTCCATCTTGACTGCAGAAGGGGCAATTGGTCGATCTTGTTGAACGATTGTTTTGTGCGGACCAGCGTTCTCGGGGAAAAGTATTTGAGTGGGAGGATGAGAGGAAGGTTTGCCTTTCATGGTAGCTTTCTTTGTGGAGTTCCATTTCATGAAGCGTTGTCTCCTTTCTCACTATGTCAGTCAGCAGTTGGATGAGAGCGGATGGTGTAAGGTTGAATCGGTTGCCTGCTTTGTCGTATATCTGACTTCGAATGTGTCGTGCAATTTGTTGAGCAGAATGGCTCCCAATCCGTACTCCTTGCTGTCGTCTTCATAGGAGCTAAATTATCTAATCAGAGCAAACATCTGGTTATACAGTGGTAGAAGTTGCTTTCCGGCTTGATCGCATGACGGTAGATTCGCGAGTTTCGTGTGAAGAAGATGACGTGTTGTCACTTTGTCGTCGAAAAGTGTCTTGAGGATATCCACTGCGATTTGGTAGTTTTCTGAAGTAATTGGGAGACCTTCAATTGATTGCAGGGCTCGTCCTCTGAGTGTCGATTTCAGCAGTGAGAATTTGGAAGCATTGTCGATGAACGGTTTGTCTCCTATGAGCGTTGAGAATCGTTCCCAGAGTTCTTGAAACTCCAAAAGCGATCCATCGAAACTTGGCAGGTCGATTTTACTCAGCAGCGAGGCGTCGACGAAGTTATGGTATGGTAGTTGGAGCTTTCCTTACTGGCATGGATCCTGTAACGAAATGGTAACAAACGTACGGATGCCTGTCTTGATGCGGAGCAGACGATTGCCAGTTCTTCTTCAGTGTCCGTGGTCGCCAATTTGTGTGCTGGATAAGAGTCGCTCTTCGTAGCTTTATTGAAGTTGTCCGGAAGAGGAAGAATGGAGAGAATAAATTGAGACACCCTCATCCTTCGTGTTTATATACTGCTTTGGATGATACAAGAGTTTATATCAGAGCAGTTGCTTTGATTTGCTCATCATCCATGATAAATTTCGCGACGAAGAAGAGGGCGCCGCTCTAGGTCGCGGCAGAGGTGATGACGTCATCGAAAATCGATATTTCCGAACCGAGCCAAATTGGATAAGATCCGATAGAGCTTTTCGTGCTGAATTGAACAGTGCTGCTACGAGTGGCGAATACCGTAATCTGGGCGAGTAAGAGCAGGGAGAACATCGACCGTTATTGTGCTAAATTGCACATGCGGGCGTGTTCAGAGCGCAGTAGCTCGGTCAGGTTCGAGTCGTTTCGGCTGCAGCTCGTGGGTCTTATAGGCAGTAGAATGTTCTAGTGGCACGCCAAAGTAGAAGTGGCGTGGCTTAAGAAGAGGCAATGTTACAGAGATGCGAAGATGCAGATGCGGGTTGTGTGCCGCATTTTTTCCGATTTCGGTGAACCACTGCGGGAAAACGCAGCTAGCTAACGCGCTTAAAATGCCTGGGCTAACAGGACGCTTAAGATACCTTACGATGACGTGCTCAGAACGCCTCAGCTGCCTAAACTGCCTTAGCCACAGCTGCCAGTTTAAAGCGTCGGAAGATAGCGGTTAGAGGTTCTTGCGCTCTTACTCGCCAAGATTTGAGTTTCAACACTCGCAATGGTACTTTTCTGTTCAGCAGGAAATGCGCTATCGAATGGTGTCAATTACGACCGATTTTGGAAAAAACGATTTTTTGGCGGTTTTGCACCGAGGACAAGGCCACTCAAGGCCGCGGCAGAGGGACGATGACGTCATCGAAAATCGATTTTTCCGAACAGGGTCAAATTAGTTACCATTCGATAGAGCTTTCCGCGGTGAAGCTAATGGTATTATTGGGGTTATCGAAAACCCAAATATGGGTGAGTAAGAGGGCAGGAAACTTCAACCACTACGTCCGCCGCCCTAAAACGGCAACTGGTACTAAGGCAATTTAATAAGCTAGGGAGTTGTGAGCACGTTTTCATAAAGAACCTTAAGCGTTCTGCTGACCTGCGTATTTGTAAGATGCTAGCTCTCCGCGTGTTTCCGCAGGGGTCGACTGAATTTGGAAAAAATCGTGTCACACAAGGCTAACCTGCATTTACGCAGCGCTGTAACTTTGTCCAGTCATAAGCTACATTACCGTGTTTTGGCACACTACTAGAACATTTTGCTGCCTACAAAACTAACAAGCTGCAACCGGAAAGGTTCACACTTTACAGAGCTATCGCGCTCAGAAGACGCCGCGCGCACAATTTAGCACAATGGTCATGCTCTCCTCGCTCTTACTCGCTCACATCACAGTTCTCGCCACTCTACGTAAAAACGTTCCATTCACCATCAAAAACGCTATCGAATGGTGTCCAACTTGGCCAAATTCCGAAATATTGGCTTTCGGTGACGTCATCGGCCCTCCGCTGCGGCCTTCACCCCGATGAAAATTGTCAAAAAATCGATTTTTCCAAAACTGGCCGAGATTGAAACCGTTCGATAGGGCTCATCGAGTTGAAGAGAATGGTGTCATTGCGAGTGCCGAAAACTCAAAACTGGAAGGAGTAAGGGCGGAGGAATCTTTACTGCTGCCGTCCGCCGCTCTAAAGCGGCAGCTGTAACTAAGGCGGTTAGGCAGCTGGAGAGCTGTAAGCGCCTTCTTGTAAAGTAAGTTAAGTGATCTGTTAGCCTATGCATTTGTAGGCCGTCAGCTCATCGCCTCTTCCCGCAGTGATCGCCTGAAATCGAAAAAAATTGGTTGTACAAGCCTGACCTGCATCTTTGCACCACCGTAACTTTGTCAGTTCTTAGGCTACATCGCTGTGCTTTGGTGAGCTGCTAGAGTTTTTTACTGGCTACAAAACCCACAAGCTGCAGCCGGAAGGGTTCACAGACGACAGAGATATCGCGCCCCAAACACGCCCGCGCGTGCAATTTGCGAGCGGTCGCGCCCACTCGATTGATAGGTTCGATTCTATATGCATTGTTCGCGGCGCACTCCAGATGCAAGATGGACAGTCCTAGAGCAGTTCCTAAGTAGGACGGCTAGGGATTTCTGATAAAACTCCTCAAACTCTCACTCTACAAGCTTTCGCGCCCACTCGATTGATAGGTTCGATTCTATATGCGTTGTTCACGGCGCACTCCAGATGCAAGCTGGAGAGTCTTAGAGTAGCTCCTGAGTAGAGCGGCTAAGGATTTCTGATAAAACTCCCTAAACGCGCACTCCACAAGCTGTCGCGCTCATTCGATTGATAGGATCGATTCTATATGCATTGTTCGCGGCGCACTCCAGATGCAAGCTGGACAGTCCTAGAGCAATGCCTGAGTAGGAAGGCTAGAAATTTCTGATAAAACTCCTCATGCGCTCACTGTTCAAGCTGTCGCTCGCTCTACAGGTTGTCGCTCCCACTCGATTGATTCTACCGGGCCTATATGCATTGTTCAGAGCGCGCGCCATGCCGGAAGTTAGTTACAAACAGTAGGCCATGCTCGTCCGAACGCATGGATAAGCTCCTTCATTCAG
Organism: Heligmosomoides polygyrus polygyrus; assembly: GCA_947396885.1. Taxonomy (NCBI): domain Eukaryota; kingdom Metazoa; phylum Nematoda; class Chromadorea; order Rhabditida; family Heligmosomidae; genus Heligmosomoides; species Heligmosomoides polygyrus. The sequence goes on from OX377203.1 coordinate 61,728,629, forward strand.
TCTAACGTCCAGAAGTTGAGGACGCCGCGCACTAACGCGACTTGCCTCAGACGCGGCGCGTGGCGAGCGGAAAACGGCGCTCTCCGGCGCCCTTTTGCGCCGCTTCTCATCTTTTGCGCCGCTTGTGCTTGTTGGACGCAGCGGCATGTCCGGTACTGTATGTAAGGGTGGATTAAGGGATATAGGAATTGAATCTTGTCCGATCTTCAGTGCGCCTTGCCTGACACAGCAGCCGTGATTTGTATAGCGCGATATCGTAGGGAATACAACGGCAGCCCAAGGTCAAGCGGATTAGACATTGCCGATCAGCTCCATCTGTTATCGGACCACCCGGGCAAGGCCGGATAGGAAAACGCCGCCCACGGAACAGGACAGAGACACACTACACCACCACCTTGACCACTTGGTCTTCCTGACTTCTCTTTTTAGGTTCCTCTGGTTCGCCCTTCCTTTTCCCATTCCCCGTCTGTCTATGTCGCAGTCTGTATAATTGATAAACTGTATATTACACATCTGTTTCGTTATGTAATTGAAAGATAGAGTAAATTGATAAGGACGGGAAATGCTTATATCCGGCTCCCTTAGGTGCCGCTACACGAAACCTCGGTACATTAAACCCTGAGGGAACGAGGATATACTATTGGTACCAGACACGTCTGGCAAGGATAAAGCGCTGACTTGTTCATCGGCTGGCCACTGCAAGTCATTTTATGGCCAAATACACATGACGGTTTAAAAAATCGCCAACTGTTGAAATTCGTAAACAAACAGCTGAAAATTTATCTGGAAAGCCTCCGTACCGTACCAGGTGCTGTCAATATATTTGAATCTGTTCGTTCATTTACGAATTGAATAATGTGACCAGTTATCTGACCTACACGGCAGGTGAGACCTACGGTGGTACTACTCCAAGGACTACATGGGAGGTGCGATGTAAGTGCGACGCACGTCCAAGTACGTTAATTGCTCGCATCCATCACCCAACCTGAGAGGTGTGCAGGAAATCATAACCTCCTTACAGGGGTCTTCGACGCCAGAAAAATAAGAACTGCAGGAAGATCGCTTTCTTTCGTAGTTTCGCCCAATAATCACTAGCAGACACTGCTAGTTTTCTAGGCTTACAAACCAAAAGATAGAAAGTCGATCCTGGCTACCTAGAAATAGTTGCGATTGGTATTCTCCCGTGTCAGGCAAGGCATTAAGAAAAAGTTCAGTGTGATCTATTCAGGAGGCCTGCAATGTAGTTTTTGGGAGGTGCTGAAGTAAGGCGCTCTCGCTTTAGTATTTAGTATTTACATTGACGTATCTTCACAAAAGAGGTTCTTCAATCTAAATGAAGTCGAATTCATGCATCCTTCCCGGCAAGGGACTTGTGCTTAATCTCCGTTGTAGCGAAGCGGAACTTTATGGTTTTGTAACCTTCTAAGAAGGATCGCGACCATCCTCGGAGAAAATCTATCGTTGAATGACTGGAAAATCGTTAGGAAATTCGTGCATCTAGCTATTCTATGGAACGTTTCACCCGGATTTGATGGATGCATTAATTCCTGACTGCTAACAAACAACAAACACTGCTCCAGTTGTGAAATGTGTACTTCCGTGGCACATAACTGCTCTCATTTCCTTAGATCTTGAATATCGTGCTATCCCCTTTTAAAGCAAATCCTACTCTACCAAAAATGTACAATAGATCCCCTCAGCATTTGAAATCCTTCGAAATCTGACCCGAAATCTGACCCGAAATACTGCGCACTCTCGTACGAGTGGGCGGGGCGTACGGCGCCTCCTTGGCTGACTATGGGGGGCGTGCCAAAATTTCGTACATCCTGACCGTCTCCCTGACGTCGCCGACGTCGACCAGCAAGGTGGTACAATGGCTTCGAATGGGTACTTAATTAAGAGGTGAGTGATTAAACTGAATCTAAATTAAAATTAAACTTGCATGTAAGCTGGCCACCACGTTTTGTTGCAGTTTGGAATTTATCTCCCTTGTTTGTTCTAACTCATCAAGTTTTGACACTTTTCATGAACTTACCACCTTACTCATTTTTAGCCTTTCATGTTTTAAGTGGGAGTACAATAATTTTTCAACGGTCCAGAATGGGAGATCCATAGTGTGTCTTCCTAAGCGCGGAACCCTACCCTCAATGCAGCAATCCAAGATATCCTTCTTCACATATAATTTAAATGTGAATGCTTTGGGATTCCGAAGGCGTTCCAGAGACGTCATCCAATGTGGGCTGTAATTCAGACTCCCTTTCTTCTTTAGGCCTTTCTATCTGTAACTGCTCGTATTTGTTAAGCATAAACATAGTGACCGCAACGACTGCCCGAGCACTGCAGGCAACTCGTCGCTACTCTTGGCTATTTACTCGCGACTAAGCAGTCAAGTGAAGCGACGAGTTACCCACCAAGAGTTGGACGAGTTCCCCACATTACTTGGGCAGTCGTTGCAGGACCATGCGAGCTCTTCATCCTTTTGATCTCATCTCATATGTAGACGTGATGGTCCCACAACAATTGTAGTTACAGTAACGTTTTAAAACGTGGTACCCTAGTAACAACGTCTTGTCCATTTAAATATGTGTATATTATTTATTTATTTTTACTTATTTGGGTGTCAGAGCCGACACAAAAAAAGACAATCACATACCGAAGGACAAAAGACGTTTTCATAGATCTCGGTTGGATGAAATAAAACCTAACTTTAAACAATAAAGTTACTAACAAGCTTCATAAAGGTTGTATAACTCAATGACCAATCAGAAAAACGAAGAACACGATTAAAATTGGAACGAGTTCTAAGACTGAAAAACTTTGACCTGGACAATGTTTTAGCAGATTCAGTTGTAGGTTTTTCATCGGCACTTCTTGTGCAAGAAATTGTTGGATTGTTGTGTGTAGTGTTGTTATTTGTGTTGCCATTCTGGAAGACTCGTACCTGTGGGCATCCATGCAGACGAAGTCGTACTAGCAGCATCTCACTTGTCGGGTGGTACTACCTCAGTTCAGTTATTTCCCAATCGATACACCTTCTCCGTTTGCATTTTTATCGCATTGCAATTTCTCGCCCATGCAGAACGTGGAAAATGAATGGTGGCACGTCAAATCGCTTCAATATACGACCCTTTAGGACGGCTAGTACCGCAACTCACGCAGTCAAAAGATTTCCAACAAAACTTATGGAAATACAACTTAAAATGGGACTCCATCCTACGATACGACCTTCAAAGGCAATGGAAAGCTATTTGCAATAACGCCATCGGTTTCGAATGCACACTTTCGAGGAAACTATTACGAAACGATAGCAATTACAACATGGCAGTTTTTGCAGATGCTAGTGAAATTGCAATCGAGCCGAGTTAGCCTAGTGGTTAGTAGTGTAGTTTCATGCACAAACGGTCACAGGTTCGACTCCCGGCTCGGGCACGCCATGCCCTGCAAAAATTGCAAAAATGGCAACGGTTCCAGCGTCAGGCCCAGGTTGACAGGCCGGCTGATGGAGAAACCTCGTCACAAAACCATGATCACAAGTCGCAATAGAATCAGTGTAAAGGCTAGGACGTCACCCGGAAGTGGCGCACAGAACCCCCGCCCGAGTTCTGTGGTCAGTATGCGAGGGCTACCGAGGGCCGAACGACCTCGGCTAAAGAAGCTAGTTCGACTGGGGACTCTGAATGTGGGAACGCTGACCGGGAGATCTAGGGAAGTGGCTGACCTGATGAAGCGCAGAAGGATACAAGTCCTGTGTCTGCAGGAAACGCGATGGAAAGGGGCGAAAGCCAAGGAGATCGGAGAAGGGGTCAAGCTGTACTACAACGGAGAGGACACCAAGAGGAACGGGGTAGGGATAGCTGTCGCGGAGTCCCTCAAGGATTCAGTAGCGGCTGTCCAAAGAATAAACGACCGCATCATGTCACTACGGCTGGACACGAAGGAGGGTTACTGGACCATCATGTCTGTCTACGCTCCGCAGACCGGATGCTCCGAGCACGACAAGGATGACTTCTACCTCTCGCTCGAGGAAGCCATAAGGTCCGTACCAGAAGGCGACTACCTCTCCATAGCAGGGGACATGAACGGGCATGTGGGGAGTGGCAGAAGAGGAATGGAAAGGGTTCATGGAGGAAAAGGGATCGGCCTGGTAAACCCTGATGGAGAACGAATTCTGGATCTGGCTATCGCTCTCGACCTGGCTGTCTGTAGCACCTTCTTCGCGAAGAGGGAGAGCCAGAAGGTGACCTATGCTAGCGGAGGAAGAAGAACTGAGGTCGACCACATCCTGGTTCGAAGGGCTGCCCTGAAAACAGTCCGGAATGTGAAGGTCATTCCGGGAGAAGACATGGCATCACAGCACAGACCCTTGGTAGCCGACCTTAGCATACCTCTACCCACCAGGCCCAAAGTGAGAACGGAACCCAGGATCCGATAGTGGAGACTGCGGGGTTCAGAGCGGAACGAGCTACGAAGGGCAGTGCTCGAAGCAGGCCTTCCAGATCCAGCTGGTCCCGTGAATGAGACCTGGAGGAGGGTAGCCGAAACAATCCTGAGATGTGCCAAGGAAACCCTGGGAGAAACAAAGGGAGGAACCAGAGGGAATAAATCGGCATGGTTCTGGAACGAAGAGGTGCAGGCTGCGGTGAAGAGGAAGAAGGAGGCCTACAAGCTGTGGCAAAAGACGAGGGCCCCCGAGCATCTCACAGCCTACAGGAAGCTGAAGAGGCTGGCAAAAACAGCTGTAGCGAAGGCAAAGAACGCGGAAATGGATGCCCTGTACGAGAAACTAGACGGGCCAGAGGGAGAGAAGTTCGCCATCCGCCTGGCCAAGGCGCGTCATAGAGCTAGCTTCGACATTCGAGTAGTGAAGACTGTGAAGAGTGCTGACGGTAGAGTGTTACGGAAGCCGGTCGAGGTCAGATAGAGATGGGAGGAGTACTTCAAGGAACTCCTGAACGAGGAGTTCCCTCGTCGGGAGGCCGAGGAAGAACAGCCAACGGAAGGACCCATCCCACCCTGGACGCAAGAAGAGGTTCGCAATGCCATACGGAAGAAACTCGGAAAGGCAGCAGGGCCTGACGGTGTGCCAGTAGAGGCTTGGAAGGTGCTCGGGAACCTCGGAATCAACTGGCTGACGCAGTTCCTCAACAGAATCACGAAAGAAGGTAAGATGCCGGATGACTGGAGGAACAGCACCATAGTCCCCATCTTCAAGCAGAAGGGAGACGCTTCCGAATGCTCCAACTACCGAGGGATAAAACTGATCTCACACACGATGAAGATCTACGAACGACTGGTAGACTCAAGGCTGAGGGAGATGGTACCCATCTCCCAGGTGCAGTGGGGCTTCATGCCTGAGAGGTCCACCACAGACGCCATCTTCATCGCTTGTCAGGTGATGGAGAAATATCGGGAGAAACGAAAACCCTGCTACCTGGCATTCCTGGATCTGGAGAAGGCCTATGACAGGCTAGCTCGGACCGTAATCTGGAATTCCCTTCGAGGGAAGGGTGTCCCGGAACGTCTGATCACGGTCATAAGGGACATGTACGAGGGCTCGAAAGCGGCGATACGAACTCCACACGGGGTTACAAGGAAAGTGGACATCACAGTGGGGGTACACCAAGGGTCGGCTCTGAGCCCGTTCCTCTTCCTGCTGACGCTTGACTCTATAGTGAACCACCTTGAGAAAGGCCCTCTCAGAACGATCCTCTACGCGGACGACATCGCCCTAGTAGCCGACAACCAGGGGAGTTGCAGGAGAAGGTGCAGCTGTGGCAGAGAGCCCTCGCAGACAACGGGCTACGGCTGAATGTGAAGTAGACGAAGTTCACCAGCTCTGAGCAGTGAGCTGGATCGATCCTAGACTGCCAAGGGGAAACGATCGCAAAGGCGGAAGAATTCGCTACCTCGGAAGTGACCTATCCGAGGAAGGAAGTTGGACCAGGCGGTCAGGGGACGGATAAACGCAGCCTGGCTCAAGTGGAGGGAGTCCACAGGGATCCTCTGCGACCGTAGATGCTCCAGGACGCTCAAAGGCAAGCTCTATGGAACAGTTGTGAGACCTGCCCTCCTCTACGGCAGTGAGTGCTGGGCCCTGGGTGAGGCGCAGGAGCGGCAACTGCACGCGACGGAGATGAGGATGCTGAGGTGGGCATGTGGATGGACCCGTCGGAACAGGGTGCGAAACGAGGATGTTAGGGCAGTGATGAAGACAGCCCCGATCTAGCTGAAGATGAGAGAACAGCACTTGAGGGGGTATGGACACGTCCTCAGAAGACCAGAGGATCACCCCACAAGGTTGGCCCTAGATTCCGAGGCACCCGGAAAGCGTCCGAGAGGAACCCCAAGGAAAAGATGGAAGGATGTCATCAAGAGAGATCTCGCCGAAGTCGGCGCCACGGCAGATGACGCCCTTGATAGGATGTGGTGGCGATAGATCACAAGAACAGCGGACCCTGCGACTGCGCGGGACTAAACGCTCAGGAAAAGAAGAAGAAGAGGAAAGCATACCTTAAGGTTACGAAGAGTCTGCCAAATGTGCTATCCCTAGACCAGTTTAAGAGGTTAGTGAGCAAAAAATTACTTTAGTATGTGCTTTGAGGTGAGCCATAGAGTAATACAGATGGGTTGGTGTTGCATGATTATGATGGCCCAGGTTGCACACTCTTTCAAGATGGCCTATGATCTTGAAGTCAAATTTAACGTCTTCCAACTCGAGGCGAGCTTTTTACACGTTAAAATACAGAGTCTTCAACATGGTTAGAATATTTTTTGTTCGAGAAAAACGTAGAATAACTTTTTTGAATTTTTTTTTACTTTAGCTTCAAATGAGTGAAATAGTTTTATTAAATTTTTTATTTTTTAAGAAAAATTGCATAGAAAGACTGGATTGCGCCATGCAGCCAAGAAGTTCAACGTAACGTTTATTTGATTGACTTGGACTTGATCGATCTGGGTGGGTGTTGCGTGATTGTGATGGCCGACGCAAGGTCAATCAAGTAAATATTGGACCTTATATCGATCGGTATTATCGATCGTTTCACCTAATCGATCGGGGTGCGTGTTGCGTCTCAGAGCTCGATCAAACAATATATATCAACCAACATATTGATCATTATCCCTCTCTGACTTAATCGATCGGGATGGGTGTGGCGTGATTACGGCCCAGATCTATGAAGTCTGAGAGAGAAACGATAGCACTACTCAAACGATCGATAATATTAACTGATATTGATTGTCTGAACGATCTATCGACTACTGCTCGACAGACTTAGTCGATCGGGGTGGGTGTTGCGTGACTAGCTCAGTTCTCGATCAGACAATCTAGCTCGTCTCTATTTGGAAGACGTTCAATTTGATTTCAAAGCTCACAGGCCACATCAAAAGACTGGATCGCGCCATGCACTCAAAAAGTTCAACGCAGTGGGTGTTCCGTGATTATGACAGCCGACGAGAGGCCGACCAGGTAAAAGGTGTTTCGATCGGGCAGTCGATCCTACTACAGTCGCTCAGACAACCGATCAGGAAATCAGCCACCATGACGAGGTTCGCACAGGCAATCAATATCGACCGATATTATTGATTTTTGAGCGCCGATATCGGTTTCCTCTCAGACCTTATATCGATCGCTATTATCGATCGTTTCACCTGTTCTCTCTCAGACTTAATCGATCAGGGTGAGTGCTCTGCAATTATGATGGCCGACGGAAGGTCGACCAGGTAATCAGCCACCATGGTGAAGCTTCCATCAGACAATCAATATCAACCGATATTGTTGATTGGTCGATGTCATTGTCTGGAAGACGCTTTTGATTTGGAAATTGTTCACCTTGATCACAACAATATATATACTTCGCGCGCTGGGTTACTAAGCTATTCCTATCTGCTCAGGTCTTCCGATTTTCAGCGGTGGACCGAGCAGGTCAGCGAAAAAAGTTGGAAGGACCTACGTTCGATCCGACTACGCTTTCAACCAAGTCTTGCTTCTTGGTCCTCCATCTTCCGCTGTGCTTTGTCCAGCTTCCATACTACAGTGTGCGGAGGAGGATAGTATTTTTTGTCCTAAGTCACCCTTTCCGAAATTCATCACGCCTCGTACGGCGCCGGCGGAGCCGGCGACGGATGCTGGCTGAGGAAGCATCCCTAGCTAGGCTTGGGCCACGATCCTATCGTGGCCCGCCATAGCCGAAGCTGGCGAAGCCGGCAAGCCTGGCGTGGCTCGCACGACCAGCATACGGCGCCGGCGAAGCCGGCGACGGACGCTGGCTGAAGAAGCATCCCTAGCTAGGTTTAGGCTGCGATCCCAGCGTGGCCCGCCATATCCGAAGCCGGCGACGGACGCTGGCTGAGGAGGCATCCTTAGCTAGGTTTGGGCTACGATCCTAGCGTGGTCCGTCATAACCGAAGCCGGCAAGCCTGGTGTGACCCGCACCTTTAGCGTACGGCACCGGCGAAGTCCGCGACGGACGCTGGCTGAGGAGGCATCCTTAGCTAGGTTTGGGCTACGTTCTTAGCGTCTCCCGCCATACCCGAGGCCGGCAAACTTGACGTGGCCGGCAGGTCCAGCGTACCGCGCCGGCGAAGCCGGCGACGTACGCTGGTTGTGTTCATAATGTTATGTTATGCTCTAATTAGTGTTGATGTGTTTGAGATATTGTTTTTCTTTGACTTTTGCCTTTTGCAAATGTAATAAACTTATAACTTATATAATAGGTGATGCGGTAATACGCAGCAAACTGTATTTGTAGCGAAATCTAATCATATAATGAAAATTAAGCGGAAACCGTCTGTCGAAAAACTCGATAAAGAAGGTCAGCAACCAGGATTTAACGCTCATCCCAGTATATACCATGCGCGCCGCCCGTTTTTAACTCACGTCAGCGATATCTGTTCGATCAAAGGCGCCTTACTGTTTCTGCTGAACACTTGGTATCTGTATTTGCGTAGTTGAGAGATTTGACCTACCGAGAAGCTTGTGGCATCACTCTTGTCCAATCTTGTCGCGCAGTCAACAGATAACTCTTCCGGAGTTAAAATTTCTTCTTCTGCATCGTAGAAGGTGTCATCAAGCTCGTCCATCTAAAACGCATGAGGAACTTTGAATACCCGTCACTGAATGTTTCCTTCTTTACCAACCATCGAAAAATTGAGATCATTACCTAATCTCATTATCGTAGATGCCCTAATGTTGACACAATGTTGAGACAAATTCCATGTTAGTGGTGACAGGTGTTGCTCAAAACACGGAAGTTGAAGAACTGAGCAGAAGTTACACTGCTGAACATGGTCAGAAGCAAAACAAACAGCAAGCTGAAGGGTGTTGTGAGACGTAGGGAGTCGCCTAACAGTACCACTTTTATCAAACTAAGTACCCCCACTACTAAAGGAAGCACAAATACATCAAAAGCTGAACTTCTATGAGCGTTACTAACAGAAGGGCTTATACTTTCTATCGGATGCGAAAATTTCGAATCGAATTAGACCTCACGAACAATTTTTTCGTTTGACAATGGCTGCGACTAATTTTTCGTCCACAGCTTTATACCAGGGGTGTGCGTTTAACGAGTAACGATTTACCGAATTTACCGGCATTTTTGCCTCCGATAGCTCTACGGCAAAACCTATGTTTTGAATTTCTGTACAATGACGGTGTGAAGGCTTTATCTCGGCAGCTGTGATACGATAATGAGGCACACGATAATGGGGCACACACCCCTGCAGTGATATAAATATAGAAATATGATAGATCGATAGGCAAAGCTATGATTCGATGATGGGGACACACGCCCTCGAAACGATACCAATGCAACCACAGTACCAAAGGTTAGATAGGCATTACAGCGTTATGTTATAGTGATACCATATTATGAGAGTGACAATAGCATGGGAGTAACCGTCTGCCCGAGGCACAATAAATACTGTATGATGCATGATACATGCATCATCGCCAGAGGAACTAGCAAGAAGGCGAAAAAGGTGAGCTGTTGTAGACCATCAGGAATATAGGAAATGACACGCCACTGTACGAGAGAATAGATTACGTACCCTTGCGAATGATGTCTGAGTCAAAAGTTATACAACACAACTATTAAGTAATTTCCACCTTCCCACTCTCATGACCTTCTCCGGTGCTATCCCTGCTCGGATGGCTGCAGTAGCGGCACCTCCTCGAAAACAGTGAGTGGTGAGATGCTGATTCCCAAGACCCGATTGCTGCAATATGTGCTTGACTTTTTGGCAACGACATCCATGCTTGGGGGCCGTCCCGAAACGAAACTGAAAATAAATTCTCCTCTCGAGCGAGAGATAAGGATATGCGAGATCTTCAAATGCTCCCAATGGCGTGAAGAAGTGCAGCTGAAGATCCTATCCATAGACGGACACAAGAAGAAGCAATATCAAGAAAGAGCTTCGTTGGAACCGTCAATTCCTGGGCGAGCAGGCAACATAAGGATCACCCTAGTTCCATCACCATCCTTCCGATGCCTGCTTTGTCCTCAAAATTCATCTCCGACGGCGAAAATACCGCGTTATGGATCGAAGCACGGAAACCGATGCTTCTCTTCGATTCAAAATCTGCGGCGCACCTTCTTGATGGCTCTGTGGTACCAAACTGTAACTGCCAACCTGCTGAGAACACCGTCAGATTCAGTTGCTTATGTGTCAACATCACAGAAATTTTCGAAAAAAGGATCGAGAGTCGATTTCCAGTTCAACGTCTATGGATAACATTCACTCACGCAAAGAAAGACCCAACATCAGTTCAAGCGACGATCCCCATCTCCACTACTGCAGAAATTCTGATTCACCTCAAAGAAGTGTTCAAAAAAAAAGGTAGTCACTTCGGCATCAGAATCGACCTGCAAAGTAGAAAACTCAATCACGAAAGGAGCTACCTTGCCCTCAGGGCGCAGAAGCCCAGGTCTTTTGTACAACCAACGAAGCACCAACGATGGCCACCACTCCGTGCGAGGTCTTGCATTTCACGATCCTATGTGAACGGAATGGAGCCCGACCTACCCTACGATTTCGCCACGAAACAGCACGGGTTCGAAAACAGTGCGTCATTTCATGCGGAGCTAAGGTAACTACTTTTGAAAATGTAGGCATTTTGCAATGGATGAGGACGGTCTACGAATCGACAATCAAAATCCTAGCCAGTGAGAGCCACATATTCGAGGAGATGGTTTTTCCCGATTTCTACCACATTATCGACGTCATCATCAAGTGGTATAAATACCTCGTCCTTACCGGAGCACCTCTGCTGCCAGCAGTAGTTTTGAGCCTATAAAGTTTGGGCGACTTCTTTTTTCGACCTCTCCTCGACCTCTGGAGTCGTGAATATACAATAGTGTCTTATCGTAGTTTACACCCGCATACTAAAAGTCCTTATTTAACATTCACTGAAAAACGCAAAACATTGTATAATACAGAAAGTGAGAAAAGTAAATGGAGTAAGCTCACAGTAAACCCTTAATTGGAAGTGACCTATCCGAGGAAGGAAGTTGGACCAGGCGGTCAGGGGACGGATAAACGCAGCCTGGCTCAAGTGGAGGGAGTCCACAGGGATCCTCTGCGACCGTAGATGCTCCAGGACGCTCAAAGGCAAGATCTATAGAACAGTTGTAAGACCTGCCCTCCTCTACAGCAGTGAGTGCTGGGCCCTGGGTAAGGCGCAGGAGCGGCAACTGCACGCGGCAGAGATGAGGATGCTGAGGTGGGCATGTGGATGGACCCGTCGGGACAGGGTGCGAAACGAGGATGTTAGGGCAGTGATGAAGACTGCCCCGATCCAGCTGAAGATGAGGGAGCAGCGCCTAAGGTGGTACGGACACGTCCTCAGAAGGCCAGAGAATCACCCCGTAAGGTTGGCCCTAGATTACGAGGCACCCGGAAAGCGTCCGAGAGGAGCCCCTAGGAAAAGATGGAAGGACGTCATCAAGAGAGATCTCGCCGAAGTCGGTGCCTTGATAGGATGAGGTGGCGACAGATCACAAGAACAGCGGACCCTGCGACTGCGCGGGACTAAACGCTCAGGAGAAGAAGAAGAAGTGAAATTGCAATAGCAGCTTGTGCTTATATCTTTAACGAAGAACAGTCTACACTAGTCATAGCGAAATGCAAACTTCCATCAATTAAGACAACCACGACAATGCCAAAAATAGAAATGAACGCTTTGACTATGGCAACAAGACTCTCCTGGTCGGTGTACGTAGCTTTGAAAACGCAACCATTACAACATTTGCGAAAGAACGATCCCTCCGAGGAAATTTGTCTTAGGAACCAAATCGAAGTACGACTCCCCCACTCCAATTTTAACCAAAGTACGACCTCTATGCGATTCTCGCACCCCACGCTTGAGCCTGATCCCTGGTGCGAGGTCGGCACCGGGGCAATTGAGCTAGTCCGAAAGTCCCGTAACGTAACGTAACGTAAGCAGGACCCCAGCAACGCTGAATGTGGGTAGGTTGACGGACCCCTCGTGCGAGTTGCTTGAAGCACTGAAGCGTAAAAGTGTTGATTCCGGTGCGGCGCAGGAGACGAGGTTATAATATCTTCGGTTCCCTCAGGGTTTGGAGAACCAACTTGTAGTGTTGCGGCACCTGAGGAAACCGGATATTAGCCTTGTCCCTTCCTTAATCTTTCATACTATAATTCTAAATTATGACATGACAGAACAATTATAGTAGCATGTATTTTATTAACTGTTAAGAGACAAGGAGGACATGGATACAAGATAGACATAGAATGGGGCCCAAACAGAGAAGGAGACCAGGGAAGAAGGGGACAGGCCGGGTGGCCTGGGTGACGATCGTGTGTCCACTGCCGTTCCTAGATTCCGTTCCGTAGGCGGTGTTTTCCTAAACAGCCTCGCGCGGGTGGTCCGATAACAGATGGGATTTATCGGTGTCTAACCCGCTTGACCTTGGGCCGCTGTTGTGTTCCCTACGATATCGCTATACACATCTCGACTGTTGGGTCGGCTGGCAAGACCGTAGTACATACCGGAACAGATCTTACCTAGGATAATCCTTTATCCCTTAATCTACACAATTATATAACACTATTATATCTTACATTCCTTACACCCATTACATCCGCCATCGTTTAAAAGTCCCGGTCCCCGGGACACTAAGGTTTCCAGGGTGGAGTAAGTGGAGACCGGGGTAAGAGCTGAAGCGATCCGATGGTGTCGATGTTGAGTTGTCAGCAATGTGGTTGATGTCGGCTGCGGAGGTATAGGTGAATGAGTGGTTGTGGTTGAAACGAGTACAGGACTTCTGGAAATAATTTTAAGATTTCAACATTTAGAACTGGAATGTTAAAAAAAATTCAATTAGAAATTTTTTTTGAGTTTATTCCAAGGGAAAAGGAAAGAAAAAATAGAGGGAAGAAAGGTGTAAATGGATTAGAACAAAATTTGGTATTTTGAAGGTTCTGCGTGTGTATTGCTACTAGAAGCGAGAGATAAATAATAAATGCATAGAATCAGGGTATTTTCTATTAAAAATTTGGTTATTGAACAGTAGGTAAAGAGGGTTGTGCAAAGCATAAGTGAAAATGAAGCAGTTTATAGGGGAAGCAAGTGAATGCTTATTTGAGTGTTTGAACGCATACTCGACAACGTCCAAAAGCAATGCGTGGATTTGACTGCGATGAACTTCTAAAATGAGTGCGTCTCTATGATGCGTTGCCATTGGTTAATGAATGGTTTGTTTAATGGAGTATTCTTATTACCTTACACATCGGCGGAATTACCTATAGATTGAGCTGGAAACATGGGGAATATTGTGTAAAAAGAGACTTCTCCCGCCAGAAAGAGGGGTGATATAAGGCTGAGATAAGGTACGCAGCACTCTTCGTCGCTTGTCAACGTTCGAGTCAAGGAAAACAGCTAACCAATGTCAGGTGGTTTTTCTTTGTTTTTTTTTCTTTGTCGTTCTTCCCCTTGGTGTAGGGATCATGGAACAACCAAGGCAGGTGCTTTGAGCAACGACTGGTTTGTACGCAGGCTGTTTTCTTGTTCAGTTGATTCGTGAGTGAGAGTTTTGCATTCCTCGTTTCAACGACAATATGATGTAATTACGGAGCAGGAAGAGTTTCCTTTGCTTGATGAGTAAAGGAACGAGGTTGTCGTTCGGTTTCACGCTCAGTGCTATACGTAATGGATAACCTGATGAGAAGTTAGTGAGTACTCCATAAACTTGTTTAGGTAATGCGAAAAATGACATCGCACTTTAAGAGTTGTATTTGTACCATAGTGGTACTAGCTAATTGTATTCATCGCTGTCGATGCCTGTAGGCGTTGGTTTTGGTGCGTTGTGTACTATGCGCGCTTAATTTATCTTGCACAGTGGGTACTTAGATGCGCAGCTTAAAGATGAAGAGGTTTGGGTATTAGGTACTCAAAATAGTGATATTTTCATAGATTACGTTGATGTGGGGCGATCTGCGTTCATTTGCTTCACCTGATGCATCCAAGCAGGTGTGAAAGGTCTAGTAAGGGCGCGTTATATATAATTATTTGCAAACTAAATTAAGCTGCTCAAAATTAAGGCTACGACGCAGACACTTCGCTAAAATATGGGAAGGTATTTATTTCAAACAGATTAACTTATCTATAAATGATCGCCGTGTTTTGCTTTAGATTTATTTATCTTCTTTGTTGTCCGTTTGGCTCGAGATTGGAAGTTAACATTAATAAACTGAGGGTACGTTACTGATGAGAAAGAAATTATGTGTGGTTTCCTATTGTTTGGGGCGTTTTGGTTAGGAAAAGCAGGGAGTAAGTAGTTACGAGGTGGTGTCATGAAGTTATTAAAATATTTTACCGGATTGTGGTAACTATTTCCGGGGAAGAATGGCGGTGGTGCGCTGTAATTAGTGAAGTAGGGTCTTTTCCTATAATTAGGTGTGGCAAACGGTGGCAGCTGGGTGTTCATGTGTGCACAGTAATAGGACGTTTGGGGAAACTTTGTATTCAAATTTTCCCCTTTTATTTTCTTAGATGTTAGCTGAGGGTTCTTGGTTTTGATGTTTAGTTTGGTGACGGATTTTCGCAGTAGGTGTATTTCTTTTTGTAATGACTTGATTTCATCGGTGAGTGTTAGTGCAGTAAAAGTATTGAGAAGGACTTCTTCCTCTGACTTCTCTGATTGGGAGCTCATTGTTTCTTTTTTTAATGAAAAAAAATAGAGACCGTGAAATTCTGTCGTAAAAATAAAAAAATAAAAACAAGAAATAAAAGGTGAACGTCACGGTTGGTGTTGGGGTTTCGGTTGTTGCTCTGTAGTCGGTAGATTTGGTCGTTGCGATCTGACGTCCTTGGTGGTGGTGTTGAGGGTACTTTTGTACTTATCTCTAAAGGTTATTACAACGGCGGAATAGAAAACTATCTATCCTTGCGGATAATGGAAGAGATATGAGGAAAACAGAGAGTGGAAGTGTTTTATCAGATGTATCCCAGTATCATATTTTGTGTTTTGCCCTTTATTTTGTTGGCGCTTTAATGCCGGCACTTACTTTACAGATTTGTGGTGCAATGAGTACGTACGTTCGTTTCTTCTGTGTTCCAGGAATTCATAATTCTAGCGCACTTCTTTTCTTTTTTTTTCTTTAGCGTGTTCCTTTCCTTACCCGAAGCGAGGACACAGAGTGCTATTTTAGGTTGTTCCCTTTTCTTATCCGAGAAGGGACTCAGAGTATTCAAAAAATTAAGGCGGTGAGTTTTCAAAACGACGACTAGCGTCAGGCAAAACTATGATATGGATCTGAAAAAATTTTCCTATTGAAATTTGAACGTCAGAGAAGGGAAGGAGGGATGTATATGAAATGGCCGGTTTTATATTTAAGAACCTCCTTTTGGGAATATGGTAAACAAGAAAGTGTTATAGATGGAGAAAATAGTTACTATTAAAATTTTTAACTTTTCAAGTAGTTTCTACCAGAACGATTGACATTATGAGGACCGATGCAGTACTAAGCTGTAAAAGTGATCAATTCCTACAACTTAACAAGCAAAAGTGGGAAATAAGGAAATTATTTTACCGTTTTTTTCGAAAAGTTCGAGCGGGACCTCCATATAATATGTTACGCTACGGACTATGAAGAGATCTCGCCGGGACCTCCATATAAAATCTTCGGTTCCCTCAGGGTTTGGAGAACCAATTTGTAGTGTTGCGGCACCTGAGGAAACCGGATATTAGCCTTGTCCCTTCCTTAATCTTTCATACTATAATTCTAAATTATGACATGACAGAACAATTATAGTAGCATGTATTTTATTAACTGTTAAGAGACAAGGAGGACATGGATACAAGATAGACATAGAATGGGGCCCAAACAGAGAAGGAGACCAGGGAAGAAGGGGACAGGCCGGGTGGCCTGGGTGACGATCGTGTGTCCACTGCCGTTCCTAGATTCCGTTCCGTAGGCGGTGTTTTCCTAAACAGCCTCGCGCGGGTGGTCCGATAACAGATGGGATTTATCGGTGTCTAACCCGCTTGACCTTGGGCCGCTGTTGTGTTCCCTACGATATCGCTATACACATCTCGACTGTTGGGTCGGCTGGCAAGACCGTAGTACATACCGGAACAGATCTTACCTAGGATAACCCCTTTATCCCTTAATCTACACTATTATATTACACTATTATATCTTACATTCCTTACACCCATTACAAGGTGGTCCTGCCGCAAGTCAAGGGACATAGGACGCAGCTTCAAGGCCGTCCTGTGTTTAAGTCCCAGGACCACCAGTGGTGTCGGAATAATCGTCTCCGAACGAATTCGTTACTCGGTTGTAAGTGCCGAATGCTTTAACGATGGATTGACGAAGATCGTTGTCGCCGCTCAGGAGCGACTCTATCGCTTCTTCTCTGCGTATGCTCCGCAGACTGGCTGCTCCGATCGAGTCAAGGATAGGTTTTGGAGCCTGCTTGATGAGAGCACAACAGAGGTACCGATGAAAAATGTCATCGTAGTTGCTGGTGACCTTAATGGGCACGTAGGTGCCACGAAAGACGGGTACACGGTGGTTTTATATACGGGTCTCGTAACGCCGATGGTGAGCGAGTATGTGGAATCGCATAGCCTCACCATCGTGAACACCGTCTTCCGAAAACGCGACTCCCACCTCATCCCATACTATAGTAGGAGTTACAGGTCTTGTTAATGATTGCGACCGAAGTATTGTCACAGAGGCGAAGGTCGTACCGTATGAGACGGTCGCCCACAGCATCGACCGCCGTTCTGCGCCTTTAAGATCACACCTCCGAGGCTGCCGCAGGTTGAGCGATGCGGTGCTGCAAGAATCAAGTGGTGGCAAATAAAAGAGAAGAAAGCAGCTGTGCTTTCTTGCGTGTGATTACCAACAGCTACGGCTGTCGATGAAACTTGGAAGGAAGCGACCGACGCGATACGTCAAACTGCACATTCGGAATTCGGCACCACGAGCCTGGACGACGCCAGTTCGACAAGCATGGCTGTGGACAGACTATGTGAAAGCGAAAGCGCCAGAGAAAAAGTTGCTCTATCACGTGTTTCTCGGCGAAAAGGCAGCCTGAAAAGACATAACTGGCGGACGTACCAAGATGCGAAGAAAGCTGCAAAGAGGGCCGTGGCTGTTGCAAATGCCACTCATGGTGATGTCTACCGAAAGCTCGAGTCGCGCGATGGTGAGCGGTATTTGTGACGACTTGCTAAGACCCGCCATTGCCAAACCGAGGATATTGAGAAGTTCTTCGGCCTGAATCATGAGAGCACCCATCTTCTCACAGACCTCAAGGCGCTGAAGCGATAGCGTGATTACCTGATGAAATTCCCACTATGGAATTTCCTCATCCGGCCATCCCTTCTCTGGCCTCTGTCCTCGGTCCCATTCACAAGATATGGAGGAAACAGAAGTGGCTTTGAAGAAGATGAAGCTTTGCAAAGCGACAGGACCGGATGATCTGGCAGTCGGTGTTTGGAAGCCGAAGCTCTGGTATCCTGCTGAGTGGTTGGCTGAGTTCTTCAACCGGGTAGTAAAGGATGGATGAGAGTTTACGGAGAGAATAGCCGCTGAAAACGGCTATCTTCCAAGCCACCTCCAGGGGTTCCTTTCGCCCACCTTCTCCTGTACACACACTAGCTGCCGTTCGGAACATGTTCCTTACTACCGCTTCCTTTGTCCGATGTGGGTGTGCAGATCGACTACGGACAATTATGTTTTTTCGTGTGAAGGAATATAAGAAGTAGCATGATTAGGAAGTGCGAAATAGAAATCAGCAGAAAACCTAAGTATTATATAGGTCATTAAGTACGAAATGGCTAATTTTGAGTCAGAATTTTGATTTATTATTTCTCCAGGCAATCAAAATATGCGTCTAGACAATCAACCCATCTTAACGATAATTTGTTAATGCCGGATACGTAGAAACCTGGACTGCGAGAAGCGATGAAATCACAGAAGGCGTTTTCCACATTCACTTGAGAAAATCGACTATGGACAATTATGTTTTTGCAGCTGGGCTTTCGATACCACTTGGTAATATAGCTATTCCCTGCTAGCTGAACCTGGACATTGAAGAAAGGGAGCCAGTTCCCATACAGCTTTTCCTTTGTGAGTTTGGTGTATTCGGACTGGCTGTTTATAACCTCAAAGCACTTGTCCATTTCATGTTGCGTGGCACAGACGATGAAGCAGTCATATAATATATATCGGTAGTATAACAAAGGAAGCCGTGACACCACCGGCGCCTTGATCTTTGACATGAAGGCAACGACCAGTATGGGTGCTAGCCGTTGTATCATAGCCAATCCCCTTATCTGCGCAAAATGCCTCCCGGACCACCTGAAGATATTGCACGATAGGCACTCCTTAAGGAGTGCCATCAACTGGCTTAGGGAGAAACCAGACATGTTAATTGCTCAGTGGTGTTGGCTGAAGAGCTCGAACATGGCTTCCATGAATCGTTTGATACATTGATGTACAACGCCGCAACATCAAACGACTCCATGACGCAGGTGGCGCTAAGCCGCGTTCTTCGGAGCCATTCAAGGAACATATTGGTGTTGGTAAGGTGAGCTGGAATAAATTTTAGCAGTTGGCCTAGAACAGAGCAGTCTCCGGAGCCTTGAGGTCGGGAAATGCTTCTCTGACCGTCAGGCCCCCTGGAGCTGCATCCTTACACTTTCGAACAATCTGCGGTTTTATTTCGAGGGTTCTAATTCGAAAATCGCGAGGCTTTGCTCGAACAATGCCTGAATACGAAAATGGCGTGGTATTGTTCGAACATCGTTTGAAATCGAACGATGTTCGAGCAATGCTTGACAGCGAGGGATTCGTGAGAGTAGCTTAGAGAGATTTAGAGAGGTTTCAATTACAGGTGGCAATTAACCAGACACAACGCGATGTCTTATGCGAGTATCGGTTTCGGAGCAGTTTTTCGAAGCCGTGCAAAAGTCCCAAATTCGTGTTGTTTTCGAATGAGTTCCTCGTAGGGGCAAGATATCACAGGCGGTCCGGATCATCAACGAAGTTTTCGGCTGGAAGGTGATAGCGAACGCACAGTACAGTACCGGACATGTCTTTTGGTCATTGGCCGAAAAAGCCGCGCCGGCCAACATAGGCCGCTTTGGAGCGCTCCAAAGCGACCTTTTTGAATAACTTCTTTAGAAATCAAATAATTGTAAAGATAAACATATATTTGAACTCAGCAGCTTAAGCTCTATCTTATGGTATATAAATCTCAGTAGAGTTGAACATGCATATAGGCCCGACAGAATCAATCGAGTAGGCGCGGCGCGACAACTTGTAGAGCGAGCGTTTGGGGAGTTTTATCGGAAATTTCCAGACGCCCTAATCAGAAACTGCTCTAAGAATGTCCAGATTGCATTTGGAGTGCGCCGTGAACAATGCATACAGAATCGGACCTATCAAT
>OX377203.1:61748749-61859343 GCA_947396885.1 Heligmosomoides polygyrus polygyrus
TCTGCACCGCTACAGTATGACGTCTTCCTCTGACAAGTTGTGAGTTCCATGCTATCCCAAACACTTTTTGTGTTTTTGATTTTGCACGTGCTTCTTGTGGAAGTATTTCTTGTAGATTTACATGATTGACCAGAAATTCGCATAAGTTCGTTCTCATTCATTGAAGATTTGACGGGATGCAGTGATCTTGTTATGGAGGGCTTCTGGCGTGGCAGCAGTTAGTATAAGGTTGTCCACGTACAAATTGTCACGTATCTCTTGAGCAAGATCTTGATCTTCTACAGCATGGTTCAGGAGGTGGTATATTGTTGCTGCTAGGAGAAATGGAGAAACATTCAATCCGAAAGTGGCTCTGGTGAAGCGATAAGTTACTATGTTGTCGTCTGTAATGGGTAACTCGACATTCCGCGAGTGGCGCCGCGATCAAGTTCGTGGAGTCGAACTTGCAGGAACGCTTTTTCTACATCTGACGTCAATACGTAAGACTGTAAGCGTAAACGTATCAACATTGCGTATATATCTGGGAGGAGCAATGATCCTTGGTGGATGATGTCGTTGAGTGATGGACAGTTCCTGTCCTGGGATGAGGCGTCAAAAGCAATCCTCAACTTTGTCGTTTCCTTATGTGGTGTCAGTACTGGTTGATGAGGAATGTAGTGCGTGACTGGACCATCTGCTGGTTTGTTATTGGGAATCTCTTCTATTATTCCCTTTTCGAGTTGTGTATAGAATGTGGTATTGTAGTCGTTCAATAAAATTGTGTTCGCTCTCAGCATGTTGATGACTACCCGTAAGCTCTTAGAGCGATTCGTTTATTATCTGGTAACGGTGGGTAATGGTCCTTGTATGACAGGCGGACGTAGTATCCGTCGTTGCGGCGTTGAATTGTGTCTTTGAAGAACTTCTGTACTTGTGCATTAGTGGCAGCTTTATCTGCCTTTTTAGTTCCAGTGAACTCGCAAATATCTGCTGAGCCCATTGTCCAGAGTACTTGTCCCATCGAGTTAATTCATCTTCGAAGTTTGGGAAGGTGTTGATCATTGAAACAAAGCTTGTATTAGTGGTTTCTTCCTCTCCTTCCTCTTGTTCAAGTTCTTGGTAGACTGTCTGTTGTTTGCTAGTTAGCAGATATCCAGTTCAAATGGGACGAGATGTAGGCCAGATGGCAAAGGGAAGCGTGGGAGTGGAGCTTCCAACAAGTCCCACAGTTGGTCACACCCGAGCAGTATTTGTGGCTTTGAGGTGATATTGTTGTTGTGTCTCGACAGTCTTATGTTGTGTTGTGATATGAATGTGGAGTATTCCCGGCTTAGCTGGATCGTTTGCATTCTGCTCGTTAATACTCGTGTAGTGCATAGACGTACTGCATGCTTTTTACCTTGATTGTCCCAAATGTTGAGGGTGATCACTCCACATTTGGTTGTCATAGTGCTTTCTACCGAATGTATACACTAGAAGCTCTTGTTGTTGCGTAAGCGTCAATTGTAATTCGTCGGCGAGTGCTACTGAATGATTGGTCGGCTCCTGTATCAAAGAGGATTTCTACCTCTTTTCATGAGTTGCGAATTTCATCGCGCACTCGTGCAACTCCTGTTAACAGCATTACTTTGCTGTAAGTTTGTTCTATGTCGGTGCTTTGACGAGTAACAGGTCTCGTTGGAGCTACGTGTGTGGAGTCTGATCCATCCTGTCCATTCGACACGGGAACTTCCGCTTGTATTGGGTGAGCAGTGGTTGTGTTTGATGTCCCATGTGTTTCGACATCTCTCCATGAGCTCGTAGAAAATGGTCTCTGTGGTGTGCTGTGGTTCACATTGGCTCTACTTGTTGGTGTCCCGCGTCCGTTTATTTGTCTTTGAGGGCCTAAGGTGTGATGATGTTTTGAACCTCGACAAATCCTGTAACCTTCACTTCTGCAGTCCTTCACGAGATGTCCCTCGCGTCCACAATTCAGGCACCTGTTTTGTTTTACCATAGTTTCACGTTGAGCCGAGATAGTAGTGAATTCGGTGCACGCTGTTGGCTTATGTTGTGAAAAGTTGCAGAAAAAACACTTCTTGTTTGCTGCCATATTTTTCTTAAGAGGTATAAACGTCGATCCTCCTTCTTCAGATTTTTTATTACGTTGGTCTTGACAACGTGTGTTTTCGTCGACAAATTCGTGGATTCGTTCTTCCGTAGTGATTAGGTTGTCTAGATTCGACAAAATTTTTCTTAGGGTCCAGTCACTCTCTTTTTTATTTTGAGGGGGTTGAGGTTCCAAAACTTTGCGCTGGATGTCCGGAGAAAATTTTGCTAAAACTTCCCTAAATTTCGCTAAACGCTAAGCCTTTCGTAATCGTCGATATCGAGGTCATAATCATCGACACCGCCCAAACCTTGCCCTGGGAGGTTATTTGGGGTGCTGATCACGAACCTGAGATCCGTTTTTCAATTTTCGGCCGATTACGGTAGGTACGGGTGACTACGGTCGTCGAAGTCATAATCACCGATTTCGCCCAAACTTCTCCCAGGAGGGTTATTTGGGATGGTGATGAAAAATCTGACATCCGTTTCCATATTACGCTGGAGTATGTCAAATTACATTATGTAAAGGTGATTAATGGTAAGGTCATGGTCACCGTTTTTTCCCAAACTTCGCGTTGAGCACAAACCTGATCCCTGATCCTTATTTGACAATTTGGAGTGAAATAAATATGTAGTAGATGTGTAGGAAGCAAATTGGTAATGAAAGCGGCATTCATGAAAATGCAAAAACGTTGCATAGCACGGGAGTCGAACATCTGACCCAGCAACTGTAAAGTAACCCTGCACCCTGCTGAGCCACCGACTCGCTTGCCGCACAGCCTTTCGCCGCGTCCCATACAACATGCATGCACGTGGTGACGGTGCGCCACTGTACCCCACCTTTCAGGGTCCGTAGCTCTTTTGGTTCAAGGACTCAGCAAAAACGAAACATGTTTTTCTACTATATGAAGGGTGGTGATTCTCGCAGTACTATCCATTTCCTCCGTTCAGACCTACGCCTGAGGCCCTTCCCTGGTTAGCTTAGCCCGCACAGAGAGCAGTTTCCGGTGGCACCACATGGAGGAACGGACATCATCACCATTGAAAATAATGGCTCAGTTATTGAAAAACAAAATAACTCAGTCCGGGTCCTTTAAGAGTGATGCAGTTCAACAAGGTGATCAAACAGTAATTTTAATAAATTCTTCATGAAACCATAATAAGGAAAGCACAGATGACAAAGCACTACATGCTACAAAAATGCTCACAGAGAGCTGTGTGCGAGAGAACCACGACAAAGGCACAACATACACATAGAGAGTGGAACGCAATAACAAGCTCAGTTCCGATTAAACGTCATCGCCTAATTTTGCGCCATGAGAAACAGCAGGTTCACGAGATGGAATGGAAGCTTGGAATGATCGCAGTGGAATCTGAGAAGCAATCATACATATTTAGGGAAAATTTTAAAGAGCTAAACCAGAAGCAGTCATTCGGCTCAAATATTTGCACAGTTTGGAGGTCGCGTGTCTGCGTACAGCTAAAATGCGAAGCAACAGACAAAGCGAATCCTTTTGTTCACCACAGAAACACGTTTCCAATACTAGTGGAGCGATTTACCAAATTAAAACGGTTCAAGGTCTGTTAATACAAAGAACTCATCGCTATTCGCCAGCTCTAGACCATCGTTTACTTTTGCAACTACACCCAACTCTGACAACGTCCGCATGGCAGCTCCAAATTCTTCCAGTTGAGCGTGTCCGGCCATAACCCCAGCCTCCTGCAACTTCAGACTATATCGTCCATCCACGGCAATCAACATTATGAGCAACAACGCAGCCTTGAGGTTCCATGAGGGATGAGGAGATAGCGCGCTTGGGAACCACTCAAGCTTCGTTGCCGCCTGTTCATGTGTAATGAATAGCGGTCGCTCGGGCAAGAAACGCAAACCGTTGTGGCACATCTCTAATTAATATGGGGCTGTCTTTCTCGCCTCCGAAAAACATCAGCGCATCAACGTTTCGCAAATTTGTGGGAAGCTTGCACAAACTTCGTGATCTATTGCGCAGTAAATACAGGAATAACCAACAGCAGCCGCACCCCTTTATCATTCAACATCATTTACCAGCTATACCACTCCCACGTGCCTTTGACAAGGAATCTTTCCCCATGCCTGAAGCAGATGTCAAGTTCAGAATTTCATCATCTGGTGTGTTAGCTGTGCTTAACCATCACAGACGGCAGCATAACACAAACTTGACACGTGCTCAATGGCAAGGACTCAGGGAACTACATGAGTTGAGGTCTAATGGTATGCTGAGAATTTCCGTTAGTGATAAAGGAGAAGAGTTCGTTGTTGCTACCGCAGTGGCTAGATCGTAGCATAATTGAACTCCACTTGCAGGATAGCTCCCTTTACCGCAGCGCTAGTGAAAGAGACTTTATGTCGCAGTGCAAAGGTCTTAATCACGTATGGATGACTGTGGCGCAACTCTGACCTCGGAGAGAGTTGTGCAGTAGAGTCATTCGATGTAACATCACTTTACCCAAAGGTCCAAAACGATCAAGCCCTGCAAGCATTATCTGAGATATTGAATATGCATATCGGGGAAATTACCACCTTCGGACTCCAGAAACTTCACTCTAGTAAGGGAGTGTTTGAATTGGAACACTTTTAAATGATCAGGCTCATATTTTTCACAACTTAGAGAGTTGGCCATGGGTCAACGATTAGCACCGGTTCTTGCAATCTGTTTTATGAGCAGAATTGAAAAGCCTGTGCTCGAACGCTACCCCCCCCCCATTGTACACCAGATACATAGATGACTGTTGTGTTATAACTTCAGCACAGTTCAAAATGGATCAGTGTCCTAGATTGTTAAACCAACAACAGCAGTACATTAGGCTTACCAGGAGGTCCCAAAGAACGGTTGGCTCGCTTAAAGGATAAAGGAGGGCGTTATTCAATCCCCTTTGGGATGCGCCACGCATACTTCTACGGGATGTCGTGGAGGCGAATTGAATGCGTATTTGGCCATACAATTACTTGCGGTGGTCAGCCGATGAAGCGAGGGGGGTGAGAGGAAAATCGCACGCCCTCCAGCAGGGGGCGGGTGTACCTCTTGTCGCGCTGCCTTATTTCCCACTCCGTACAACGCTGCCTCCTGGATCACGCAATCCCACCATATCCTACTATCGTATTCTATACTACATACGAAGGAAAGACCAGTCGTTTACTGTTATGAGGACAAGAAGGTCTCAAGAAGAAAAGAAGCCGGCTGAATTCTTCTCGGGGCTTGGGGAGTGAAGCTCCCAACCAGATTTTTGGTGGCCATTAGCCCACTGAATGTCTGGTAGCTGGATATTTGAGATTGGGCTGAAATAAATTAACGATAAAGAAACTTGCCATGCGCTTCAAAACGACCGCAGTCGTCGCTTCCTTGAGGCAAGCCATTACCTTGAAAATCTCACTTGTTGGGCCTGCATGAAGAAGGCGCAACTTCGCATTGAGAATGCAGTCAACCGGTTGTACCTGAAAAAATAAGAGATGGACAACAGCAGTGCCTCAAAGCAAAATATTATAGAACAATGTCCAATGTTTAGCTGATATTCTGCATACAGCCAAGCTTCGGCAACGCCTCTTGTCCTTTTAGCTTCGCATAAACCTACGCAGTTTTAACCTTGACGTTCAGAACGCGGTGCAGTAGCAGGTTTATTGAGGAAAAGCATTTACGAGAACAAAATGATAACTGATGTACGGAGATCGTTGCAGTCAAAACTTCTAGCGCCAGGCGGCGATCAAAACTTCTAGCACCCTCTGACCGGGCGGGAATGCTCTACGCCTTTATACCGCCGGCGGCGTTTGATCGAGCGCAACATCCACACCTCGTGGACCGATCAGCACTCACCCGTATACCGGGACACTGATATCAGCATGGAACCAGTTAAGCTAATGGTCGTGATAGAAACTGATTTGATGTACGGAGAAATGTCGCACACATCACAGTTTCACAATCATTCCGCGAAACCCACCGACTTCGCGAGTACGAGCATGGCAAATGACAAAAGAAGAACGGAGATACAAGAAATCCAATGTAGAGGTCGTGGCTACCACAGAAGTTGGAAATGTTTGATGAAGGAGAACTCGGAGAGTTTCTACAAGCCCTTGATGACCAAAAAAACCTTCGACACGGCAAAAACAGTAGCTCGCCTTCACATTGTTCGACGAGGCCGTTAGTCTGAACATCTTCAGCTCGAACATCCGCTTCACGTCCATATTCTCTCCATATTTCTTCCACGATAAGTCTCCAGGTGGATTGTGTGAAGCAACGTATTTCTGAACAACGGTTTAGCTGTTCCGCTTCACCAAGGCATCCCTTAGAAGTGCCTCGGCTTTCCAACTATGTATAGTGTAGTAACAAGTTAAAAAGTCCATGTCGTGACGGAAATGGCAAGTGGAGATTAGAGTAATTCCTCTCTAAACAGGTTATCCGATTGCGGACACAACATATAACATTCGGTTAATTCTGTGGGAAACAAGTGAAGGCTGTAATGGAGTCGTATTCGAAGGGACAACTAATGCACCGCACCCACATATGATAGGGAACCGACAAAAGACATGGAAGCAGCCACGCTTTCGAGTATGAGATGACGTGCCGCTGCGTCTCTCGTCTTCGATATGCTTTTCGGGACCGTCAAGAATGAATATTTCACGGTAGATATCTACCGACTAAAGAACAGGTGACAAAAAACATCCGAGACCCAAGCAGTGATTTTCGGTTGAATTGAGGTAGGAAAGTAAAAACCTAACTCAATGGTTTGAAGGGGTGGGGGGGGGGGGGTTCAAAATGTTCCCTCTACACGGAACATGAACCTAAAGCACGACTTGGTCTACTGTTTTTTTAGAACTGCATGAGTATACAGGCTGTGGACTCAAGAAGGTTGTGATCTCTGCGGCTAAACAAGATGAGGCGAGGCTCTTGAGCTCCTTCCCACTCTAGGATGGTCTTGTGCTCATAACAAGCTACATCGTTAGACGAATAAAAAACGCAACCAGAAGTACCTCCAAAAGTTCTTCACACTGTGTGATGAGCACCGGTCCATTAATCTGATGGAAGAGCTGTAGGTAGCAAAGGAGTTCCGGCAAGTTCTGCACATAGTCTCCCCACAGTTGGAGACACTCGCGCTTGGCGTCAATCCTTAAACGAATTGCTCACCAACACGTGCCAAAGGCAATTTATTCAATGAACAAAATTCTGCTAATCGCGACAGTGTTGGGAGTAGGAGCAGGGCTAACTTGGACAGTACTGCAGTACCTCGTCGAAGGATCCATAACCCGAACCTTAGGCATTAGACAGTTGCCACTTGGCTGACTGCCTAAGCCAATTTCGGCTTAGTTTCGACCCATGATATGCACTTCACAAGACTAAACGCACTCAGCAGTTGACGTCTATTGAAAATTACAGTAGGCTTTGTTACATCGCTACCGCAATCGATGAACAAGAAGGCTAATACATGTGGGACACCTCACAATTCTTAGTTTTGGTTGCAAAATATTCGATTGAGCGATCGCGGTATAGAGGGTTCGTGGTTCGATG
Source organism: Heligmosomoides polygyrus polygyrus (assembly GCA_947396885.1). NCBI lineage: Eukaryota > Metazoa > Nematoda > Chromadorea > Rhabditida > Heligmosomidae > Heligmosomoides > Heligmosomoides polygyrus. The sequence continues at coordinate 61,756,354 of OX377203.1, forward strand.
ATGCTGTCGCTCAATTCGCCTTTTCGAAGGGAAATGGGAAGCAATCGGTTTGCGTGGTTTGCACGCGCCACCAGACGCTGCACTATGAACAGGCCTTAGGGCTAGCCTAAATCTGGATGGGCCTGGAGAACGAAGAAGACCGGAACGGCGTTGGCCCTATAAACTGCATCTGGACGTAGTGCAGAAACAAAGGTTGCGTTGAACTCTCGTAAGCCACTTATAAATAATTGAACTTGAATCTTAAATCCTCGATGGCTTCTGGACCACCAACGTTTCAGCTGATATAAGCTGTCAAACGATGTTTTGTTGCGATCAAAACTTCTAGCGCCATACGGGACTCGAACGCGCACCTCCCTCTGACCGGGCGGGAATGCTCTACGCCTTTACACCACCGGCGCCGTTTGATCGAACGCAACATCCACACCTCGTGGGACCGATCAGCACCCACCCGTATCTGGGATGAGCTGGCCGCTGATATCAGCATTGATCCGGTCAAGCTGATGGTCTTGTTAGAAATAATTAAATTCATCCCGGATACGGGTGGGTGCTAATTGATCCCACGAGGTGTGGATGTTGCGTTCGATCAAACGGCCGGTGGTGTAATGGCGTAGAGCATTCCCGCCCGGTCATAGGGAGGTGGGGGTTTGAGTCCCATCTGGCGCTAGATGTTTTGATCGCAACAAAACATCGTTGTGACAGCTTACATCCTCGATACCAGCCAACTGAGGCTTAAAGAAACTGATTTGAATTGTTTCAGCTGATACTCATAATCGCCCCCATTGGATTTTTACGACGTTTTCTTCAGTGATGTTCAAAATGGTCGTGCAATTTTTTGAAGGCAACCACATTCGCTGCAGTTCCAGACTATATGTGTCTGGCGCACCGCAACATGGGGTTTTGAGTTCGCCACAAAGAGCGTCCCCAAGGGGGAACCGCCGAAAAGGCGGGGCCCACCAAGATCAGTGGTCCCCATTCCGGCTATTTCGGCAGCTCGAGAGCGGTTGGTCCCACTATTATATATTAATCAACGACAACGACGACGTTAATATCATGGACGACAGCGACGACAATGCTGATGTTGCTGTTAGCCCCATGGTAGACGACAAAGTATTCCCAATAAGTCGAGCAGACTGGAAGGATCTGATTGCTGAAGATAGAAGGATAGCAGATCCAGTGGCAGTGGCTACTAGCATAGGTATGAGCTCCTCATCGAAGCCGTTATTTACGAAGACGGGACTAAGTCGTCAGTTTGAGTTCAACAGCAGTGTGCTCAATATTCTGGGAACTGTTTCGAAAGCTCTGCCTGAACACAGTGTCAAGGGCTCTCTAAACAAGGCAATCACGATGTTAGCTCAACGGAACGAGCTCTTAGTGATCGCTGATAACGAGCCAGAAGTATTCGAGTTCTACGATCAGCGCACAAGAGCGGAAAACCTCCAGGTTCCTAACCCTATTCTAGCGGACTTCATTCGAACGCATAAGAAGGAGACGAAGAAACCCGTCAGTGAGAGATCTACCACGTGGAAATCTCGCTTCATCGAATCATTCCTCAAAAGAAAGCCCTTTCGATACGGGGGTGCGTCGTGGGCACACGCTCCTCAGAATGCCTCGCCCTTCTACCAGGGAAGGCAATCGTCTGCCTATCCAAGTTCCAGATCGCAGCAGCATTCTGGAAAGCCAAGGGGTATGTGCTACAACTGTGCCCGGTTTGGTCACTTCGCGCAGGACTGCAGAGCACCTGGAAAGCAGTAGAGGTCAGTTAAGTTTCAGAGTTGGAAATATACATTATATGTGGACGTTTTGGTCCTCTCTTGGCATCAATTCGTTCAGCAGGAAAGTGCTGTTGGACGGCTATTCACTTGATTTCGTAATAGAGCCAGAAGGATGTTTCATAAGAGCTAACGCGGCCTCTGCTGAACAGTACAGCGCGTTTGTGGACGATGAAGTCAAGAATTTGATTACTAGCGGGGTCATCCAAGTGGTAACTGATACAGATGTCTCTCTTTTGAGAATTAATCCTCTTTCGGTCTCAACGGGTAAAAAGTTGAGGCTAATTTTAGACCTGTCGCGCTTAAATAAATCTCTGGAAGAATTTCCAGTAAAATTTGAGGACCTTTCCAAAATACTACCAGTGTTACCAAAACAGGGATTTATTGCATCCTTCGACTTAAAATCCGGGTACCACCATATTAATATTCATCCTAACTGTATTAAATATCTGGGCTTTTGTTGGAAGGGTGCCTATATAAATTCCTTGTGCTCCCATTTGGCCTTTCTTCCGCCCCCATGGTGTTTACCAAAACGTTAAAACCACTACTAGGAATGGAAATCACAAGGTATAAACATTGCTTTATACCTAGACGACGGCTTGATTTGGGCCGATTCCGCACACCGGTGCGAAGAATCGATACAGTGGATTAAAAGAGATCTAAAAGATGCCGGCTTCTTCACAGCCGAAGAGAAGTATTCCTGGAGCCTCCTCCAGAAGTTAACATGGCTTGGTCATGAGATAGATCTAAAGGAGTTCAAGATTGATGTTACAAGAGAAAGAAATGAAAAGGCCAAATGTTTAGCAAGACGCTTATTATTAACAAGAGGGCCATCTCTCCTGGAGAGACTCAAATGGCAAGGCACCTTGGCCTCAATGCATTCAGTTATTCCTCCAGGTCGGAGAAGACAGTGGAAAGCAGTCGTGTCGGCGATTGCTGAGAAAGAGAGAGAAGGAACGTCATTATCCTTCAGATGGCCGTTCTCCGTGAAGAGCGATCAGAAATCACAGGTTGGCTAAATTGGGACTCTACGTTTAAAGGCCATTCCATAGAAGGCGCATATCTACTGTCAGACGCAGTAGTTTGTTTTTCGGACGCCTCAGAATTTGGAGCCGGAGCGGTACTCCATTTAAGCACCAACTCCTCATTGAAATGGCAATCTAATCTAACGGCTGAACTGGTGGGCACATACAGCACAGCTAGAGAAATGTTTGTAGTACTACTAGGCTTAAAAGCATTTAGACGTAATTTGTTTGGTGAAGAAGTGGCTTGGCACTGTGATAATCAAGCCGCAGTAGCTATCATGACAAAAGGCAGTACGAAGAAGAACCTTCAAGAGATTACACAAGAAATATGGAACTTTTGTGCTGATGCCGCCATTCACGTTCAATTTTTTGGGTAGCAAGGGAGTTTAACGTCGAAGCGATGAAGCATCCAGTGTAATAGACCTGGACGACTAGAGCGTAACAGATGAAGTCTTTTCAGAACTAGAAGATGTATGGGTACATGTACTATAGACATGTTCGCGTCTAGTGTAAGCAGCAAGTGCGAAAAGTTTATTTCTGGAGCTTGTGACCCTAGTGCCATATCATGGAATGCATTTGCATCTCAGTCGCTACCATGGTGGACAACCGGATTTGCATGGTGGGTGCCTCCTCCATATTTGATTGCTAGAACAGTGATCTGGGCAAAGAAGCATCATAGCAAAGGAATTTTGGGCTTTCCTATGTGGGCATCCCATTTATTTTTCGCCTAACTAAGAGAGAAGGAAAAATGGATATCAGAAATTAAAGAGATTACTATCTTCATCGCAGGTAGCCCTATTCTCAAAGGAAACTCACAATCCTACACTTTCAGAGACCCCTTTCTAAGTTTTGATTTCGCCTTCTGCCTCCCTATATGCTAACCCTCGCGCTTTAAAATTCCGTTGTATGCGAATTCATAACATAAGTTTTGCCTAGAGGTAGCGGTGGCAAATATGGGGTTTTGAGTTCGCCACAAAAAACGTCCCCAAGGGGAACCCGCCGAAAAGGCGGGGCCTACTAGGTAACCACAGGGCCGCCATCGGCATCCCTGCCGTGGCTTGGCACAGGCCACTCCGCAGGGTGTACGATGTGCCCCGTGGGTCCGGTTCTCATCCCCCGTTGCGTAGGTAGGGTCTCCAGGGCTAGTGACTCGTAGGGGTATTGCATTGTATTGTTGCTTACGTATCGTGGTCGTAGATAAACAGCATGTGGTTACTCTCTGTATGTAATGGAAGTAGACGTATAGCGTCTGTCATACATATCCGTATATTGATTGTTACGCACGTGTCGTCGTAGGACGCCTAAGGTCATCCGTAACAGTGGGAACGCCTAGGGTCTTGGATGGTCCGAATGAAGGTTCAACCAGGTGTAGCGTAGGCTAAGGGGGTTGCTTAGATTCATGGTGCGTAGCCTCTAACTTCGCGCCACCCTTGGGGCAGCAGGGCCTTTTGGAATCCGTAGTATTGGGACGTACCGCGTGGCAGGGAGCGAGCGGAGCGTGCGTAGGCGTAAGGCCCCGGTGAACCACTAGCAAAGGTGTGCGTCCTCCCCGGCTCCAAGACTTAACTCCAACGCGACGTCGCGCGCTAGCCGCGTGCGACTCGCGGCGCTGAAATGCGGACGTACGCTCGGTGACGCATGGTTAGCCGCGGAGCACGAAATGTTCTCAGTGTTCAAGCTCCCAGACCACATTTCTAGCAAGGAACTTAAGATCCCACAGAAGGCAACAGTCTGCAGTAGGACAATCGATCCGAGAATGGGTGATAGTGACTTTTTTCCGTAGTATAACCATAATCACGGGTAAAAATTGAACGGAGAAGTTGTAGATGGCAAATACTGACGCTAGAAACCATCCACATGACCAGGATTCCTGTATAAACTGTCGCTGATCGTCCTACCACATTCATATACCATCTCTATGAAACGTTGAAATAAGGCAAAGGGATGCCGCATGTCCCTGTAGGAAGCGTTTCTAGCTGTCGGAAGCATCGGACCGCGACAATTCGTCCAATTTCGTGGCGCACCGTGCGCGACGCCAGGGGGGTTCGTGCGGCGTTGGAGTTATGTCTCCCCCGGTCCTCCCCCAGGTTCCACTCCTGCTAACAAGGGGAGTCAAGGAGGCACACACGGCGCAACAATATGTAGTAACTATGATTCGTTACTTTGTTCAGTGTTATAGGTCAACGGCTGAAAGCAATTTGGCCATGGAGCGTTTCCTGTTACCTTTGTATAGGAAGTTCCCGATGTCGAACGAACTAAATGTTGTGCACCAGGATCTATGAGCCGAAAGTTGAACGAACGCCACTGAGGTCAACGTTATTTCGTCAATAATCATGGAAGCAAAAGCAATGAAGAAACAGGCATCCTTATACCTTTACTCGTGCTGAGTTATGTGAGGTACAACTATGTTCGTTGGACCATAACAAGGTTGTTGTTCATACCTGGTCTGTCTGACGTCTTGTTTTGCTGTTGAATCCACCTCACTGGCGCGGAATTCTTGTGATTGTCCTTCTTCCTCATGTTCTAGAAATAGCTCTTTGAAAAGTGGTCAGATGGACGCGCCCCGAGTATAGAGTGACTGCCCAGAGTTTAGAGGTAGACGTGAATTTCGGTTTAAGCACTTTAATTGTTGAAATGTGACAGACAAAATCGTATCACAGTAACACCGAGTTGTGCCCTGACGTTGATGCTAAGACAGAAGAAGATTAGGAGAAATGCAAATGTCCGTTCTAAACACCTTAAGTAGGATCTTTCGCATCCGAAGCGATGATCCGCCATGACCTTGTTCAACTCGATGAGTTCGATCTGCGCATACGCTCGGTGCTATGCTATCAGGTCTTGGACTGGATGACCGTATTGTAGAGAACGAGCTGCAGACAACCCGAAACAAACTAGCAGAGTGCAGAACAAGATCGGGCAGAAAATGCGCTGTTCCTACTGTTCCTACTGTACTGGAATTTTGAACCGTTGAATGAACTTGTGAAAACAAACACCAAACTTCAGTCGTGTTGAGATTGTCGAGGGCCTGTTTTACGGAACGGCAAAGCTCCTAAAGGCCGCCACAGACTTCTGCGGCGACGCTGGGCGGCGCCGCTGGAGGCGAGCTCTGCGTCTCTGCCCTATGGTTAAGCATAGGGCAGCGGCGCCGCAGAAGTCTGTGGCGGCCTTAAGTGGCCCTCTAGCTTTCTCGATGCTGCACTAACAGTCACGACGCCAATGACTACTCTAATAATCACAGTTTCCAAAACGCAGTGAACACTCACGAGTTGCATGGAGTTCCGCTGTGTGCTTCGATGACAGGTTTGAAACTTCCTCAGCAGCTTTCAGCACGGGCGCATTCAACTGAAAACCATTCCGGGTCGTCTAGGAGCGTGAAGCGCGCACAACTTGCAAGGTAGCCAAAGGTGTCATAGGTCCCATTCTTGAGACCCACAAATACTTTGGAGAGTTTTAGAACGGATCAGTTTTCTAATCAGTGCGGTCATCGGTCAACCGGCTCCAAAGCCAAACCTCAAGTGCAGAGTCGATAGTGCGGTCCTCGTATATGGCATGAGTGCATATATCATGGTTAACGATTTGAAAACCATTTTTAGGTGAAGTACGACCGGAGTGGAATAACGACCTAACGAAATATACTATCGATTTTTTCGGCTCTCAGTTTTCTGTGAGCGTGGCGACTTGATGCTAGAGTGCGTGAACATGCCATCAGGGATAGGCAATAGTTGAAGGAAATCCCAGCAAACATAAAATCGCGTTCGTCAAAAAACAGAGAACAGAAGGCCAAAAATGCAAGAAAACAAAAAAAAATCAAAATAGTTAAGCTGCATAAGCTACTTGAATCCAACTGAAACAGGAGAACTATTATCACAACGGCCTAGATTTGATAAGATATGTTTAGTAAGTTTTTTTGTATTAGTTTTTCTTGTTTTGACACGTTGCTAGCATATGTTTGCGAGTAATGCAATGTTTGTTTGTCAGAAACGTTGGTAGCAAACATATGCGACAAAGTTTAACAGTAATTAAATATAGGCTATTATATTTTTCTACCAAAAAAGTCCTCAAGCTCATGAAAGCTGTAGCAGAAAGGAACTCACAGGGGAAGGGTCTAAGGCGTATGTCTGAATGGCGAAAACGGCTGTGCAAACCTCCCCCCTCAAAATAGTAGAGGAATATATTTCGTTTTTGCTAAGTCCTTATTCCAAGAAGTTTGGGGCCCTTAAAGTTTAATATGGGATCGCACCGTTAGCGCACACACATGTGCGGTGTACTGCGTGTCGGTTTAAGAGAGACGGCGAAAGGCTACGCGTGGCAAGCGGATTGGTGGCTCAGGGGTAGGTGATGGTGCTTGTTAGGCGAGAGGGAAAGCGTTCGATTCCCACCCACTGTTGTGTTATTTCATTTTATGTTAATTTTTTGTTTGGTTCCTATCACTCTCCCAATTTTTGGGGGCCTAAATTTCACTAAAGGCTCCCGAATGTGTGTTCAGTAACGGCTTGTCATGAGTTTCCCTATCTTCGTACGACACTTGGTATTTTGCGGCGGATTTTTGGCAGCACCCTCGACAAGAGCATAGAGTACAGAGTATAAACGTTACCAACCATTGACATAATAAAGCAGCAGCAATAAGGAGCAGCCCATGACGGCACCAGTCCCCAAGAATGAGTGTCCATTCGTCGTCACCTGTCATGTGCCACACGTTCTCAATGAAGGATCGCCGACTGTGGCGAACCTCCTCTACGCTTTTTGTACTACGGTGGAGTAGAAGTCGCCGGTGATTGAATCCATGGGCAGTGCAGGGTCCTCTGTCAATGATACCTATAATATGTACCTAGCTCCTCTACCGCAACCAACCGTAATCGCCGATATTTTGAAAGCGGATAACATATTCGGTGTCAGCACACAGAAATCCAGTTCTGGGCAACGTTTATGTATTTTTTCAACCTTTTCTCGACATCTTGGGTAATGAAAGTGTGCCGTTCAGCGGAACGCAATAAGATGACGGTAGGCTATAAACACGTTGCGGATTTGCTGGGATGGCAGCAGCTACCTGTCTGCTATCATCAGTGAGTCTAGTTGTATATCTTCGAGGGGCAGTGGAATACCACCTGACTTGGGCAACAATCTGCTGCTCTTCCTTGTGCTTGTGTGGCAACACGTCAGGTGACGACGAATGAGCACACATTCTCGACTGTTGGACTGGCGCAATTATGCTCTGCCCCTGACTGTTGTTGCTTTATTTATATCTTTATTCGGAAAGTGTTATACTCCATCAGCGGGACACCCTTATACTCCACCTGATCAAGGATCCTGCCAAAAATAGATGTGCAGTGAAAGACAAAGTGTCTTATATAGGGAGAACAACTGACGAAAAGCTGTTAACGAACACGCATTTGGGAGGCTGAGGTGCAATATATGCCGGCGAAAAGTTATGAAGGTAATAAATATCAGCGTCGACATGTGACCGTCGCCGAAGTTGAGGAAGCAATGAAAACGAGAAAATCAAGATCTGCTCCTGGTTCTGATAAGATTCAATCCTTCGCCCTCCGACCACTTGCAAGAACTATTTCTTCACCGGTCTGTCAGTTGCTCAACACTATGATAGCAACAAAAATCATTCCAGAAGAACTTACATTTGCTGACACGATCCTGTTGTACAAAAATGGAGATCCGACGGATGTTGCCAACTACCGACCTATTTCCCTTCTGTCAACTATATATAAGATCCTCACGAAAGTGCTTAGCAACCGCTTGGAAAAAATTGTTGAAGCTCGTGCTATACTTCCATCAGAGCAGGCAGGTTTTCGAAAAAAGTTTTCCACAGTTGATCACATTCAAACACTGAACGAAGTCATTGAAAAAAACACGTGAATTCAACGTCTCAGCTTGTGTTATGTTCATCGACTTCAAAAAAGCTTTCGACAGCGTAGAGTTCCCGGCAATATGGTGTGCTCTTCATTCCTTCGGTATTGATAATAATATCATCAAGGTAATTCAACTGCTTTATGCCAATGGAAGTGCGATGATAAAAGTTGGAGATCGTCTGGCGAAATTGGATATACAACGCGGAGTTCGTCAAGGTGACACGCTTTCCCCACTCCTCTTCGTACTTACTCTCCAATACGCACTGAATAATGTCAACTTTTCCAACAGAGGTATACAAGTAAATGGCAAGCTTCTATCCTACATGGCTTATGCCGACGATATAGTCCTGCTAGCGCGCTCCAGTGAGGAAGTACAAACGATGGGTGCCGACTTGATGATGGAATCACAAAAAGTGGGACTGAGTATAAATTTAAAGAAGACCAAATGGATGCAAATTTGGAGCTGCAGCCACTCTGCGATCAACAGTGAAGAACGAGTGGAATTGAATGGCGACACAATACAGCGCGTCAATGAGTATGTGTATCTCGGCCAACTGATTACAACACCAAGAAATCAACTGAAAGAAGTTCGGAGACGCATACATGCTGGCCGTGCAATATTCTACAAACATAGAAAGTTCCTCTGCTCAAACACTGTGGCGATTTCCCTTAAAAGAAAGCTCATCAACACTTGCATCCTTCCAGCGGTAATATACGGATGCGAGTCATGGGCCTGGACTAAAGAAATGGCCATTAGTTTGCAGTCAGCTCAGCGACGTCTAGAGCGCGCTATATTCGGTATTCGCCTGGCTGACAAAATAAAAGCGAAAGAGATAAGAAGAAGATCTGGCTTGAAGGACTGGATGATATCCGCACTGAGGCGTAAATGGATATACGCCCATAAATTGTCACTGAATACGTGCACCTCCTGGGCTCGAGAAGCGACAAAGTGGCTGCCGTCTGGAAAAAGAAGTACGGGGCGACCGAGGACACGATGGCTCGACGATATAGCGCGATATCGAGGACGAAAGGCAAAAGATGTGATCGACTGGGAATGGATGGTGAATGATGCAACCAAGAAATCTGCTGACCTCTTCGCAAGAAAGACTCGCGTATCTTTATGTCGTTGCGATGCAAGAGTATAAATAAATAAATAAAAACAAGGAGTGAACATTAAAGATGCAGCAGTCCGGAAGGGTCGAGAATCGAACACCTGCCCTCTCTCCTATGAAGGAGGGTCACTCACTCCTGAGCCACCAATCCGCTTGCTGCCTCACATAAATCGCCGCCTTTTGCCGCCTCTCTTAGTATAACACACCTGTCACATAGCACGCTGACGGTGCTATCGCATAGTAAATTCTGAGGGCCCCTTGCTCCCTTGATTCTAGAGCAGAAAACCAACACGAAACAGAAACAGTGATGCAGATTCGAGTTCCACCTGGCGCCAGAGCTTTGATCACAGTAAAACCTCAACAGCAGCCACCTGACGCTTAAATAAAATGAGAGGAATCCCTTCTATCAAGACGCTCAGCTTAAATGGCTCCATGGTGATATCAGCGGCAGGCTTACCCCGATATACGGGTGAATGCTGATCGGTCCTCTATAGTGTTACGTTCGTTCAAGTGGCACCGATGGTTTAATTGCGTGGAGATTTCCTCTCCGATTAGCAGGTGGTAACGTTTCGAGTCCCACCTGGCGCTATAGTTTTGGTCGCAACAAAATATCGTCATGAGAGCTCACAGCCTCAGCAACAGCCACTTGAGGCTTATAGAAAATTAATTGCAATAAGAAACACAAAATTGGAGGATGGGGATCCTCGAAATGGTGTTCGTTTCCAGACATGCTCCTGAGACCCTTCATAGATGGTCTCTGAGCTGTGGGTATATTTTTTTCTGACAAGTTTTGTCCAATTTCCCAGAAAAAGAAAATAAAAAATGCCGGAAATCGCCTGAAAGTCAGAGAACAGAAATTTCGCTCATTCCTGTATGCAATAGTGCGCAGGTGCGTTCGCGTCTGTGTAGATTTTATACTGCAGTAAAAATAAAAATCAGTGATTAAATATTAAACGGAAAACTTATGTAATTTCGGCCCGGCCCTACGTTCGCACTCGGTCGACTGGGAGTACATTGAAAGGCGATTCGAGACCGCCTTAAAAGTCTCGCCCCGTCCCTTCGGGCAGCCTCCCCGCCCGAACGACAGAGCCTACTAGCTACCCGTGTGTACTCCAGTCAAAAACAGCAGCACTAAAGGGCCTCATTCCCCTGACCCCGAAACAGCCCCCATTTCTGCAGCGATGGGAAGGACGAGTACGAAGAGGCTGCTAAAATCTCAGGGCCTAACCAGGCTGCCCAAATTGAGAAGAACTAGGATGACGATTTGTACTTACAACGCCGGCACGTTCGCATCGGAAGCATCCGTGGAGGACCTGATGATGCAAGCCATGAAGATCCAGTACGACGTCATCGGACTAACTGAGACGAGAAGACACCACCCCCTACACACTGCCTACGAATGCGGAGAAGAACTTGTCCTCGGAACATGCGACAGCAGGGGAGTAGGTAGGGTTCAAATCAATTCACTTTAATTTATTACGACCATAAAAGAACAGCCGTAAGAAAACCAAAACGAGCAATAATCCGCAGAGGACGCCAAAAGCAACGTTGGCCAGATACGTTGCGCTTACGATTAGACTTGAACATAGATGGTTGCATCCCTATCAAGCATTTAATCGGGGGAATTGGCGTTACCACACCAGAATAGCGTACCCTGCCACCAAGCGGAACATATGCTAGTGAAAATGATGACAAATTATGGAAAATGCCGAAGAGGTTCGTCGGCATCAACCCACTGTCCTGGAATCGGATTCATCAACGACTTACATAACTTTAACAGAGAATTCACAGCGGAAAACTCAGATAAGACGGCTTATCGCTCACCATACCGCTTGATAAGCCGCGCTATCAGGGATTTCGGCTGTAATTTTCTCTGTTAAATTGCTGTAAGTCGTTGATGAATCCGACCCCTGACCGTCTTCGTTTACCTTCGGTTCTCATCATATGTGACGATTCGATTCAAAAACCGTTCCCGAGAAGCAAAGAAGAGCAGATTTTGAAACGCGACAATCCCTGGCGATCACTCAGATTGTGGGACACCCACTTTTCGAACCTATTCACCTTTCCGAGGCGTTTCGAACAATCTGTAACAGCAGTTTTACTGTCTGCTAAAGCTTCCGCAATCTCACTGACTGTTCGCGACCGATTAGATTAAGTGTTTCACCCATAGGCGAAACACAAATTATTCCGTGAGATACAGTGATGTTCTGTATAAGACGTTATATAAAAATACGAAGTAGTTCGAATACTGATTCAATGATAAACGAACGAAAATCAGTTGCTAACCACCAGAACTTTTCGGCCAACCTGGTACTAACTGACGTCTGAGCAGGGTCAACCTTGAGGTTCGGGAATCGAAGGGGGGGGGGGGGGGGGAAGGGGAGTCGTAGTGTGGCGTCGTCTGGAGGAGGGGAGGGGGGTCGTACTCTCTCGGTTTTGGCAGAAGATTCTATCCAATTTCAGGTTTTTAGATGTTTGCATCTTTGAATAAGTTATTTTTTCCAGGTGTGGCTACGATCATGCGGATATACACAAGCACTCCGTTTCCTGGAGTAAAAAATAGGATTGAATATCAAAAAAGAAATATTATGCAGTGAAAAATAAAGGTTTCCTGTTCGCAGATTTAGAATCAATGAGAGGCTTTTATTTTTCCAGATTTTCCCGTCAGGTCATGAACATGGAGTTTTCTACCTGAATAAGCGACATCTACTTCCAGAATTGCACTCTATACAATTTTAAATGTCAATTACTAAGGAGGACCTAAGAAATTTCTCTACAAGATTTTTGAAGCACTCTTCGAATCGATGAAGGAATGGCAACCGAAAGACGGACTGCATCGAGGAGAATTTTCTCTCTTCTGCAGGAAAGAGCGCCTGAAAGTGAAATCGTACCCTATAGAATTTTAAGCCCGTTTGACCTACAGTGATAAAGCTATGCTTTTCTGAAACGATCTTCTATATGATCTTGATTTAGCGTCATTTTCCGAAAAAATGGAAAAGGAAAGAAAACTTTTCTGCCTTCTGAAGGAATAAACGACAGAGAGTGGAACTGTGCCATATAAAATTTTAAGTCGTGTTTACCATACAGTAGAAAACTAGGCGTCTCCGCTGTGATGACAATATGATTAGGATGGATCGTAAGCAAAATTCTCGTTTTTCATGAAAAAATTTTTTTTAGCCGAAGCAGAATACCCATACGAATAAAATTCTGCCACAAAAACTTCCAAGCCTTGGACATTGCACAGTGAAAAAATCATGATTTTCTGGATCCAACAGGATGAGTCGACCTCTGGTCGACTTTGCACCAACGTCATCGGAGCATAAACTTGAATGTTCACAAAAAGGTGCATAACTCGGTAAGTTTTTCGAATTTAAAATAACACGCTCGCTTCTCGAAGACTAGAAGAAAAACGCTTTCCCACCGTGTAAAAACCATTTTCAAAAAAGGGTTTCATGCGCGGCGGACGGCTCAATATTTGAGCAAAAAAATTGAAGTGACTACTCAAAAATGCTCATAACTCGGTAAGTTTTTCGAAGTTTCAAAATACATCTAGCTTTTCAGAAACTAGAAGAAAAGCGCTTTCTCAACATTAAGAATCGCTTTCCAAAAAAAAGGGTCTTCATGCGCGGGTGGGTTGGAGTCCAATTTCTGGTCCATTTCGCAAAAATACGTACCAAAAATCGAACCCCCCCCCGCCCCGCATGAAGACCCCTTCCTTGGAAATCAGTTCTTATACGGTTAGATAGCATATTTGCTCTATTTTTTGATGGCCGAGCGGGATTTTTGATTTTGGGAAAATTAACCGAGATATGATCAATTTTCGGAAATCGCATGAAGAACTCTATTAAAAAAGGTTTTTAAATGGTGGGAAAGCATTTTTCTTCCAGTTTTCGAAAAACTAGAGTAATTCCGAAATTCAAAAAACTTACCGAGTTATGAACCTTTTTGTGAACGTTCAACTTTATTCTCCGACGACGTTGGTGCAAAGTCGACCGGAGGTCGATTCATCCTGTTCGATCCAGAAAATCATGACTTTTTCACTGTGCATTGACCAAGACTTGGAAGTTTTTGTAGCAGAATTTTATTCGTATGGGTGGTCTGCTTCGACTAAAAAATAATTTTTTCATGAAAAACGAGAATTTTGCTTACGATCCGTCCTAATCATATCGTTATCGCAGTTCCGTCATCGCTGCGGAGAATCTTGTTTTTTTTTTGCTGTATCATGCACAAATCTTGGGTTTATGTAGCTTCGTTTTCGTTTTTTATGACGTTTCCTTAGGAAGGGAGAACATTATTTCCATAGGGAAGTCCATCGTCCTTCCTTCGTTTTTCCGCTCCATAATCGATTCGATAAACGCTTCAAAAAATTGTATAAAGAAATCACTTAAGTCGTCGTCAGAACGTAATACTTAAAATTTTATATAACACAATTTTAGAGCACAATTTCAGATGAAGACGTCGCTCCTTCAGGTAGAAGAATGTTCCGTGTCCATGAAAAAAACTGCATAAATTGAACAGTGATGATTGGAAGACTGCTACCAGAGAATCTTTATTTTGAAGTGTCGAAAAATAGTATTCAAAATTTTAAAGAATTTTATTGTGTTTTGAAAACATGTATTGTTCGGGGAACTCGCTTCATTGTTCTCTTCAGTGCCGAAGCCGCACCTGAAAAGAAGAATCTATTAAAGAGTTCAAAATGCACAAAACCTTGAAAAAATCAAGAGATACAAGAAATAGAACAGTGAAAGAGAGAGGGAGGGGGTCGTACGAATTCCGTTTCTGAGGGAGGGGGGTCGTAGATTTCCAGCAAAAATCGAACCCCACGCTTGACCCTGCGTCTGAGTTTGCGAAGCTATGCTAAGCGGCGATAAAGAAGGGTCTTAAGGCCGCCACAGACTTCTGCGGCGCCGCTCAGCGGCGCGGCCGAGCGCGACGGCGAACGGCGAAACCGCTCAGCGGCTTGACTCATCATCAGTGGGAGCGGTGACGGCGAGGTACTGTACTGTTTCTAGTCGGGACCGACTGGTGCTTAACAATAACGCGCCCCGATGACGATCGCGCGCCCGCATCGACCGTCTCCGCTCTGGATCCCGCCGCGAAAGGGCAGAGCGCAGAACGCAGACAGACAGACGCTGGAGCGGCGCCGCCGGGTGGAATGATTCAAGTCATTTCCGCCAGCGACGCCGCCGGCGCCGCTGGCCGGCCGGCGGCACCGGCGGCGTCGCCGGCGGAAATGACTTGAATCATTCCACCCCGGCGGCGCCGCTCCAGCGTCTGTCTGTCTGCGCTCTGCGCTCTGCCCTTTCGCGGCGGGATCCAGAGCGAGACGGTCGATGCGGGCGCACGATCGTCATCGGGGCGCGTTATTGTTAAGCACCAGTCGGTCCCGACTAGAAACAGTACAGTACCTCGCCGTCACCGCTCCCACTGATGATGAGTCAAGCCGCTGAGCGGCGCCGCTCGGCGGCTTGACTCATCATCAGTGGGAGCGGTGACGGCGAGGTACTGTACTGTTACCGAACGGCGGCGCCGCTGAGCGGCGCCGCAGAAGTCTGTGGCGGCCTTTAAGGAGAGAAGAGCGGAAGTGTTGACTGAGGCAGGGTTGAGCATCCGCAATGCCCGCCGGAACTTCGCCAACTTCAAGACCAAGATGACCGCTCTCCGACGTTCTGACGGAAGCGTCACCTCTTCCAGAAGAGCTATGGAGAAGCTTGTCCACGACTTCTACTCCGATCTCATCGACAGCCAACAGCCACCTGCCCCTATGCCATCCTCCGCAAGATGCGACATCCCCTCTGGTCTTCAATCCGAAATCCGAGGCACAATCTTGTCGGTGAATAATCGTATGTTACCCGTTCCTGATAGAATCAGACTTGAACATCTGAAGACTTCCCTCCAGTGCTCATTAACACCTTGGCGAGGTTCTTCACATGCTATCTGTCGGAGTGTAAGGCTCCATCTCAGTTGAAGGCCAGCAGGATCGTCTTGCTGTAAAGAGGGAGGGGTGCATGACATTGGCAACTATTGTCCGATCCGGCTGCTGTGCGTAGTCTACAAGCTGTCTACTCGGGTGATTCTGGATAGGATTTGAACGCTAGACATGCGAACAAGCACGAATTCGGAGAGCATTCAACACGATCGACCACATGCATATCGTTACGCAACTCCTCGAAGTATTGCGAGGACACAAGCCACCACCGTGCCTTACGTTCAACAACCTGAAAAAGGCATTCGACTCCGTCGAAACTGAAGCGATCATCGAAGCTCTGCACAGAGGACGTCCATACTCACCATTAGTAAGTGCATCAGAGTCCGTCGATAACTGGGCATAAAGGATTCACAACAAAGATTTCACCATTCTATAACGACGTCATAGTCAAACTGAAGAGAGGGCTTCGGCAAGGGTACACCATATCCCCGAAGCTCTTCAGCGCCACCCTCGAAAACATCACATGCGATCTAAAACGGTTTCATGGGAGTGAAGATTTACGGCCGCCAACTGCACCCTCGCTTCGCTGACGACGCCGTGCTCAGAGCACTGCATCTCTGAATGCGCTAGCTGCGCGTATCTACGTCGCTTAGTCAAGATGGTCAACCAGCTAGTGCCGGAGCTGGGCAGGAAGTGACGACAGGCTTGGGGAGCTTTCAAAGCGCCGAAAAAGTACATGAGGAACGTCCGGATACATGCCCGCCTATGCGACTCCACTGTTCCTCCTGTGCTAATGTATTGCTCACAGCGGACGTCTGTGAAACTATCCCTTCTCAACATTCCTTTTCTTCTTCTTCAGCGTTTGTCCCGCCTCTTAGCGAGGTTCGCTATTCTGGTGTCATAACGCCACCTTTCCCGATCCAGCGCTAGATCAGGATGGACACCAGTAACCTTCACGTTTTGTAATGTATCAGACCAGCGACGCTGCTTCGGACGCACCCTAGGCCGCTTTCCATATACTTCGAAGTCTTGCGGGCGCTATGTTTTTCTCCACGCAGAACGTGGTCGTACCATCGTAAGCGAAGCTTGTCTTGTCAGATATCGGCGCGACAGCGAACCTCTGCCGAATAGCATCTTTTTGGACTGCGCGGACTCCAGCCGTCCAGAGCAGCATCTTCGCCTCCATGACGCTGAGGCGCGTACCAGCTTCCTTAGCCGCAGGCAAACACTCAGCGCCGTTCATTGCTACTGGCCGGACAACTGTAGATCTTGGACTTCAGGTGCTCTGGTATCTTCCTATCTCAGAGCACGCCAGTCAACGAGCGCCACTTGGACTAAGCTGCACTCATCGTAAATTCACTTCAACCATCAGTTTGCCCTCAAACGCTATTGCTGATCCCAGGTACTTGAAGACCGAAGTGCGTGGAAACTCAATGTCGTTAACCTTGATGAAGCTGGACTTGGTGACGTCCGTCGTTAGGTACTCGGTCTTCTTCACGTTCAATCTGAGTCCAAACCGCTCCTAGCAATCACACCAAGCTTTCACCTCTCGCTCGAGTTCACCTTTATCTTCGCAAGTGAGCATTACGTCATCAGCATAAAGCAACGTCCAAGAGACGAGCTTCTGAAGATCTCGTGTGATGGCATCCATGACGACAACAAAGAGGAGTAGGGAAAGCGCAGAACCCTAGTGTACCCAGACAGAGATGGGGAACTCCATGGAGGTTCCAGCTGCAGCTTGAACTCGACTCTTTGTACAAGAGTAGAGAAATCGCACCCATTCTAACTATAAGAGCTCTTCAGAAACTCCATGACGTCGCAGAGCGTACCATATCACTTCACGTGACACGCGATCAAAGCCTTCTCCAAGTCGAGGAGGGCGATATGCACTGGCTTCTGTTTCTCGCGATGCTTCTCTCCCAGGAGGCAAGCGGCGTGCATGGCATCAATGGTGTCAAAGCCCGCTACGAAGCCACACTGACTCCTGCTAAGGTGGAAGGTGTCACGAATTCGTCCATCGTCAATTCGCACAAAGATCTTCATGCTGTGTGAAAGCAAACGAATCGGACGGTAACTGGAGCAGTCAGCAGGACTGCCCTTCTTCTTCCAAATCGGAATCGTCGTACTTTGGCGCCGACAGTCAGGGACTTTCTTCTCCGCTACAACCTGATTAAAGAATTTCGTCAACCACTCAGCAGAGTAACGAAACTTCGTCGTCGGGCTCATTTGCCTTGCTTAGCCCCATCTTCTTCAAATAGAAAACATATGAAAATGTAAAATTCAAAGAAGTAAAGGAAAGTGTAAAATAATAGAACCTTTAAAAATTATAATTAATTAAAAGAATGATATGTCACAAAATATAAAACATGAAAAGGTTAAAGCTAAAGCCGCTTCAGTCTCCTCTACGGTGATCTTTTGGACAGGACCGTGGGTTGGAGCCGTTGAAGGGATGGCTGGTCGAGGAAATTCTGCTGTAGAGATTTCCTCAAAGTAGTCGCGCCAACGCTTCAATGCCTTATCGCTGCCCATGAAAGATGGCCATTCTCATCATTAATGCCGAAAAACTTCTCAATGTCCTCGATCTGCCTAAGGCGATTTTTGGCAAGTCGGTACAGATATCGCTCGCCATCGCGTGACTCGAGCTTCTCGTTGACATCTCCATAATGAGTGGCTTTTGCAGCAGCCATGGCTCTCTTCGCAGCTTTCTTCGCTTGTTGGTATGTCCACCAGTTATCGGCTGCCTTTCGCCGAGAAACACGTGACAGAGCGACTTCTTCTCTCGCGCTTTTGCCTTCACGTCGTCTGTCCACAGCCATGTTTGCTTGTCGACCTTCCGTCGCCCTGGCTTCGTGATGCCAAGTGCCGACTGTGCAGCTTGACGAATCGCGTCGGTCGCTTTCTTCCAAGTTTCGTCGACAGTCGTGACTGTCGGTAACAACACACGAGATATCAGAGCTGCTTCCTCATTCGCCACCACTTTATTCTCGCTGCACCGCATCGCTCGACCTGCATCAGCCTCGAAGGGGCGATCTTTAAAGTGTAGATCAACGGTCGATGCTATGGGGCGACCGTTTCATATGTAACGACCTTCGCGTCTGTGACAATTCTTTGGCCGCTATCCTTCACAAGGACAAAGTCTATCTGAGTCCTGGTGTTCTCGCTATAGAACGAGATAAGGTGGGAATCGCGTTTACAAAGTACGGTGTTCACGATGGTGAGCTTGTGCGATTGTACCCGTCTATCGTCGCCCCGACGTACCCATTGGGGGTATGCGTGGATACTATTTACGATTAACGATTTTGCGATTTACAGCGATTTTTGCGAATTTTTTACGATTTACGATTCACGACATTTTAGGACGTAAATCGCAAATTTTCATAAATGTGATCTTGATGATCTACAAATAGCAGATGTCCACACGTTGTGACGCCACTTCCTTTACGCATTATCATTTCCTGTTAGATGTTGTTCTTTGACGTTCATATGTGGGAACGAAGCAGATGACCCGTTTTGTGTAGAGGCGGCTCGACTTCCACTTCTCTCTCTCTCTCTCTCTCCGCTTAGCCATTTCTCTAACATTGTACGGCTGCCGCTTGGTATCAGGTTTGCTTTCGAGGAGAATAAGCAGAATGAGTAACTGGAGAATGGACTCCCCAGCAGAAAGGCACTCGGCATTCAATTTCTCGGAGATCGATCCGCTTTAGCTGATAGAAAAACATGCAAATCCGTACTGTATGGGAAGAAAACGATATTGGATAATCCGTATTCTATTCACTACTCCTAGCCGCCTTGTCCAACGTATTTTTCTAAACCAAACGAGCATGAACAGAACTGATGCAAAAACATGAAGCAATCTCGTTAACGATAGGATGTGGGGTAAGGAGCAGCCACTAGACTCTTACTACTAGGTAAACACACACTGAGCAAAGCGTCACTAATGCTTAACTACTTTATTGCAACCGTTTCCCCTTAATAGCCTTCTCAGCTAAACTGCACTTCTCGGCTTCTCAGCTCAAATTGGACTTCTTTCAAATTAGGCTGATCAGCTTCTAAATCACTTGATGACGTTGCATAATGTACTTTCATTCTTAAAAAAATATAGTTCGACTATCCAGTGTGTCCAAAAATACGGTCATACCGTTTCAATACTGTCCGCCTGCAGCAGAACTGTTTTAGCTCTTTATACCAAATGAACGTTCATTGTTAACTGAACGCTCTTCATTCTAAAACGGACTCTTTTCATTCTGAACCGAACTGTTCATTTTAAACTTGAGACTTTTTAATTCGAAGCCATATTTGGAAATAAAATGGACATTTTGCAAACCAAGTAAGACATATCTAAAGTTTAAACAAACGTTGTTTAACGATTCGCCTTAAGGAGTGTCCTAAGAAAAAGCTGCATTTCGAATGACCACAAAATTCTTATCATGGTTAAAAAAGTTAGGTTTAAAATGAAAAGTGTCCAGTTAACAATGTAAAGCATCCTGTTTAAAGGGAAAATAGTGTATCTCAAAATGCAAAAAATTGGAGATCTCCGTCGCATTGTAGTCGGGTCAGAAACAAGCCAAATTCTAGTTAAAACGGTGGGAATTTTATGGTTGTGCTTTTTATTTGGTCGCCCTGGATATGCTTTCTTTTAAATAAGCTTTTTAAATCAACGATTTGTTGAAACAGCGTGCCCAGTTTCCTTCAGAAGGTGTTCGATTGATTTTAGAGGTGTCCAGTTGGCTAGAAATCTGTTCAGCTTAAGCTGAAATTAACGCGGTGAATTACCTTTAATTCCCGTAGCTCCTGATATGTTCATTGATTTGCTACAGGACCTCGTCGTCTTCTGCATCGCACCGAAATCAACTCTTCTACGCTCCAGTGCTTCAACCAACTCGCACGAGCAGTCCGTCAACGCACCCACATTCAGCGTTGCCACGCGGGTCCTGCTTACGTTACAGGACTTTCGGACAAACTCAGTTACCCCCCCCCCCCCTCCGATGCCTTTCCACACTCGCCGGCTTTGTACTCGTTGGCTCCCGCGGATGCCGTAGCACTATCTCGAAATTCGTGAGCTGAAATACACCATGTGATGTGACATGGGTCTTCGTAGGCCGGCTTGTCACAACGGCCTGTCGCCTGTAATCGAGTGTCCGTGTTCGGCTTAGCTCGCAGAGCAAACAGTTTCCTGTGGCACCACGTGGAGGAACGGATATCACCACCTCAATAAGTCCTATATGATCTTCAACGCGTCTAACAGGAAGCACAAGGGTGAAGTTCGTTTTGCTGCGGTCCACTGGGTGGTTTTAAAAATGGCAAAGATTTGAAGCCTAGTAGTTCATAGGCGGGAGGTCTGGGGCACGTATCCCACATATGTGATAACTAATCGTGTAAGCTTTTCAATTTTAACTCAAATGTGGGCCAGAATTGCTTTGGCACACGGATTAACTCGGTGGTCTCCACTCATCCCGAGCCCGCAGGAAGTCGAAATGGGTTTACCAGGGGACCATTTCTTTGATATTTCTGGAGTAAGCAGTGGCTCGCAGCAAAAACGAACTTCACCCCTATGTCCTCTGCTAGATGCCGTATAAAGCCGTTTAGGCCTTGTTGAGAATAGTTGAGGTACGTTCACAGATATCCCTTGTCAGAGACCTGGACCAGACGAAAGCCGGGTGAACACGCGATCAGCGTGGTGCAACGGAAAATCGAGAAGCAATGCTCCTGGTGACACGACTCACGCAAGCGAGAGGTTTCCGTAGTTCAGAGCTTCTCGAAGATTAGAGACGCTGTCACATGGAGCAAGTTGTCGAAAATTAGGCGGGCCAGTCATGTAATGCGCTTCGCAGACACTCGCTGAATGACAGCCGTCACCTACTGGATTCCATTAGGTGTCAAATATCACCAGAACGCTCACCAACGCATCTTCTTCACGATATTGGCGAATGGGAACGCCGCTGACGTCCGCTCGAGCAACTTGATGACTAAGGGGACGTCAGAGAAACTGCGGTAGCTGTAGAGCGGTTGCTCCCCGCCAGCTCTGCCACTCCCCACTCCTTCCCTGCCAAGATTTTATGTGGCCGTCTGTCTGCCGGAAACTACTCTGTATTCAGCTCCCTTCCTGATCTCATTTCTGAAGGGTTCTGAAGTGTATTCCTCTTCGTCTCAGCCTACGAACTTGGTACTAATCTGTTGCCTCGTCAGTGCCGCGTAGTCTGGTCTATCCGATTTTGGAGTTGATCTATCCCTGATATTGACTGCCTGACTGGATCTACAAGCTCCTGCGACTGCCGAACTGAGACCATCAAAGGCACTGATGGATCAGGTGGAAGCTATCTCAAGATCCGGTATGTGTAAAGAAAGTTGCTGATGCGATCACGACGGAGCTTGTCGAGCTCAGAACGAACGAGGAGCTTAAGAAGGAGCATGATGAATTAGGCAGTAAGATTCTGAAGCTCATTCCCAGGTGGAGCCCTCATCTTTCCTCAATACTACTCTACAATCAGAGCCATCCCGTTCGGTCAAGTATCTGCTGAGGAACTGGAGCGGCAACGTTCAATTGTAGTATTCGTAGTGCCTGAAAGCGACTCGCCAAAATCAAGGGAAAGAGTGCACATGATTTTATGAATGTCTGTAATATTATCGATTTTCTTAATATCGATTGTAGTCCTGTTTCGGTGTACCGCTTAGGACAGAAGAGCTTTCCCTCTCATAATAGACCGCTAAAGGTTGTGTTACTCGCTAGGATGCTTCAACGCATTGCGGTTAGTCGTGCGCGTCGCTTGCGTCTCTACTCCGATTTCCGCGTATTCCTTCGGGAACCGCTGCCACCAGAAGAGTTGAAGTACCGGCGTGAAGAAAGGAACACTACAAGTGTGGACACAAATCGTGGTTCGACTTCTGGACAGGTCCAGGGGTCACCGGCCACTTCTACTTAGTCCACATCTGTAGTGAGACGTCCCTCCGCCGCTCGGGGAAGCTATATAGTTGGTATTGCTCTGGTGCCTTGAAGTGTTTTATACGAACGTTATGTCTATTTCAAAAAATATAGAACACGTTGCTCTAATACTTCCAATCACCTATGACATCTATGCACTCTTGGAAACGTGGCTAAAGCCAAGTCGCACATTCCTTCAATTCTAGGAAATATGATATCCAATTATGAAATTCATAGATGTGACAGACGTAAGAAATCCTGTGGTGGTGCTATGCTATTGGTAGATCGTAGGCTATCAGTACCTGTTGTTTTCAAAGAATCCGATGAAGAGTCGTATGAAATTTTTTTAAACTGATATTATGAACGAAGGCTCCAAGTTTCGGGTAATATTATTGTATAGAGCCCTACGGAATCGACGAGAGGAAGCAACATACTAGACCTTCTCTTTTCTAGTAATGATTTACTAATCAGTAGCGTCAAAGTGCTAAGTCCTTTAGGTCCGAGCGGTCACTGCAGTATTTCTTTTGACATTACATCCTTCCAAATTCATAGCACGCCGGTTTATAGACGCATTCAAATTTGTTTCGCCCTCAAAAAATTCAATCCACCTAATTTTAGCAAGATATGCGCTCACTTCAAGAAAGTTGCGGAAATACGAGCTTTTTATATCGATATTTCACGATACTATTGAGCATTATGTTCCTTGGGAGACGGTTACATCTTTTAAGTCTACACATCTACCTCAATATTTACAGAATATGCTGGACCATCGTTATTGTTTATTTCATGAAGCCATACGTTTCAATGAGTGGGCTCAATATAAAAAAATCTGAAAACTCTTCAAAAAACTAAGAAAATACAATGCTCATTTGAAGAAGGGAGTAGTTGAATCACGAAATAGGCAGTGTTTTTATAAGTATATAAATAGCAAAATACGTGAACCATGTTACGTATGGAGTTTGAAACCACAGGCAACAAACAACCAAGCATTGCGATAAAATCACAGTACAAAGCGAATTTTCTGGCAAACACTTCTGTAAGTTTTTCAACATGATGACGGCAAAACTCCGTCTACCACTTCGCCTGATTTCGATTCAATGCCTGATTTTCCTTGGTTTGATACAAAAGCAATCTATGATTTATTAAAATGGCCGAGGTCTACATCTGTAAGACCTGGCGGTATCCCGCTTTTCTTTTTTTCAAAAAGTTGCCACTGTTATATGTGGTCCTCTTGCGTATCTCTTCAATCAGTTGTTGATGTACGGTGAGGTTCCCCTAAGTTGGAAACATGCATTTGTTACGCCTGTTAAAAAGAAGGAACCGGCTGATTATCCGGAGAATATCGATCAATAAGTATAACTTCCATCTTGTGTAAGCTCTTTGAAAGGGTGCTAGAGAACCACATAATCAGTTATGTTCTATCTCGTGGAATTATCAATCTGGAACAGCACGGATTTGTTCCAGGGCGTTCTGTGGAATCTAATTTGCTTGAATGCCTCGATGATTGGTGAAATGCAATCAATGACAAACACTGTTGCGACATCATATATTTTGATTTTGCAAAAGCGTCTGATCGAGTGTGCCACAGAAAGCTCCTATTAAAGTTGGAAATGTTATGCTATAAAATGGATTGCTAATTGTCTATCTGGTACCACTTTCCAGGTGAAAATAGGGCAAACTTTATCTGATATTAAGCCTATCTTAAGTGGAGTTCCACAAAGTTGTGTTTTTCACATATTCTTCTCAACATTTGTGCAGTTGATTTACCTCTTGTAGTCCAAAGTCCTGACGTATCTATGAAAATTTATGTTGTCGATGTTAAAATTTATAATGTAAGTATGAAACCACATGACTCTAATAGACTCCAAACAGCTATTGATTCATTAGTTAAGAGGGCAAAAGATTGGCAATTACCTTTATCCCCAGAGAAAACAAATTTTATGCAATTAAATGCCAATTCACAGACTAATGCGCGTACATACGAAGTAGATGATGTTATGGTCTCACCCGTTGGTTCCGTTAGAGATCTAGCATTTCATGATAGTAACAGTCTGAATTTTTTGGAGCATACCAGAATTTGATGTAGGCAAGCAATTATGCGAACGTTTCATATTTTCAAAGGATAGCAAAAACAGGCTATCTTCTACGGGCTTGCAAAAACTGCGTCCGTCCTATAGTGGAATCTAACACCACAGTATTCAATCCCTGCAGGAAAAAAGGACTGCAAACTGCATACCGAGTTAGCCTAGTGGTTAGTAGTGTAGTTTCATGCACAAACGGTCACAGGTTCGACTCCCGGCTCCGGCACGCCATGCCCTGCAAAAATTGCAAAAATGGCAACGGTTCCAGCGTCAGGCCCAGGTTGACAGGCCGGCTGATGGAGAAACCTCGTCACAGAACCATGATCACAAGTCGCAATAGAATCAGTGTAAAGGCTAGGACGTCACCCGGAAGTGGCGCACAGAACCCCCGCCCGAGTTCTGTGGTCAGTATGCGAGGGCTACCGAGGGCCGAACGGCCTCGGCTAAAGAAGCTAGTTCGACTGGGGACTCTGAATGTGGGAACGCTGACTGGAAGATCTAGGGAAGTGGCTGACCTAATGAAGCGCAGAAGAATAAAAGTCCTGTGTCTGCAGGAAACGCGATGGAAAGGTGCAAAAGCCAGGGAGATCGGAGAAGGGGTCAAGCTGTACTACAACGGAAAGGACACCAAGAGGAACGGGGTAGGGATAGCTGTCGCGGAGTCCCTCAAGGATTCAGTAGCGGCTGTCCAAAGAATAAACGACCGCATCATGTCACTGCGGCTGGACACGAAGGAGGGTTACTGGACCATCATGCCTGTCTACGCTCCGCAGACCGGATGCTCCGAGCACGACAAGGATGACTTCTACCTCTCGTTAGAGGAAGCCATAAGGCCCGTACCAGAAGGCGACTAGACTACCTCTCCATAGCAGGGGACATGAACGGGCATGTGGGGAGTGGCAGAAGAGGAGTGGAAAGGGTTCATGGAGGTAAAGGGATCGGCCCGATAAACCCGGATGGAGAACGAATTCTGGATCTGGCTATCGCCCACGACCTGGCTGTCTGTAGCACCTTCTTCTTTAGAAGAGGGAGAGCCAGAAGGTGACCTATGCTAGCGGAGGAAGAAGGACGGAAGTCGAGCACATCCTGGTTCGACGGGCTGCCCTGAAAACAGTCCGGGATGTGAAGGTCATTCCGGGAGAAGACGTGACATCACAGCATAGGCCCTTGGTAGCCGACCTTAGCATACCTCTACCCACCAGGCCCAAAGTGAGGACGGAACCCAGGATCCGGTGGTGGAGACTGCGGGGTTCAGAGCGGAACGAGCTACGAACTGCAGTGCTCGAAGCAGGCCTTTCAGATCCAGCTGGTCCCGTGAATGAGACCTGGAGGAGGGTAGCCCAAACAATCCTGAGATGTGGCAAGGAAACGCTGGGAGAAACAAAGGGAGGAACCAGAGGGGATAAATCGGAATGGTTCTGGAACGAAGAGGTGCAGGCTGCGGTGAAGAGGAAGAAGGAGGCCTACAAGCTTGGCAGAAGACGAGGGCAACCGAGCATCTCACAGCCTACAGGAAGCTGAAGAGGCTGGCAAAAACAGCTGTAGCGAAGGCAAAGAAGGCGGAAATGGATGCCCTGTACGAGAAACTAGATGGGCCAGAGGGAGAGAAGTTCGCCATCCGCCTGGCCAAGGCGCGTCATAGAGCTAGCTTCGACATTCGAGTAGTGAAGACTGTGAAGAGTGCTGACGGTAGGGTGTTACGGAAGCCGGTCGAGGTCAGAGAGAGATGGGAGGAGTACTTCAAGGAACTCCTGAACGAGGAGTTCCCTCGTCGGGAGGCCGAGGAAGAACAACTAACGGAAGGACCCATCCCACCCTGGACGCAAGAAGAGGTTCGCAAGGCCATAGGGAAGATGAAACTCGGAAAGGCAGCAGTGCCTGACGGTGTGCCAGTAGAGGCTTGGAAGGTGCTCGGGGACCTCGGAATCAACTGGCTGACGCAGTTCCTCAACAGAATCACGAAAGAAGGTAAGATGCCGGAAGACTGGAGGAACAGCACCCATTTTCAAGCAGAAGGAAGACGCTTCCGAATGCTCCAACTACCGAGGGATCAAACTGATCTCACACACGTCGACTCAAGGCTGAGGGAGATGATACCCATCTCCCAGGTGCAGTGAGGCTTCATGCCTGAGAGGGCCACCACAGACGCCATCTTCATCGCTCGTCAGGTGATGGAGAATTATCGGGAGAAACGAAAACCCTGCTACCTAGCATTCCTGAACCTGGAGTAGGCCTACGACAGGCTAGCTCGGGGCGTAATCTGGAATGCCCTTCGAGGGAAGGGTGTCCCGGAACGATCACGGTCGTAAGGGACATGTACGAAGGCTCGAAAGCAGCGATACGAACTCCACACGGGGTGACAAGGAAAGTGGACATCACAGTGGGGGTACACCAAGGGTCAGCTCTGAGCCCGTTCCTCTTCCTGCTGACACTTGACTCTATAGTGAACCACCTTGAGGAAGGCCCTCTCAGAACGATCCTCTACGCGGACGACATCTCCCTAGTAGCCGACAACCAGGGGAGTTGCAGGAGAAGGTGCAGCTGTGGCAGAGAGCCCTCGCAGACAACGGGCTACGGCTGAATGTGAAGTAGACGAAGTTCACCAGCTCTGAGCAGTGCGCTGGATCGATCCTAGACTGCCAAGGGGAAACGATCGAGAGAATGGAAGAATTCGCTACCTCGGAAGTGACCTATCCGAGGAAGGAAGTGTGGACCAGGCGGTCAGGGGACGGATAAACGCAGCCTGGCTCAAGTGGAGGGAGTCCACAGGGATCCTCTGCGACCGTAGATGCTCCAGGACGCTCAAATGCAAGCTCTATGGAACAGTTGTGAGACCTGCCCTCCTCTACGGCAGTGAGTGCTGGGCACTGGGTGAGGCGCAGGAGCGGCAACTGCACGCGGCGGAGATGAGGATGCTGAGGTGGGCATGTGGATGGACCCGTCGGAACAGGGTGCGAAACGAGGATGTTAGGGCAGTGATGAAGACAGCCCCGATCTAGCTGAAGATGAGAGAACAGCGCTTGAGGGGGTATGAACACGTCCTCAGAAGACCAGAGGATCACCCCACAAGGTTGGCCCTAGATTTCGAGGCACCCGGAAAGCGTCCGAGAGGAACCCCAAGGAAAAGATGGAAGGATGTCATCAAGAGAGATCTCGCCGAAGTCGGCGCCACGGCAGATGACGCTCTTGATAGGATGTGGTGGCGATAGATCACAAGAACAGCGGACCCTGCGACTGCGCGGGACTAAACGCTCAGGAGAAGAAGAAGAAGAAGAAAGCATACCTTAAGGTTACGAAGAGTCTGCCAAATGTGCTATCCCTAGACCAGTTTAAGAGGTTAGTGAGCAAAAAATTACTTTAGTATGTGCTTTGAGGTGAGCCATAGAGTAATACAGATTACTACTGCTGCTTGTCCTATTATATAAAGCAGAGAGGCACGAATCACTGATTGGTTACATTCCCACTAACTGTTGAGATTCTCAGTGACTGGTGAAGTTGGCGCTATACCCAGCCGTTCGTCGTATCGCCGCCGCCAACTGTAAACACCACATGGCATTGTGGCAGGGAGCCACTGCTGCCGGTGGTGTTTATTACCACGAGGTGCTTACGACCACGACGCTTACACTGCCGGGTGGTCATCAAAGAACACCCACTTGATGAGGTTTCGCAAGACGTCACCACAACAATAACGAGCCGCCGCTGCATGGTTCAGAGAACACGTGAAGCGTTACGGAAGAGGTCTGCGCCGAGGCACGGCTCACACCCCATGACTTGTGATGGAAGCCGTCGATGCTCCGCACCGCTTGCTTCTGCTTTGCGCGTTCTTGCTAGTGTGTCCTTCTTCATCCAGCTCCCTACACATTAGCAACAGCACAAGATGGCCTAGGGCGTTTCGATCGAGCACTTTCCGGGGTTGGTGTTGCATGATTATGATGGCCCAGGTTGCACACTCTTTCAAGCTGGCCTATGATCTTGAAGTAAAATTTAACGTCTTCCAACTCGAGGCGAGCTTTTTACACGTTAAAATACAGAGTCTTCAACATGGTTAGGATATTTTTTGTTCGAGAAAAACGTAGAATAACTTTTTTAAATTTTTTTTTACTTTAGCTTCAAATGAGTGAAATAATTTTATTAAATTTTTTATTTTTTAAGAAAAATTGCATAGAAAGACTGGATTGCGCCATGCAGCCAAGAAGTTCAACGTAACGTTTATTTGATTGACTTGGACTTGATCGATCTGGGTGGGTGTTGCGTGATTGTGATGGCCGACGCAAGGTCAATCAAGTAAATATTGGACCTTATATCGATCGGTATTATCGATCGTTTCACCTAATCGATCGGGGTCGGGTTGCGTCTCAGAGCTCGATCAAACAATATATATCAACCAACATATTGATCATTATCCCTCTCTGACTTAATCGATCGGGATGGGTGTGGCGTGATTACGGCCCAGATCTATGAAGTCTGAGAGAGAAACGATAGCACTACTCAAACGATCGATAATGTTAACTGATATTGATTGTCTGAACGATCTATCGACTACTGCTCGACAGACTTAGTCGATCGGGGTGGGTGTTGCGTGACTAGCTCAGTTCTCGATCAGACAATTTAGCTCGTCTCGATTTGGAAGACGTTCAATTTGATTTCAAAGCTCACAAGCCACATCAAAAGACTGGATCGCGCCATGCACTCAAAAAGTTCAACGCAGTGGGTGTGTTGGGTTGGGCTCACTTCCCTACCGTAATCCATGCTCTTGACGGTGCCCACGGTGGAACGACCGGCGGATACACCACCGTCGGGAGAGGTCATCGCCTGCCCCACCGTCTTCCACTCTTCTATTTGAATTTAGCCACGCCCTGATGAACGGATGTGCATATAAGGAGCAGATTTGAGCGACAAGGATCTCATACACGACTCCAGCAGCTCCACTGTTTGCCTCACCATTGATTTTGTGTTCACCATAAACTTGCTATCTAAGTTGTGTTCCTCGTACCGCGGAATAGTCAACGGCCAGTCTCCACTTCGAAGAGACACTGGGAATACCAGTAGCTAATTGGGCGTCAATGGAACCATTGAACAACCACATGGGGGCCAATCCTACCGAAGTCGGAGCGACTTGCCAAGATAACCGTAGTGTGCGGGCGCCTTCTGCCATGAGCGGAAGGAGCGGCAACATTGCTGCGGAACGAGCATTCAGTCCGGTACAAATGGCAGTGGATAACACCACGGATGCCAGGACAGAAGTCGATATGAGTCAAGGCGATGCTCGATTAGAGGCCGCGTTTGACCATGTTGTCTCACGGTTAGATGAGACACTTGACGACCAAATCCGGAACATTTCTGCTCAGAAGAAGCAGAACATTCTGGATGCTGTCCGCGGTACCGTTGACATCGCTAAGAAAAGGGCTAGATTAGTCCAAAACCAAGCTGGAGCAAGCATTTTTGCGGAAATTAATATGACACCGGAAGAATTGCGCACAGTGTTGCCAATTGCGGGTCATAATAGCGCACTAATGGAATGTTTAGCGACAGAACTTGGCTGCGAGACTTCGCAAGTAGCTACGGTTGTAAGTGCACAAGGTCTGGAAGCAGACGCGATTAGGCTGCGATTGCAAGAACAGGGATCAACCTTGGAGACTCTAAGGACCCTAAACAGCGAATTGCAAGACCGAGTGAGTGAGCTCACGAACAGGCTGATGAACAGCGGACAAAAATTAGGAGAACAACGACCGTGCGGATCGCCGGCGAACTGTTCTCGCGATGCGGAAAAACGCCCAGTTGACTGGTCAGCTCTCGGGAAACACCTCTCAACACTGAAGAAAGTCAAGAACGGACCAGTTCAGAGCACTCAGGTTGTGTTCCACGCAACGAACGTTAGGAGGGAGAGGCACCAGAGGTCAATCTCCAGTGAGAAGTTGACACAATCGTCTCGGAGCTCCTCCAGCGGATCGACAGTAGCTGAGTCCGCTGCAGCTATGCAAAGTGCATACGGTAGTGAGGGGAGCTCACAAGCTAGCGCCATTTCCTGTTCTGTCGATGGGATGCTCAGTGTTTTTAAGGAAGTGTTTAAACCACAGAGCGTGGCGGCTATCGTCAAGTATGATGAAAAGAATTCACTAAGTGATTTCCTTCGTTCAGAAGATGTGAAATATCCGTCTACAGTGTGGTCAGACCGGGATCGGCGCGACATACTGGTGAATCACCTAGTAGGATCGGCACGATCGACGTACAAAGGCCTACCGGACCGCGTTAGGCAAGGCAGTTTCAACAGGGTGGTCCTCGCGCTTAAAGAAGCGCGAAGGAACCCTTGCGAAAAGTTAAAACTGATGAGAGATTGGGACAATCTTGCAATAGGTAACAGCGAATCGGTTAGCGATTTTTGCTGTCGCATTGGGTCTTTTCCAGGCGAAGTGCAACGCCTTTGACCATTCCGTACGCCTTGTCACCATGTGCGTCGAGTGCCGCTAACATGTGATGCGAATCCTTCCAGTCTTCCAAGATGGAGTACAACTTTATAAAAACACTCAAATAGTTCGAAGTAGTTTTCCATCTCCTTCCATTGAACTTATAAATTTATTCTGAATAAACAAATAAATAAATAAACATCGTAATTGCGTTGAAAAAAGTAGTGATTTTTTAACAGAATCACTTGTAAGTAGCACCTCCATTCTCAGCGTGTAAAGAATGAAATGAATACCGTAATGATAACATATATCACAATATCTATCCTGATACCGTACAATAGAGCACAGTATGAATTACTTTATATAGAAAGAAGAAAGAGAGTGGCTGTAGCAACAGAATTTTTTAAGTTTATTATTTTTCACTAACAATATTTAACAAAAAATGTTTTAAAATTATTTCAAATTTAAACGAATTGTAATAAAATCTTTTCTAAAATTAAATATGTGTACAATTCAATAAATATCTTCGTTTTAACATTTTATAGTAAAAAATTTAAAAAATAATGCTGTCAAAAAAATAGAATAAATAAATAAATAAAAAGTTAAAAATATAAAAAATTAAAAAATAAAAATACAAAATTATTATATTAACAATAAATAAATAAATATTGAAATAAATTATAACACCTCTTTCTTCACTGATGAGCCACCGGGGAGGTGTTATAATTTACAAGGTTCGTCTGAAGGAAGGTGGCGAAACGAACCATAAAAGTTATTATCTTGGTTCTTCAAATTATTAAAATGTATTTGAATGTACTGAATAAGTGTGTACCTTCGAGGGTAACCCGAGGACACATATTATTCAGCACCGATTTTCGGGTTTTACTTAATATCTTTTATCTTTTATTAACACAAATTATGGAGGAAATTTGCCTCAGTCACCAGTGGTGATTTAATGGACCAGTGGTCTGTGCGTCAAGTTGACGCTTTTAAATTTAATCTAATTACTTATTTGCTGGGCGCGTGAAGCGCAGTTGGAGGAGGCGCGACTGCCGTGTGCACCCGATACCAGGTTCCTGGTTCGGATTTCCCGCCCAGGCCAACCAAGCCTTCCATCCCTCCGGGGTCGGTGAATTGGTACCAGACTTGTCTGGGAAGGATAGAGCGCTGACTTGTTCATCGGCTGGCCACCGCAAGTCATTGTATGGCCAAATACGCATTCATGTCGCCTCCACGACATCCCGTAGAATTAGAGTGCGCTGGCGCATCCCAGAAGGGATTGAGTAACGCCGTCCTTTATCCTTTATCCTTTATTTGCTAACCGATAATTTGTTTATTGACTAAGCATACATTATACCTTTCTGCTCTTTCTAGTTCTGTATATTAATTAAATAAAGGCAAAAATGTTCAAAGCACTAATCCAATCCTGTATTTTATCAACAAAAACTCTAAACACTAATATCATGCACCTAATAACTTATAGTCTAACACATAAGACCTTATATATGGTTACTGATTTGCTCCATATCTAATTACAATACAATATCCCCCTCCCCCGTTTATTTTTGTTGTTATTATTTACGTTTTTGTTATTGTTTTTAAAGGGAACCTTGACATCCCGCTTTCAACTCATTAACTACAAAAAAGAGGACCTACCCTCTTACTAAAAATAGGGGTTAGTACTGATGGGGTTTATAAAAGTCAAAATAGTCGTGAGCAGTTTATTTTGGCGCCTCCAGTACTAACCGTACCCATATGGTACAAAACGGGTTCGACAACACCGTAGGGCAGCCCCCTAAAACCCATTATGGGAAACTGCTCACTGTACTTGGGCTGGACCTCCCAGGTACTTTGATACTAGGTCTGCAAATGAATTTAACTATAACATAGCTAACTATCATACCCTAAACAAATTTATAAAATACAAAAATGGGAGCAATCAATATTCCATTAAAAATTTTGGAAACTCCAGTAAAGGGTCAATTTGCAGTTCTGACTGTAGGTACTGCAAACAAATCAATTTTGAAAACCACATTATTTCTTATGTTACTAAAGTTTATATAAATACCTATAAAAAGGAAGATACTAATTGTAAAACTAAATCTGTAGTTTACTGTATTAACTGCGACTCTTGTAAGCTTCAATATGTCGGAATAACCACTAGATCATTAAAAGAAAGAATCAGAGAGCACATTTATTACACTAATAACAAAAAGAAACACACTCCACTCTATGAACATTTTCATCAATGTGGGTCAATTCCAAAGTTTACAGTTTTAGACGCCTTAGAAGAAAACATAGACAAAAACAAATTATTTAACAAAGAATTATTTTGGATTAAACTTCTAAATAGTGCTTATCCATTTGGTCTTAATGAGAACATAAAAGGCTATGGAAATATATCTTCTATAATTAATCCACTTGATTATAAAACAAATCATCCATTTTACTCACTTCATATTGTAAAAGAAAGAACAAATAGAGGAAATAAAAGAAGAAGTAAAAACAAAAATTGTTATAATACAAACCAATTTATACAATATCTCAGTAACGAAGAAAACATTAAAGTCTTTGAAGTTTATAACAAAATCAAGATGCTAAATAAACAAAATTTGGATACACTTGTTAATCTCAGTTT
Organism: Heligmosomoides polygyrus polygyrus; assembly: GCA_947396885.1. Classification (NCBI taxonomy): domain Eukaryota; kingdom Metazoa; phylum Nematoda; class Chromadorea; order Rhabditida; family Heligmosomidae; genus Heligmosomoides; species Heligmosomoides polygyrus. Next base: position 61,790,092 of record OX377203.1, read on the forward strand.
AAGTAAAGACTTCCTTGGCAATGTTAATCAAAAAACTAAGCTTATTGTTCTGTGCTTGCTGACACATATAAAATACAATACAAACAATAACATCAAACAAGTAGAAAAGAAATTATTCAATTATGTAGACATGGAATATAAAGGTGACATTCTTGACCGTATTAACTTTAATAAAATATTCAACAGCAGCAAAGTTAAAGAAATAATCAGAAGTACCTCCACAGTGCCTCCACAAAAGAATTTATTCCTTTCATAGTAGTGTATACCTATAAGCGACCTATATCTACTACTATTTTCAACTATAATCAATTTCTAAAAAACGCCAATCTTGAAAGTTATAAAGATATACTCAATAGAGAATGCATATGTAAAACAGAAAAAAGTAAATACAGCTCATTCATTGACACTACTCATTGTCATATTATCACAGGTAATCTAAACATTATAGAACACCAACACTTGAAAGAAATTATGGTAAAAGGCACAAAATATAGACCAGTAATAGGTTACACCAGAGATATAGTGCATAACACATATAAATCCACTGTCGAAAAAGTTATTAATCACATAAGTAGATCCCATGGAATTTCGACAGACCAAATGAACCAATTGAACAATTTCTTTGCAATAGAATACAGAAACAAAATAAAACCATTGCTAAGTCATATCAACATTAGTAATAAAGTGTATATACCGTACCATACAATACAAAGACTACAAAAAGATTTTATATTTTGTCCATTGGATAAAGCAAGCAATAATTATGGTATTATTTGCAAAAAATTTTACATACTTAACCTAATGAAAGAAATGGGAATTACATATGATAACGAAAATGATGTCTTTAACAACAGTAACACTAATAATACATATGTTAATTTGAACGTTTCTAATAAGCTGCCCATAATAGAAAAGCATCAACAATTCCAAATAAGAAATAAATTAAGCGTAGATTCAAATGTAGATTTACCAATTATTTATTCACTGCCTAAACTTCATAAAGACCCTGTGAAATTTAGATTTAATACCGGGGCATATAATAGCAGTGTTACGCCCTTGGCCCTAGAACTTTGTTGCATATTTACTTTTCTAAAAACACACTTTATTAATTACGCCAATAATGTAGCTAGTAATACAAGGTCTATTAAAACATATTGGGCTATCAAAAATTCTAAAATAACACCAGAACTAGCAAGTATTGACGCAGATAATGTTAAATTGTATTCCGCTGATTTTACAGACATGTTCACTAGCATGCCTCATACTGTTACAATGGAAAAAATGAAAAATCTTATTATTCTTTGCTTCAAAAATTCTGGAAAAAATTTCATAGCATGTAATGGATATAAAACTTTCTATACTGATAACTCAACTCAAAATAATAAATATAGGTATTATAATATAACGTATCTTTTATATTTAATAGACTACTTATTGAAAAATAGTTACTGCATATTCGCCAGTATAGTATTTAAACAAAATAAAGGAGTTCCTCAAGGAGGTAACTTCAGCCCTTTACTCGCTGACTTAACCATGTCTATGTTTGAATTTGAATACTCTAAGAATACAATTTTAAATAGAAACCAATTGTTTAAGCCATATAGATATATGGACGACATACTTATAGTTCATAATTACAAAGAAAGCCATATTGATTACATACTTACTTTAGTTTATAAAAACACATTGGAATTTAAAAAAACACACGAAAGTGAATACAAATGTAACTATCTCGACATAACTATTGAAGTCGTAAATAATAAAATTGAAAACAACCTATACAACAAAACAGATTCTTTCAATTTTAAAGTAAATAGGTTTCCACACGTAGACTCACAGATTTCAATCAAAATTAAACATAATGTCATTTACACAGAAACACTTAGAATAGCTACTCTCTGTTCAACATTTCAATATTTTTGCACTAAGATAAGAGAACTTCACAGAATACTTACACATAATGGATATAGCACAGAATTTATTGCCGAAAATATAAGAAAGTGTCTAAATAAAAACAGGCAAATACTATATAAGTACAGCATGTTAGATAACTATAATAAAGCAATAAACTTTATAAAAACACTCAAATAGTTCGAAGTAGTTTTCCATCTCCTTCCATTGAACTTATAAATTTATTCTGAATAAACAAATAAATAAATAAACATCGTAATTGCGTTGAAAAAAGTAGTGATTTTTTAATAGAATCACTTGTAAGTAGCACCTCCATTCACAGCGTGTAAGGAATGAAATGAATACCGTAATGATAACATATATCACAATATCTATCCTGATACCGTACAATAGAGCACAGTATGAATTACTTTATATAGAAAGAAGAAAGAGAGTGGCTGTAGCAACAGAATTTTGTAAGTTTATTATTTTTCACTAACAATATTTAACAAAAAATGTTTTAAAATTATTTCAAATTTAAACGAATTGTAATAAAATCTTTTCTAAAATTAAATATGTGTTCAATTCAATAAATATCTTCGTTTTAACATTTTATAGTAAAAAATTTAAAAAATAATGCTGTCAAAAAATAGAATAAATAAATAAATAAAAAGTTAAAAATATAAAAAATTAAAAAATAAAAATACAAAATTATTATATTAACAATAAATAAATAAATATTAAAATAAATTATAACACCTCTTTCTTCACTGATGAGCCACCGGGGAGGTGTTATAATTTACAAGGTTCGTCTTAAGGAAGGTGGCGAAACGAACCATAAAAGTTATTATCTTGGTTCTTCAAATTATTAAAATGTATTTGAAGCGAGATGGAAATCCCAACTATCGCTCGGGTGTAGTTGCCTGGAAATTTCCTCCACGTAGTGAAGCCTAGGAAATACGAATCCTCGGAAGAACCAAAACTTTTCAAAAAGCGTGTATCTGGTGAAGAGGCGGAAACGTCAAATCATGGGGAAAGGACCCAGCAGTGCTACAAATGTGGGAAGGAAGGCCACTACGCTGCAAACTGCCGTCCCAGGACGCCCCCAAGACATGACCACGTTGGCGAAACAGGGCAGAGGTCAAATAGGCGACCCACCAGGGAGCCTTCGACAAGTAGAGCGATGTCAACATTCGTTGAAGAATGGTGTGGTGCAGTGAGCGCCCGAAGTAGAGGCGATGTTCAAGAACTTGGTGCGGTGGGTAAACCGACCCTAGTTAATGCGGTGATCTTCGGAATCGAAGTGGAAGCCCTAATAGATACTGGATCGGTAATCTCGATCCTTCCAGCAGGCCTTCTGAAACTGGCGAAGAGTCGAGGCTTCGACATCGATAAGGAAGTAGAATTGGTTAGCAATGACCAAAAGCGGAAGGTGTTTGACGCATCAGGTACGCAAATGGACTTCTTGGGTATGGTTAAAGCCGATGTAAGGATCCATAGAGCTGGCAAAGCTCGAGTAATCATGCACGTTCAGAAAGGCAGGAGTGCTACCCTTCTATTAGGAACGAATGTTCTAAGTGCATTAGGCATCCAGCTTAATCTTTCTACAACACAGGCCCCTCCGCGGAGTGCGGTAGGCCCGCTGATGGTAGCAAATGCTACTAAAGGAGTGTTCGTTACACCAGAAGTCACGCTAGTCAAGATACCCTGTTGCAATATGGGATCGAGAGATGGGGTTACCCCATCAAATGACCACATGAAGTCGGACTACGACGAACGACTAATAACCGTAAAAGCGGGTGTTTTTATGCCCGGAAACAGGGTTTGCATGAAGCTCCCTGGAGAGGAGGGAAGGCCTCGACATCCCGAGTTGGTAACGGACCGGTCAGGTCCTCTCAAAACTGTAGAAGCAAGCGCGAATCCCGCTCTAATCGCTTCAGTCGGTGTTAATGAAGAATATTATAGACTTTCTTCCGATCACTTGGTAAGTGTGCCTCAGGAGATTGATGATATTGCTGTGAAAGGAAATCTATGCGCGGAAGACGCGGAAAGCCCGGGAGGTGTTGGTTCGGCGTGGTGGAAACGCCTATTTCCAGAGGGCCCCATGTTGGGTTGGGCTCACTTCCCTACCGTAATCCATGCTGTTGACGGTGCCCACGGTGGAATGATCGGCGGATACACCACCGTCGGGAGAGGTCATCGCCTGCCCCACCGTCTTCCACTCTTCTATTTGAATTTAGCCACGCCCTGATGAACGGATGTGCATATAAGGAGCAGATTCGAGCGACAAGGATCTCACACACGACTCCAGCTCCACTGTTTGCCTCACCATTGATTTTGTGTTCACCATAAACTTGCTATCTAAGTTGTGTTCCTCGTACCGCGGAATAGTCAACGGCCAGTCTCCACTTCGAAGAGACACTGGGAATACCAGTAGCTAATTGGGCGTCAATGGAACCATTGAACAACCACAGGTGTTCCGTGATTATGACAGCCGACGAGAGGCCGACCAGGTAAAAGGTGTTTCGATCGGGCAGTCGATCCTACTACAGTCGCTCAGACAACCGATCAGGAAATCAGCCACCATGACGAGGTTCGCATAGGCAATCAATATCGACCGATATTATTGATTTTTGAGCGCCGATATCGGTTTCCTCTCAGACCTTATATCGATCGCTATTATCGATCGTTTCACCTGTTCTCTCTCAGACTTAATCGATCGGGGTGAGTGCTCTGCAATTATGATGACCGACGGAAGGTCGACCAGGTAATCAGCCACCATGGTGAAGCTTCCATCAGACAATCAATATCAACCGATATTGTTGATTGGTCGATGTCATTGTCTGGAAGACGCTTTTGATTTGGAAATTGTTCACCTTGATCACAACAATATATATACTTCGCGCGCTGGGTTACTAAGCTATTTCTATCTGCTCAGGTCTTCCGATTTTCAGCGGTGGATCGAGCAGGTCAGCGAAAAAAGTTGGAAGGACCTACGTTCGATCCGACTACGCTTTCAACCAAGTCTTGCTTCTTGGTCCTCCACTTTCCGCTGTGCTTTGTCCAGCTTCCATACTACAGTGTGCGGAGGAGGATAGTATTTTTTGTCCTAAGTCACCCTTTCCGAAATTCATCACGCCTCGTACGGCGCCGGCGGAGCCGGCAACGGATGCTGGCTGAGGAAGCATCCCTAGCTAGGCTTGGGCTACGATCCTATCGTGGCCCGCCATAGCCGAAGGTGGCGAAGCCGGCAAGCCTGGCGCACGACCAGCATACGGCGCCGGCGAAGCCGGCGACGGACGCTGGCTGAAGAAGCATCCCTAGCTAGGTTTGGGCTGCGATCCCAGCGTGGCCCGCCATATCCGAAGCCGGCGACGGACGCTGGCTGAGGAGGCATCCTTAGCTAGGTTTGGGCTACGATCCTAGCGTGGTCCGTCATAACCGAAGCCGGCAAGCCTGGTGTGACCCGCACCTCCAGCGTACGGCACCGGCGAAGTCCGCGACGGACGCTGGCTGAGGAGGCATCCTTAGCTAGGTTCGGGCTACGTTCTTAGCGTCTCTCGCCATACCGGAGGCCGGCAAACCTGACGTGGCCCGCAGGTCCTGTTATGTTATGCTCTAATTAGTGTTGATGTGTTTGAGATATTGTTTTTCTTTGACTTTTGCCTTTTGCAAATGTAATAAACTTATAACTTATATAATAGGTGATGCGGTAATACGCAGCAAACTGTATTTGTAGCGAAATCTAATCATATAATGAAAATTAAGCGGAAACCGTCTGTCGAAACACTCGATAAAGAAGGTCAGCAACCAGGATTTAACGCTCATCCCAGTATATACCATGCGCGCCGCCCGTTTTCAACTCACGTCAGCGATATCTGTTCGATCAAACGCGCCTCTGTAGGTTTACTGTCTCTGCTGAACACTTGGTATCTGTATTTGCGTAGTTGAGAGACTTGACCTACCGAGAAGCTTGTGGCATCACTCTTGTCCAATCTTGTCGCGCAATCAACAGATAACTCTTCCGGAGTTAAAATCTCTTCTTCTGCATCGTAGAAGGTGTCATCAAGCTCGTCCATCTAAAACGCATGAGGAACTTTGAATACCCGTCACTGAATGTTTCCTTCTTTACCAACCATCGAAAAATTGAGATCATTACCTAATCGCATTATCGTAGATGCCCTAATGTTGACACAATGTTGAGACAAATTCCATGTTAGTGGTGACAGGTGTTGCTCAAAACACGGAAGTTGAAGAACTGAGCAGAAGTTACACTGCTGAACATGGTCAGAAGCAAAACAAACAGCAAGCTGAAGGGTGTTGTGAGACGTATGGAGTCGCCTAACAGTACCACTTTTATCAAACTAAGTATCCCCACTACTAAAGGAATCACAAATACATCAAAAGCTGAACTTCTATGAGCGTTACTAACAGAAGGGCTTATACTTTCTATCGGATGCGGAAATTTCGAATCGAATTAGACCTCACGAACAATTTTTTCGTTTGACAATGGCTGCGACTAATTTTTCGTCCACAGCTTTATACCAGGGGTGTGCGTTTAACGAGTAACGATTTACCGAATTTACCGGCATTTTTGCCTCCGATAGCTCTACGGCAAAACCTATGTTTTGAATTTCTGTACAATGACGGTGTGAAGGCTTTATCTCGGCAGCTGTGATACGATAATGAGGCACACGATAATGGGGCACACACCCCTGCAGTGATATAAATATAGAAATATGATAGATCGATAGGCAAAGCTATGATTCGATGATGGGGACACACGCCCTCGAAACGATACCAATGCAACCACAGTACCAAACGTTAGATAGGCATTACAGCGTTATGTTATAGTGATACCATATTATGAGAGTGACAATAGCATGGGAATAACCGTCTGCCCGAGGCACAATAAATACTGTATGATGCATGATACATGTATCATCGCCAGAGGAACTAGCGAGAAGGCGAAAAAGCTGAGCTGTTGTAGACCATCAGGAATATAGGAAATGACACGCCACTGTACGAGAGAATAGAGAACGTACCCTTGCGAATGATGTCTGAGTCAAAAGTTATACAACACAACTATTAAGTAATAGAGGTATGGGTTCTATATAAGCCAGGAACGCTTTCTGGATCTTCCACCTTCCCACCCTCATGACCTTCTCCGGTGCTATCCCTGCTCGGATGGCTGCAGTAGCGGCACCTCCTCGAAAACAGTGAGTGGTGAGATGCTGATTCCCAAGGCCCGCCTGCTGCAATATGTGCTTGACTTTTTGGCAACGACATCCATGCTTGGGGCCGTCCCGAAACGAAACTGAAAATAAATTCTCCTCTCGAGCGAGAGATGTGCCGATGACTAAACTGTTCCCACAACAGAAGCTGCCTCCCGTGTAGATGGAAGGCAATTTGCGACCCAGCACCTTGCTGATCCACCTTGGACCTATTTACGCGCAACCACCAGAGGGAACCCCTTTGAAAATGACACCCTCGAACCGGAGATTGCACAACTCGCTTACCCTTAGAAAAGCAACGTACATGAGGAGAATCACTGTGGCTTCCGTCAGGGCAGAGACTGTGTGAGCTTGGAGTGCCCAGCTAATAACCCTGTCTATGTCCTGTGGTGTTGCTTTAGACCTACGAACCACCGGTGGAGGATTCCTAGCCGCCGAGTCAGGGATTCAAAGAGACTCAGGTTCATGTGTGGGCAGAATATGTGAAGAAATCAATTCAATATCGCTGCTCCCTCAATTACAGGAAAGCAGTCAGTAGTCAGGAATCACCTACTGTGGGAAAGTTGCGGAGGACCTGGCTGCGGATGCTTTTACTTGAATAGCGGTTGCCTTTTATACAGGATAATATACAGCGTGCCTAGAAACGAAAGGATATGCGAGATCTTCAAATGCTCCCAATGGCGTGAAGAAGTGCAGCTGAAGATCCTATCCATAGACGGACATAAGAAGAAGCAATATCAAGAAAGAGCTTCGTTGGAACCGTCAATTCCTGGGCGAGCAGGCAACATAAGGATCACCCTAGTTCCATCACCATCCTTCCGATGCCTGCCTTGTCCTCAAAATTCATCTCCGACGGCGAAAATACCGCGTTATGGATCGAAGCACGGAAACCGATGCTTCTCTGCGATTCAAAATCTGCGGCGCACCTTCTTGATGGCTCTGTGGTACCAAACTGTAACTGCCAACCTGCTGAGAACACCGTCAGATTCAGTTGCTTATGTGTCAACATCACAGAAATTTTCGAAAAAAGGATCGAGAGTCGATTTCCAGTTCAACGTCTATGGATAACATTCACTCACGCAAAGAAAGACCCAACATCAGTTCAAGCGACGATCCCCATCTCCACTACTGCAGAAATTCTGATTCAACTCAAAGAAGTGTTCGAAAAAATAGTCACTTCGGTATCAGAATCGACCTGCAAAGTAGAAAACTCAATCACGAAAGGATGCTACCTTGCCCTCAGGGCGCAGAAGCTCAGGTCTTTTGCACAACCAACGGAGCACCAACGATGGCCACCACTCCGTGCGAGGTCTTGCATTTCACGATCCTATGTGAACGGAATGGAGCCCGACCTACCCTACGATTTCGCCACGAAACAGCACGGGTTCGAAAACAGTGCGTCATTTCATGCGGAGCTAAGGTAACTACTTTTGAAATTGTAGGCATTTTGCAATGGATGAGGACGGTCTACGAATCGGCGATCAAAATCCTAGCCAGTGAGAGCCACATATTCGAGGAGATGGTTTTTCCCGATTTCTACCACATTATCGACGTCATCATCAAGTGGTATAAATACCTCGTCCTTACCGGAGCACCTCTGCTGCCAGCAGTAGTTTTGAGCCTATAAAGTTTGGGCGAATTCTTATTTCGACCTCTCCTCGACCTCTGGAGTCGTGAATATACAATAGCGTCTTATCGTAGTTTACATCTGCATACTAAAAGTCCTTATTTAACATTCACTGAAAAACGCAAAACATTGTATAATACAGAAAGTGAGAAAAGTAAATGGAGTACAGCTCACAGTAAACCCTTATTTGACAATTTAGAGTGAAATAAATGTGTAGGAGATGTGTAGGAAGCAAATTGGTAAAGGAAGCAGCGATCATGAAAAAATTCAAAAATAGTGCATAGTACGGGAGTCGAACATCTGGCCCAGCACCTGTGAAGCAGCGTAGCGCCCTGCTGAACCACCGATTGGCTTACAGCAGAGCATTTCGTCACGTCACACACATCAGCGCGGCTTGTGGGCACGCGCTGACGGTGCAATCCTATGGCCTATGTACTCGGATACTCGCTTTCGATGGGCCGAAAAACCACTTGCTATTGGAGTGAGAATTTGTTGCAGTGGGTGTGGTGGGCTGCGTTGGGCAGGTGAGGGCTCCCGGCGTGATTACCTGCACTCCGTTGACACTCCTGTGGAAGTATACCATTGGGTTCAAGGGTCGGCTCCTGTTACTATGCATGTATTATATACACATATGTACGTATATATGTATATACAGTGCGTGTCAACAGTATGTATCCACTCCAGAATTTCTCCATATCTCGTTTCGCGTTCATTCCTTCAGGCCCGCACTAGCTCCTATAGATTCCTCGTAGTCGAAAATAGGTAACCACGTGCTTTCAGAAATTCATGTCGTCTCACACGAGAATCAGAAGTTTTTGAAGAAAATTTGTTGAAAATTGGCGTTTTAAAAGTATGTGTCCACTTAAAAAAAGAAAAACACACTTTTTACTAAAATCAAAAGTAGATCCGGCCATCATTATTTCTTATAACATCATGCATCGTATTATTCATGCTACTGACAAGGTTCTGGATGATTTTGTCATAGCTGGTGTCTCATGTCATCAAAATTGCCACCACGTCATTGAATTGACGGTTATTCACGTAGATTCGTCGAACCACGATCTCCCAAATGCTCCATTGGGCTGCTGCCGGAGAAATGCCGGCAAGTCCGTTGCTTGAATGTTGTGGCGGTGGAGCCAATCTTCGGTCAACCTCTTCTGTCTCTCAAAAAATACAGAAGGATAGACTCCAGTACATCTTGACACTCCAGACTGTCCATGAGATACGACGGAAGCCTAAGCTCAGCATTCCACAACTGAAGAAGCCGACCATTGTCACTAAAGAACCGCCTCCAAAGTGCGACGACGGGAGCTTCTCGTATATCTCTCCAGCAATGTCTATATCCATCGGGGGCATCCAGATTAAATTTCTTTTATCTTTACCAACGGGAAAATTCCAATCTGGATGTCCCCGATGGATACTGAAATTACCGGAGAGACCTGCGAGAAGTGCCCGTCGCCCCAACTTTGGAGGCGGTTCATTAGTAACAGTGGCCGGCTTCTGCCGCAGCGGAATGCTGAAGCTTAGTGATCCGTTGTGTCGCGTGTTCAGTCTGAAGTGTTAAAGTGTACTGGAGTCTATCCTTCTGTCTTTATTGAGGGGCAGAAGACATCAGACACATGTTCTGCAGCAGGGCAGCGCTGCAGCGTATGTGTCTAGCTCGACCAAAGGTTGGCCCCACCGTCACAATATTCACGTAACGGACCGGCCGTCGTATTCTCCTGACAGCAACCCAATGGAGAACAAGTGGGGGATCGTGGTTCGACCAGTCTACGAGAATAACCGACAGTTCAATGACGTGGTGGCAATTTTGATTACGTGGGACATCAGCGAAGACAAAATCATCCAGAGCCTTGTCAATAGCCTGAATAATATGATGCATGATGTTATAGGAAATACTGGTTGTCCGATCGACTTTTAAATTTAGTACAAAGTTTGTTTTTCGCACGTGGATACATACCTTTGAAACGCCAATTACCAATTTTCCTCAAAAAAGTCTGATTCTCTTGTAGAGAATTCTGAAAGCAAGTGGTTACCTAACTTCGACTACGAGGAATCTAGTGGAGCTGGTGCGGGCCTGCAGAAATAAACGCGAAATGAGATATGGGCCAGTTTCGGAGTGGATACATACTTTTGAAACGCACTGTACATGGGAACAGGTTCTCACACCTATAGCAAGTGGTTGTTCGGCTCGTCGAAAGCGAATGTCCGAGTATGTTATGCTTTGGCGATTCGTCGGCAACGGGTTGAGCGGGTGCTACGTAGTACGTAGCAGTCTGCGCAACACAGCGCCGCCGAGAGCTGAGCAAGGGGTGCTATACTTCCGTCACCAACACAGTGCCACGACGTCGCCGACAGCAGCCGTTCATAGCACAGCGACAGCCTGTCGCTGGCCGTCGGGCCGCATCATTGCGCGCTTCCAGTGTCATCCAAGGGTGGCAGAAAACGCACTCCAATGGAGTATTTTGATTCTCTCAGAATCTGTAATACTGCCACTGCGAGTAAAAGAAAAGTGAGATGTTGTATTATATAATAGCATGCAGCAGTGTGTCGTGCAAACGAGTGCTACAAACTCTTTCCTCTACATCTAGTAGGACTCATCACCGTTTGTGGTTGTCCTTGCCTTCTCTGTCTCTCTCTCTTTTGCACCGTTCACAGCCAGATAGACTGTATGGGGTGTTTCGTCGTTCGCAGCACTGCCATCATCTCCACCAGAGCTCGAATTATGAAATCGAGAAGTGCAAAAGACCAAGGCAAGAACCGCCCATGCGGACACCCAATCAGTTTTCGTCGAGACTCGCTCTCCGTCGCGAACAGCGCAATCAAGTGGGTTTCAGGGGCGGAGCCGCCAACACCGCCTGGTCTCGGGAGCGTGGCAGCTCTATAAAAGCCGCCGTCCAGCCCTCCGGGGCTCTTCTTCGGTCGTCGCTCCTCGCTCTCCACTTCGCCCTCCTCTCTTCGCCGGACAGCTGTCGTCACCAGCGCCTTCTGCGCTCCTGGCGCCTCCGGCGCATAAGGTTTTTGCAGTAGACCCCTCTAGACTTCTATTCCGATGTCGAGGACGTAGCACCCCGCAGCAGACGCCTCAAACTCCTGCTTGCACCTTGCCCTATGATGTCTGGCTCCCATGATTGAGGTTGTGTGTTGTATCCATGTCTAACGCAGTAAACGTAGTCATAGCCTTTCACGTACTCATACACATGCACAGATTCAAGAACAATCTTAGCTAGGATCGGCAAGAGATTCTAGACACTCTCAGACCTGCTCAACTCTCCTTGCAGTTCGTTTGTACCAGACCGCTGGAGAAGGATAAAACATCAACTTTTTACGCAATATTGCACGTCATACATACCGTTTTCAATTGGAACTTTTTCAAACCAGATTAGGCACTTTTCAAACTGAACAGGACACTTTTCCAATCAATTTGGACGCTCTCCTAAGCATGCTTACCGCTTTCAAAACAAACTGAACAGCTTCCAAATCAAAAAGAAATGCCTTCCAGATTAGGCTAGAGGCTCTTTAAAAAGGTTAGAATAATTTCTCGTTCACGGATAATTTAGTAGGAGTGTTTAGAACTTTTCTAAACCCACTCGCCCCAGTAAAATAGCAATTTCTAGCGTACTTCGTCTGTTCTATTTGGGAGGCAGCATAAATTTACTGTTGTGAAAGCTTACCTGAAGGCTGTCCAATTGGTAGCTGTTTAAGGTTTACGTTATACTTCGGCGACGTTCGGATATATCCCAGTCGGGAGTGGTTTTCTCAAAGCATTCGATGCTACAAGGCATCCGATGTATCCCTGCCGTCGCCGCTGTCCCAGACTCTATCGCCGATGGTGCCGACAACAGCAAGCAGTGTTACGCGGGTTGCTACACAGTGTGTGGCAGCCCGCTCAACACAGCGTCGCCGAAGTATAACATAAGCCAAAGTTCGAGAGCCCGCAGCTCTTTGTGTTCAAGGATATAATGGATTTAATTACCCAAGTTTGAGCTTGGGCAACTCTAGCGAACATACTGATCTTTAAGGATCTCTTCACCAATGACGAACTTTCATCGAAGTCCTTCCCGATCACACTCTTTGACGACCTCGTCTACGAATCTAAGGGTAGGCAAGTGATTCGCAAGGAGGGAGAAATTGTTTTTCTCGGTGCCGCCAACCTATCCGCTGGAGGCGAAGAAGGATAGGATGAGATCGTTGAACTGGAATCGATATTGTTCTCAACCACAAGCTAATGCAGATGAACTACAACGAAGATCAGTCAACTTTCGGTGAAGTCCTTCATGAAGAAGGGGTTGATTATCAAGCAGGCGGTTACGTCGTCTGACTGCTGATTATAGGTAACAAGAGAAAGAAAACGATGGTTCATGTGCGTTCCCTGTAACGGAGCACTACATACTGAGCACATGGCGCACTTATTTCTAACCACGGTAAGTATTCCCAAGAATACTTCCAAATAAGATAGCGGAACACATGCAGCTCAAGATATTGCCAGTGTATGCAGGCCAAACTAAAGACAACACACAACGTCTATCGTTGTGAAGCATGTATTGCTTTAAACAATTTATTTAAGATACGCTGTGGTCGACTGAACGAATAAAGATGCCGGTTGTTGCTGAAAAATGACATGCTTTATTACCAGAACATTAAGTCCACTGGGTACAGAACAACCATCATACAGATTAACACAGCTTGATGAAAGAAGCTGCACAGCAGGACATCCACACGAAGCGTCAACCCCAGTACCCAGTAAAAACATCACGTTCGGCACGAACGCCGGCTTCCGACACCTGCTATAGACAAATTAGGGAAGGGATGTAGGTGAAAGATTGTGTAACGGCGGCAAAACGTGCGCTTGTTTAGATCAATGGAATTAGCTGTAATTTGAAGGAGGTGGATTTCTGGCGGCACCATCTCCTTCTTAACATAGAGCATTTGAACAGATGAAGAAGCAGAAATCGCAAATCACTGACAATTAACGCTACAGCGGACTACAACATCATCTCCACTTGAGGATCCTTCTTAGGGGCCACGAAATACGCACGCATTTTGAGCCTGAGCTCTGCGTCTATCAGCGGGGAGCCGTTGGCGAGTAACCCTCGGATGATGTCGGCCTTCCGTCGGCCGGCCTCCCATTCCGGTTCAGTTGACGGATCCAACAACCAGTCAACGAAACTGCAAGCAGTTTATTTGAAGGAAACCTCACACAACAACCGGCGGCAGAATGTAGGGCAAAACAACTCTATGAACTCAAAATCTAGGCCCTTCCTTCAAACGCACCTAGGCGTAGCGAGGAATATCTGAATAGCAAATGGATGAGAAAGAAGCGAGGAGAATGTCCGCAGTGCTGCCATCCGCAGATCGGGGAACGGTTTCTGCACGAGACTCAGCAAGACGGCGGGCATCGGCGGGCCCATGTGCGAGAACCACTGTGCCAGCATCGAGTTCTCACCTGCAACACATGTTTGAGAGGAGCGCGAGCAGTTGTCTGTGTCAATCCTTGAAAACCACTGCGTTTCCTGCAGCCCTTTCAGAGACTGACACACGGAGGAGAACCACGAGCGACTCTGTGAATCTCTGCTGGGCTCTGAAACTGTGCGTGCATTCAATGCGTTTCAAAGGTATGCATCCACATCATAACTGGCCTATATCTCGTTTCCTGTTCACGTCTGCAAGCCCACACTACTTCCACTAGGTTCCTCGCAGTCGAGAATAGGTAGACATTCACTTTCACAAAAATTGCTCGTCTCAGAATCAGACTTTCTTAAGAAAAAAATAGGGTGTTTGGGTGCTTCAACAGTATGTATCCACCTACGAAAAACAATTTTTTATCAAACTGGAAAGTCGATCGGGCAACCATTACTTCTTATAACATCATACATCTTGTTATAAATGCCGTTGAAAAGGTTCTGAATAATTTTGTCTTCGATGGCGTTCAAGCAGTCAAAATCGCCGCCACGTCATTGAACTGTCCGTTATTCGGGTAGACTCGTTGAACGAAGAGTCCTCACATGTTCTCCGTCGTGCTGCAGTCAGGAGAAAGGCCGGCTGGTCCGCTACTTGAATGTTGTGGCAGTGAAGCCAATCTTTGGTCGACCTGGACACATGGACTGCAGCTTTGTCCTGCTGCAGAACATAAGTCCGGCATCTTCTGCCTCTCACGAAAAGCATAAGGCTAGACTCACCTTAACACTCCAAACTGTCCATCCACGTTAGACGCACTGCGACCAAAATATTCAAATTACCTTAAAATGCGTGGCACGTTGCCTCGGACATTCCTGCTAAAGCGCTAGTTAGAGACCGTAATGTCTCCTTATACCTTGCACTTTGACATTCTTTATTCGTATTTGGTTAATACAAATACCGATGAAACCCATGGTGCGACATATCGACATGATTTCCACGAGATCAGTGAAAGCACTTACAGACCTGAGTATCAGTCATGCTGCAGGGTCGCGGTGATTTGAAGACGAACTGCATGCATATCCTGCACTATACGGCATTTTCTAACAGACATACAGTGTTCCAAGACCACAGAGTAGATCTCAGGAAGGCATGAGGAGAGAGGGCAATACTGATCAATTAGGCAGACGCGAACTTACGAGACTGCCTTGACGCCCACACGAGTAGTTTTTTAAAATAAGCTCCGAAAGTCCAATATTCGGAAGGTTCGACAAAGGACACTACATAGATCAGTAGCTTGTGCAAGTCCCCGAGGGCATACATAAATAAGCGGGGAGGCGATAGATGAAGAGTGTACGCAAATTGCGATCTACTATTTCACGATTTACAACCATTTTTTGGGAAATTTTTCACCAATCGCGACATCTTGGGCAAAAAATCTGAATTTGGGTAGAGGCGATTTTTTCACCAACAAGTATCCTATAGAAAGATTTTCTAATCTCGACGTAATATATCTGCCCGTTTCCGACTTCAAAGACTTCGCGCAATCATTTGGCGTTTTTGTGTGGAATATTCCGGCAGTCTTATACGAAAACATTTTTGGAGCTGACCACGAGAAGTGAGGCTCTGCCGAGCGCTCGTAAATCAACTCCATTCCAACACACGTCTTGATCAAGCAACCTTCCAATAACTGCGCTTTTTTGCGGTTATCCGGGACCTCGCGCACTCAAATCTGTCATGCGGCACCAATTCTGTATCAAGCGAACGAAAATGTAAATCGAGTAGCGCATCCCAAAGCAGCAAGCAGGCCACAACTGCTATTCCATAGCAGACCATCAGATAGCCGGAACTTTGATGAAACCGCTCGTAGGAATCTGCCGTCATTGGTAGCAGGTTTACTGCTTGGTTAAAATGAGTAAATGTTCATCATAGAGTTGGAGGCGATAAGTGCCCCTATGTGAATGCTAGCAGACACTTCAACAACGCTACAGGCTCTAAGTGGCGACACCTTTGAGCATTTTTTAGCTTTTCGAAATTGAAAAACGAAATGAATGAATGAATGAATGAATGAATAAGTGAGAATGTGCAGGCATCGCAGACGGAGGGAGTCCGGCTCTTGGAAGTAACCCTGGATCAAATGTTCCGGTTCCCACTCATGTGTGTTTCGCTAGCTATTTCACACCGGCGTCCCTGAATTGATACAAAAGATTTCAGGGAAGGACAAAACACCGAGTTGTTAACCGACTGCCCTCTGCAAATCATCAGGTAGCACTAGGATGAACAGAAAGTGTTGAGCCGTTTTACATCTTTTCTTAGCATAACCACATGGAAGCCCATGGCTACTGATCAAGAACAGAAAGTTCTGGAACCTTCCAAAAATCGGCTCAAGACTTTCTTACCAACCTGATAATGATGCGCGTTCAAATTGCTCCCACGAGATCTTTCAGTTTTTGGCTCTCTAAAGGATGAAGTTCATCTTCTTAAGCAGTGCCGTTCTTCTCACTCTCCTAGTTACGCCAATATGGATTTGGAACACCGCGGTCAACGATGCTGAATGCTTTCGCCTTTTATGCCTCCTAATGTTAGAATCTTTCTGCACCTAGTGCTATCTATGTAACAATAACCGAAAGACGAAGGGCTAATTTCGATAGCACAAAGCGGACGGTATTAAATTTATTCTGACATCGGAACACATCAAAATAGAGCAGCGTTGAAAGATAGGGTAACAGGCAGAGAACAGCTCATGAAAATATTAGGTTGAGTCATACATTTTGCAACATTTCTATCTTTTTTTGGAATTCAAAATAAACCCCTGGAGTGTTATATTCTGTTTGCAAGCTTGTTTCCTTGCGATCATTTTAGGTTATTAGTCGATAATTTTCCTTGCGCCATTGAAACGTTTTATTCACTAGAACGATGGTCACTCAAAGTGAAAAAGTGTGTGATTTCATTTTCAATTAGTTCAAGCTCGGCATCAACCCAGCTACGGGGGTCAAGCACATTTAGAAAGTCAGCGGCAAGTTCACTCCTAACCGAATGAATTACTACAGACCAGACGTTCAGCAGCCTAGTAGCTGCCAAAAGTCTGGTTGGGGGCTTCGCCCCCAAACCCCGAGAATAGAACTCGTCTAGGGCTTCTTACTCGCGTTACATGAAAAACTGGTTTTACGGGAAAGCGGGATGGTAGGGCACAATCTTCAAAACTGCTCCTATGAAGCCTATCCACTCTCTATCGCACTTACGCTGATTTATTCTCCGAAGTACAAATTCTCTACGTGGCGAGGAACAGATTGTGATAATCTTGTGAGAGCTCTATACCGCTAAATATCCAACGGCAATAATAATCCTCCGATTCCCGAAGTTATTCTCCCTACCACCACCCCTCCCCCCCCCCCTCCGACAATACACAATACCCCCTTACCCATGTGCAGCCAGAGACAGGCAGAAAAATGTGGTGAGCATCAGTCAGTAGTGAGAGTGAGAGGCATGTACACGCACACGCTGCCTTTCAAAGGTCATCTGAAAATCCAACGCATGCTTCGCAATGTTTGATCTGTGGCACATCTTCTTGATCTAGGCGCACGTTGTACTACATTCCTGTCACATACACGTTGGACGATAGTGAGAAAAAGTACTAGTCCGCTCTTACAGGTTCCCCCCTTCCTATTACTGGTCCCACATTCACTGGTCCCCTCTTCACTGGTCCTCCTCTTTTGGCAGCCCCATTCACTGGCCCTCATTACTGGTCACACCTTCACTGATTCTCCCTTTACCGCATCCCCCTCACAGGACTTCACTGGTTCCCGTTCACTGTCCCCCCTTTTTGCCCCCCCCCCCTCTATCTGCCCCCTCACCTAAGTGGTACCCTTTATTGTCCCCCTTCACTGGCGCCATTAATGGTCACCACCGGTCCCTCCTTTACTGCCCCACCTCCTTCACAGCTCCACCATTACCGGTCTCACGTTCACTGATCCCCTTTACTGGTCGTACCTCACTGGTCCACTCTTCTCTGGTCCTCCTTTAATGGTTCCCCTTTACCGGCTCCCCCTTCACAAAACCCTCCCACTTCACTGGTTCCCGTTCACTTCCCCCCAATCCTCACCTTAGTGGTACTCTTTATTGGTCCCCTTCACTGGCTCCCATTAAAGGTCCTACCCTTACTGGTACCCCTCCCCTTCACTGGTCTCCCACCCTTCACTGGACCCCTGCTTACTGATCTCCCCATTAGTGGTCTCCCATAACACGTGTTCGGAATCTGGACACCCCTTACGCGACATAGGTGACACCCCTTCTGAACCCAGACACCCCTTGCATGAAGTCCGTAATACCTCTTCTGAGCCCAGACACCCCTTGCGTGACATAGGTGATATGTCTTCTGGACCCAGACCCCCATTACGCGACATCGGTGACACGTCTTCTGTACCCGGACACCCCTTGCATGAAGTCCGTAATACCTCTTCTGAGCAGAAGCACCTCTTCAATGACATAGGTGGTATGCCTCCTGAACCCAGACCCCCCTTACGCGACATAGGTGACACGTCTTCTGAACCCGGACGCCCGTTGAACAGCGTCGGTGACATGTTTTCTCAACCCGGACGCACTTTGTGCGACATCGGTGACACTTCTTCTGACGGTCTCGACACGGCCTGAGTGGCACCTCGTCTGAACACGGTCGCCTGCTACTCGAATTCTAGGAAAGGCCAGACGGATGAGCAGACGGACGGACGGAGAGACGGACAACCGCTAGCTCCTTTATATATAGTAGGAAGGATAGTAGCAGCAGTTCCTTTCCGCCCAGAAGGGCGGCAAAGGCAAACCACTCCCGGGAAGACCAACTGCTGTAAACAAAGGGCGCTTGCGTCAACCCATCATGTCGAACTCCTCTCAAACCACGCTAGTACTGACCGCTGATCTCCACATTTCCCAGTGAATCACCGTTCGTCGGCTGCAGAAGATTGGAAGATCGTCAAAATCGCCTTCGTCAGTGCCTCATCCGTTGACGGAAACCCAAGTAAATCGCTGTGCTTCAGACTGCCGAGAGCTCCGGCACCGTTTCAGGCGAGGGGGCCTGAATCGAATCCTTAGTGGCAATGAAAAGCGGATGCTCCACTGCAACTGCAAAGCCGGAAAGCAATAGCTGGAACGTAACGAGCCGGGGTTCTGAGGTCAAAACCGGAGCGCCACCAAAAGAAGATCCTGCTATGCGTTTGGTGGATCTGTAGTGGTCCGGTGCACCGGGATCTCCTCTACGTAGTGCTCTCCTCGCTCACTTTTGCCAACAACTCGATTAGTTCCTCCAAAAAGTAGTGGAGTAGGAAGTCGATACGAGCCAATGCTTCATCCACCGGCAAAAAGCTAGGAGTTGGGCTGGACCAAAATCAAGCAACCACCATACACCCCGGACAATGCGTCATCTGACTGCCATCTGCTTCGGTCGATGGAGCACCTCCTTCGTGTTAGGCGCTTCGCCGAAGTCGATGTAGTCATGGCAGTGGTACATGACTTCTTCAGACCGAAACCGACGGAATTCTACAGAGATGTAATCCATTCAGTTCACGAAAAGCGGAAGAAACTCACTGAGAATGACGGCAATTACTTCGTTTAAATCAACCAATTTTCCTTTCTGGTATTATATTATTTTTGCTGGAGACAAATTTTGTTGCAAAACTTATGACTGAACCTAATAATTTTCTAAATGACGCGTTACGGCTTCCATACGCCTTATCAGAATCAACAAAACCACAAGCAAGATTTCTAAGTGATCTTGCCGCTAATCAGGTTACTCGACAGGGATTGAAGCCTTGCTGACGGCATTGTTCAGTTCAAACTAAACCTGATGAGGAGTACCCAAACAGCGACCACTACTGAGTGCACCACCTGGAAAGCGAAGTCTTTCTTTGCAACTCTACATCTCAGCAACCAGATAGGATTTAAGGTTTGCAACTCAACTGTACTCTCGCGGTTACAACAGTTAACGAGATTACCGATCTCATCTATGCACACCCAGGCCGATATCCGGGCGAAGACCGACCTGGGGTGTGCGCGAATGAAATCTGTTCACCGTCGAATGTTAAAAGCGAACTGTACCACTGCCATCAATACAGACACCTACGGATCAGGAAGATCATGCAGAATCTAGTAATCGCGGCTCCACCCCGGCTCTGCGCATAACTTCACTATCTCTCTTTTTAAACTCTTGCTCACTTCTGAAACGGCAATTGAAGCGACGCCTTAATATAATATATAATATAATATATATTAATAGTGCTCTCCATTGATGGTGTCACCTGGTAGCAATCTGACCCTCGTCATCCAACACCAGCCACCTAATCATCAGTTTCAATGACCACTCTCAGCACGATAACAATGTAAATACTTCCGTCCGCAACATGGCTTGTAAAAAGGGGTTATGTAAAAAAGAGCTTTTTAACTGGGCGAAAAGAGAGCAGAGTCTGTTCGTGAGACAACGCTGCTGGTCAGGCCGTCGCCCGAACAGCTATACTGCAATACTACTGATAGTTTCCAAACGACACTGAGGTGTTGCATTAATCAATCCTCGACTGCTGATCTCCGCATCACCAAACTTCATTGAAAGTGCGCTTTCAACGCGTGTTTCACGACATACGATTGCGCTATCCTTTGCAAGAAATTTGGATGATCCAGGCGAAAGTTTGAATTGGGGGTAAGTCGCCGCCAAAAATCCACTATTTTCCCGAAATCCATAAAAAACTTTTCAATGACCATTAAACGAAAACCGGAAGTGGAACACGAGCCTTGTTCGAAGAGAGTAGAGAGAGCGTCCAGATGCCTGACCCGAAGTTCCAGCGGCCCACTCGAGACTGACGCACCAAACGCCTGCATAGCACGTTGCACTCCCTGGTCGCCTGTAAAAAGGGTTCAATACTCAGTCAGAACGATGCCAACCTCTATGTGAAGAAGATACCACGAACCTAGCAAAGTCAGCAGTTTCTGTTTTGCTGCTCCACTGTACGCTACCTGAGCCAACGTGTCAAACGCCAGAACCCGTTGCGAAGCTTCCACCAGATCAAAATGTGTCACCTTAATTTTGCTCCTTTGCAACTGCAGATCGTATTTAGCTGTAAGCTCCTCAAAAATCCAGCAATGAAGCCGTAACTCTCAAAACCATCCTCAGTTCACAGCTGCCAATTGAATCTTTGCGTACTACCTCTCATGGGCATGTATGGTGCAGCTGGATGAAGAGACGGCTTCATGTTTAAGTTAAGGCCAGCGCGACCAGGCCATCCAACATTCCTATCCTTGAAGGTCAGTGAGCTGAAACCAGCGCTGTCTAGGAAGTTTAAACACGACCGTTGGCTGGCGAGCTGCCAACGTCAGTAAAATGGTATAGGGCAAATACTCGACAAAACTGCTCTCTCGACGTACCCATTAAGGAAATGTTTGCCGCACCTCCAACCAGGGGTTGACGAAAGCTGACTTTCACTCTTTATTACTCCTCATGCCACAGACTCCCTCTTGAGAGTCCTCGTACTTTACATTGTTCTGGACGTATGTAGCTCCGATATTAGGTTGTCCCATAACTCTTCGCCGTTTTTTTCAACAATTCACTGCAGATTTCGCCGGCGGTCTCCTGCATAGCGCTGCATAGCTTTCGAGAGAGAATGATTTGCTCTATCAGAGCAAGTATTGCATTTCTTTCTTCATCATGAATTTTGTCAATTTTTAGGTCGTTGAAGTGAAAAGTGAAAAAGTAGCCATTTGCGTACTTGTTCTCTCCGCTTAGGTTTGTAATTTTTTGCGCAGTTTTTTCGAGCATTTCGGAGACAATGTTCTGTACTACAAGAATATGTGTTAGTGCTATTTGCTCATTTGTCCTTTATTGATTTTTAGGTCATCAAATTGGGACGTCCGAAGGAGGATGGTTATTTTTGCCGACAGCTCCTGCTCTGTGGTTGGACTTTTTGGGTTGGTGTTATGTGTCATTCGAAAGAGAATGTCTTGCTCTATAAGAATATGTGTCGCGTTTATTTTTTTAGTTTATTTATTTGATTTCTTTTGAACATCAACAAAATGCCAAAAAGAGAAAAATCGTCTTCACCAACAACTCCTTCTCCTTCTTCAGTTGTTGATATTAGACAGAAATCAGCGTGAGCCAATAAACGCGACACAAATTCTTACTGAGCAAGGCATCCTCTTCCAAACGACATATGACACCAAGCAAAAAAGTCCAACCACATAACCGGACTTTTGGTAAAAATTCGGACGGAAAAGTCGGAATTCCCAACTTGATGGACTAAATATCAATAAAGGGCAAGTGAGAAAATAGGACCAATACATATTCATTGTAGTACAGAACATTGTCTTCCAAGTGCTATAAAAAACTGCGCAAAAAATTACAAACCTAAGCGGAGAGAACAAGTGCGCAAATGGCTACTTTTTCACTTTTTAACTTTTCACTTCAACGACCTAAAAATTGGCAAATTTCATGATGAAAAAGAAATGCAATACATGCTCTGATAGAGCAAATCATTCTCTTTCGAAAGCTATGCAGCACTATGCAAGAGACCGCTGGCGAAATCTGCAGTGAATCGTTGAAAAAAAACGGCGAGGACTTATGGGACAACCTAATAAATAACATAGCAAACACAGACACAGTCTCTCAGTTTGCGCAGCTTGGTTAGGCCCTGAGATCTTGGAAGACTCCCCTACTCGCCCTTTCTATCGCTGCGGAAATGGGGACTCCTTCGGGGTCAATGGAACGAGGCATTTAGTGCAGCTCTCTTTGACTGGAGTACACATGGGTACTAATCAGGCTCTGTCGTGCTGGTGAAGAAGTCCGGACAGCTAGCCAGACTGGCCGAAAGGGACGGGCGAGACTTTTCAAGAGGCTTCGAATCCATTACGATGTACACCCAGTCTGACGAGTGCAAGCTTTTGGCCGGGCCGACAGATACAATCCGTGCAGACGTGAACACATCCATGCACTGTATGCATGAATACTTCACGCCCACGCACAAGGAACGAATCGATCCGACACAGCAGGCGCAAGGAGTCCAAATCGTGCATCCCACCTGCGTCTCTGGGCAGTACACGGTCGCATTTGGTTTACGTTTCATTCCCCTATCCACCATCAAGGGACGTGCCACGTAGCCTTGCGACAAGCGACCCGAGATCCCTCCTAACAAGAGAGCCACATTTGGAATAAAGGATAAAGGACTGCGCTACTTAATCGCTTTTGGGATGCGCCACGCATTCTATTAGGTTGTTCCACAAGTCCCCGCCGTTTTTTTTAACGATTCATTGCGGATTTCGCCGGCGGTCTCTTACATAGCGCTATACAGCTTTCGAAAGAGAATGACTTGCTCTATCAGAACCTGTATTGCGTTTCCTTTTTCATCTTGAATTTTGTTAAATTTTAGGTCGTTAAAGTGAAAGGTAAAGAAGTAAAAAGTGGCCATCGCCGACAGTTCCTTCTCTCCGCTTAGGTTTGGAATTTTTGCACAGCTTTTCATAGCGTTTTGAATACAATGTTTTGTACTATAAGAATTCGTGTAGGTCCTATTTGTTCATTTGTCCGTTATTGATTTTTAGGTCATCAAATTGGGACGTCCGAAGGAGATGATTTATACTTACCAACAGCTCCTGCTCTGTGGTAAGACTTCTTTGCTTGGCGTTATGTGCCTTTCAGAACAGAATGTCTTGCTTTATATGAATTTGTGCCGCGTTTATTGGCTCATGCTGATATTCTGTCGAATATCAACAAAATGCCAGAAAGAGGAAAATCATCTTCACCAACAGCTCCTTCTCCTTGTTCAGTCTGCCTTGTTCAGTTTTATATCACTCTCGAAAGTGGATGTCCTGTTCTACCAGATTATATGATTTCTTCTTCGGCCATTTAAATTTTTTCCTAATTGTCAGGTTATCAAAATGGAGCTGTGCCAGGTCGACAAGGATGAGCACTTTTGGCACCTCTTTTCTTTCAACCAGGGTTCTAGTGCGGCTAAGACACTAGAATCCTGGTTGACCGCACAAACACTATTTTTCATCGCCAGTTACAATTCTGTGCAAAAATCGGTGAATATGTCCGTGTGATAAATAAACATCAGGAACCAGTGAATGACGATGCCGGCCTGCTTGTCCGTCATCATTCATCAAACGAACATATTCAACGATTTTTGCACAGAATTGTAACTGGCGATGAAAAATAGTGTTTGTGCGGTCAACCAGGGTTCTAGCCGCACTAGAACCCTGGTTGAAAGCAAAGAGAAGAAGGGGCCAAAAGTGTTCATCCTTGTCGACCTGGCACTGTTCCATTTTGATGACCTGAAAATTAGAAAAATTTCAATGACCGAAGAACAAATCATATATTCTGGTAGAACAAGACGTCCACTTTCGAGCGTCAAATAAAACTGAGCAAGACAGACTGAACAAGGCGAAGGAGTTGTTGGTGAAGATCATTTTTCTCTTTTTGGAACTTTGTTGATATTCGACAGAAATCAGCATGAGCCAATAAACTCGACATAAATTCTTATAGAGCAAGACATTCTCTTCCGAACGACGTACAACACCAAGCAAAAAATTACTACCACAGAGCAGGACCTGTCGGTAAAAATAAATCTTCTCCTTCGGACGTTCCACGTTGATGGCCTAAAAATCAATAAAGAACGAATGAGCCAATAACGACAACATGTAGTCTTGTAGCACAGAACATTGCCTTCCAAATGCTATGAAAAGCTGCACAAAAAATTCCAAACCTAAGCGAGAGAAGCAACTGGGCGAATGGCTACTTTTTCACTTTTCCACTTTTCACTTTAACGGCATAAAAATTGATAAAATTCGGGATGAAAAAAGAAATGCAATACAAGTTCTGATAGAGCAAATTATTCTCTTTCGAAACCTGCACAGTGCTATGCAAAAGATTGCCGGCGAAATCCGCAATGAATCGTTGAAAAAATGGCGGGGACTTATGGGACAACCTAATACTTACACTGGATCTTGTGAAGGCGATTTGAACGCGTATTTGGCATTACAATGACATGCGGTATCCAAGCGATGAACAGGTCAGCGCTTTATCCTTCCCAGGCAAGTCTAGCGGTCATTCAACGACCCAGGAGTGATGGAAGGTTTGGGTGGCCTGGGTGGGAATTTCTAACCAGGAACCTGGTATTGGGAGCAGGCGACAGCCGGCACCTTCTCCGACTGCGCTACACACGCCCACCCTTGGGGTACAAATGAAAAATAATTTTTGCGAACGCGCACCACGACCTCCTGACCATTGCACAGCTTGTATCATAATCAGATGAGTACCCAAAAGATGGTAATTTCGAATTTTTTAAAGACTTTTCATTATTTTTATTGCTGCTTTTCTCACTGTTTCGTCACCTGAACTTGCTCTTAGTATTTGTTGTAACCAGTTGAAACAATTTTTAACATGGTGTAAGACAACTTATCCTAGATAGTGGTTATAATAACCAGACAAAATGATCCGTGACAATGGCCTCTAGCACTTCAAGTGGCACTTTAAAAAGTCAGCAGAAGGCTGTTCAATAACGAGCACATTTTCCTTTCGGTTTTGGATCCAACATGGTGTTGTAAAGCAGGTTAGCGAACAAAAAGCTACGAAAGCTGTGAAAACTATGTGATGTGACATGGGTCTTCGTAGGCCGGCCTGTCACAAGGGCCTGTCGCCTGCATTCGTGTGTCCGTGCTTAGCTTAGCTCGCAGAGCGAGCAGTTTCCAATGGCACCACGTGGAGGAACGGACATCGCCACCAAAGGTGACGAGTCCTATTTGGAAGAATTAGGGGAGAGAAAAATAAGGTGGACCACTGTTAATAAAGGGCGAGAAATGCACTTCTAAATACACGTGGTCCTTATGCGTTTTCTCTGAGTACAGAATAGAAAGGCTTAACAACTGAAATCTTATTACTACGATGGCAAAAGCAATTTTTCGACGCAGAAAAATTCGCTTCCATTAAAATTTGGCCAATGGACCGTGGCTACTTGTTCAATCCTCAGCTGTCATCTGCAGGAAGAACAGGACTTTTTGGGAAAAAAGGAACCGATCTGTGAAACAAACAGATCTATGGATTTCGCAAATTTCTTCCGAAGACAACCTCGTTGTTACTGTTTGGTTTTGGAATCGTTGTGATTTTTCTCCCTTAGAGCCACTCATTATGGTGATGTCTACCGAAAGCTCATGTCGCGCGATGGTGAGCGGCATTTGTGCCGACTTGCCAAGACCCGCCATCGCCGAACCGAGGATATTGAAAAGTTCGTTGGCATCAATGATGAAAGCGGCCATCTTCTGACAGACCGCAATAAGGCGTTGAAGCGATGGCGTGGCTACTTTGAGGAAATTTCCACTATGGAATTTCCTCACCCGGCCATCCCTTCTGTGGCTTCTGTTCACGGTCCCGTTCACAAGATCACAGAGGAGGAAACAGAAGTGGCTCTGGAGAAGATGAAGCCGGTAAGGCGACAGGGCCGGATGATCTGGCAGTCGATGTTTGGAAGTCGAAGCTCTGGTATCCTGCTCAGTGGTTGGCTGAGTTCTTCAACCGGGTAGTAAAGGAGAAGAATGTACCGGATGTTGGCATAACAGTACGACATCGTCGATTTTCCGATTTGGAAAAAGAAGGGCAGTCCTGCAGACTGCTACAATTACCGCCCGATTCGCTTGCTTTCGCATGAAGATCTTCGAGCGACTCTTCGATAGATGAATTCGTGAAATCGTCAATCTCTTCCACAACCAGTGCGGCTTTATGTCTGATTGTGGGACCATTGATGCTAAACACGCCGCCCGCCTCTTGGTGGAGAAGCATCGCGAGAAACAGAAGCCGGTGCATATAGCCCTTCTCGACTTGGAGAAGGCCTTCGACCGCGTACCGCGTGAGCTTATATGGTACGCCTTACGACAACACAACGTACCTGAGGAACTCATAGGGTGGGTGCGGATGCTCTACGCTGGCCCAAAGCGTAGAGTGCAAGCTGCAGCTAGAACCTCATTGGAGTTTCCCATCTCTGTTGGGGTGCAGCAGGGTTCTGCGGTTTCCCCACTCCTTTTTGTTGTCGTCATGGATGCCATTACGCGAGATCTTCATCAGCCTTTTCCATGGACGCTGCTTTATGCTGATGACGTGATGCTCGCTTGCGATGACAAAGGTGATTTCGAGCGGCAGGTGCAAGCGTGGTGCGACCGTCTAACGAGGTTCGGTCTCAAATTGAACGTCAAAAAGACCGAGTAACTAACGACTGATGTGAACGAGTCCGGCTCCATTAAGATTAGCGGCACTGAGCTTGCACGCACTTCGGTGTTCAAATACCTGGGATCAGCAATAGCGTCTGACGGCGGTCTGATGGTTGAAGTGAACTCACGCGTGAGTGCAGCTTGGTTCAAGTGGCGATTGACGTGCTCTGCGATAGGAGATACCAGAGCGCTTGAAGTCAAAGATCTATATCTTCCGGTCAGTAGCGATGTACGGCGCTGAAAGTAGGCCTGCAACTAAGGGAGTTGAAATGCGCCTCAGCGTCATGGAGACGAAGATGCTGCGCTGGACGGCTGGAGTCACGCGCATGGACTGCATCCGGAATGATGCTATTCGGCAGAAGTTCGGTGCCATGCCGATAGCGGACAAGATGCGCGAAGCTCGCTTGCGATGGTATGGCCACGTTTTGCGTGGGAAAAAAGACAGCGTCCGCAAGATAGGCCATGAGTTGGAAGTGTTAGGAAAGCAGCCTAGAGGACGCCCGAAGCAGCGTTGGTCTCATACGTTACACACAGACATGGAACTAACTGGCGTGAACAAGCGCAGGATCGGGAAAGGTGGCATCTGACATCAGAAGAGCGGACCCCGCGACGAAGCGGGACAAACGCTGAAGAATAAGAAGAAGTGATTTTTCTCGCTTGGCAAATTTGTTGATAATAGATGACTGCTGTTCTTTGTTGTGAAGATCAAGGCATTGCCCTATATAGTGATACAATAGCCATGTAGATGGAGTCGGAAAAATCAGTAAAGAAAAAGATATGGCCTTTCACCTTCTAAAATATTGCCAAACCGAACGCAGCTAAAGAAACTTCATTTAACGAAATTACCGAACTTACCCATTTTAACGCAAAATTGTTTCATTAAAAAATGGTCGTTAAAAGTCTACCAAAAAAATTAACGCACACCCCTGATGTGGACGCATGCTGTACGACGTCTGTGTCACGTCTTCCGAATCCGAAAGCATGTTGCATAACGTTTGTGACACATTTGCTGAGTCCCGAGCCATATGTCACCACGTTGCCACGACATCTATGACACGTTCTCTGCACCCTGACACACGTGGCACGACGTCTGTAGCACGTCTTCTGAAGCCCGACACACGTTGGATTATACTGATGGTGCGAAAAATACTGGTCCGCCCTTATTGGTCGCCCTTCTCTTCCCCCTTTACTGGTCCATCCTTTACTAGTCCCCCATTACTGGTCACACCTTCATTGGTCTCCCGCTAACCGGTCTCCCCCTTAGTGGCCAGCCACTACACGTGTCCGGAATCCGGACACCCCTTGCTTGACATCGGTGACACGTCTTCTACACCCGGACTTCTGTCGAACGACGTCAGTGACATGTCTTCTGAACCGAACCTCTGTCAAACCACGTCCGTGACACGTCTTCTCACGCTCTCGACACCATGTGGGTGACACTCGTCTGAACCCGGACGCCTGTTACTCGACGTCTATGAAAGGCCACATGGACAGACGGACGAACAATCGCTAACTCTTTTATATATATGTAGTAGGGTGCCAAGTGATCGACGAACAGGAGAACTAATGAATATAAGGAAAACAATAAAGAACAAACTAAATACCCCCTGACGAGTTCGGTTACTGTAAGGCCGTTCCGCCGGTTTTCCCGAAGGTGGGATTACAAATACAACACTGCCTCGAAACTGTTTAGGAGCACACCAGGTTTCTCAAAACCATATTTATCAGAGCTTCCACAGACGAACGATTCGTCGACTGCAACGAAACTCCAGGAAAATCGATAAAATTTCAGTGGTTCCAACTGTTGGGTAGACTACGCCGACTGACTGACTCCTTGAATTACCGGCGCTTAATGCGTTGAAATGAATCAGTTCTATGACGATATATTTCACTGATGAACTAACCATGTCTACTACAGCTGGTACAAACGCCGGGAAACCGCTAATGACATCAGGATACACTCGACTCATCGTTCCAAAGAATTTCACGCACGCTGAAAGAAAGACATCTTCAGATGGCTACATACCAAAGTAAAGGAAATAAACTAACGAAAAATGAGTCTGAAGTGTATGCGGGGAAGTGAGTTCTGCAGAGAAAAAACCGCATCCTTCAGCTTTTAATGCATAGTTACTAGTAAGGTCTTCAGCTTAACCGGTTCCATGCTGATATCAGCGGCCGGCCCATCCCCGTATCACGGGTGGGTGCTGACAGACCTCGAGGATATCGCGGATGTTACGTGCGGTCAAACAGCGCCGGTGGTGTAAGGCGAACATCGCTGCCCGGAAAGCAGAAGATGCGGGTTCGAGTCCTGCCTGGCGCAAGAGTTTTGATCGCAACAAAACATCCTGTAACAATGCATCCTTCAATTAGTACAAACATATAAACGATCGAATTTTGATGAGCCTTGGCATACCTAATGAGCCCTCGTTCTCTTGCTCTGCACAACCAATCCAAGACAACTTTTGTTCGGTCAACCTTAGCCGAGTAAACTTTATCGTCTTGGATTGGCCTTACACAACATTAAAACGACGTGAATAACCAATGTAAAAAATATTTCCTTTTCGCCAAGCCGTTAAACCAAACGAGTTGAGCCCGCAAAGTCTACTATGAAATCGCGGCAGCGCCGGAGTGCCTTCGAGGTCGCTGGTGTGAATCGCTTGCATGCCCGCGATAGCTCAGCTAGCAAACGGTTCCGGAGCAATGGATAGTGGCTCCGTCACACCTAATAGCGTGCCTTGCACTTGCGCGCTTCGCGCGATGTTGCAGTATCACAGGCTAAGGACAAACACATCAAGCTAGCTGCTCTACTTGTACCGTTTTTTCCTACCTATGCGTTCAAAAGGCTCGCAGTATGCAAAGTACGTAAAGGGCGATCTATTGGTTCCTCACTACTGGTCCTCCCTTAGTCAAACGGTCCTCCATTACTGATACTGGTCCCCTCAATGATCCACCCTTAGCGGACGACGTCTTCGGCACGTCTACCCGAATCCGCAAACACATTGAGCGACTCTTTGGAAGGTTTTCTGGTTCCAGGCACGTCATACGACGTACTCCGCACGTCTTCTGAATCCCCTGGCACGTAGAAGACGTCTGGGTATTTTCCACTACTTTCGCACTCCGTAATTTGATCAGTATCGATTGACGG
The DNA here is from genome assembly GCA_947396885.1 of Heligmosomoides polygyrus polygyrus. Classification (NCBI taxonomy): domain Eukaryota; kingdom Metazoa; phylum Nematoda; class Chromadorea; order Rhabditida; family Heligmosomidae; genus Heligmosomoides; species Heligmosomoides polygyrus. The sequence continues at coordinate 61,820,612 of OX377203.1, forward strand.
CGATCGATACTTCAAAAACGAACTTCAAATTCGTGTTCAGCGAGCTCTACTACCCCCAGTGCTAAAGTTTCCAGGCAGGTAGGAGACGTCTGGATATCCTCCGCTATTTTCGCAACCCGTAATTTGATCAGTATCGATTAACGGTGATCGATACTACAAAAACGAACTTCAGATTCGTGTTGAGCGACCTCGACTACCCCAGGACTGAAGTATCGCGCCGCTTGGATGACGTCCACAAAAAATTCGATAGTTTGACCAGTATCAATTGACGGCGACCGATACTTCAAAAACGAACTTCAGATTCGTGTTCAGCGACCTTGGTTACCCCAGAGCTGAAGTTTCCAGACAGGTAGAAGACGTCTGGATATTTTCCGCTATTTTCACCTCACCGTGATTTGATCAATATCGATTGATGGCTATCGATACTTCAAAAACGAACTTCAAATTCGTGTTCAGCGACCTCGCTCGCCTCAGCGCTGAAGTTCCCAGGCAGGGAAAGACGTATGGGTATTTTTCGCTATTATCGTGTCGTAATTTTCCTCCATTGCCCCCCCCCCCCCCCCAATTTCCATCTATTTTATGGTTATTTCTGCGGCGGCGCCGATCGATGGTATGACTCATCGCTTAGTGCGTTATTATATAGTGTGATGATTATTTTACTTTATTCTACAGTGTTTTTATCTAACATTTATTTTTGTTTATTCATGTACGCATGGTACGCATGGTAGGTGCGTTTAAAAGAGCCAGTTGAGTCCTAGTCAGTAATACGCAACAGCTCCTATCCCTTAACGGCAATAAGACAGCTAAGAAAGAAAACAAGCATGAAAAGATCGTCAAGAAGAAAGAAAGAAAAAGAAAAAATGTCAACAAGTAACCAACGAAAAGAAGGGCAAGCAAACAACATCAAAATGTTAAGAACTGTATGAGCTGAAACCTAAAAAGACACATATATCAAGAAAGCCTCTGAGCTGAAGACTTTATCAACAAACAATTTGAAAGTGTTGGGTTTCATTGCAATCAGAATGAAGTATTAGCGAAAGAGTATCCAAGTCATGAGTCACACTGGTGGAGAAATGTTTAGATACGGCTTGAGTTCTTCCAACGCTAACCCTGCTACTATCCATTCATCTCTTATTCTGGAGAGTACAAGTTGAAGGAATTGTGTTGGCTCAAGAGCAGTCTTACCTGCAAGAATTTTAAACGACACGATCATGTAATTTCTCTTCCTTCTACTTTTCAGGCTAGATAATCCAAAAAGTTTGGGTCGTAAATACCCATTTGGGATAAATCGATGACCGGCACTACTACAGCGCAGCATCGACTTCCTTGTGAAGTTGATGCTCATACGGTAGGAAAGGGGCGGGACCCGCTGCGCCCAAGCTGGTTGCGCGGCCCCAGGCTTGTACGCTTAGAGGAAAGACGTTTCTTCAATAAAGTTAATTATCCACTCTTCCGCTGTCCTAGTATTTCCACATCCACTGAACCACCCATAACGGTGAAAGGGGAAGTAACAATCTCCACGTCTCAATCCTTCCCGGTAATGAAAGCGCAAAACTGGCTGCAGGACGAATGGTCCACCCTTTAAAAATGTACGTATGTACGCCGCAAAGAGAATTTTTGGATCCTTGTTTTTCAGGGCCTCGAGAGGGTTGTAGATGCGTGCAGTGGTTTTGTTCACAATGCCACGGTAATGAGAAGTGAAGCATAGGTCGTCAGAAATCAGGAAGGCAAGATCACGCACTTAGTGATGGCTAACGGCACAAATGGTCACGCAGTACACAATGCTTTGTCGTGTATGGGCGGCTCTCATGTATCCCTGGCCAGGAACATGTGAGTAACCAGATCACCGCCATGGCTCAAACAACTAAACCCGCACCCCAGTCCAGTCGGACTACCGGAAACTCCCTCCCACCACGACAAAGAAACTGCCTGTTCGTCTGCACTTATAACTGTCGTTCGATCGCATCTGAGCAGGATCTTCGGACACTGCTTTACAGAAGTCGCAACATCAAATACGACGTTATCGCCCTGCAGGAAACGAAAGGCAAAAAAACGAAGAAAAAAAGCAAAAACCATAAGAAGGACCGACCACAACGAGCTTCTCACTATCGGAGCAAAGGTGGACAGAACGAATATTGACAGAGTTGGATTTCTCGTCAATTCGACAGTGCACCACCTAGTAGACTCTTACAAGATCATCAGTCTGCGAGTAGCTGTTCTTCGTTTGGTAACCAGAGATCAACGAACCATCTCCATCATAAATGGATATGCTCCAACATCTGCGGTCATAGACGAAGAGAAGGAGGAATTCTACAAGCTAGTGGAAAGGACTGTCAACGACGAGAAGAGCTACTACAAAGTTGTCGTTGGTGACTTTAACGCTATCGTCGGTACGAATGGTCACGATGAATGGAGGCTAGGACCACATGGAACTTCCTCAAGGAACGAAAACGGAGAGCGCCTGACAGACTTCCTATCCGCGTGCCGTCTCTACCATGGAAATTCTAAGTTTAAGAAGCCTTCAAACCGACGATGGACTTGGGAAAGCCCAAATGGAGAAACACGTTCGGAGATCGACCACGTCCTTACAAACAGACGCTGGAGTCTGTTCGATGTCTCCGTGCTGCCTTCATTTGACACCGGCTCGGATAACTCTTGTCCGTGCGAAGCTGACTCTCAAAGGCCTTTGTCATACCGTCGCTCACCCCGAGCGACGCCTAATGATATGCTCCCATATCGATCGGGCGGCGCGATGGAATCGATATGGGTGCATATCATTAGGCGTCGCTCGGGGCGAGCGATGGTATGACAAAGGCCAAAGAGAGGATGTTCAAACGTGACACTCATAAACCGCCACCGGTGGGGATCCCCACATTCAAGTCTTAGGAATTGGAATATGCAATGAAGTCGTATGATTGGAATCTTCTTGAAGATCCATCGGAAGACCACGACCTTCTCTCCAAAGGACTGTTGAAATGTGCTAGCAGCTCTCGCGAAACCACATCACCGTCTGCGTCGGGACTCAACGCACATGCGGTTAAGCTCTTGGAGCAAAGAAGAAATGTTAAACTGGATCCTAATGCTTCCCATCTGGAAAAAGTCATCATCTCGAAGGCCTGTCGAATTGCAGTGAAGGAGCCCATTCAAGCCTACAGAAGATTGAAGCTGTTAGAAGCAGCTGGGAAAGGTTCAAGCATAAAGCGCTGCAAACGAGATCTCTGCGACCAAAAGGCGATAATGTCAGCCCTTGTGGATAAGGATGGAACAACGCAAACGTCTCGAAGAGCGATGGAGACCATCGTTCAAGAATTCTACACAGATCTGTTTCGTTCTTCCAGCACTGTCCCGAAATGCTTGATGCCAGCAGCTGAGGAAGTACCTCCCATTCTGGAATCAGAAGTTGCTCATGCCATCAGAAGGATGAAGCCAGGCACTGCTCCCGGACCGGACGGCATTTCTGCTGACCTCCTTCGTGCGGGTGGCAGTGCCCTCTGCTCACTTCTTGCCAAGCACTTCAACCAATACCTTCGACTTGGTATGATTCCGGACTCATGGAAGGAGTCGAAAACAGTTCTAATCTTCAAAAAAGGTCAGCGGGAGGATATCAACTACTATCGACCCATCAGTCTTCTCTCGGTTGTGTACAAGATCTTCACCAAGATACTGCTCAATCGTATGGAGCGTTGCTTGGGTGAGTATCAGCCAGTGGAGCAAGCAGGGTTTCGCAATTATTTCTCCTCCATGGACCATATTCAGTCTGTCTCACAACTCATCGAAAGGAGCCGCGAATACCACATCCCACTTGTCCTCGTCTTCGTGGATTATCGGAAAGCGTTCGACTCTGTGGAAATCAACACCATTCTGAACGCGCTTGTGCATGCCGGTATACCATCGCCCTACATCCGACTTCTCGACGAATGCTTCTCGAACACATCGACCACCATCCAGTTGTTCGATCGAAGGCTTAAGATTCCTATCGTGAAAGCAGTACGGCAGGGAGACACGATTTCTCCTAAGCTATTCACAGCAGCACTCCAGGATGCCATGAAGGACTTGAACTGGGACGATAAAGGCTATCTTGTCGACGGTAAACGGATCAGCAACCATCGCTTCGCCGACGATATGGTTCTCATCTCTACCAGCACGACAGAAGTCGAGGAAATGCTGAACGAGCTCAATGTGGCAGGTATGCAGATTGGATTGGACATGAATATGTCCAAAACGCAATCTGCCTCACTGGATGCAAGCAGCCAGAGATCGAGCGGTCTGGACGAGTTGTGGTCCCCGCTGAGAAGACCTCCAGCCGACAAAAGGACCATCAAAGTATCAAACTAAGTAAGTAAGTTCGCGTTTTGTAGACCACTCTTTCTCTTGATTGATAGCCAGCTACAATTTATTACGTCTCTTTCCTCGCTAGCTGCATTGTAAATCTTTACATCATCTGTGCACATCCGGCCTACCGCAATTAAAATTAAGGATGAAAGATAAAACCTGTACGCAAGAAGCAACAGTAGCGAAAGTATCCTCCTTGAGAATATCATTTGGGATGGGATAGGATTATGATAAGGGTTCACCTATCCTAACCTGGAATGCGCGATTGGAAAAAAACTTTAGACCCACTGCACAATATAAGGGTGAAAGCCTGTAGCATTTGACCTGTCAATCAAATTTCCATGTGGAACATTATAGAAGGCTGTGGCGATGTCAAAGCAGATTACGTGACTTTGTTTTTTGTATTCCCTAGACAGTGTCCAATAATTTTCTGAGATGCTCATTTTCCTGCCGTGTACCCTATTTTTCTATTGATGGTCGCCAAAGCCATCTTTAGCTCCTCGTATCTTGGTAGTGCTTTACTATCGTGGATAATTGAACATTGCCTGTACCATTGGCACCGGATATGGTGTGGCCAAAAATAGCAGGTGTCAGAATCAATCCAGACGGCAGCCTCATTATAGGAGCCTCGTAGAGAATGATCTGATTTATGAGACCTGTTCAATTACTATATCTGGAGAGATCTTCATGGAAAGAAGACTTTTCTGAACGATGGAAAGTTTCTTCTTCTTGATGAAATTCTTGTCAGCTGGGGACAAAATGGCAGTGCTCGATGGTACTGTCGCCTTCTGCGCCGAAGCCATTTTAAGCACGCGTTGACTGAAAATTGGTTGTTTTGGTCCGACTGGGCTTTCATGCGAAACTGAGAAGTGAGCAGCGTGACGTCTGTTGATATTTCGGAGGAATTCCCCTATTCCTTTTGCGTGTCGCATGGAGCGGCTCATCTTCGATGATAGCGCAACGGATACTGCTCCTTGATGGGCTACTGTTGGCAGGTCGTTTTGTTTCGTTTCACCATAAAGGCATAGAGGCAGTGTCCTCCGATACGAGCACAGCTCCATCTGGCGTGGCTCACTTTCTTTTGAGAACCGGTCGTTGTCAGTTTCGTGGGAATAGTTACGAAATTATGTTGCCGTTGTGAGCTCAGTTGTTTCCTGTAGAGTAACGATCTCATCAACAGCTTCGATTATTTCCTTGACTTCTAGTGGTTTGCCAGTTTTGCTCTTCTTCCTTATTACTCTGCCGCAGATGTGTTCTGTGAATTTCGAGAGAATTAAGCGGCGCCATACTCGGTCCCTTGAGGGATACACCCGTTTGCTCCAGATGAATGATCCATGACGTGATGGCAGATAAAGTCTCACGACTGCTCTTGGGCGTATCTTGAGCACGCGGGATTTTTTCGATATCGCTTATAATATCTGCTATGGATGCCGATGCGTCGTACTGCTTCTTAGGGATATTGACGGCCAGTAATACTTTTCCTCTATCACAGGTACGTAGGTGATGGATGCTGCAGCTTGGCCTTTGAGAGCCTGCTTCAAGAACAGGAACTTTCCTTGGTCAGTTAAACTGGCATCATTACGTTAAAAGTGCCTGGAATACCGATCAGAAGGCGTTGAACTCTCTGAAGCCTCCTGAGAACGTTGAAATCTCGAAAAGAGGTCGCCTGAGCATGAAATTGCGTTCCTGTGAAGGTGTGGCTCCATTTGTCGATGTGCAGTTGCTGCCATTGCTACCACTATTGCCAGTGACAGTACGGTTACCATTGCTACCTTCCTGACAGCTGGCAACTAAAACTGTTTGCTTCATCCTTTCTGAAGGACACCTTGTTCTGTCAACGTATGACCGTGATGTCAAGCTCGTTTGATTCTGCTTGCAAGTGGTCATTTAAATCCGTCATGAACTTTTCACGTTTTTTCTCATCTTGACATGAATTAATAATTTCGATGGCTTCCTTTAAGCAGTTGTCGTAGTACTGCTTGTTGCTCATTACCGTCCTCATCAGGTGTTTCAGCTGTGCTGTCTTCTCCCTAATGTACGCTTCGCTATCCTTCTATTCTTCCGGAAACGCGAACGCTTGGTCGAGACGGTTGACTTCTGACTCGCTTTGCTTGATCAGTCCGCAAGCACTCGTCATCTTTGTCTAGTAGACCTGTACTTATGCCATCTTATTCATTTTGGAAGGTTCCCAATTTCACCTTAGAATTTAGAATTTTTAAGGATGTTGACGGCCACGTAGTACTTGTCTTGTAAACCTGTGTTTCCCCCATCTTATTGATTTTTGCAAGGTTTTACATTCTTGCTTCGTTTGGTTCGATAAGAACTCCTTTAGTGCCACGCGGGCCTTTAGCTCTTCTGGCTCTCTCAGATGAGAGTTCGCACAATGAGCGAGCTTTTTCAGCGATTTCTATTGACCCCTCTGTTGAAGTTTAACCAGAAAGCACGGCTGATTTAAACTCTTTCCAATGAGTTGGAAAGAAACTTTTTGCTTCCTAGTAAGGGAATGCTTTGAAACAACTCCTGGTTCCCCGAGGAACGCTTAATAGAGTGCTTTTTTGAATTCTTCTTCCCCTAGCGATGGAATGAAGTCTTAGTTGCTTCCATGGCTCTCCTGAGAGAACGCGGTAGGAAGCCTTCGAAGTTTTCCTGACCCCCTGAGGACCGTCCCTAGCGGTGGAAAGAAGTTTCGGATGCTACCAGGGCTCTCCTGAGAGAACACGGTAGGAAGGCTTTATTAAAATTCTCCTGGTTCCCCGAGGAACGCTTACTGGAGTACTTTTTTTTAGTTTCTGTCTCTCATTGGGAGAGCTAACGCGAAAACTTTTGCGCAGAAACTTGAAAGGGGGCACCGCGCCTAGAATGGACTACTTGGCACAATCTCTATTACCTACTTGCGGTACCCCCAAGTTATGCCTGTGGATGTTACTCAATGATATAATACTTATAATAGAATGCTCGCCTAAGTATGCTAAGGCATATCATTAATTCCTATTTGGCCTATATTATAATACTGTATGCATTCATAAATGTAGACCCTAGTTGGGTATTCACAAGCGCCTCTAACCATTTGGCAGCCGAGGCATCGCGGGCACACAACCGACCCACTCCAGTGCTGAGGACACACCGCCGCCGTCACGATTCTATAGGACGACATACTACTACTTTGCTTTAACATATTGGGAAGAACGAAACATGACTGAAAGGTGTAGACGTTCACTACATCACTCGCTTGCCCGTTCAGGCGTACCCTTCAGACCCTTCTTCTGTAAGTCGGAGCAGCAAAAAACGAGCAAGCGCTCCGTGTCAAAAGCTGACAAGCACATTACTAGCAGAACTAAAGGGAGCCAAAAAAGTAATTACGTGATACAATCAAATCAAACAATTGATAACGCTGAACGACTCACAAGGAAATATGAATCCTCCATCAGGAGCGTCCTTGCTGCTCTGCATGAATTCGTAGATCTGAATGTGAAGGTAGACATATGTGAGAGCGAAATTCGACTAATACGTTATGAAGATGGCTGGTTACGAATTTCGGCCGATTGTTAAACACAGTTTAACACTAACATCAATTCCATTTGATGACACATGCTGGTTCTCAAAGAATGCAAGTGCTGGTTGAGAGGTCAAAACACTGCCGCCAGCAAAGATATCGAATCTTGGAGCTCAAATGAAGGACGTAGAAACTATTTTATATGTGAATGGAAAGGATTCCGCAGCGTATTCATCAAAATTTACGATTTAGATCCGAGTTTCAAAGGCCACTCCACAAAATCGAGAGAAGAGCCTTACTTTGTTGCTGGTAAGGCTGTCAAAAACAGCTAGAGGTTGGACGAAAGAGAAGAAATAAACACTTATGCGATTTAAACAGTATTGGAGACAGATAAGACACTATTTGGAAAGTTTTAAGTTGTGGTAGTGATGTCCGTTCCTACACGAGGTGTCACTGGAAACTGCTCGTTTTTGCGAGCCCAGCTGAACACGGACACGCGAGTGCAGGCGACAGACCCTTGTGACAGGCCGGAGCTACGAACAGTCCATGTCACACCACATGGTTGATGGTGCTATATGTATTCGCGAGATAATACAACGGCGTCCGCGTGAGCCCACTCAACCCCCTGGCTGGCTATACTTGACACTAGAGAGAATTCTTCTCCTTCATCTTCATCATCAATATCTTCTTCAGCGTTTGTCCCGCTTAGCGACGGGTCCGCTCTTCTGGCGTGATGGCGCCACTTGGCACGATCAAACGCTTGATCGGGGTTGATATCAGCTTCCTCTAAGTCCATGTGCAACGTTTTAAACCAACGTTGCCTAGGCTGTCATTTAGGTCGTTTTCCGGGCACATCTACAGGGTGTTCCAAAATAACGTGATGAAGGTTTGACGTCCTCCCAAGCGAATGTATTTATCTTCAGCATGGCGGAATAGCGCCATTTTTAATGCGTGTTTTTATCCGCGTTGTAATTTTTTAAAGTTCTATATTGCTCCGGTTACGGTTTTTCTCAAGATGTCAAGCTCGGTCAACTGCCTCCACAGAAACTCGTCGATTTAAGAAGCCTGGGCATAAAGCTGATCGTCTAGTACAAGGGAGAAATCGCACCGCCAATACGCCGCAGATCCGGAAGTTATCGAAAAGCAAAAAATCCCAAGTTCGAAGGTTTCCTGAGAAAAATCGCCCGTGATGTAGGTGTCAGTCTCACATCGGTGCATCGAATAGCCATAAAGAAACACGGACTCAAGCGCTATAAGTTCCTCAAAGTCCAGCTTTAGATGGATAAGAAGCGTGAACGACTCCATTGATGCCGACAGCTCAAGCTGCGGGCCGCAGGTCGCGGGTGAGAGCGAACACTTTTCACGGACGAGAAGCAGTTCACTGTGAAGTAGGATCACAACCTCCAAAACGGCAGGATCTGATTCGGAGAGGCGCCAACCAACTTTGCCATCGCCAAACATTGTCAAAATCCGCAGGCGCTCATGGTTGGAGGAAGAATCTACACCAACTGAAAGACTTATTGGTTTCCGTGGACGAATGAGTAAAAAATAAATCAAGATGTGTACCGACGGGATATTTTTCAAACTGTAGCACTTTTCTAGCCCAGCGACACTTCAGCAATGTGCAGTGGACGTTTCAAGAAGACTCAATTCCTGCACACAAGGCGAAGAGCGCGCAAGCATGGTGCAAGGCCAATTTCCGTACATCATCATGTCTGCAGAATGGTGGCAATGTCCGTTCCTCCACGTGGTGCCACTGGAAACTACTCGCTCTGCGAGTTAAGCCGAACACGGACACTCGATTGCAGGCGACAGGCCCTTGTGACAGGTCGGCCTACGAAGACCCATGTTACATCACGTGGTTTATGACAGCTTAAGTGTTTCGAGATAGTGCTACGGCGTCCGCGGGAGCCGACGCGCACTCGCAGAGCCCGGCGAGTGTGAGAAGTATGCGTGGGTCCCTGATGCGAGGACGGCATCGGAGGGAAACTGAGCTAGTCCGAAAGTTCCGTAACGTAAGCAGGACCCGCGTGGCAACGCTGAATGTGGGTACGTTGACGGGCCGCTCGTGCGAGTTGGTTGAAGCACTGGAGCGTAGAAGAGTTGATTTCTGTGCGGTGCAGGAGACGAGGTGGTCCTGCCGCAAGTCAAGGGACATAGGACGTGGCTTTAAGGCTGTTCTATGTGGAAGTCCCAGGACCACCAGTGGTGTCGGAATAAACGTCTCCGAACGATTTCGTGACTCGATTGTAAGCGTCGAGCGCTTTGACGATCGATTGATGAAGATTGTTGTCGCTGCTAAGGAGCGACTCTATCACTTCTTCTCAGCGTATGCTCCGCAGACTGGCTGCTCGGATCAAGCCAAGGAAGAGTTTTGGAGCCTGTTTGATGAGAAGACAGCAGTGGTACCGTCGAAAGATGTCATCATAGTCGCTGGTGACCTTAATGGGCACGTAGGTGCTACGAAAGGCGGGTACAGCTGTCATGGTGGGTTCGGATACGGATCACGTAACGCCGATGGTGAGCACATTCTTGATTACGCGGTATCGCATAACCTCACCATAGTGAACACCGTCTTCCAAAAACGCGACTCGCACTTTATCTCATACTACAGTGGGAGCACCAAGGCTCAGATAGACTTTGTCCTTGTGAGAGATCGCGACCGGAGTCTTGTCACAGACGCGAAGATCGTGCCGTATGAGACGGTCGCCCCACAGCATCGACCGCTGTTCTGCACTTTGAAGATCGCCTCTCCGAGGCTGAAGCAGGTTGAGCGATGCGGTGCAGCTAGAATTAAGTGGTGGCGAATCAGAGAGAAGGAAGCAGCTGTGATTTCTCGCGTACGGTTACCGACAGTCACGACTGTCGACGAAACTTGGAAGAAGGCGACCGACGCGATACGTCAAGCTGCACAGTCAGAACTCGGCATTACGAAGCCTGGGCGACGGAATGTCGACAAGCAGACATGGCTGGGGACAAACGGCGTGAAAGCAAAAGTGCGAGAGAAGAAGTCGCTCTATCACGTGTTTCTCGGCGAAAAGACAGCCGATAACTGGTGAATGTACCAAGAAGCGAAGAAAGCTGCAAAGAAGGCCGTGGCTGTTGCGAAAGCCACTCATTATGGAGATGTCAACAAGAAGCTCGAGTCTCGCGATGGTGAGCGGTATCTGTACCGACTTGCAAAGAATCGCCATTGCCAGACCGAGGACATCGAGAAGTTCTTCGGCATCAATGATGAGAACGGCCATCTTCTTACGAACCGCAAGAAGGCATTGAAGCGATGGCGTGATTATTTTGAGGAAATCTCTACGGTAGAGTTCCCTCATCCAGCCATCCCTTCAACGGCTCCAACCCACGGCCCCGTTCAGAAGATCACCGTGGAAGAGATTGAAGCGGCTTTGAAGAAGATAAGGCCAGGCAAAGCGTCTGGGCCCGATGACGTGGCAGCTGATTTGTGGAAGTCCAAGTACTGGTACCCTGCTGAGTGGTTGGCGAAGTTCTTTAATCAGGTTGTGGCAGAGAAGAAAGTGCCTGAGTGTTGGCGCCAAAGTACGACGATCCCGATTTGGAAGAAGAAGGGCAGTCCTACAGTCTGCTCTAATTACCGTCCGATTCGCTTGCTTTCGCACAGCATGAAGATCTTTGAGCGAATTGTCGATGGACGAATTCGAGACATCGTCCAGCTGTCCAGCAATCAGTGCGGCTTCGTGGCTGGCTGTGGCACCGTTGATGCGACACACGCCACTCGCCTCCTGATAGAGAAGCACCGCGAGAAACAGAAGCCAGTGCATATCGCCTTCCTCGACTTGGAGAAGGCCTTTGACCGCGTACCGCGTGAAGTGATATGGTACGCCTTGCGACATCATGGAGTTCCCGAAGAGCTCATAGAGTGGGTGCGAATTCTCTACTCTTGTCCAAAGAGTCGAGTTCAAGCTGCAGCTGGAAACTCGATGGAGTTCTCCATCTCTGCCGTGGTACACCAGGGTTCTGCGCTTTCCCCACTCCTCTTTGTTGTCGTCATGGATGCCATCACACGAGATCTTCAGAAGCCCGTCCCTTGGACGTTGCTTTATGCCGATGATGTGATGCTCGCTAGGGAAGATAAAGGAGAACTTGAGCGAGAGTTGCAAGCTTGGTGTGATAGCTTGGAGCGGTTTGGACTCAGATTGAACGTGAAGAAGACCGAGTATTTAACGACGGACGTTACCGAGTCCAGCTCCATCAAGGTTAACGGCATCGAGCTTCCACGCACTGCGGTCTTTAAGTACCTGGGATCAGCAGTCGCGTCTGACGGCAAACTGATGGTCGAAGTGAATTCACGCGTGAGTGCAGCTTGGTCCAAGTGGCGCTCGTTGACTGGCGTGCTCTGCGACAAGAAGATACCAGAGCGCTTTAAGTCAAAGATCTACAGAGCAGTCATCCGGCCAGTAGCGATGTACGGCGCTGAGTGTTGGCCTGCGACCAAGGAAGTGGACACGCGCCTCAGCGTCACGGAGACGAAGATGCTGCGCTGGACGGCAGGAGTCACGCGCATGGACCGCATCCGAAACGATGCTATTCGGCAGAAGTTCGGTGTCACGCCGATAGCTGACAAGATGCGCGAAGCTCGCTTACGATGGTACGGCCACGTTCTGCGTGGAGAAAAAGACAGCGTCCGCAAGATAGGCCTTAACTTCGAGGTAATAGGAAAGCGGCCTAGAGGGCGCCCGAAGCAGCGCTGGGCTGATACGTTACATACGGACTTGAAAGCGGCGGCTGGTGTCCACCCTGATCTAGCGCTGGATCAGGAAAGGTGGCGTCATGGCACCAGAATAGCGGACCCCGCTACGAAGCGGGGCAGACGCTGAAGAAGAAGAAGAAGAAGATCATGTCTGCAGAATGACCACCACACTGTCCGGATCTGAATCCAACGGACTACAGCGCGTGGTCCGTTTTGAAGGCCAGGGTCTGTGCCAAGCGCACAGCCTGGAGCTCAAGGAATCCCTGCATGGGGAGTGGGAAGGACTGTCTCCAGATGACCTGCGGCCAATGGCCAAAAACTTCACCAAGCGTTTTGACTTCTGTATTCGCGCCAAGGGGCTCAGTTTAGTTTAAGAAGTGTCCAGATGGTTTGAAAACTTCCATTTTGACTTTAAATTTAAAAATTGAATTTGAATTTAAATTGTGCAGATTAGTTCTCACACAGCATTATTAACTTTTATATGAGTTTTATATGACTTCCAATCCGGTCGAATATAACGTTCCTAGTGTTTATGTTGTTATTTATGTATTGCTTTTAAACTCCTCAGTTGTTTCGTAGTTATAATTGAAAAACCTTCATCACGTTATTTTGGAACACCCTGTATGTTGAGGCCAATCTTCCGAACGGTGCCGCCATTCGCACGAAGAACATGGCCATACCAGAGCAGGCGGGATTCACGTAACTTATCGGCAATTGGAGTATCGCAAAACCTTTGACGTATTTAGACAATGCGAATATGATCCAAACGCGTGACACCAGCCGTCCAGCGCAGCATTTTCTTCTCCATTACGCTGTCGCGTATCTCAACCTCCTTCGCTGCAGGCCAGCGGTCAGCACCGTACTACAGGACGGTCGATTGTTCTGAAGATCTTTGATTTAAGGCGCTCTGGTATCTTTCTATCGCACAAAACGTCTGTCATTGAGCGGCATTTGGACCACGCTGCGCTCAAGCGCGAGTTCACCTCAAACGTCGACTCGACTCGACTAGAGTGAATGAGAGATTATAAAGACTCTGAAGTGTGCTACCACCTCTTCTTAATCTACCTCCAGGACCGGTCTGTCATGCGCACCAATGCTCTGCTGGAGGAAGACGGATAATAAAGGAGATCTGAAGATGGACCACTTGTACAGGTTCAATACATGGAATCGTCATATTTATTCCCGTTAAAGGTGTCAATTTCGGTGGTGATGTCCGTTCCTCCACGTGGTGCCAATGGGGACTGGTCGCTCTGTGAGTTAAGCAGAACACGGACAATCGAATGCAGACGACAGGCCCTGACAGGGTGGCCCACGAACATTCTGTGTCACATCACATGGCTGATGACGTTACAAGACTCTCGAGATAATGCTACGGCGTCCCGGGAGCCGACGCGCACTCGCAAAGCCCAGCGCGTATGAGAAGTATGTGATAGTTCCTGATGCGATGACGGCATCAGGGCAACTGAGGTAGTCCGAAAGCCCGCAACCTAGGCTGAACCCTCTAGCAACGTTGAATGTGGTTACGTGGACGCACCGCTCGTGCGAGTTGGTAGAAGCACTGGAGTGATGAAAGACTGACTTCAGGGCGGCGCAGAAGACGACGAGGTGCTGTAGCAAATAAAGGAACATAGGCCGGGGCTATAAGGCCGTACTGGGTAGCTGTCCCAAGACCACCAGAGGGGTTGGTACTCGTCTCCGAACGTTTCCGAGACGCGATTGCAAGCGTGGAACGTTTCAGTGACTGCTTAATGAAGGTCGCTATCACTACAGGGTGGCCCATAACCAATTGCAAAAAAACCGCATACCAACAGTTATGTAGCATATACTTAGTGTTATACTTCTGGAAAGTATCATGGTTGTAGCTGCTCTTATTACAAAGTAATGCACTCTCAAATAAAACTACCAAAAATTCTTCTGTGGCCCGTGGTGGGGCGCTTCCGTTCCGATGTGACTAAATTTCGGAAGATTGGTTGTTGAACATGCAGTATGATGGTATTGTGTAGGACAGTGCAAAGGCTTCTCAAGAGTGAACATTGGATGAAGACGACGAGGTGCTGTAGCAAATAAAGGAACATAGGCCGGGGCTATAAGGCCGTACTGGGTAGCTGTCCCAAGACCACCAGAGGGGTTGGTACTCGTCTCCGAACGTTTCCGAGACGCGATTGCAAGCGTGGAACGTTTCAGTGACTGCTTAATGAAGGTCGCTATCACTACAGGGTGGCCCATAACCAATTGCAAAAAAACCGCATACCAACAGTTATGTAGCATATACTTAGTGTTATACTTCTGGAAAGTATCATGGTTGTAGCTGCTCTTATTACAAAGTAATGCACTCTCAAATAAAACTACCGAAAATTCTTCTGTGGCCCGTGGTGGGGCGCTTCCGTTCCGATGTGACTAAATTTCGGAAGATTGGTTGTTGAACATGCAGTATGATGGTATTGTGTAGGACAGTGCAAAGGCTTCTCAAGAGTGAACATTGGATGAACGGATCTGAACTACAGTAGAAGAACGCTATTAATTTTCTGATCATACACGATGCAGCAACCAGCTGGAACAAATTCAATATTCAGCCGTGTGCGTAATCTATTGCTAAGCAATATGTTGTTTCTAGAAAACTACAAGGAAAGCTCTACAGGTCCGCAAGTGAGATGAAGACTCAGCTACGAGGAGAAGAGAGTAGAAGGAAAAATTTGTAAGCGCAGTTGGAGGGCGTCGTTCGTAATGTTATTCAGCCTCTTCCTCATTTGATGAAAAATTTCTCAAAGTTGAGCGATCCCAGAAAAGTCAAAATAATAGTGTGTTTAATACTACCTTTGCGGGAACCTGATGATATAAACATAGTGGTCACGCATGGCAGGATTTTGTCATACACGATTTTCCAAAATGTGTCCTCAAAATGTGTCCCCTCACACCCTAGGTTTTTGTGTAAAAATAGTGAAAATCAGTAAAATATTCGTTTGCTAGGAACAAAAACCTAACACCATATATTAGAGACTCAGTCGCGCTGTTTAAGGGCAAAATGCACATTCTGGTAAAGCAATTCCTGTAACAGCAAAAGAAAAGGACGTGGTAGCGGTTCTCAGTCCATCTGCAAAATATTGCACCTGCGAAAGACTAGCTGTGAAATTCCTAAATCTTTAGATTTTCAATCTTTGTTTATTAACATCTTAAAGAAAACGTCTTGCTCTATAAAGCCTGGGAAAACTATTGTTCAATATCTTCTTTGGAACGAATAAGAAGTAAAACTCCGTAAGAGGGGCTGCGACGTGAGCTGCAAAGCAACCCACACGATCTGAAGGCTCTTATCAATCCAGGAGTGGTCCCTTATGAATAATACCGCTCCACCATAATCTACAAACCATGGGCAAACAAGGTTTAAAAGTGGTTCAAATTTGGTGCATTCTTAGCCTTTTTATACGCCTAGTTTTTTGTTGCAGGGCTTATGGGCCACCCTGTACATGACCGCGGTGGTATCATCTTTTCTTTGTGTGTGCTCAACAGCCTGGGTGCTCCGAGCGAGCCAAATATGAGTTTTGGAGCCCGCTTGATGAGGAAATAACAGAAGTGCCGTCACAAGACGAAATCATTATAATAGATGCAACGAGCATGTTGGCGTTGCTACAGACCGGTACGGCTGCCATGGTGGTTTTGGATTTGGTTCACGTAACGGTGATGGTGAGCTTATCCTTGAATATGCGGAATCGCACGAGCACATCATCGTGAACACTAGATTCCAAAAGCTTGAGTCCCATCTTATCTCATTCTAAGCGGGAATATTAGAACAAGGATCAACTTTTTCCTCGTGCGAAATCGTGACAAGAGCTTTTCACGAGCGGGAAGGTCGTGAAGTATGAAACGGTTGCCACACAACACCGTCCACAGATCTGCACTATGAAGATCACACTACCGATGTTCAAGCAGGTCGAACGGTGCGGTCCATCAAATATCAAGTGGGCGACTGAAATGAATGAAGCAGCTGTGACTCCGCGCATTCGGTTGCCGACAAAAGTTGTTGTACAAACGAAGTTAATGAAGAAGACCGAGAAAAAAGACATTATCACCTGTATCACCTGTCGTCCCGTTGACCATCGACTTGCTCGAGCGGGCGCCAACAGCATCTCCATTCGTCCCTGTCGCGTGCCAGAGTGGTCCAATGGATCCTCCTCACTCGAGGGACACGAAGAGGGTCATATCGGCCGTTCAGGGCTTTCACAAAGAACCCCGACCAACGCGTTGGTGAGCATCCTCGTGTTCTCTTGATATCCCGCGGAATCCAGTCGGTGATGGCTCTCGTCCAGCGGGTGTCTGCGAGTCGCATTACGTGGCCGGCCCACCTAATTTTCGACGACCTGGCCCATGCAACAGCGTCTCTGATCTTTGAACGTCGGCGAAGCTCGGAGCTCCGGAGGCCTTCTCTCACTTGCGTGAGTCGTGTCACTCCGAGCATCGTCCTCTCGATTCCACGCTGCGCGACGCTGATCGCGTGTTCATCCCGCTTTCGCATGGCCCAGTTTTCTGAGGCGTACGTTAGGACAGGAAGAACAGTGGAGTCGAATAGGTGGGCACGGAGTCGGACGTTCTTCATGACCTCTTCGACGCTCTTGAAAGCTCCCCAAGCCGCTCGTTTCCTCCTGCTCAGCTCTGATGCTAGGTCGTTGGCCATGTTGACTTCGCGACCCATATACACACAGCTGGAGCATTCGGAGATGTTCGTTCCGTTAAGCGAGAATGTGGCATCAGAAACTTGTCTGTTGTTCATGAACATCGTCTTCGTAAGATTCAGCTGCAGTCCAACGTTCCCACATACACGATCGATGTCGGCCAGCATTCGCTCCGCCTGACTGATGCTCGGTGTTATGAGCACGATGTCGTTAGCGAAGCGCAGATGGTGCAGGTGCCGGCCGTCGACCTTCGCTCCCATGTCTTCCCATTCTAGTTCGCGCACGACTTTTTCGAGGGTGGTGCTGAAGAGCTTTGGGGATATGGTATCCCCTTGCCGAACCCCTCTCTTCAAGTCGATGACGACGTCACTGTAGAATGGAGAGATCTTGGTCGTGAATCCATTGTACAGCTCTCGAAGAACTCTGATGTACTGAGTAGGAGCGCCCTGAGTGAGCAGGGCTTCGAGGACCGCCTCAGTCTCGACGGAGTCGGATGCCTTCTTCAGGTGGATGAACGCAATGTCCTTCGTCCAGCGTTCTGCCAAACCTATTCATGATCACTCCAGTGAACAGCTCGTAGACTACGGACAGCAGGCAGATCGGACGATAGCTGCCAATGTCGTGCACGTCTCCCTCCTTGTACAGCAAGCAGGCTCTGGTCTTCCACTGAGATGTATAATATGACATGAATATGTGATGAGTAATAATAATATGATGGAGAGGTTATATGCTTTATCCTCATTCAATAGTGTCTACGCTTTCAAGAAAAAACGTTCATTTAAAAACTGACGTGCTAACAGCCACGTAGTCACACTGAAATTTTTTTTACAATTGGGACCAATAATCTAGCGAATCATCTGTTTTGTGGTTACACTTTCATTTTGGTATGTATCACTGAGCACTAAACGCCTATATTTTAACACTAATGTGATAGGTAAAATTCTTCCTTTATAAGCCACTCTTTTTTGTTCGTCTCCTCTCTTGGCCTAACCTGGAAGAACCAAAGAATTTACTTTTCAAAGAAACACTCGTAGTATTGCTATTATTGACGCAATCATTAGGACGTTAGCTGTGAAATGGAGCTGTTAAGTAATGTTGCATATTTCAAATGACGAGAATCCTAGGATCTTCGAGTCAAGGTTTCGCCAATTGTATTGCATTTTGAGTGTACTGCAGATTTTTATAAACGCCTACAAGTTAAAATGCTTCTACTCGACCATATTTCTAGTCATACAAAAGCATTAGCTATTGGAAAAATGGATCTTTGTGTAGAATAATTAGGTCGTCTGATAATTTTGAAATTTTCTGTTTTCTGGGAAAATTTTTAAAATTCCCGCCCATCCCTGATCGAGTCCGTCGGTATATGCCGCCTTCAGCCTGCTCCGGAAAAGGGACGTACATTTATCACCATGTTGAATGCAACAGCGTACTGCTGGAAGGAACCTCCCCGGCGAGTCCTCCCGCCGTGTCTGAGTACGGCTAGCCGTGGGTTGACTCGTGCGAGGGAGGTCAGGGATTTGGCTCCTCTGCGCTGCTGCATTTTTGCATTTCAACTGATTGGTTAAGATTTGGGGGATTCTGACGTCTATACCATTTTCAGACGTTTTCGGCGCATTTTTCCAGCTGTACGCTGTTGCATTCAACATGGTGATAAATGTTCAGCACCAGTGATACACAGGTACTAAGTGCCTGTGTAGTGAATCGCGGTGTCTTCCTCCATGGTTATGAGCACGCAACCGAAATCCAGTCGAAGACGTACTTTTTCCTCCGAAACAAGAGTTCCATTCGAAAACGTTATCATATGCCCACTGCTTGCTTGCCTCTCTACGCCCTTCAATTCATTCCTCTTTTTCTTCCACCACTTCCAGCTGTTCGTCTTCAAGTTGACGTGCTTCGAAGTCCTTGAGTATGCTGGCCATCCGTTCGGCCAGCTTGATTTCTTCCCTCGAAGATTCCTTGTCTAAAGTAGGCCAAACTTCAGCGTGAGCAGGTGGATCACCACTCGACCGTCGGCGGACAATGTTGGTGTTAGGTTCTAGAAAACCTTCAGCAGACCTCTGATGTCCAGGTGACAGGCAGACATGAGGGAAAGGGTGTATCGATGCCGTTTAGCCTAATTTGCGGGATCCGCACACCTCGTTTCTCATTTGAACCACCTCCGACGTCACAACGTGGTCTCCTTTGAAAATCCGAGCAGGATGGTTTTTCCCGAGGCCTTTGTTCCATGTATGGAATGTGTGGAATGCTATGAGTAGCCTTAGCCTTTTATATGCTACCCGTAAGGTGCCCAGTGGTGCTTCATGCACTTTGTACCTGTGTATTACTGCTGAACATTTATACATCACCATGTTGGATACAACAACGTACCCCCGGAAAAATGCGCAGAAAACGTGTGAAAATGGTATAGACGTCAGAATCCCCAAATATCTACCAATCAGTTGAAATGCAAAAGTGCAGCGACGCAGAGAAGCCAAACCCCTGGCCTCTCTTGCATGAGTCAACCCTCTACCCACCTGCGCTCCGAGCCACTGGCTGCAGACGCATCGCGGGCGTACAAGACCACAAACGCGTGCTGCGCCGTATCCCCTTGTGACCCCCTACTCCTTGGGTTTAACGACTTGGCAAAAAATAAACAGATTTTCAAACCAATTGAAGGATGAGGATTCTCCCTGTATGACTCGCTCACCCCGTTCAGAATTACGCTTCAGACCCTTCCCTTATTAGGGGGCATTCTACCCGCGACGAGGTGGGGCTACCATTTACCCTCAGGGAGCGACTAGCATACGGCACCAGAGTGTCCGATGAGGGCACGCACTTTTCTGATTGGAGTGCAAATTATTTGCTCGTGGGATGCTTGGAGCAGGAAAGATAGGTTATTTTGTTGCAGACTTCGTAGCAATCGAACGTTCGAATGCGATTGTTTCGAGCATTCGAAAACGAGTGTTTTGAGCATTCGAATTCGAAAACATTCGAAAATCGAATTTTTTCGAGCCTTCGAATTCGAATACAGGCGCAATCGCAAAATAGAGGGGTTGGTAAAATTTAAAAATATATGTATATTCCTAGTTAGACAATTACGTAAGCAATACATAAGCACCTACCTTTGACCTCGCACCGGCGCAGCGCTGGTTGAGGATCACCTAAACAACCACCGGCCGGAGGGTTGCCTTAAAAATTATAATCCCTCGCTTGAGCGGAGAATGGTGCACAACAGAATACCGCTGTTTCATATGCCTCCATAATTTGGTAAGGGAAGCGACTCCAGGATGTGGGCAGTTTTAGCACGAGTGCGTAACTTGGCCCACACCCCGGAGTTCCTACCCTTGCCCAAATCTGTGCTCTCCTCCGCTGACGCGGAGAAAACACAGAACAAAACACT
Organism: Heligmosomoides polygyrus polygyrus; assembly: GCA_947396885.1. Taxonomy (NCBI): domain Eukaryota; kingdom Metazoa; phylum Nematoda; class Chromadorea; order Rhabditida; family Heligmosomidae; genus Heligmosomoides; species Heligmosomoides polygyrus. The sequence goes on from OX377203.1 coordinate 61,841,200, forward strand.
CCACCCCTCCCCCTTTCTCCCTCCCTCCCACATCATGTATTAAACACGGAATAAAGCGCAATTTTAAAATAAAAAACTGAAAACGGCGGCGCAAATAGGGTTGGGGGGGGGGGAGAGCGCTGGTCACCTTTAAAAAGTATCGCTAACACGACAAAAATGAGACAAGCCACACTGATAGTAAAGAGAAGGAACAGACAATGTTATATCTCTGTTCTGTGCCCTCCTCCGCTGATGCAGAGGAGAGCACAGATGAGCACAGATTTGGGGAGGAGAAGGGACTCCAGGGTGTGGCTTGAGTGACGCATCCGTGTTAAAATTGCATTCATTCTGGAGTTCCCTCCCTTGCCCAATTCGGAAGCAAATAAGACACGAATCTGTAACCGGAGTGAGGGGAGAAGACTGCATTTACATTCGCTCTATGTAACTAATCGCCAGGCTTGCCCGCCACGGTATGCTATGGTGACCCCCTCCCCGACCCTATATGCGCCAAGGCGGCCACAACACCCTCGCCACCGATCCGCTGCGAAGAATGGGCACGAAGGCCCAAAATTTCTGATTTCGCGCGCAACAATGCGCGAAATAAAAGATTCTGAATCTTCGCTGCAGGACTCGCCCCGAAAGTAGGAGCGCGTACTTTAAATTTTCCGCCGGAGCTCCCGGAAACTGAGCTAGGAGGGCGTTTTTCTTATTATTTTTCCCGTGTACTAGCCTGTTTGAGGTGGATCGTTTGGATTGAATGAATCACCTAGGATGTGACTGAGCACTGACTCATTGGAATTTACCAACCCCTCTATTTTGCCATTGCGCCCGGATACATTCAAAAATCGCGTTTTTTCGAGCATTTGAAATCGAACATTCGATTTCGAAATGCTTCAATTATTCGAATTCAAATGTTCCAATAATCATTCGGGCACAACTATAATCTGGGATCAGCAATCGTGTCCAATGGCAGCGCACTCGTTGAGGTAAATTAAATAAATAAATAAATAAATTCACGAGTTGTAACGGTCGCGAAGGTTACCGTATCCAGTTTCAAGTACAGGCACGTAGACAGAGCATAAACATTAGCCTTTCCCATAGGCTTTGTAATGTTATAGTACGGTAATATTCCCAGCCGTCAGCTGAACATTCCTTCCTCTAGAGCCTCTCTACTTAAGGTCGCCAAAGATCCAGCCGTCCAGGGGATCACCGACTTCGTCCTCTCTTCCACGGACGACTCCACCGACTCCCGTCCGCTGTCCTCCATGTGCTGGGCTCCATGAACTCCATGCCCGAAGCCGACAGTCGCTGCGACACGCTTGTGCTATCGAATATTATAGATGATTTGCGGAGATAAAATGTTAGCGCACGATGTCTTCGGGACTTGGCTACCGACTGAGTGAATACAGCCTGGTCCAAATGGCGCTCTCTGACGGGCGTGCTCTGCGACAAGAAGATACCAGAGTGCCTCAAGTTGAAGATCCATAAAGCGGTCTCACCAGTAGCTGAGCTTTACAGAGCTGAGTACTAGCCCGTGACTGAAGAAATTGAAAGGCGCCTCAGTGTAATGGAACGTGAGTGCCTCACTTTCCTGGAAAACTGATCAAGCCTTTGTTAAACTCGTCATAGCCATATTGACTGCCGATAGCGCAGGCAAGAAAGATTGTTGTCCTTACCAGGTACACTCTTACCTTATGGTCTCATGCTTCCGTGCTACTATTCCAATTTCGTGGAACCAGGGACAACGGAGGAAATGGGAATTGGACTAGCGGGAGTTCCCATCTAACACTGAGCTCTGGTCGTACCTAGCGTGCAAACACGAAAGAAAGTAATTACTGGCGTCATTAAAAATGGCAAAAGTTACTGGGACGTAGCAACCAAAGGTTGCAGTAACAGGCTGAAGTAGCACGGGCTAGAAAAGTAAGGGCAACAGAAGCAACTCAAGCGGCTAAACGCGACAAACTTTCTGTACAAAAAGAGAACAACCTGTCGAAATGCTGACACTGCACACTAACCGTAAGAAGTATTGGCAGAATGGTTTCCGCTTAAGGCATGAATCTGCGACAAAACAAACGTGCATGTAGTTTCTGCACAACTTCTCACTTTTACAACTTAAATGCTTGGAAGATTGCATATCGCAATCGTGACATTTCTTCACCCTAACGCTTCCATTTCCTCGCCCTTTCATAAAAATCCGGACTATTACTGATAGACTTGGCAGCAACAAAGTATTTAGTAGTCGCCTTAGGTGTGCAGATAGTTGCAACAGATATTACCAACACCGCCGAAATCTCAGTTTTGTAGAGCTCTAAATAATCTCTGAGATTATCATGATCACGCGGTGATATCAAGCCAGTGTTACACAATGCGTGTCTACCCAGTTGTCGCCGCCCTTTCTTAATGGCCACGTGGTCAGCAGAATGGAATACATTCCTGCTGGCCACTTCGGTAAACGATTTACGAGATTTGAAAAAGTAAAAGCAGTCAAATAGATAAATATACCTTCTGTGGAGCGCCTGAGTCGTTCACAGCCTTAGCTCCGGCAGCGGAAGCGATGGCTACATCAGACAAGGCGTCCATTGCAGCCAATGTCACCAGGATATCATTTGACGTCAATTCGCCGACCAGGCTTTGGAGAATCGGCGCTAGTGCTTCCGTATAGTGGCCTGACCGCGAAGCGGAAATAAGTATCTGAATCACACGAATGTACTAAAGGTGGAATGCGAAGTGAGACAAAACGCCCAGAAATCTACACTCATCATTTTGTACAAACTTAGAGATAATAAGGGTAATAAGGGTAATAAGTTCTAGGCCGCTTGTCGATGAGTTCTGCTATGTACTGCTCATATTTTGGTATTGTCGAAGTCTAGCGAGAATATGACTGAAGCGCAGTTGCAAAGGAAAACCAATCAAGGCTCTCTATTTTAATAATTAGTGACCATGTTGGGAATGGAGCAGCTCGTTTCCATATGTGGAAGGAACACAACTGTATTGATGGGAAGATGCTGTCCCCATCAATGCAGTTGACAACCAGTAGCGAAATGTGGTGATCCTCAGCATGAAAGGGCTTCAGGCGTACGCCTCAACGGTGAAAATGAATACTACCGCTGAGGGAATCTCCACCCTTCGACTACTAGAAAAATAGGTTTCATTTTGGCTGAGTCCCTGATCCAAAGTATCTAGGGGCCCTCCACTTTACTATAGCGTTTGCACACGTGTTCAACTGCCGTAATCGGTGAAAACTTTAAAAACGGATATTATGTTCGTGATCATCGCCTCAGATAACGTCCTAGGCGAAGACTTGGGTGAAATTTTTTTCGACCTCTTCTCGACCTCTGGGCTCGTGAAAGGGCAATAGTGCCGTTTCAGATTTATTCATGATAATCTCAAACAGGAGAGCGCACACCTATGTCGTTGCGAATCGCCAACTTCTTGACAGAAACCACTCTATCCCTATCTTCAACAAAAATGTGTCTATATTTCTATATTTTTTTGAAAGGTCGACCCTTCAGACTACTTTCAAAACCAGTGCGCCATCCAGCGGTACTCAAGAGGATGACGATGAGTACTAACCGCTGATCTGCAGTAAGTACCTGCCTACTGTCATCAATGTGTCTGATTGTATTCTCTCGAGGGACATTAGAGTACCACTGGACTTGTGCAATAATCGGCTCCACATGAGCTTTTGCGGCACATGTCAAGTGACAACGATTGGACACCTGTTGTCTACTAGTGGACGGTGAAATCAGGCCCTGCTCGCAATTGCTGCTGCTTACAAATTTCGCTCTCCTTATGTCCCCATTAGCGGGCGCCAGGTTTGAGGGCGTCCTCGTAGCCAATAACGTCGCTGTGGGTGGCATGGAGTGGTGAGAGTCACGGACAAAGTTCTGCCATACCAGACGATCCAGAGCCATTTCACTCCCGCGCTCTAAACACAAGCCTCGTTTACTCGAGTCGTCTCGTATTTGTTTTATCCACGTCTTCTTTGATGCAGCTCACTGGACTTTCCATTCACTTGGTTGATTCTTCGCAGCAATTTGTTCGCTATTCGTTGAGCCGCCATTCGACTTACATGTCTACAGTGTTTGATACACTTACAACCGAAAAAAAAACCCGTGCAAGTGAAGTTCAGGGAAATCGTTGCGGGACCACGCAGTTGCTTATTCATGGGCTAATCAATCGCCGCGGCTGGTGATATTTGTGCGTGCTTAGCCCTACTGGTTCCTACTGTCCTGGCTTCCCCTCACTTGAGCAGTGGTGGGGGGGGGGGGGGAGTCCGGTAAGGAGGAATGGCACGAGGGATACTAGTAACGATGAAACAGCAGGAGGGGGACCAAGATCGGAGGGCAGGCTTATACCATAAACGTAGTCAGCAGACATTGTGGAATACAGTGAGTGAAGCTTGGAGGGATCAGTAGACGATATAAAACAGAAGCAGAATAAGGAATAGTAGCATACTAAATTAGGAACCACAGAGCTTACACATAGCCTGGGCTCTAACCAGTGATGAGTGGATTGACCGTTATCCGCTATCAGTTATCCAGTTTTCAGGGGTTTTGGTCTATCCGTCTTGTTGTTTGTTATCCGCTGATTCTTGGGCCGGATAATGAACAAAGAAATGACTGAACCTTAGGGTATGGACGTGGTGAAGGGTGGACTATGTGGAGGACCTTTATGATAGTAAGAGTAAGAGTCAGAAACGGCCGAAGCCATTTAAACATAGAAGGGTTAGGATGTCACGTATCTATGAATGTGTTTGGCCTACACAATTGCTTGCAGTAGCTGGCCTATGGAAAGTTAGTGTTTTATCCAACCCACATAGTTCCACGTTCAGCTACCTTGGATCGTGGGATGCTATCGAGCAGCATCAACAATAATGGTTTCTATCATGATGTAGAATCAAAATTGTTATGTGGTTATTATTCGACTGGATGTCTTCCGCCTTCTTCGTAGCACTGAAAAGTCAAGACACATCGAATGAATTACTATTCCAAGGACCATTCCATTTTTCAACAGCTTTGGTTGAAAAAAGAACGAGGCGGCTGAAAAATAAAACAATCCGACCGATCCTCTGGAAAAGGAGAAGGTCGGGTATGTTGCTATTCGTCTATCTTCCTTCTGATGCGCAGATAATCCCATAAAGCGTCGTTAATGTCCCTCATCCTGACTTCAACGTATAGAGCCTGTGGTAAACGCGCTCCATGGCCAGCAAAATGCAGGTTGCGCGCTGGTGGGCGTGGCGCACCGGACAACTCACACGGGTTTTTTTCCGGTTGTAAGTGTATCCGCGAGTCATGTCTACACCACCGTAGCCTGCGTTTTCGGATTTCAGGTTCGACAGTTGGCTGGTTGCAGCAGGACTTGTGGATATTGTCGTTTTTAATCCGATCACGAATTGAAACGTTTAATATACGTCTGAGGCACCTCATGTGGAAGACCTCTAGTTTCTGCAAATCAGCTTTCAGAAGTACCCATGTTTCCGCACAATAAAGCAATACTGGCATTACAATGGATCGAAATACGCGCATTTTTGTTGCGAGCGACACGTTGTGTCTCCTCCATAGACACCAGGTTAGTGAGCAGAAGGTCATCATCGCAGCCTTGCCAATTCTGCTGTGGATTTCCGCTGTGCATAAGACTTTGTTCTGCTGCACTACGTTGCCGGAGAACTGGTCCGCTTGGCATAGTGCCGAGGCGGCGCGCGGTTTTTCGTCGTGTCGTCTCGTGCACTCCACGCCTCCCTGTTCGCCACACCCCGGAGTCCCTTCCCTAGCCCAATCTGGAGAGTCACTCTGCTCGTCTGACTCTCGCCGCTCGCGCGTGAGGGAACTTTTCGGGGACCAGTTCACATGTAATCGCTGCACTATAGAACCGAGGTACTTGAACGTGGGAGTTGTCGAAGTAGACGAAGAATATCATTTGCCTCTGCATGTGTCTGCAAAGATAGCACCATAGTCAGCGAACATGAGGTCCGTAACGAACTGACTATCTCCAATTTGAACTCATTGTCGTCCGCTAAACACCTTCCGCATAATTGCATCCACAACGATATTGAACAGCAACGGCGACAACACGCATCCTTGCCTTACACCAGATCGAATTGTAAACGCGTTTGACGTTCCTCCACGTACACGGACAAAGCTGGAGCAGTTGGCGTAGGTCTCTTGTAGCAGTCGTATTATTTTCGGTGCAATATGTTCTGATTCCATTGCCCTCCAAAGAGCTGGCTAGTAGACGCTATCGAATGCTGCCCGGAAATCTACAAATACGATGATCATTCGCCTTCCATATCGTATGCGTTCTTCCATTATCTATCTGAGAAGCCAGCTTGTTCCTCCCTAGCGGTACATTCACGTTGTTTCTGCAGCCTTGCTTGAAGTACTCTCGTGAACACTTCCCGCTACAGAAAGCAGGCTTATTCCGCGATAGTTTTTGCAGTCACAACCGTCTCCTTTTTTCAGAACTGGTATGATGATGGCCTGTTTCCATGCCGCCGGAATTTTTCCGCTCTCCAAATTAAATTCAGCAGGGAATGTAAACGGTTGACCAGTACTTTCCCGCCAGCCTTCAGCGCTTCAGCCGTCACACCATCAATTCCAGCAGCTTTGTTGTTTCGTAATAGCTTGATAGCTTCAGCAACCTTGTCTCTGGTAGGCGTAGTCTCCTATGCGACTGTCTCTGGTATAAGGATCGATGGTGGTGCAGCTTGAGGGCTTCCTTCTGCAGCATGATTGTACATTGTCTCGAAGAATTCCTTCCATCTTTGGAGGCACTCTTCAAGTGGTTTTGTGAAGCTTCCATCAGCCTTGCAAGCAGCATCCTCGGCTTGATCCGCAACAGAATTCCAATAAGCTTCACGTTGGAGTTGGCATCGAGTTGCGCGATTGACTTCGGCGTACAGTTCACGATTCGCGAGTTTTGCGCGTTTTCGTTGATCGATGAGATCGAGACACGCCTCCGATATCCATGGCTGTGTGCGTTGCCTAATAATTGGACAAATTTCCTCAGCTCTTTCACAAACCGCGCTCGTAAACTGCCTTTCTTCTTCATCTACATCGCACTTCTCTGCAAGTGAAGCAAAGCGATTCGCCAGCTTTAGTTGGAATTGTAGTCTGGATGATGGCTCCGTGAGGATCCTAGCCAAGGATTCTTTCAAAAGTTTGCAACAGAATACAGAGTGTCGAATAAAGTGGGAGCAACTGATGGAAAGCATTTCCTGATTCTGCATTTGTAAGCCTGTTGTGCAATATATGCTTACGAAAGTTGGGCACCTAGCTCGTGTGTACGCTGATGGTGCGAAACTTTAAGGACTCCTAGCTTGTGATTAACGACAGCAAAAGTGGAACATACTTTTATACTATATAAAGGGTATAGATTCTTGTAGTGGTGTTCATTTCCACCCTTCAGACATACGCATGGGACCCTTGAACATGGGACTGATGAGAAAAATGCCTTACGGAGGAAGCCTTCAATTATGTAAATTAAACTAAGATAATGAAAGTATAATCGAATTAAATATTTCGCATCTTTACCTGATAGACCTTAAAACGATGCTCTGAGCTCGTAGCAGTTGATAACTGATGTTGCAGCTCTTGCAGCAACTGCGGATTACCTGACACTGCCGCCAATAGAGAGGCTATCTAAAAAATACTGTGTAATGCTTTCTCTTGTTTTAAAGTGCTGTAATATTTTGAGTTTCCTGTTCTTAGCTCTTTCGTTCTCTTGGTTCTAGGTTTGTTGTTCTGTTGAATGTGCACCTTAAGGGTAAATAAATAAATAAATATGGCTTTCTAAACTTCTGCAGACGCACTCATCGTTAGAGATCAATTCGAATTTCGAGTCTAAAACCTGCAAGAAATTAGTTATCAATTCTAATTGCTGTTTAGATTATAATGAGGTAAATAAATAAGTGCGGTAAATAAACGCTCCAACGGGCAAGCGACAATAAAACACAAAATACGGTACAAGCTCCATTTTCTAATTAAGAGAACAAATCTTGAGCTGCTGCAGCAGAGAATCAGCAGGTGGATTCAGTAGAACACGCGCTTCCTAGAGACAAACCATATTTGATTCAAGAAATAGATACGGCTGATAGCGATCGATCGTTTCTAACAACCTGCTTGTTTCGCAGACTCAAAGTGTTCCACATCGTTGGAGCTTTGCACCTGTCAATAGAACATTCCATCCTACAAGATTCAGAAAATCGAAAAAGGATCGAAAAAGAAGACGCGCAGAGATATCCGGGAGAAGATCATGACTGATGTGGCCCGTAGTCCTAGCTGAAGTCAAATTTGGAGATTTCCCTTGTTTCGCATGTGTAAGCACAGCACACACGCATATTTATCCGCGATGAAATTTCGGATTCGCCGCGTTTTTCCTTGCCTTAGGCCTCTGTTATACTCCCGCGGGAGCATCCGCGGAACGTCCGCGGACCAATGGTGCACGGCGGAGGCGGGCGTGGCGAGGCGATTGGCCAGGTGAGGAGTCTCGGCGCGATTCCCGCCCTTCCGCGGATGCTCCCGCGGGAGTATAACAGGGGCCTTACCGCCGACCACACCGCTACTCTTGTGTAGTGGAGTGCACCTCTCAAAATAGCCCTGTACTGTCGCTCTGCTACTCTGGTCAACGACATGGTCTTAGGATTGCTACACACAAGCTCCTCCATGCAACAGTTCACCACCGCCTTCTTTGACTGCCCATAGCTAGTAGACAGAGAGGAGCACCTTGTTACAAAGGACAAGCTCTATTAGGATTTTAGTAGGCCAGTATTTATAAAATCAGCCTCTTGACATCATATTATACAGACGCTTCTGACCTTCTCTTAAAAGGTACCTCTGCAGCCCTTATTGCCCTCTATAGCCCTTGTTGTTTACTAGAACATGTTCCGTGCCAACCTTCAAAAACTAGTGTAATTACATCAGACCTATCGATCTAACGGTAGCCACTCTAGATAATCCTGTTAGAGACAACTGACGGCTACCGCAGCTGATCAATAATATTTAACAAACAAGCTCATGTGCACAGTGGGCGGGTGTCCACCCGCAGATAACCGTGGCTTTCCTGTATTCGAACCCATTACATTCTCACCTTCTCGAACGTATCCGGGTTGTTGATTCTACGTGCGAAGGCGACTGCAACCGCCTGAGCAACTCCATTTAGCAACGGAGAGACGATCGCTCGCTGCGCACACAGGTGCGCGGCGAGGGCTGTCACTACATGTGGTGGACATGACTCGAGCGCTGTTAGAAGCATTATCTGTAAAGAGTAAGCTCTCTAGCTGAATGGCCATCACCTTTTCCCCTAAAAGTGAAACTACACGTATGCGCTCTCGACCTTAGAACACAGACAAAGACCTTTGTTTTCTCACTCTCAAAAACATGCTGGGAGACCTCACTTTAGCTGAAGTAGAACAAAAAACCGATGATCGCTCAGATATTTAGAGAAAACTTTCTCCGACACCATGCATTGCACCTAATTGGTGCTTTCCCTAAGCAAAAGTCGTAAATGAAAACCGGAACAGGGGTCTCAGGAGCCGTCATGTGTTACAAAGGAACTGTACGGTACGCTAAAACGACCGCCTCAAGCATAAGCAGAGCCCTGAGTGAGGCGGGAAGAAAAACTCTGCTCACTAACAAGGTCCCTCAATGCTGAACACACCTGTTGGGTTTCTAACAATATCGACACCGGAATCGCATTCAGTAGCAAAGACATCAGATCTTTACACTCCAGCCAGGCATTTCTGAAAACCAAAAGACACAATCATCCGAGATTTCCGCCACCGCAGCCCTCGAAACGGAAGTGATCAATCAAGGGTGAAGAGACGAAAGTTACACATCAACTTCTTTCACGTCTATTTCTACCAAGCGCCTCAGCAGCTCTAGAGCCTTGGATTCAGTGCGATCGGACAGAAACTCACTGCGAAGCGCCTGAAAAATATCGCGTTTGAAATGGTAAGCCGAACAGGGAAGACAGTTTCAGGACAGATAGATTATGCCAGCTCTTTCATGTAACCGGAAAACGACAAGATTTATTAAGAATCACTCAGATCCAAAAGATTGTACTTGCCAGAAAACTGTCACTCGTCCAGGCAGGATGTTTCTCTTCGGAATTGTTGGGCACCGGCTCTAGATCATTTGATGACGCTGACCGCATTTGAATGAAGGCGGAACTAGGTTAAGAGTTTATAAAATAACGGCGACAGCCCAGTGACTTCAAACGCTATAAACAAGATCTGGCTTGCTCCCGAAAAAGACAGGTAAATGAAATGGAGATTCTTGTAATGGAACTGTATTCACAGTAAAATGATACAACGCTGTCCATCTTCAATACTGTATACATTTTTGGAGCCTAACGACAAAGGATGCAAGCGCCGGTATCACATTCAAGGCGTTTTGCATTCAGAAGCGCAAGCAGGGACTCCAACATAAAGCACAAACAGAAGAACGAAGCCTGAGATTAGCTGCACCATCCGTTCATCCAACGCATAAATTCACACTGATCAATATGAGAGAGCACCCCCACGGTCTTGAGCTGCAACGTGGCGGCGCATTTCTCCCGCAATCCGTTCTAGCCGACTATTCAAAAATCGCCAACAATTTGGGGATTTTTTACACGGAAAGAAGAACACGCACGTGGGCCGAAATTGCGATAAACATACATCACAGAGGTCTGACAATGAATAACGAGCACAAAACATACGAACCAATAAATGAAGAAAACTCTGCGGAATAGATCAAACTACTGGCACGTGTACATGTCATATTAGTATTGTACAAGAACAGAGGCAGCGGACGGTTGACATTTCTTCTACCGTAATCCACGCGCAATATGTGCTTGTGGTGCAGTCACGGACGCCCGGGATGACGTACGAGTTGACGCCTATATTGCATTTGTGTGGCGATAAACACGCAGTTGTGGTGTGCGAGCCAAATCTGTACAAAGAAAAAAATTTTGCCTGTCAGATAAAGGGGGACCACCTTCCAAGAAACTTTAGTTACACGAACAAGGAAAAACGAGACATGAGGTTAATGAAGAAGACAAACAAAGGCGCAAATAGGGTCGGAGGGGGGGGGGTCAATATGGCCTACCGCGGCGAGCAGCGACGGCGAGTAGCTACATACAGCGCATATAAATGCATCTTATCTCCTTGTTTCGATTACCTATCCGTGTCTTATCTGCTTCCCGATTGGGCAGGGGAGGGAACTCCAGGATGAAGGCAATCTTAACACGGGCGCGTCACTCGAGCAACACCCTGGACTCCCTTCCCTTGCCCAAATCTGTGCTCTCGTCCGCTGAGGCGATTGACTGATGTGAATTCCGTAGGAAACCGTATTATTCTAGGTCAGTAGAATAAGCATGTTTGAGCACGAAATGTTTCTGACTAGTGCTTCGTGCGGTTTCAACTTCATTGCAAAGAAATTAGTATCAAAAAAGGCTTTATGAGTCCATTTGCATCTACTTAAGGGCCTCTACAGAGTCTCGCGGCAGCACCTCGAGAACTCGTCCATATCGCTCCCGCCGCAATGGGACCCACGCTGTCATTGTGGTGGAAGCCGCGGCGTGGACGAGTTGTCGCGGAGCCGCCGCTCGCAAAGGTCCCCGAGGGCTGCCGCAGTTCACGGCGGCTCTCACCCGCAGCGCCAGGAGCTGCGGGTGAGACCCGCCGGAGGGCGTGATAGGTGAGTGCCCACCTATTATGGCTCATCTATTCTAAACATTTTTAAACGAATCTACATGCTAGGAGTATAATAGGTTGGTGCATGATTTCTGCCCATAAAAGAGCTTGACAACCATCAGTATAGTCCCGTTAGTGTCGACAAATGGAGGCATGTGGAATCCTGCACTCAAAACGCAACGCAAAAAACCTTAGCACCATATTAGGTAACCTTTACTGCCCTGAAAATCTTCGTAGCCTTACAGCCACAAGTTGGCCGTGTGAGGTTTAGGGAAAACTTTACACAGAAATACAACAACAAAGCAGCCCGTTTTTTTTAGTATGAGCTATAACTGCATCGGACAGATCTCCCGGACTCAACAAGGCATCGGAGGGAATGTTGTCATCACAAGGGCTACCACAATATCTTCGGGATTGTCAACCGAGGAACTTTTAGTGATGAAAGAACGACAAAAGTGAGAGCAAGCGCAAAATGGTACAGAACTGTTGAGTTATAAGGAGTGTTCTATTAGATCTCGGGGCTTAGATTCAAGAACTCCTAACTTGGCTTAAAAAACGCTTCTTCACAACAACAAAAAACGTTTTGCTTACTATACATCTGACATTCTTATAGGTCGCAACTGCCGGCAAAAGTACGCAGTATTGCGTATAGTAACCCTCGCGGCGCCGCACCACCCGCCGTTGTCATGGCGGGTCCGCGGCACCCGCAAGACTCTGCTGCCGGCCTAACACACTGGTCTACTAACACAGAGTGGCAACGACATCGCTACACTCTGCGATGGGTAGGCGTGAAGACTACGAAACGATTGAAATGTCAGGCGTAAAATGAGCGTTTCCACCTACCATCCTTATTGGCGCAGAAGACATAACAAAAGTGAAGTGTGCGTCCCTAGGTCCATATGTTGTTACTTGATGCCTTTCCATAAGCTGCGACCTGGCCTCTCAAACTTACTCTTCAGAAGCTTTTTCCCGGAAAGAATCCAATATTTGACGCTAACGCAGGCGTCATCTCGGGCGTCCGTGACTGCACCGCAAGCACATATTGCGCGTGGATTACGGTAGAAGAAATGTCAACCGTCCGCTGCCTCCGTTCTTGTTTAGTATTGTAGCGAGTGGCCGCCGACAAGAAACAACAGTGGATGATATTGACTATTTCAGCGGCTTGTAGTACAGAAGAAGATCACCTCCTTGCTTCCACACAAAGTGCTTCACCGACCGAAGATCCATGTCAGGATCGAGTTTCTAAAACGTGAACGTTTACCGACGATGCGATTGAGTAGTAATACAATATTGACCGACAACATGTTGACCAACAATAAAGCACTTCCCCCGTCTTCTCAACTGCGAAGCTCGAATGGTTTAGTACCTTAGTGGCGAAGTTTCAAGTAGCAAGTTCTTTTCCGGGTAAACAGAGATTGAGGCCAGTCTTGAACATGCGACAGAAACGATACGGGCACCTACTCAATGGATCTAGAGAGGATGAAGAAGGGGATAATCAAGGAGTTGTTTTTATGTGTTACGTCACAAGTGAAATCAAAGGGTCTCAGGATTATTCGCAACTTCCATGACATCAGAATGCCCGCGCATCTTAAAAATATCCACCTTTTTTTCAGCACTTTAGAGAAGTCACTATGGATTCGAGAGAAGACGTCGGGCTAGAACTTTCGCTCGAACGAGAAGCGAGATTTCTTGAAGGAGAATAAAATAATGTCGGATTTTGCCATTCGATTTTCATCTGAATATAGTACAAAGATTTCAACATTTTAAAGGACGGACAACATATTGCTTGGATGTCGCCGAGTCTATAGACTCGCCGATTCACCTACAACCGGAAAAAAAAACCGTCCGAGTTGTCCGGGGTGCAACGCCACAGCCGCGCGATTCCAACCTGGTTTTTATTAATCATGGAACGTTCTTACTACAGACTTTATACGTTGGAGACAGGGATGAAGGACATTAACGACGCTTTATGGGATTTTCTGCCCATCAAAAGCCCCCCCCCCCCCCCCCCGACCCTATTTGCGCCGGAGAAGCATGCAAGCAAATATCATTAGCTGCAGCGACTGATTAGCAGAGGGATAGTCAACTCGGTCCCGTAACGATTTCCCTGAATTTCACTCCGAAACTACGGTGAATAGCTCAGACGGGTTTTTTCCTGTTGTAAGTTTATCAAACACTAGTCTATAGCAGATCCTCAAATGCTGTTGTAGAATGTGACAAATTCCCACAATTTTCCGAAAAAAAATTCTGACGCACAAAGTCTGGATTCGCACCGTATTTCCGTTTCCGTGTTCCGAATTTCGGTTTTCGGCCGTTTTTAGTCGTTCCGTTCCCCTTTTGGGCCGGAAAACGGAACGGAAACGATGACCTATTACTCATTGATAGTTTTGCACTGCCTTCATGCACCTTCTGAGCTTGAAAGGAAGGCTGAAGAAGGAGATCAACTATGCGTCACCATTTTTGTGATTGTGTTGCTTCCAAACCGGTGGTGCATTCTTATGTCAAAACACTGCGATAACCAAACTGGATTCTTCTTCCCTTTCTTGAAACGATGTACTACCGAATAGTATAAGACCACAAAGGTTTCATGAGTATATGAATCATGTATCAAATTCCTTATCCGAAGCGTGCTTATCTTCTACCCTAATAATCGTAGGTATGGCTTGGAACACCATTTCTAGATCAGATTTCTATACGCACTCACTTTTAGGTTGCTAACACTGCTTTCCATAGGGGATATTGGATCTATCATACATAGTCGGAGGAGGGCATGAGGTGTCTTCCCTTTCCAACACCTCTGAGTTTGTTCCGGAGCTTCAGCTAAAATGGTACCCATGCAAACTAAGAGAGTTGGTATAGTGCCGTGAAGAGCTGGGGCCGGATTCATCAAAGTTACTGCAGTAACTTTAACGGAGAACCGTAAACGGAAGCTCAGATAACGTGGCTTATCGCTCACCATATCGCTTGATAAGTCGCGTTATCTGAGCTATTTGCTTACAATTCTCATACTCATTCTGCGTTCAGGGGCCGGATTCACAAAGTTACTGCAGTAACTTTGATGAATGCGGCCCCTGAACGCAACTGTAACATTACCGCCCCCCCCCCCCCCCGAATTAGGATAGTTCCGGAACATTCAATAAGACCGGTTAAGTGTTATGAGTGGCGAAATCTGGCATCTTACTCGTCAGCTGGGTTCATTGTGTTTAAAATACTTACCTCTTTTTCACAGAGAACTTTTGCGTAAACTTCGAATAGTTACACTAGTAATGTTCGAAAAGTCATTTCTAGTAATGATACGAATATAAGGATTTGTATTCTTATGTTGCTGGGAAAGCGTAGCATGCTGCCTTATGCTGCCTTGCCCGCTTCCTAAATTCGTTGAAGGCAACTTAGTTATTACTAACATTATGGATATATATATATATATATATATATATATAATTGGAAAACTGAATAAAGTAATGAGTTTTGAGTCATTTCCGTTTTCGTGTTTTGTATTCCGGTTTCCGCCCACTTTTGTGCTCTTCCGTTCCGTATTCCGTACTCCGCTTAGCACCATTAGAATCAACACAACTCTTCTAACATGATGCCAGCCTAGATATGCCATTTTCGCAAAAATCTGACGATATAGGGTGAATAAATTCTAGGGACATCGATTCTACATCACGTTGGTTTTTAAATAATTTATCTTTTAAAAAACTATCTAGATGCTTGGAAATGTGAAGTTAGTTGGCGCTAGGTCTGACGAATATGGGTGAGGGAGAGTTTCGACATGCAGTTCGCTCAATTTCTAAAGGAGCATCCGCGAAACATGCGGTCTTGTGTTGTCATGCAGAAGTAACGTGCCGTGTCGATTCACCAGTAAAGGCAGCTTTTTCTTCAATTTTGCATACATTTCTAAAGTTGCTCGCAGTACAGCTCTGCTGCTATCGTTTGGCCTGGAAGAAGAAAGGAAAAGTGGACTATTCCAGCTGCAGTCCACCAGACCGTAATCATTGTCTTCTTGCAGTGCAAATCCGGCTTCGGAAAGGTTTTCGTAGGCTCGTTGACATTTACCCACTGAGCAGTACGATTCTTATCATCAAATAGGATACGTTTCTCGTCGCTGTGAAAAATCGACGGAGGTAGGCTCCGTAGAATTTCTTCTAATTAGGGAACTCACGACCTCCATTTGCTTCAGCTGCTGCGCTTCGGTGAAGTTGTGGGGCACTCATCTGTCGAGCTTTTCACCATGCCCAGTTGCTTGAGGTGGTCAGCAGCAGCTGTATGTGAGACCCCCAGATTTCTTGCTATCTCCCGGAGTGGTTGCCGACGGTCCTTTTCGACTAATTCCTTCAAGGCATCGTGATCAACTAGCGATGGTCTTCCAGCTTGTGTCTCGTCTTCGATCGATTCTCTTCCATTCCGAAACTTATTGAACCAGCGAAAAACGGTTCGCTCCGAGGCGGTACCTTCACCCCATGCACTGCTTACATTCACAACTGTTTCCATCACCGTCCGACAAAGAATTCGCGAATTCGTGAAATAGAACAATAGCAAATCCGTCTTGTCCATGCTACAATTAATGTTCCCTCAGAAATCAGAAATGTTGAAGAAACACGTGAAAAGCACTTCAGCAAGAAGAAGAACATGTCCTCACCTGAGAAGCACAACTTATCGATTAGTTGACCAGCTGTTGAAATTTAGTGCAAGCTGATACCAAAGAGGCGCGATAACTGCCAGAACTTTCCCTACAACCTTTTATATATATATATATATATATATATATATATATATATATATATATAAGGATAAAGGTCGGCGTTATTCAATCCCGTTCGTATGCTCCACGCATTCTACTTCTATGGGATGTCGTGGAGGCGAGTTGAATGCGTATTTGGCCTATACGCCTCCGGATAAGACGCGATTCTCGATATAATGTAGATTTTCTCTGGCCCCGGTCAGCTTACCTTTACGCCAGTACAAATCAACTCCGCTTAAGACACGTGGGATACAACGCTACTCCCATTATAGCGCGGTCTTGGGAGGAACTCTGCGTTCAAAATGACTCCCGTTATAACGCGACCAAGCCGCAATTCCGGTCCCACCCAGAAACTGAAGGCAAGCAAGATGGTGACTGCGTATGTGAGTAGAACCACACTTCTATTGTCTCGTTCATAGTGAGGAAAAGCACCTGTGCGGCAATGAGTTAGATGCACATCTACGTTTTTCTCGGTTGCGTGGCTCACAAGCGTTCATAGTCAGCAATGTGTCGAGCTCAGTGAGAGACTGAAAAGTGCCGGTAGTTGTTAGAAGTTGCCGTATGTTGGGAGATTTTCTCTATCGACAACAAGAAAAGATGTGGGGTGACACTCAGAAGACAACCCTTACACATTTGTTTCGAGCTTGGAGCAGCTGGCATAGAGGTTATAAACTGTTTGATGTTTTGTTGAGATCAGAAGCCTCGTGCTATGCGCGTCTTCTGTCTGCGTCCTCTGCTTTTCGGAGAAGATTACAGCAACATCGCTGTTCAAACGCACTAAACATTACCAAACCATGCGAGTGCCAATAGTATGTTGGACTAGCACCCCTCCAGAAGGCAAGGAGTGCGGATTCGAGTCCTGCTTGGTGCGAGAGTTTTGGTCGCAACCAAATGATCTTGCAGCCTCAGTTTGTTTAGTTCCTTAATTTATTTTTGTTGTTGACCATGTTTAATCGTCTGGTACTTGTAATTCCTCACACAAGTTATACTTATGCATATAACAGAAAGTATCTCTAATGAAGGGCTTCGTTAGCAACCTGAAGTTGTTTTTTGCCTTCACACTCTTTCCATAGCTAGGTAGTTCATCACCATAGCCATATTTAACAGGAGTCAATTTGTACACGATTAATGCTTTTAGTGTTTGAACCTAGCCTTTTTGGGCTTTCGTTTGAGTTACCTCTCAATAGATCGTATTTGCACTGAATCATTCTATTGGGTCGCTAACGTAAAAAATTCTTGCTCACATAAAGTAACTGCTTTTATTGCTGACAATGATAACAACAATTTTGATATAGAACTATGAAACATTTAAAACATTATCGCTTATCACATTAACGGCATCTTGAAAACGCTAGGGACGAACAATCCTCCCCTCCCTGACACGGCATCATTACTTCTTCTTCGTTGAAGGCATAATCGGTAGGCGTAGAGAAGGGCCCCGGGTGATCATCAACTTATCCAGCCGCCACCCAAGCGTATGCCAGACATGGCTGGAATACCGGAGCGCAGAACTGCCGGTAGGTCTGGCTTATAACCTGCAATTGAGCAAATGCGTGCGAATGGAATCCAGTTTGTACGATGTTCTATGCTATTTACTTACTTTCAAGATGCCATTTCTGCTATGTAGCAAATTCCGGATGATGCTGTATCACATAATCGTGCACCCGGCGGGTGAAAAGGACGTTTTATTGTTAATGTCAAATTCTTACCGGTATCAAACCAATAAGAATTTGACATTAACAATAAAACG
>OX377203.1:61859543-62054578 GCA_947396885.1 Heligmosomoides polygyrus polygyrus
GTTTCGGATCGAAAGAAAGATATCCACAAAAATTGATAACACGGGTCGATATCGATTGATAGCGACCGATACTTCAAAAATGAACTTCAGATTCGAGTTCAGTGACGTCGATTAGCCCGGAGCGGGGAGATCGGACCGCAAGAAAGACATCCACAAACAAATCGTAAATGCGGCTCAAAATGGAATGAAGGCACTCGACACTTCAATAACGGGATTCAGAGTCGTATCCACCAACCACGATACCCCTAGGACTGAAATTTCCGATCACCAAAACGACATCCACAAAAAGTCGATAATATGGATCGATATCGATTGGTCGACTTCAGATTCGTGTTCAGCGACCTCGATTACCCCCAGGGCTGAAGTTTCAGGACGCTTGCATGACATCCGCAGAAAAAGTGGTAATATCGATCGATATCGTTTGGTCGACTTCAGATTCGTGTTCAGCGACCTCGATTACCCCCAGGGCTGAAGTTTCAGGACGCTTGCATGACATCCGCAGAAAAAGCGATAATGTCGATCGATATCGATTGGTCGACATCAGATTCGTGTTCAGCGACCTCGATTACCCCCAGGGCTGAAGTTTCAGGGCGCTTGCACGACATCCACGGAAAAATCGATAATATCGATTGATATTGATTGGTCGACTACAGATTCGTGTTCAGCGACCTCGATTACCCCCAGGGCTGAAGTTTCAGGGCGCTTGCACGACATCCACAGAAAAATCGATAATATCGATCGATATCGATTGCCTCCCCTGCTGTGAACGCCTCCCGTCAATGATCATCTAAATGCCCAGGCACGGTCGCCGACGTGTTCTGCAGTCTACGGCTCGTCATGCACGGTCGCCGACGTGTTCGGCACGTCTACGGCTCGCCAGGTACGGTTGCCGACGTGTTCGGCACGTCTACCGCTCGCCATGCACGGTTGCCGACGTGCTCGGCACGTCTACGGCTCGCCATGCAGGGTTGCCGACGTGTTCGGCACGTCTACGGCATCGCCAGGCACGGTTGCCGACGTGTTCGGCACGTCTACGGCATCGCCAGACACGGTTGCCGACGTGTTCGGCACGTCTACGGCTCGCCATGCACGGCTGCCGACGTGTTCGGCACGTCTACGGCTCGCCATGCACGGTTGCCGACGTGCTCGGCACGTCTACGGCTCGCCATGCACGGTTGCCGACGTGTTCGGCACGTCTACGGCATCGTCAGGCATGCTTGCCGACGTGTTCGGTGCATCTACGGCATCGCCAGGCACGTAGAAGGCGTCTGGGTGTTTTCTGCTATTTTCGCGCCCCTGATGTTTCAGCCCCTGATGTTTCCGCCCCTGATGTTTCCGCCCCTATTTTTTGACGTGCTCCATGGCTAATCGCTTAGCCCGTTATTATAGAGTATGATAATTTATTTTCGTTACATAGTAATATGCAATTTTGTGAATTTATACAATTACTTTGCCGCAATTTATATACAAAATAAAATAGTTATTAAAACATATAAAATAAATAAATAACGAATTAATTGATTAGTTGTGTGTAATTATGCTGTGTGTATGTATGTATGTATGTATGTATGTATGTATGTGTGTGTACGTGTATATGTGTATATGAGTGTATGTGTGTATGTGTGTATTTGCGTATGTATGTATGAATGTGTTTGTGCGTGTGTGTGTTCGTGTGTTCGTGTGTTCGTCCGTCCGTCCGTCCGTCCGTCCCAACTGGAGTGGGCACTGGGTACTGGAAACGATTGTTGAACATCGACATCGTGCCTGACGATGCCGCAGAGTGCCGAACACGTCGGCAACCATGCATGGTGAGTCGTAGACGTGCCGAACACGTCGGCATCCGTGCCTGGGCACTTTGATGATCCTCGACGAGAGGCATTCACAGCAGGGGAGGTAATCGATATCGATCAATATTTTGTGGATGTCGTCCAGGCACCACGAAACATGAGCTCTCGGATAATCGAGATCGCTGAACACGAATCTGAACTCGACCACTCGATATCGATCGATATTATCGATTTTTGTGGATGTCATTCAAGCGGCACGAAACTTCAGCCCTTGGGGGCAATCGAGGTCGCTGAACACGAATCTGAACTCGACCAATCGATATCGATCGATATCATCGATTTTCTGTGGATGTCGTTCAAGCGATCCGAAACTTCAGCCGTGGGGGTAATATCGAGGTCGCTGAACACGAGTCTGAAGTTCGTTTTTGAGGTGCCGATCACCATCAACTGATCAAATTATACATGGATTATACATGTCGTTCATTTTTTCTATTTCTCTCTAACTTGCCGCAATCGACGTAGTTAAGGAGTTCTTCCTGCGGAACCCATGACATAGGTTGCAGCTAAAATTGGTGATGAGAAGTTATCACTACGGCGATGCCGTTGAGAAGGCGCCAGTGCGGCCAACAGGCAGCTCTGGCGGCTGTACTCTATACAGTGAAACCAGTTCTTTACCGCAATGAAAGTATGAAAGACTAAAAGTTGGTAAAAGAAGATGATCGGATTGTTTACTTCTTGGGCTTGGGGACGAAGCCCCCAACCAGTCGCTGGTGGCCGCTAGGCCGCTGAACGACTGGTGCTGAATAATTGAATAATTGTGTTTCTTCGAAGACTTGTGATGTATATCGAAAGAGCAATTCTGAACAATACTTTATTTCAATTTCAGACTGGGCCAACCCGCCGTCGAGACAACCGGCAAATCAACCATGTGTGGGGCCGAATAGTGTTGCAGAATAGGACCGTGCTGCGGTGGTTCGAGAAATTTCGTTTGGGAGATTTCAACCTTGAAGATGCACCCCTAAGCGGCAGACCTACAGCAATCCAGGGCGATGACTTGAAGGTCTTCGTGGAAGCTAATCTATCGCAAACAGTTTGTGAAATTGCAGAAGATCTACGAGCCAGTAAAATTGGGGTTCGAACGTTAGGTGTCTCCCTGGGTTACGGTAGCGGTCCGCCGCAGCCAGAGCTCAACCGGATAAAAAAAGCGAGAAAGACTTCTAATCTCAAGACGTCACTTAAGGTTAGATGCGCTGCTACTACTTTAGCAGCAGCAAACGTAAAGCAAAAGTTTTTACTTTTGCTACATGTGAAAATTTGCTTCTGCTAAACTGTATTACAAGGCGAATCCTCCCCTCCCCTCCGGGGGTCAGTCAACGCCCTAAAGCATATGAATACCAGAAATGCAAAAAGAAAGCAGGGCAAAAAAAAAAGCGGCTAAAGTCCTCAATCACCATCTTCCGACAGAAAGTCTGCTCTGCTCATCCGTTACAGCGTCGAATGCGGGCTCAACAACACGCCACGCTACCGTAATCGGGGCAGTGGCGGACTGAGGCGGACCGCTACCGTAACTCAGGGAGACACCTAACGTACGAACACCAATTTTACTGGCTCGTAGATCTTCCGCAATTTCACAAACTGTTTGCGACAGATTAGCTTCCACGAAGGCCTTCAAGTCATCGCCCTGGATTGCTGTAGGTCTGCCGCTTAGGGGTGCATCTTCAACGTTGAAATCTCTAAAACGAAATTTCTCGAACCACCGCAGCACGGTCCTATTCTCCAACACTATTCGGCCCCACACATGGTTGACTTGCCGGCTGTCTCGACGGCGGGTTGGCCCAGTCTTCAGTCTTCGAAGAAACACAATTATTCAATTATTCAGCATAGGTGTGACGAGATGTACCGAAAACTGCGAATACTCCAGCGGGCAGTGGTAAACGGAATAGGTCCCATTCTTCTGCGCGACAAGGCCCGCACACACGTTTCGCAAATCACCATGCGATAATTAAACGAACTAGGAGCTGAAGTTCTGCCTCACCCGCCATACTCACCAGACATTGCGCCAACCGACTACCATCTTTTTATGCATGCACCTTTAGAACTTGCTCGCTGGTAGAACCTTCGCAAATCAGGAACACGCAAAACCATCCTGCCTGGAATTTGCGGCATCTCGACCGCCCAGTTTTTTCGATCATGGAATCAGTCAACTAGCATCGCGTTGGAAACAGTGTGCTGATTCGAATGGCGCTTATTCCGACTGAATCAGGTGAGTATTAAGAAAGTTATGCTCTTTTAAAGTGAACCAGTCAAAACCGCCAGAACTTTTCGGCCAACATTATAGTTGCCTGACGTTCGCACTGCTCCAAGTGGCGCTTCAGCTCGAGTTGCCGAAGACAGACGCCTCTTGATGATCCTCAAGCTCTCGCTTTCGTTAGCGCTGTCACGGAGATGGTGTATGAAGCAGTCGTATTCCTCGTTAACGTTTAGCGGCCTTCTCTCTTTAGCGCGAAAGAGGGAATCTTGCGCGAAGGAAGCGGCGATCGTCCTCTGGATCTACGACGACATTGGGAATCGCTCCTAGCTCTGATCTCTTCTTGCAGGGTGGCCCTACAAGCTTCGAGTATTTTTCTCACACAAATTGGCTGCAAAATTTGTTAAGGACACCTTGACCGCAACCTTCCGTTAGAACACAAGGATAAAAGAACAAAGAATAGAACATTCTGGAAGTGATCTACTATGCTCCCTCTCCAAAACTAAATATCATCCGCAATATGACTCTCAAATCTCTGACGCTTTGACTTGCGCTGACGAATTGGCCTTTGAAAGGAGACATCTTGTTTTGAATGCGGCGGCTTCAATCCGAGGTTATTTCTGCACAATTTCAATAGTAGAGGTCTGTTTTGAGCCTGAGAAAGCAATCTTCTGAAAGAAAAAAATTGGCGAAGTGAAAATATTAAAATATGAATACAACCCTTGTTTGGAAATGATAAAATTCCGGGTTGTTCATTGAGGCAGTGAATCGTATGCCTTCAGGACAATCTTGGCAGTAGTTCACCAACCTCATGGAGATGAAAGGTTATTAATGCAAGACTCACTAACTTCCAGGTACAGACTGAAAAGGTGTATCCTGCCAACAGCGCCCTTTTTTTGAAATCCTGCTCAAAGTTTTTCTACTCTGCTTTCATTCAATCATTCATTCACTTCTTCTGAACTGGAGCTGAATTTATACTCATCAAAATTTTCAAATTATTATTTCTCATTCGTTTGGAAATAGTAACAATTTTTCACCTGTTCGTTGCAATACAGCTCCATTTTCTGTTCGATATTTGTGGGTA
Source organism: Heligmosomoides polygyrus polygyrus (assembly GCA_947396885.1). Lineage (NCBI taxonomy): Eukaryota > Metazoa > Nematoda > Chromadorea > Rhabditida > Heligmosomidae > Heligmosomoides > Heligmosomoides polygyrus. Next base: position 61,864,663 of record OX377203.1, read on the forward strand.
TCTGAACAGGCATCGGAGTCTCTCCCGTAGCTGTTTCCGAACTATTCAGAATCTTTTCATACACGTGCTCCATTACCTTGCGAACTTGTAGCATTTCAGTAGCGGAAAGGCGATCTCTAAATAAACAATGAAGTAGTGGGAGCTATGAAAACGGGAGCAATCCGGACTTTAACGGAAGCGCCGAAACAACGATTAGTACTTTGTGGCACTCACTTCTTTGGAGTTTTTATGTTTAGACTTGCGTGCGGCAACAAATAGAAAGGCATCTTGGTGAACTTCGGCAGCATACTCCTCTCAACAACCGCTGTTATCTTAAAATAGAAATAATGAAAACGATAGCCAGTGTTTCCACAAAGATTCACGTTTCAGCAATTACCCATTCCGGCAAATCCTTCGCTAGACAGGCAGATTCAGCTTCGTTAGCTGCATCACCTACCAGCAGCCTAAGCACCGTGCGACCATTCACCTCACTGAAAAGAGCGAGAAGCTGACTCTAGTGCGGTTCGCTCGACAAGAACCGACGAACGATAGTATGATTGGCGTGTGTCCTGGAATTGGCAGATACCCGGCCGTCGCCTGCGCCGTTTCCGATCCCTCTGCACCCATGTCACAGTGCTGGTAGTGTTCGAAAAGCGACCGAAGCATCATACCGCCATAGTTGACTAGAATCACATAACAACTACACCTGTGCGAACTCTACGGTGGACAACGTTTCGCTTTTCTAGGAGCACATTAATAATGACTCTATACAGCAATATAACTCGTTAGAAAGCACAATGGATAGAAAACTGATCACAATCCGCAACAATAACAGCTTAGATGATTGAGGAATGAAAGAACATTAATATTATTATAAAAATTACTCTTATTGTCGGAGTCTTCCACGCCAGCGTCTTTCGCAGACAACCATGCCGAAAATACATCGCCTTCTTCGAGTGTGATTTGCAACATCTAGATAACTCCTCTGAGTCATTTATTTCACTAGCTTTTAGCAGTCGAAAAATCGCCACAAGGCGCGATTTGGCGGAATTCGTCTCGCCTTAAAGAAAAGTGACGTAGCTCACCCCGCTCTTGTAATCTACGGAGAACCAGCTGGGAACAAACACTTTTCGATTGTGTTCCAACACCACATCCTCGAAGGGCCTCTTTCCAAAATCTGCAACCTATAACAAAATTTGGAATGTTTTCAAGAAGGTATTTGTAAAGAAGCGTGGTTCCATAAAATTACCTTTCTTCCAGCTAATACATCATATAGCCCTATGCAGTCATCTGAATCCTTAGTAATCACATGTCGCTTATCGTTCAGAACCCCCGCATGTTTTATCGATGTAGCTCCTCAAGTGTATTAAAAACACATTAAAAAGCTTTTCAGATCTTATAACACAACATAACAGCACTCCTATTACTTTCCTTGTAACATCACCCACCAGGTGTAATAACATCAGGGAATCTGTGCAAAGCGTTGATGTTAAGATATGCAAAGTCATCAACAGCCTGGCCATCCCCTATTGACAGCTGGGTATTTGCCGGAAGCGGCCACCTGAATGCGGAACAGTCGATTGACCCTGTTGATTTTGCCAAATGAACCCCCAAGAAACCTCTTTATGGAGGAGTTCCATGTAGCTGACCAAATTGCTGAGGGATGGTCATGGTCATCCAAAAGAAGCTGCAATTAAAGATTCGCTTAAGTATCAACATCAATACACTCCCGCAACGGAGCTGACATCTTTCTCATGATCTAACCTTTTTAACAAACGCGTCCTCTTCAAAAAGAAGATGGCTCTGCGCGAAATCACAAATTGGCGTTCGAAAGACACGTCGATCTCTTCCAGCGCTGTACACGAACGAAAAGGAGTTATCGGTCTAAAGTATAAAGGAAGGAATTGAAACATGGCAGAAAAAAAACTGACATGATTCAGAAAAGTGTTTAATATTTTAGACAAATTGAATGGAAAAATTTGCCTGTAAAAAGCAAAAATCAGATCCGCTCAGTAACTTGAGATGCTGAAACTTCTAGTACACAGATATGTATTTGATAAAACATTTTCTCATCGACAATAAACGGGATTACTATTGGACATAATCTCCGACTCAACCGGAAGAATCGGATTCTAACGACTCTCTACATTCTTTTTGGTTGTTAACTAACCGCCTTCACCAATAGAGTCTTTCACAATCCATCGAAGAACTCAACTGTAAATTAGAAACCATAAGATAAAAATATATTGCGATCGGAACAATAGATAGATATTTAAACTGAATAATGTACCAATGCTATTTGCGAGCGCGGTTACAACAATAATTAAACCATTTTTTTTAAAATGCTTTTCATATCATGAGACTAATTGGGGTGGCGATGTCCGTTCCTCCACGTGGTGCCACTGGAAACTACTCGCTCTGCGAGTTAAGCCGAACACGGACACTCGATTGCAGGCGACAGGCCCTTGTGACAGGCCGGCCTACGAAGACCCATGTCACATCACATGGTGTATGACAGCTCAAGTGTTTCGAGATAGTGCTACGCGTCCGCGGGAGTCGACGCGCACTCGCAGAGCCCGGCGAGTGTGAGAAGTATGCGAGGGTCCCTGATGCGAGGACGGCATCAGGGGGCAACTGAGCTAGTCCGAAAGTCCCGTAACGTAAGCAGGACCCGCGTGGCAACGCTGAATGTGGGTACGTTGACGGGCCGCTCGTGCGAGTTGGTTGAAGCACTGGAGCGTAGAAGAGTTGATTTCTGTGCGGTGCAGGAGACGAGGTGGTCCTGCCGTAAGTCAAGGGACATAGGACGTGGCTTCAAGGCCGTTCTATGTGGAAGTCCCAGGACCACCAGTGGTGTCGGAATAATCGTCTCCGAACGATTTCGTGACTCGATTGTAAGCGTCGAGCGCTTTGACGATCGATTGATGAAGATCGTTGTCGCCGCGAAGGAGCGACTCTATCACTTCTTCTCTGCGTATGCTCCGCAGACTGGCTGCTCGGATCAAGCCAAGGAAGAGTTTTGGAGCCTGCTTGATGAGAAGACAGCAGAGGTACCGTCGAAAGATGTCATCATAGTCGCTGGTGACCTCAACGGGCACGTCGGCGCGACGAAAGACGGGTACGGCTGTCATGGTGGGTTCGGTTACGGATCGCGTAACGCAGATGGTGAGCGTATCCTTGAATATGCGGAATCGCACAACCTCACCATAGTGAACACCGTATTTCGCAAACGCGATTCCCACCTCACCTCGTTCTATAGCGGGAACACCAGGACTCAGATAGACTTTGTCCTTGTGAAGGATCGAGACCGAAGTCTTGTCACAGACGCGAAGGTCGTGCCGTATGAGACGGTCGCCCCACAGCATCGACCGCTGATCTGTACTTTAAAGATCGCCCCTCCGAGGCTGAAGCAGGTCGAGCGATGCGGTGCACCAAGAATCAAGTGGTGGCGAATGAAAGAGAAGGAAGCAGCTGTGATTTCTCGCGTGCGGTTACCGACAGTGACAACTGTCGACGAAACTTGGGAGAAGGCCACCGACGCGATTCGTCACGCTGCACGGTCGGAGCTCGGCATCACGAAGCCTGGACGACGGAAGGTCGACAAGCAGGCCTGGCTGTGGACAGATGACGTGAAAGCCAAAGTTCGAGAGAAGAAGACGCTATATCACGTGTTTCTCGGCGAAAAGACAGCCGATAACTGGCGGAAGTACCAAGAAGCGAAGAAAGCTGCAAAGAAGGCCGTGGCTGTTGCAAAAGCCACTCATTATGGAGATGTCAACGAGAAGCTCGAGTCGCGCGATGGTGAGCGGTATCTGTACCGACTCGCAAAGAATCGCCATCGCCAGACCGAGGACATCGAGAAGTTCTTCGGCATCAATGATGAGAACGGCCGTCTTCTTATGGACCGCAAGAAGGCATTGAAGCGATGGCGCGATTACTTTGAGGAAATCTCTACAGTAGAATTTCCTCATCCAGCCATCCCCTCAACGGCTCCAACCCACGGCCCCGTTCAGAAGATCACCGTGGAGGAGACTGAAGCGGCTTTGAAGAAGATGAGGCCAGGCAAAGCGACTGGCCCGACGACGTGGCAGCAGAACTGTGGAAGTCGAAGTTTTGGTACCCTACTGAGTGGTTGGCGAAGTTCTTTAATCAGGTTGTGGCGGAGAAAAAAGTGCCTGAGAGTTGGCGCCAAAGTACGACGATTCCGATTTGGAAGAAGAAGGGCAGTCCTGCAGACTGCTCCAATTACCGTCCGATTCGCTTGCTTTCGCACAGCATGAAGATCTTTGAGCGAGTTGTCGATGGACGAATTCGGGGCATCGTCCAGCTTTCCAGCAATCAGTGCGGCTTCGTGGCTGGCTGTGGCACCACTGATGCCATACACGCCGCCCGCCTCCTGATAGAGAAGCATCGCGAGAAACAGAAGCCAGTGCATATCGCCTTCCTCGACTTGGAGAAGGCCTTTGACCGCGTACCGCGTGAAGTGATATGGTACGCCCTGCGACATCATGGAGTTCCCGAAGAGCTCATAGAGTGGGTGCGAATTCTCTACTCTTGTCCAAAGAGTCGAGTGCAAGCTGCAGCTGGAACCTCGATGGAGTTCCCCATCTCTGTCGGGGTACACCAGGGTTCTGCGCTTTCCCCACTCCTCTTTGTTGTCGTCATGGATGCCATCACACGAGATCTTCAGAAGCCCGTCCCTTGGACGTTGCTTTATGCCGATGACGTGATGCTCGCTAGCGAAGATAAAGGAGAACTCGAGCGAGAGTTGCAAGCTTGGTGTGATCGCTTGGAGCTGTTTGGACTCAGATTGAACGTGAAGAAGACCGAGTATTTAACGACGGACGTTACCGAGTCGAGCTCCATCAAGGTTAACGGCATCGAGCTTCCACGCACTACGGTCTTTAAGTACCTGGGATCAGCAGTCGCGTCTGACGGCAAACTGATGGTCGAAGTGAACTCACGCGTGAGTGCAGCTTGGTCCAAGTGGCGCTCGTTGACTGGCGTGCTCTGCGACAAGAAGATACCGGAGCGCTTTAAGTCAAAGATCTATAGGGCAGTCATCCGGCCAGTAGCGATGTACGGCGCTGAGTGTTGGCCTGCGACCAAGGAAGTTGAAGCGCGCCTCAGCGTCATGGAGACGAAGATGCTGCGCTGGACGGCAGGAGTCACGCGCATGGACCGCATCCGAAACGATGCTATTCGGCAGAAGTTCGGTGTCGCGCCGATAACTGACAAGATGCGCGAAGCTCGCTTACGATGGTACGGCCACGTTCTGCGTGGAAAGGAAGATAGCGTCCGCAAGATAGGCCTTAAGTTCGAGGTGGTAGGAAAGCGGCCTAGAGGGCGCCCGAAGCAGCGCTGGGCTGATACGTTACATTCGGACTTGAAAGCGGCTGGCGTCCACCCTGATCTAGCGCTGGATCGGGAAAGGTGGCGTCATGACACCAGAATAGCGGACCCCGCTACGAAGCGGGACAGACGCTGAAGAAGAAGAAGAAGATCATGAGACTAATTGGAATAAAGTACGAAATACGTTTTCTTTTCCTTTCCTTCTACTGACGTTGTTTTTTCGCTTGTTTTTGACTAGGGCTTTATTGTCCTTAGGGCACATAAGCTATTTTCGTGTTACTTACTAGGATAACTAGCTGTTCTAAAAACACTTTCTGTGCGACCATAAATGAATAAAAAATAAAATACAGAGAACAAGGTAGTGGAATGCTCGTTTCTTCATATTCCAATTTTTGTTGTGACGCTTCGTGAGAAAACCATTCTAACCTATTCGATATTAACAACGACTTACCGAGATTAACCAACACACGTCTATATCTCATCATTTTCACTATGAGAAAAACGGCACCAATTTACCATCCATAAAGAGAAGGAATATTGTACTCGTTTTTAGAGCGCAGGTTTACATTCCGAACAAATAAAACGCGTATAAAAGGATGGATGCCCTGCAGACTGATGATAGATATAGGCTGTTTCTACTTGTATACCCTATGTAGTAGATTTTCTGAATCGGATTGTGATATGACATCATCATAGACAGTATTGCCCTGAATCTCCACTCTACACCGAAGAACATTCGACTGAAAATTAAACACTAGACTCTCAGAATTCGGAGATATAGCAGGGCGAAATTATCAAAATGACACACAATCTGTGAGGTAACGCCCAGGCAGCACCTCGATCTTTCGATAACGCAAAAAATTCACGGTAGAAGACAGCAAAACATAGCAGCTGAAACCAGCACGATTCGGACGAATGGGTGTGAGCCTGTAGGCTTGCATAGTGTTTGGAAGTGAGTCAAACAAATGAGACTAAATTCCACTATTTCCTTCTGGGAAATTTGTGTTCCCAGTGAAAGACAATTATAAACGGCGGATACCAAGACCGGCTCACCGTAACCGCAGTGCATCGCGCCGAAACTTCTGCTGTCTGCGCCTTCCTACATTAGAGATCGCGCGTCGGCGTCCACGTTGCCACGTTCGATCGATGTCTTGTGCGCCCGCGATGGCACCGCCGGCAAGCGGGTCGTGGGGCAGTGGGTAGCGGGGTTGCTTCATGAGAGGGATGTCGGGGTTCGGTTCTCCTGCGTCGTGGGATTCTTCCATTTCAGCTATCTTAGATCTTAGAGCTTTCGGTGTCTACACAACATTGCGTGTTTTTTGCGCACTGTTTCAGCCGTATGCGCTTCACCGCTCGGAGAACGCAGAACCAGCCGCGCACTCCCTCTGAGCGAAGAAAGCAGCTCCATACGAGCAGCTGGTATGGCACAACCCTGGAGTCCCTTTCCTAACCTGACACTGCGCTTGAAGAGGGCAGAACTCAGCTGTGGACTCCCCTTGAGCGACGAATCAGTCTCCATACGAACAGCTTGTATGGCACACCCTGGAGTCCCTTCCCTAGCCTGCTCGTGCGATTGCACAAAAACGTCTCACCCAAAGCCTAAGGTTACGGCGAGCCGGTCCTGATATCCGCCGTTTATAATCCCGTTCCAGGGAACAGTCAGTAAGCACTCCAAGACACTGCCCTTCATAGCGAGTCAATAAAAAGTACACAGTCCATATATCCTCAGTGTTCGATTTTACCTGCAGTGTCCAAACGCCTTCCTGATGTGCCAGACACGTAGCGATACATCGTTGTTGACCCAAATCCCACAGCCGGACCGTTGCGTCTGCACTAGCTGATATACACTGAAAACTTCTTCGAGTGAATAGAGCTCCTTTCACCACTCTATAACATTGACGGCACTTTGGTTCCATCGGGGCTAATTACGATCGCTCGAATGTTCTCGGTGTGACCGCGAAGTTTCATGATTTTCTGGCAAGTTCTCGGATCCCAGATTCGAAGCACCTGTAATTTACCTTCACAACTTCTAAGTGGACCTGAAGAAATAAGCAAAAGCCGCTCACAAGCAAGCCAAGTCATGAATCTAACTACTCATACCTTTTCTGTGCTGCCCGACACTATTACTGTCCCGGAATCATTCATAGCCAACGCGTATATGCTATTCTTGCAGCCCATAAGTGACGAGGCTGAAACAAACACAATAGTCTCGGTGAAATGAAGCACATGCAACATAACGTACGACGTAAGGCAGCCACTAGACTCGAGGAAGTCCAGAGGGTTGGGGTGGGTACGCCAAGAAGACGAGTAGTAGGACGCACGTCCCATAAGGTGGATCCTTTCATCTATGATGGTGCAATCCCTCCCTATAGGGTGTGCACCTAACCTCGTTTTATCCTATTTTGAACTCACTTGTGACAGTATTGTTCGTAGTGGTAAGCTTTGTCAGCGTGGCTATGTCCCAAAGGTAGATGGACTGATCGTACCCTGCGCTGGCAGCACGTTCATGTTCCTTTGCGTAGGCCAGGCAGCTGACATAATCCTTGAACAGAAGCTGCGTGGACCATATACCTAACAGCAGAAAAGCGAGCTAAACTAACTTTGTGGGTGCGTAGAGTTGACATGCAGAAGTGCTTTGTTGCATTCCATACCTTCACCGTAGTATCGTTTGAAGCAGATAGTACTGAAAATAAAGCGTTTGTAGTCAGCATGTCTATCTATTATACGGAGCACTGATATGCAAGTCTAACAAAGAAGCGCATTAGTACCAGCTCCCTAACATGGAACCCGTGGTTAAACCATCGGGAATTGAGAACCAAGCAGCTTAGCAAAAGGGAGATCCTACAAGCCTATAGGGTTAGAGCTAACTCAAACGCTGTTGCTTATGGTCTTTCTGTTGTGGCACTTGGTCAGTAATAGGATATCAATCCTTAGCTATTTACGACACCGGACCTACGTTGCACCTACACCCACGTAATAGATACGTAATAGCCACCTAATATCTACATCACAGCAACGTAATATCCACGTCACAGCTACGTAATAACTGGACCCTGAAGTACCAATAAATAGCTCCCTATTGTTGTCTATTGGTTCTTTGTTCTTCGTTGCTGCTGGTCCTCGCAATAAAGCTGGTTTTACCCTGGACAACTACAATACTTTCTAGTGCTCCGATCGTTTTAGCCAATCCTCGTTTCGATCACGAGTTCCGCCAACGCCTTAGGTTAATGACATTGCGTTGCGTTACCTGTCATCAAGGCCGCCCAGTGGCACACAGTCATTAAATTAAAGGCGATGGCTGCCCTCAGACCACTTGGCATCACCGTTCTTCCAAATTACTGCAAAATGGAAATCTACAATAGTTACTTAGGCCTCCCACTAACCAAATATGGTTTTAATCGCTGAGGGCCATTACTTTTCACCGTTTTCACTCATTCCTATCGGCGATCGTTTGATTTGCACAATAAACCTTCATGCAAGTGAGCCTTCCAAAATATTCAACACTATAATCCATTGAAGGTCTTGACTGAACTGCTCACGTCCCTTCATAAGCATTGGCTCTAGTCAGTACAAAAGAAGAAGATGCAGAGAATGCTCGACATCTTCCTGATCTTCCAAAAACAGCGATGCCACGGCAGCTCGTGGCATCCTCATCTTCATATATTTTGTGCACTCGCAGTATTCTCTACACCATACTGGAGAAGTAGTATGCTCCTCAGTTCTCGCTACTCTTTCTATGACGAGTGGCTGCCTTGCGAAACTTTAGAGACAGAAAACAAATTTTCCCGGCCCCTCGGTACGCTAGGATAGAAACTCGCCCCGCTTCCTCGCCAACTCGGCCGTACATCCCGGCGGAGTGGCGTTCTACCGCCGCCCTTTAAACAAAGGCGTGGCAAATGTCTACGCCTCCACTATCTCGTAAGGCAGCCGCTTGACTCTCGAGTAAGTCCAGGGGATCGGGGGTGGGCGGGCCAGTGGGACGAGGGGGTAGAACGCTCGACTCCGTACATCCCGCTCCGCCGCCGAGTTGCCTAGCTACGAAGCAAAGGTTACTACTGCCATAACGCGAAAACGCCAAAGCAACCCGTTCACGTAGAGAACTGCCAGCAAACAGACAACAGCTGTCATAGATGTGACACTCTTGTTTAGCGAATATTGCGCGTAACTGATGGACGATGGTAGAGCAAAGATAAGGCAAGGATAGAAGGTAGAAAACGGCAGCGTGAATAAAAACAGCGTTCCACAGAAGAAACCCATAATCCGGATGCCTGACGCTACCTGTAACTAGGGCACCACTTACAGAATCGTCCACTGCAGCACAGAATCAGGTCGTTGATCCAGTCAGTGTGATGTTCCATTGCTTGGACAAACGTGGCCTGCTGAGGAGATGGTGGTGCGGTTTTCGTCAAACCGCCATTTACGTATAACGGCCATGCTTCCTAAACTATAATATTTAGAGCACTAAACAACGGTTCTTACTAGGGAAGGTTTCGACCTCCCATGGACCTTCAATATAAAACATAACGAAATGTAAAATTCAAAGAAGTAAAGAAAGGTGTAAAATAATGGAATTTTTTAATTAAATAAAAGAATGATATGTCACAAATTATAAAACATTGAAAGGTCCTTTTCGCCACTGCCTTCAGACGAACCTTTGTCTAATGCTCCTCCCGTGACTCTTCAGTGAAGAATAGGAGCATATTTTAAGGTATCGAAATCTGTTTATGTGGGGAGAGATAGGAAAATGGAAAGGAGGAGAGGTCAGGAGAGAAAGAAGAATAGAATAGAAGAGAAAGAATGAATATGAAAGGACAAAGAACTACACTCTACATGAAAAAGTTGATTTCAAAACAGAAAACAAAGAAGGAGTAGAATTTTTTTTAGAGTAAATGAAAAGATATAACTTAAAGAGGTATCAAAGATGTTCTTATGAGTTGAAAGGAATTAATTAAAAGGAGTATTTATACATAATAAATATTTTCAAATATAATTTTTATAATTATCACTATAGTTATTGTATTATGTTTAATTATAATTTGTTATGTATGATTAATTATCTAGTATATAATTGTAATAACTGTCATAATCTTTCTAGTAATCATTATTATTAATACCTTTATTGTATTATTATCACTGTTTAAAATTGAACGACTTACCATTTTGCCAATCACCGCACTCTGTAGTGGAACATTTACAAATAAGGAAGTGTGTATCGATAGACTGTTATATATAGTGATATCCAAACTAATTCTCATTTATAATTCAAATATGGCAAAACTGGTTGTATCATTGAGAAGGGTTGCATAACTATACTTAGTGTAGAAAAAAGAGTGCAATAAAACTAACAGCAAAACAAAACGGTATCGTTTTAATTATTGGATAATATTAATAATTTATACTGTATATTAAATACATATAATACGCAGTTATAGCAAATAAAAGATTTGGCAGATTTTTCTTTTATGTAATCTTCATTCATCAAAAGTTTTCCGTAAAAATCTAGATAGATTGTCTTTAACTTTATGAAATTTGAACTTATAATATATAAATCTGTGTTTATATAAACATTTAATTATGTTCGAAATAATGAACTCTTTTGTGTATCCGTTATGCTTCAAAATATTTTTCAATTCAATAATTTTTTTCTAGAAAATACTCTAGATCAGAACAAGTGTTTGCTATTCTTAATATTTCAGATAAAATTATAGCTTTTTTGATATTTATGGAGACTGTTGACGTAGAATGTGGAAACCTTGAAACTTTAAAGTGAAATCATCTGTTTTATTGTACATTCTTCTTTCTATTCTATTATTGATAATTCTTAATGTAATGTCCAAATAATTGCAGTGCTGTTCATTAATATGCGTCTTTTTCAGTTCCAGAGTATCTTTATAGACTAGCTTTAAAATATCGTCCACGTGCTTTTCTTTTAAGTTATGAACTACAAGAAGATCATCCATATATCTGTATGGTATAAATATGTTATTACTACTAGCGACACAGATTTAGCGAATTCGTACTCCAATATAGACATTGTGATATCTACATTTATTGGACTAAAGTTACCTCCTTGAGGAACACCTTTATTTTGTCTAAGAATTGTTGAGCTGAATACCACATAGCTATTTTTAAGTAAGAAATTAACATAACGCATAATGTCTTGCATATAAAATATTTTGTATCGAGAATTCAAATTTGTTTCATTAGTGTAAAATGTTCTGTATCCATTACAGGCTATGAAATTTTTAATGGCATTTTTGAAACAGATTTTGAGTAGAACCGCTATTTTGTCTAGGATAGTCTTATGAGGTAGGTTAGTAAACATATCTTTAAAGTCCGCCGAATAGAGTTTTAAATGGTCTTGTAGTGCGTTTAGTTCGTAGGCAATATTTGTATTATTAATTGCCCAATATATCTTCGTAGATCTGCTTCGGTTAGCTACTATGTTACAGTAGTTAAAGAAATTCTTCTTAACAAAAGTGAATATACATTGTAATTGTAGGGGAAGGTTTTTAATACTACTCTTGGATGCGCCTGTAATAAATCTGAAGCTTGTTGGGTCCTTGTGCATTTTAGGTGGGCAGTATATTATAGGAATTTCGGTATCACCGTTAATTCTTATTTGTATTAAAAAGGTTGTGTTTTAGTAAGATGTCAGATTCGTTAAGGTTGGGTATGTAATTATACACTTTGTCTGCTTGATCTTTTGTTGTGAAGGGTACATTATGTCTATCAATAGCTATTCCCAGTTATCTCATAGTTATTTTGAGGTAGTATTTTTTTTACATATTATACCGTAGTTGTTAGAGGCTTTGTCAAGCGGCAAAGGACAAGGTGATCTTGGTAGTATTTTATTTGATTATATGGGATAATTTCAGATTTTTCTCGGTTATTATTTAATACAGGCTTGACTTTGTTTCCATATTGTAAAATAAAATATTTTCTTATTTGATTTACGTTGTCAGCATTCAATTTATATTTATTTTTGATCTTTTCGATGACAGCGTCAATACCGTCGTTATATATGACCTTCATTTTTTCTCTATCTAGCTTTTTAACTATCCTATATTTAGTGCCTTTACTAAGCAATTTTCTTAGAGCTGTGCCTTCAACAATTTCTAAATTACCTGTTATAATATGATTATGGGGTTTGTCGATAAATTTATTATCGCTTACATAAATTGTTTCACATAGACAAGAATTAGATAAAATGTGAGAAATGTTATTGTTATTTAGTGACTTAAGAAACTTATTGTAATTAAAAATTTTGGTTGATATTGGAGGATCGTATTTGTAAACTACTCTAAAAGATAATTTATTTGATTGTGAAGTCTTCATAAATTCAATAGTGTAGATGCTATTAAATATTTTATTAAAGTTGATTATATGTAATTTGGTGTGTATGTAAGGTACTACTACATTAAAATAATCCTTTTTCATAGTGGTGTTTTTATTTTGTATGTGGTTATATTTAGCTGTTGTCAGTAAACAATACAGAACAAGTTTTGCTTTATGTTTAAGATGTTTAAAAAAGTGGATTAAGAGATAATTACAACAGTTTTATTACATTTCTTTTTGAAAGACTTTTAAGGAGTTTAAAAAAGTTCATAATGTGAAGGTTACCTTCATTGTTGTTGAGATAGTTAAGAACTTCAGTATATTTGTTGTGGTCCTGGTGTTTATTTTTTGTCTTTTCTCCTTCATTTGTTCTTTCTTTAATGATCTTTAATGAGAAGTAAGGATGGTTAACTTTATGCTTTAGAGGATTAGTAATGTTCGTTATATACCATATCCTTTCACATTGTCATTAAGGCCCAGCAGATATGCAGTGTTGAGTAGTTTTATCCAGAAAAGTTATTTATTGAGTAATATGCCTTAGTCTTTATTGTTGTCTAGTGAATCTAAAATACAAACATCAAATTCCGACTTACAGTTATGAAAGTGGGTATATAAAACATTAAATTTCTTTTTATTATTCATGTAATACTTGTGCTCCCTTAGGCCTTTGTTATACTCCCGCGGGAGCATCCGCGGAACTTCCGCGGACTAAGGGTGCACCGCGGACGGCGGGCGTGGCGGGCCGCGACAAGTGGCCCGGCGCGGGGTCCCGGCGCGATTTCCGTCCATCCGCGGATGCTCCCGCGGGAGTATAACATAGGCCTTATCCTCTCCTTTAGACATCTTGTCGTGATGCCAACGTATTGGATGTTACATTTTTTACATGTGATGCAATAAACTACATTTCTGGAGCAGCATGAAGAAGTTACCGTATTAAAGGTGTTGATCTTGAAATTTGTTACCTAGAAATTACACTATCATTAAATAAAGTAATATTAAATATGGTACAGTTAACATTACAATGCAATCCTTTATGTTGGTTATCAAAGTCTTTAATCATGTATTGATTGCTCCCGTTTATAATCTTGTAGAAAACATCGGAGGTAAAATAATTATTTGTTTTAGTTGTTACTACAGACCCATATCTGAGTACATGGGCGGTCTAACCCAAGTACAAAGAGGAGTCTCCCTTAAAGGGTTCCGTGGAAGTGCCACGCGAGGTTGTCAGACCCGTACGATAGACCCGTAATGGAGGCGCCAAAACATGACCCCTCATGACTATTTTGACTTTTATAAACCCCATCATTACGAATCCCCGTTTTTTATTAAGAGGATGGGGCCTCTTGAGTGGGTAAAATAGTTTGAATATAGGATGTCTCAATTAACAAAATTAAACCAAAAGTGTTGTTAGACTTATGTATGAAAAAGTGTTGTAAAAACTGCCGAAAAATTAAATGGCAAAATTTGCCTGATATAGGAGCATTCAATTTAACCAATTATTGGATTGCAAAATATCATTTTAACCAAGTAGTACCGTATACAATCGTATGACAAGTAAAACTTTAAATAAGTAAAGATTTGATCTCGTTTATTATGTATATGGCACTTTATTTATCTAGGCCTTTTAACACATTCGCGACGAGAGCGCCCTCGCGCACAATGCGCGCGACGGCCCGCCGCCTTGTTGGCGCGCGCGGGTGTCCACTCATTTGTGTGGACATCCTCCCTCGCGAGAGTTACTTTCTGTAAGTAAATTTTAATCGATCTTTGGAAGAAGATCTGAACATTGGTTTGTTACTACAATTTGGGAATTTGAAAAGAAAATCGAGCAAAAACATCAAAAAAGGAGGTTTTTCCCAAAAATTCCCGTCCACACATATGAGTGGACACCGTCCATCGCACCCTCTCCGCTGTCCACTCATATGTGTGGACACTGTCGCGAATGAGTTAAGTTGATCACGCTTTAGCTTATCTAATATTATTGATTGAATCGTTACATTTTTAATTTGCCTTGATTGTTGTTTCATTTTTTAGGAATTGGTTTTCATTACAATAAATTACACACCATATAATATTTATATAACATCCATAAAACTTGGTAGAGAAGTACGACAACCTTGTTATGGATTATGATAGAAATTTAGGTTAAACAGAAATGAGAAAGTCATCTACTTGGGAGAGAGAAAAGAGGACAGAGTGTAAAAATCTGAGAGAAGCGTCAACGAGACGCACGCTTGGACACTGGCCACATGAGAACGCCACTGGCGTCTGAGGAAGTATCCTCATAAAGGAATTTATCAAAGAAATAGCAAAGAAGTAAATTAGACTAAACAAATATCTATTATTTAATTATCAATTTTATTTGTTAGTCAATAAATTAAGAAACAAAAAATAATTTATTAAAAATAATAACAAATAATAAAAAACTACGAAACTGTAAAATTAATACTATTATTAAAACGAAAACTTGAAGGAATAGTTAAGCTAATAGTATAGTTTAAACACGTAGTAGTATTATTTAATTATTAGTATAATAAAACTGCTTAAAATAATTAAAATAATAAAATGATAAAAATTAAAATATTAAACCAATAACCCCTTCAAGTTGAGACCAGGATCATTAAAAAGAGCTCGGAATGCTGATTACGAGTATGGGTGTCGAATATATTTGTGCTCGAATAATCGAATTCGAATAATTATTCGAATAATTTATTCGAATTCGATTATTCGAGGATCGCAAATTCAAATAACATTCGATTTTCGAAAAAGTGTATGCTCCGACTGTGGCATAATGATCATTTTTGTAAGCGATGTTCATTCCGGTGAGAACTGTCTTCAATGGCACACTGTCGAGGAGCTCACCGTTACGAAAATGCATTCAAATATTTATTTATTTATTTCCACACGCGGACAGACAAAATGGTTTCAAATATGATTCAAACACAAGATAACAAGTGGCTAAACAAATGACTTGTGGCTTGCACAATAACGCAATACCTCAAAAACAACAGCAAACTACAAAGTTTTCTAGAGATAAGTGTGAACCAGTCTTGTAAATTGCCTTTGGATGTTTGGTATATTGTTTTCCTCTAAAACATCATTAATTCAATCCCTGCTCAGAGGGTGAAAATGAGGACCTTGCCTTGCTTTTTGCTCTAGGAATTTGAATTTTCCATTGAGCACCCGTTGTATGAGAAGAAGACACCGAATAAAACTAGAGGGACACCATACCATTTATCGACCTGTGAATCATGACTTTTCTTCTATTATACGATATGCAAGAGTACGACAGATAAAAACCATCTTCCTGAGCAATGTCCACTTTTGGACCCGAATAACTAGAGACCCATTAGTTAGACATCAATATTCTGTAGGGTTTTCGAAACACTATTGAGGAAGCACATTGTGTCTCATATTGAGTCACAGAAGATCATTCCGTCAGCTTAACATGGCTTTCGCTCTGGGAGGTCAGTTGAGACGGCCCTTTTATCTTGTTTTAATCAGCGGTCAAAAACTTATGACGCCAAGAGCAACGTTGATGTTGTGTTTTTTGACTTTAGCAAACTATTTGATCGAGTCCACCACCACCTACTAATCCGTAAGCTCGTCAGTCTCGGTGTACATCATCGTATTATAAATTGGTTGTCCTCCTTCCTCAGCAATAGAGCTTTTCATGTCCGTATCCGGAATTCCCTCTCTGCTACGCATACTGTTACGAGAAGGGTCCCTCAAGGAGCGTGTTCTCACCGTCGTTAACATTTTCACCACTGATCCACCGAAGCTGTTTCTGGACGTTCATGTTGATAGCTGCATGTTCGCAGATGATATTAAAAATTTTAAAACTGTCCAAGCCAATGACTTGGACTCTCCGGATACCGGCGTTCAAAACGCTATTGATAGTCGCTGAATGGTCATCTAGTAACGAGTTGCCTCTATCTTGCGAAAAAAACCTGTTTTATGGGCATCGGTGAGTTACAGAAAACACCGAAATACACTGTTTCGGAAGTTCCTCTCACAAGGGAAGGGTCTGAAGCGTATGTCTGAACGGGGGGAGCGAGTCATATAGGGAGAATCCTCATCCTTCAATTGGTTTGAAAATGTTTTTATTTTTTGCCAAGTCGTTAAACCCAAGGAGTCACAATGGGATACGGCGCAGCACGCGTTTGGGGGTCTTTTACACCCGCGATGCGTCTACAGCCAGTAGCTCGGAGTGCAGGTGGGTAGAGGGTTGACTCATGCAGGAGAGGCCAGGGGTTTGGCTCCTCTGCGTCGCTGCACTTTTGCATTTCAACTGATTGGTAGAGATTTGGGGATTCTGACGTCTATACCATTTTCACACGTTTTCTGCGCATTGTTCCAGGGGTACGTTGTGGTATCCAACATGGTGATGTATAAATGTTCAGCAGTAATACACAGGTACAAAGTGCATGAAGCACCACTGGGCACCTTACGGGTAGCATATAAAAGGCTACAGGCTCCTCATAGTCTGTTTCCACACATTCCATACATGGACCAAAGGCCTCGGGATAAACCATCCTGCTCGGATTTTCAAAGGAGACCACGATGTGACATCGGAGGGGGTTCAAATGAGAAGCGAGGTGTGCTATCCCGCAAATTAAGCTAAACGGCATCGATACACTCTTTCCCTCATGTCTGCCTGTCACCTGGACATCAGAGGTCTGCTGAAGGCTTTCAAGAACCTAACGCCAACAATGTCCGCCGACGCTCGAGTGGTGATCCACCTGCTCACGCTGAAGTTTGGCCCACCTTTAGACAAGGAATATTCGAGGGAAGAAATCAAGCTGACTGTTGTAGTCGTACAGGATAGAACAGCTTTACTGCGAAGAACAGCAGACAGGAAGCACGAAGTACAAATACAGCACAATCGGGGGCTATTTATAGACAACTCAGGATCCAGTTATTACGTGGCTGTGACGTGGATATTACGTAGACAATACATTGACATGATGTACACGTTAGGGGCTATGGCGTAGGTTCCGTGACGTAACTAGGTAAGGATCGATATTGCTGCTCAATGCCTACAACACCTCCCTTTCCTAAATTACATACGATATGGCTTATTCTTGGGATCGATGTCAAGGCAGCGTGGAGCACGGCGAACGCGCGACGAACGTCGAAATTGAACGGCTGGCGGGAGCATCGAACTTGTTGTTGTTAGGTCCTGCTTCATTGGCGGTGCTGGAATCGTCGGAGCTCAGTAGCGGTGGTTCATCAGCGTCAGCGGCATCGTCGGAGTGGAACAGAGGCAGGTCGATGACTTCCAGAAATGTCTTTTCTCTCAGCGTGCTGTGTCGAGGATTCAGCTGATTGATATGTCGAGTCCAGAGGAGTCCTCCAGAGTGGACTAGATAAGTGACGTTTCCAGTGCGTCGAACGATCGTAGCCGGAGTCCAAGTGCTTTTCGACGTCCGATAGTCCTTTGCATATACTTTATCGTCAGGTTCGAAACAGCGGCTGCGAGTTCCGTGGTGTCTGTTGAACTGTCTTTCCATCTTCCTGTCCCGAGGCCCGGTGTTGTCATCTTCAGGAGGCATCATCACATCATGTACGGTGCGAAAACGACGTCCAATGAAGTTCTCGGCAGGAGATAGATGATTCGGCCCGGACGGACAGGGTGTAGAGCGGTAGGCCATTAGAAACGTTTGAAGAACATCATGTGTCGGTTCCTCCCCTTTCAACTTGGCCAGGGCTCTTTTGAAGGTGTCCACAAAGCGTTCTCCCTGTCCACTGCTTTGTGGAAGAAAAGGCGGAATGCGGATATGTGTGATACCACGGGAGCGGCAGAATTCCGTGAAGGTTGCGGAGGTAAATTGTGTGCCGTTGTCCGTGACCAGCTTGCTCGGATTACCAAACCGTGCGAAAAGTTTCTTCATTGCGGCTATTGTAGCTGTTGTCGTAATGGTGTTCATCGGGATGACCTCCGGCCATTTTGAGTAGGCGTCCACAATGATTAAATAGAAGGTTTCCTCAAGCGGTCCAGCGAAATCTGCATTTATCCTTGTCCATGGTGCGGTAGGTTTCGGCCATGATTGAAGGTCGGTCTTAACGGGATCCTTGAAGACGGATGCACAGGTGCTGCAGGTTCTGACGAGGCCCTCGATGTCCTCATCCAACGTAGGCCAATATACGTAGCTTCGTGCCAGCATTTTCATCCTTGTTTGTCCTGGGTGGGGCTTATGCAGCGAATTGAGTACACGACGCTGAAGAGACTCCGGAATCACCAGACGATTGGCTGTAAGCAAACAATCGTCGACTGTGGACAGTGAGTCTCGGCGGTTGTAGAAGTGCCAGACCAAATCGAATCGCGAGTGACTTTAGGCCAGTTTCCTGTTTGAGTGTTTTTAATCACTTGCGACAGCAGGTGGTCTGAGGCAGTAGCGTAGCGGATCTCCTTGAAGGAGAGAGGAAGATTGCGGCAGCTGTCCATGATTTCTGCTGCGATATCAACCTCAACCTCAGCAACAACGCGATCTTCAGGTTCCGACGTTCGTGTAGGAATGAGTCGGGATAAGGCATCAGCTTGTTCGAAGCAAGAAGAGGTTTGTGGTCCGTTTTTAATGTGAAATGACACCCATGGACGAATCGATGGAAGTTCTGCACGGCAGAAATCAGGGCGAGTCCTTCCTTCTCGATTTGATTGTAATTCCTTTGAGCAGGCGTCAAAGCATGACTTACGTGGTAGACGGCTTTTTCCGATCCGCCCGGAAAGCGATGTGTCAGGACTGCTCCGATTCCGTTGTTGGAGGCATCTGCGGCGACGATGATTGGCAGACTGGGATCGAAGTGGGTCAGGAGGAGATCCGAGTTCAGTGCCGCTTTTATTCGGTCAAAGGAAGATTGGCATTCCGGTGTCCACCTGAATGCAGCATTCTTCCTAGTCAGTGCGTCTAACGGAGCTCGAATGTCGTGCAGTCTTTAACAAATGTTCCGTAGAAGTTGACTAATCCGAGGAAAGCGCGCAGCTGGCTGATGTCTTTTGGAGGAGGCATCTTGCATATTGCCTCCGTTTTGGTGATATCAGGACGGCGTCCTTCAGCGTCAATGACGAAGCCAAGGTAGGTTATCTCAGTCTGTAAGAAGGCGCATTTTTCCAGACGAACACGGAATCCATAATCGTGGATCCTTCGAAATAGCGCTTCAAGGCGTGCATTGTGTTCCTCAATGGTCCTGCCGGTGACAATAAGATCGTCGAGGTAGGCGGCAACTCCTTCCATTCCGGAAGTAAGGACGTCCATTTGTTGTTGAAAGATGCTTGGAGCCGGCTTGATCCCAAAAGGTAAGCGATTGAAACGGTAGAGTCCTCGATGGGTATTAATTGTGAGCAGCGACTGGGAGACTTCGTCCACTTCCAAATGAGGTAGGCTTCAGCGAGGTCGATTTGCCAGAAGTATCGACCTCCGTTCAGTATTGTAAATATGTCGTCAGGCGTTGGAAGGGGTGCTGGTGCTGGTCGAGCGCGTCGTTTAATCCTGTAGAGTAGTCAGCACATAAAGGGATTGAACCGTTCTTCTTCTGGACGACGACGACAGAAGCGGCCCATTCAGAATGGTCGACGGGCGACAATACGTTGATAGTGACCAATCGGTCGATCTCCTGTGAAATGCGAGGTATGGCAGCGTACGGCACCGGTCGTGCCTTGCGGAACACAGGCTTCACGTCATTTTTGAGTTTCAGTGACGCCTTTGATTTTGTACAGCATCCCAGTCCTGGTGTGAATACTGGAGCAAATTTGGTCTGCATCCTTGCCATGAGCGACGATCGCAGTGTTCGGAGTGTAGAAACTGAGACAGTATTGCAGGTACCTTCCACAAGGTTACGGTACAGCGGCTGATGTTGGGTGATCCAATCGAGGCCTAGCAGCGACTTGGTATCTGCGACGTGGCAGCTTCCATTTCCACGTTGACCATCGATGACAAAACTGCATTTAAAATGACCACGTACCCGAATTTCCTTGTTGGCCGACTTCAGCGTCAGGTATGGCGGCTGCAGCTTCGGGTGTCCGATTGCGATCCAGTCTCTCTCGCTCAGCAGTGTGACGTCGGCACCGGTATCGAGTCGCATCCAAACGGTAGAGCCATTGATTATCACGTTTCGGTAAATGCGAGTGACTGTTGACACGGCAGAGGTGGGTGAGGCACTCAAGGAACTGTTCGGACACAAAACGTCAGTGTTCGCACGCCGCTACGTATACCTGAGGACACAGTGCAACGGCGAATCTCTACGCGACTACACTGGAATGGTCAACCAACGTCACGAATTGGTCGAATTTAACGCAGTCACCGGCGAACAGATGAAGTGTCTTGTGTGGATATGTGGCCTCTCCGCTCCTGAATACGCCGACATTCGTACCCGCGCTCTACGAAAAATGGAGGAGCAGCCGCAGACTACTCTCAAGGAACTGAGTGCTGAGGTTCAACAATTCGTGGATATCCGACACGACGCTAAGCTACTCGGAAACACATCTTCACCTGTGCCTGTCGTCAACGCCGTAGCTACTACTACGTCAAAGCGCCAGCGGGACCCGCCTTCGCCATGTTACCGATGTGGAAGATCGCATTGGGCCAAAGACTGCAAATTCGTAACAAAGGTGTAACGCATGCTCACTCGTCGGGCATAAGAAAGGCTTTTGCAAGAATTTCAACAAAAAGAAGCAAAAAAGGACCAGGACGAACCACCGACGCGCCAACAACGTCGTTGTTGCTGAATACAACAACGAAGACGACGTCCAATGAAGTTCTCGGCAGGAGATATTAGGTTGGTGCATAAGTTCTCGGACATTTGATCCCTCCTGAATTGAAAGCGCATTTTCCCGCCAAATTTCTCATATGTATCGACGCGTAAATGATCGATCGATAGAGAGAGGAAAGGGCTACAAAACTTCCTTACATTTACTTCTGCGTTGTTAACGTCAGCTATTATGGCTAAGCAATTCATCCGAACTGAGACGCATATTCGGCACGTCATGTTATTCCTGCATCAATCTGGCCTCAATGCCAACGAATCGTATCGTCGCCTGAAGGATGTTTACAACGAAAGTACTGTGTACCAGTGGTTCTCGAAGTTTGCAGTTGGTGAATTCTCCGTTGAAGATAATGAACGAGAAGGGCGCCCGATGACACTGGATTTGGATGGCCTCCTAAGTAGAGTGGAAGCACCAAACCACTCGCGAACTATCAAGCACTCTTGGTGTTAGTCATTCAACAGTCGTTCGAGGATTGAGGTCGATTGGCAAGGTGCAAAAATTGGGTCGATGGGTACCTCACGACTTGACACAACATGACATGGATCGCAGAGCCGATGTCGCTCCGTCTCTCCTTACCCTCAGACGTACCCACGGATGGCTGGACAACCTTGTCATCGGGGTGAGAAGTGGATACTCTACTCAAATTATCACCGGCGTGCACAGTGGGTTGACGCAACTGGAGAGGCAGAGGACGTTCCGACACCCGACCTTCACGTGAAAAAGGTGATGGTTTACGTCAACCAGCTGAGGAAGTTGAGGGCCCACCTTCAAACCACACGAGGAGAGCAAGTGAAGGTGTATTTTCAACACGACAACGATAGACCGCATATTGCTAGAGCGACGGCGGCTGAGTTGGCGCACTACGGATGGACCGTTCTTCCACAACCACCTTACTCACCAGATCTCGCTCCTTCTGATTATCATTTGTTTTCAAGCCTTCAACGCTATTTGGACAGCCAGCAATTTAGGAGAGAGGATGTCAAGGAAGCACTGCTCACATTTTTCGAATCACAACCGGCCACGTTTTGGAGAAAAGACATCCATGACTTACCAGCACGTTGGCGAAAGACAATTGATGTAAAGGGTGGTTACTTCAAATGATTTGATATTGTTGTTCGTATGTTGTGATAATAAATATTTCATGCCCCAAATGTCCGAGAACTTATGCAACAACCTAGTAGATCATTCGGCCCGGACGGGCAGGGTGTGGAGCTTAGCGTCGTGTCGGATGTCCACGAATTGTTGAACCTCAGCACTCAGTTCCTTGGTTGTAGTCTGTGGCTGCTCCTCCATTTTTCGTAGAGCACGGGTGCGAATGTCGGCGTATTCAGGAGCGGAGAGGCCACATATCCACACAAGACACTTCATCTGTTCGCCGGTGACTGCGTTAAATTCGACCAATTCGTGACGTTGGTTGACCATTCCAGTGTAGTCGCGTAGAGATTCGCAGTTGCACTGTATCTTCAGGTAGGCGTAGCGGCGTGCGAACACTGACGTGTTGTGTCCGAACAGCTCCTTGAGTGTCTTCACCGTCTCCTCCATCGATATATCAGATGGCTTCGACGGCAGGATATGGTTGGTGAATCGGGCGTAGGAGGCGGCATCCAGCTTCGACACGATTAGACGAGCTTTCGCTGTATCGTCCAGATTGGAGCCATTCTTCGCGATCATGTCGTCGTAGCGGCTGAACCACACGTTGAAGGTGCGTCCATTTTCTGGGTCGTAGCTGAACTGCGGCAGTCGAGACGAGAGCGAATTCGTGACGAACTCGGTTGTCGTTGCGGTTGAGGTCGTTCCCATCGACGAAAGAAGGCGATCCATTTTTGGCACCTTGCTCAAAGTCTATTCTTTGGAATGGAGACGAAAAAGATAGATTTGCTTATGGCCTTTAAGATGTTAAAAGGCACCACAAATTTCAGGATTTCGGATTTTTCATTCTCGTTCCCTCCTCCATAAAGGGCACCAATGTCAAAGTCAGTGCAGGTGCTGCTAGTAGCTTGGTCAGATCAAAGTTTTTCAGCTTCAAAACACGGACTAGTTCTTCCAGATGGTTATTGAGTTATGTTTCTTTCAAAAACCAGGTTGCCAAGTTTGATGATTGACATGCTTAGCATTGCTAATTGGTTTTATAATTATGGGATATTTGTTTCACTGCTTCGGTTCAATTTACTGCTTCTCTCATTTTAGAGTATTGAATTGTTGCTTAATTCCTAGCATTGAGTTAGTTTCTATTCTTGATTTGTGTTATTTGGTTCTCGTTGGGTTGTATGTTTCTAGTGTCGTTGTCGGCACCCACAATAAATAAAAACTCGCTCGCGAGGCACAAATTTTTCGTGCTTTTTCACCTTCCCGAGGCGTTCCAAAGCATCCGTAACAGCAGTCTTACTGACATCTAGCTCCTCCGCGATCCCGCAAACTGTTAGGTATGGTCCAGCTTCCACCAATTCCTTCAACTCTCAGTCGACCGCTATGGGGTCGTCTTCGAGGCTGAAATCTCCGGTCCGAAACTTACTGAACCACTACCGCACAGCAATTTCTCTA
The DNA here is from genome assembly GCA_947396885.1 of Heligmosomoides polygyrus polygyrus. NCBI lineage: Eukaryota > Metazoa > Nematoda > Chromadorea > Rhabditida > Heligmosomidae > Heligmosomoides > Heligmosomoides polygyrus. The sequence goes on from OX377203.1 coordinate 61,888,637, forward strand.
ACATTATTAGGCCACCACACTTGTTGATTTGTCGAGCTGTCTCGGCTGCGAATTGTCCCTACTTCAAGTTAAAATAAAATATCGTTCGGAATTGCTCCTTAGACATACTTCAATAGCCTTGAAGAACAGAAATATAAAACAACAATGAAGCATAAATTATTTAATCAGGTAGAGCGAAAAAATTCTGTACAGAAAGTAGCATTAAAGCGCAATGCAAATGGATTTCTACTTAATAATAGACTAATGAAAAATAGTAACAGAAAACGCATCCGGACGATCTAATACGTAATACAAGTCCTATTCTACACACTTCTTCGAAGACCTTGTATTTATGTGTGGCCGCACTTTACAGATTACAGTCACCTCACCAGGTGATACTGGAGGTCCATAAGCTCCATGCTTCCAGTGGTTTCCTAGGAATAGGAATCAGGCAACCTTCGAAGTTCAATGGCGACCTTGTCACCATTTGACTAAACTTTGCATTTTCACCTCCCCCCTCCGATTAGTTAACAACAGACGAATGAAAAATAGTAACGTAAAACGCTGAGAACTTTCCGAACAACATAATACATGGAATCTGATTTAAGTCGCTTCTTTAAAAATAATTTGGTTTTTATTTTCAGGTGTCCAAACGCGATTTTCGTCAAATTTTCTGGTTTTGGCTGATGTCGGGAACTTCGTTTTGGTTCAGCCACTATGCCTGTTATCCTAAAATATCCATTCCTCATCGCATTGGGCAAAAGATGGGCGACGATATCTCAAAACGACAATTTTCCTGGCTTTTGGTCAATTTAGTTTCCTGGTCTTCCCAGTTTGCTTCAAATGGTGAGCAACTGTAGTGTGATCGCCGTTGAGGTCCTCCGCAATATCTTGCGTGGTTTTGTTCGGATCAGATTCGACTGACGCCTTCTATGGATCATATCAACGGCTGCCATGCGGTTCGTCTTCGAGGATGGTGTTGCCGGCACGAAACTTTTGGAACCATTTCGTACTGTGCATTCGTTGATACCTCTCTGGCCTCGTACTTCGTTTATATTTTGAGCGGTCTGAGCGGAAGTCCGGACCAACTTGCAGAAGTAAATTTAAACGAAGATCGCGTTTAGACATCTGAAAATAAAAACCGAATTATTTCCTTAGCAAGCGATTTGAATTAAATTCCATATACATACGTAGAAAGCGCATATGCTTTATGAAAAGTCTTAGCTTATTAAAAAATAGTGTTGAAACCAATAAGACAGAAAACCTGCATTTCTTTTGCGCCAATCTAATAATACTAAGTTGAATAGAAAATTTTTCCACATGGGCCCGCTATGGCAAGACGGACCGCCTAACTGCCATCAACATACAAACAAAGAAACGTCACTTTCAGGCTACAACCAACAATATCGATCGATGTTGACCTCTCGATCAAAAACTTTCACTCGCTATAAAGCGCATGTTTCTTTTGCATTCCTCCATCATTGCTGAAGAAGGTTGTTGCATCACAATACTACAGCCATACTTTCCAGCTGGTTAGTATATTTTTGACCACATTTCTACAACACCTCTTCATCTTGAAACAGCTTGGCTGCTGGAGAATCAAAAGGGGCCATGCACTTGTACTACCGAGGTCGAAAAAATAGCTTTTCATACTTCGCTACGGATTGGATTGCTGATCACGAATCTGACATCGCTTTCTGAATTTCCGTTTTCTTGAGGCAAATTAACACTTTCACGACACGCGTGATTTTCGCGCGATTGCCGCGTGGGACAGCGCGTTTTTTTACCGCGCGACGAGTGAATACAGTTTTGGCTTGCTTAACCGGTAAATCAAAAATGTTCACCTTTCCACTTACAGGGTGCTCGATGAATGTAACTGACATTCGTTGCCATGCTTTTGTTTAAAAAATGTGTTGGAAATGGCGATGAAGGGTCTCGCTGACGACAAATCGCAAAATGCAATAACACTGGTGTGTGCGGGAGTCGAACCCACGACCACACTTCTGCGAAACAAAAACACTACCACTGCGCCGCCGCCGAAGGTGGCCAGTAACATTGGATCCGAATGAATCATTTTCGGATATCCGATTCGGATAACCCGATCCGAATCATCCAAAAATCCGGTGTCCGCGAAATTGTCGTTATCCGAATCATCCAAAAATCCGAGGTCCGCGAAACTGCCGTTATCCGAATCATCCAAAAATCCGGTGTCCGCGAAATTGTCGTTATCCGAATCATCCAAAAATCCGGGGTCCGCGAAACTGCCCTTATCCGAATCATCCAAAAATCCGGGGTTTGCAAAATCACCGTTATCCGAAGATTTTCGATCGGATCCATTGTGTCGAATGAATCATTTTCGGATATCCGATTCGGATAACCCGATCCGAATCATCCAAAAATCCGATGTCTGCAGAATTGTCGTTGTCCGAATCATCCAAAAATCCGGGGTTCGCAAAATCGCCGTTATCCGAATCATCCAATTATCCGAAAATTTTCGATCGGATCCAATGTATAGTGGCCAGGCCGCTAACGGCTATGCTGATTAGCAACACTGTGCACACGCTACATCAACGCACGCGCACACAGTCAGCAGACTTTGGCCAGCTAGGACTTGCTTACGAAATCTATTTGGCAAATTTGGTCTACATATTTTTAATCAGCGTTTCGATCTCGTTTCCATGAATACCCATAAGATTTAGACCCTATTTGTGCAAAATAATAAATAAAAATATCACCATAGCAGTTTCTTGTCTTCAAGCATTTTTACAAACCTACATATGTGATAGTGGGAACCGAACCAACGATGTCACACGTGCCGAGCGGGAGCACTACCTCGGCGCCATCGTCGAGCCAATGGCCCATTCTTAGAGCCCCTTTGACTCACCGCTCTCGTTGCAGCTTCAGACGAACCTTTGTGCTACGCTCCTCCCGTGGCTCTTCAGTGAAGAAGAGGAGCGTATTATATGTTATCTTTAAAATCTGTCTGTATTTGAAGAGAGAAAGGAAATTGAAATAGATGGGAGATTAGACAGAGAAAAGATGAGAAAGGATGAATATGAAAGAAAAGAACCGGACAGGATTTGAGAAAACTGAGTAGAAGAGGTGAAGATAGATGAGTAGCAGAAAATGAGGAGTTGAATAAACAATGAAGTATAACTTAAAGTATTTAAAATTATTATAAAGTGAAAGACCTACCATTTTTGAATACAACTGCACTACGTAGTTGTACATTTACAAATAAGGAAGTGAATATCATTCGACTGTTATATATATATATATATATATATATATATATATATATATATATATATAATGATACCCAAGTTGGCGCATCGTTGTCGTCTGGCACCCCAAATTCAGCGAGAAGAAAGGACACCACCTTTGCTGGTGAAAAGGACATGGTGAGTGAAGAAAAAGCAGTAGATCAAGACATTTTGTCCTTCCTCATCATACATTCTACTTACCTTTTTGCTTCACACATTTTTTGGTTTGTTCCATGAATGCTAAAGTTGTTAGAAACACCTCTAGTTAATTAGTATAATTTGGACTGTTTGTGCAAAATAGTGAATAAAAATGTCGCCAAAGCAGTTTTTTGCCCACAAGCATTCTCACAAACGTGCATGGTAGTTTTTCCAGCTATTTAATCAAACACGTGTCATAATTCAGAACAAATTCATTTCGAAGATAAATTATGATTTGCAAAAAAACGGCAGCAACGGGAACCGAACCAGCGACGTCGCACCCGACGAGCGTGAGCGCTACCCATCGCCGCAGCATTCGGGCTCCTCTTATGGAGCCCCGATGACTCACCACTCTCGCGCCAGGTGTGTCGCACGGCCAGCCTGTGGTCAGGCCACCCAACTTCGGCAGGTCATAACTCGCTCAGGATTTTCATTTTGCAATCTTGACACCCATATTCGTAGTCAGCATTCCGAGCTCTTTCTAATGATCCAGATCTCAACTTGAAGTTCCATGGGAGGTCGAAACCCTTCCCTAGTTAGGGCACACATGGTTTTAAAGGACGGCCCCTTTCATTCTCGCAAGAAAGATCAACAGGCTCTCCCTTTTAGAGATTACCATCTGAGAGAAAATATCCGTTGATATTACAACCAAAGTAGGAGCAGGTAGCACAACGGGAGCAGGTATCGTCGACAGCGACGATGACTCCCTATCTATGCCCCGCCCTCTTGTTGGGAGGTCCTCATCGACCTCCATACAATGACTCTTTATCATTATTATTTATTACATGGCTAAAATCCATGTGAAGAACAATATAATTAGAAACAGTATACAACGACATCCACACGACATTGGCCAACGATCCAGACCAAAGTGTAATAGAATGATTAGAAAGTACATGCGATAACAAACACCCGGAGAATGAAGAATAGAAAGGAGAACAGACCAAGAGGGACTCTGCCACAAGATCTCGTTATGTCCTAGAATTATTTATGAATCGACTTGCATTCGTAATAAATGGCTTCAGGTTGTACGGAATAACTGAGTTTTTGGCAAGTTCCATATAATCCAAACCTACTCTATTAACAAAAAAAAAATATGTCGAATTGAAGATTTTGCAGTGCTTAGTGAAAGCTTCTCTCCTCCACCTCGGGTTCTAGATGGTCTCACCATGAAGAAATCACGTTTGTCAAGTCCACAGAAACCATGGAGAATTTTGTGTACCATTACGAGGTCGTATATTCTTCGTCTGTATGAAAGTGTCTGTAGCCCAAATTGTTTGTTTCTTGTATCACTGCTGGGAATAGCATGGTAATCAAAGCCACATCTTTCAAGTCGAAGTATATTTTTCTTCTTAACTGGGTAAAAAATTGTTGTTCCATACTCAAGTATCGGCCTAACGTAAGTCTTATAAGCTTCGACAAGGACAGATGGGTTTTTTGTGGAAAGACTTCTAAAAAGATTGTGTACCACAGCTATCGCTTTATTTGCAATTTGTTCACAATGCGCGTCCAAAGCTAAATTTGCGTCGAGGAGGAAGCCAAGATCTGTTGTTTGATCAGTGCTTGTAATCTCATTTTCACCTAACTTGTATGTGTAGCCAGGATTTCTTCTTCCTAAATGGAGCACCTTAGTTTTTTCTTTTAATAAAGGAAGCTGCCACTCTTGGGACCAGCGATCAACAGCATCTATAGCTTGCTGCAGAAGGTTTTGATTATGGATTGGTGAGCTATGGTAAATTTTCAAGTCATCAGCAAAAGCTATGCATTTCACTCCTGAGTTCGTTATTAGTGACGGTAGTTCGTGGGTATAGATATTAAATAGAATAGGGGATAGAACGCAACCTTGTGGAACGCCACTAAGAGCCAGTTGTGGTGCTGAATAATTGGAATTCACGCGTACAGTAAAAGTTCTGTGATCTAGAAACTCAACTATCCAAGAAATTATTCGAGGATGTATGCCCACCATGATCAGTTTAGCTTTTAGTCTTCTTCTCACAACTTCTTTAGACTCTTCTCACAACTTTTGCCGCATAAACACGTTTTTGCCCGCTTCTCTTGACTCTCGGCACGGAGGGTGAGCCATTGCCAACCCCATTGAGAGTTTTCGACTCCACTTGGAGCTTAAGTACTCTGGAAAAAGCAATTGCACATATAAAACAGCTGCTCAACGCACTTTACGGGCTACACATGTAATACATCTAAACTGCTCATGCAATGGCATGTTGGGGGACGACTTTTATCCTGTTTCTTCTTTGTTCTTTAGTCTGGTAAAAATAATTTCGAGACCAACGAAACCCCACCTTCGTTCCTGCTGGCGGGACTTTCCACAGTCGTATAATAGTATCACTTCCAGCAGAGAACAATCGACCAGTAGGTGCATCATACTGTAATGCAGACACAGCTGCACGATGCCTGTGCTCGTTCTCATCGCGAATGATGAAGGAGACCTAGAATGTTTTCCTTAAACTAAAGGGCAGCCTCTAATAAGAAATAAATGATCGAATCTTTTTCAAGCGATTTACCTTCATCTTCGGTTTTCCACTCCCATTGCTAGCCATTTCCCACTATTTAGACCGCACTTGGTTGACAATAATCATCGTGGTGTAGCTTACCAGTGTTACTGAAACAAGAACTGACTAATGAAACGCACTCGCATACACTGTATTTTTTGCACTGGCACAATATTTAACTGCTTCCTTAGGCCTCGATTTCTTGCAAATAGCGCGAAATACCTGTATGACGAAATACGACGTCTGCGTGAGGAAAACAGAGGTTAAAGCATAAGCTGGCCTATGAAGAGAGGACTTATAACTCATCGTATATCGTCTCTCCTAGTCTTGATGAGTCTTCTCCTCCCAACTCAAATTTCCAAGCTCAGGTCAAGCTTTCTATTGGTGACTACGAAGCGAAGGAAATGTCTAGGCCCTGATCGTTAGTGGACTCCCAGAGCTTAAGAACAGCCTTCCTTCTGCTAGACTGTGTCATAACTTTGATTGTATTCGTAGGCTTTTAGATTTTCTAAACGTAGAATGTTTCTATTAATGTATTCCTATTAGTGTTTGTCGGGGGACGCTGCTCGAGGCAATAAGCCAAGAATTTTGAAAGTTGTACTTCCATCTTCTAAATTTAGGGACCTAGCATTGGTTAATGCGACTCGCATCAAGAGTTTCCCGTTCAAGGGACGTTCATTCGTCCTTCTCTTCCTCCTGAGCAAAGAGGTCGTGTTGTGAAGCCTTGTAACAATCAGCGTGCTTTGCATCTACAGGTTCCCAATCTTTTGCTAATGCTGTTTCTGTGCAAGATCACTCGCCAAACATGTCTGTATCGGATTTAAACTGAGCTGGGATCAAGGAATTCTCAGAAGGTAAAATGCCTTTTCATGAATATAAGGTCCTTAGCAAGAAATGCGCGGCATTTGGTCTTCTCCGTAATTAAAAATGAGTACGACCTCGTCGTCCGCACTGAGTCCTGGCTAAAATGTAAAATAGGTGTGCATTCTCTTCTCCATCCTGTTGCGGACAGTTTTATGGAATTGAGATGTGACAGGTTACGGAAAGACGGAGGAGGCGTATTACTCCTCTGTAGGGATACCGTTCTACATCGTTTGGTACTTAAAGATTCGGTAAGTAATGGCTATGAGCTATTTTGTTCCGATATCTCTCTCAATGGACAGGTCATAGGTGTATGCCGCGCTCTTAATTGCTCTGCGTCTGCGAATGATTAGCTTCTGAAACTAGTGAGCGACCTTGCGACATGTTCACACTCTTGTCTTCTTGCTGGTGATTTTAATTACGCAGATATTACTTGGTCTGATCCACCGCACGGAAGGTTGTCAACAAGGGTTGCTTTTCTTAATTTTGTTAAGACTCATTAATTAACTCAAGTAATGCGGCAGAATACAAGAGGAGCCAGGATTCTTGATCTTGTGCTAATTAGCGATCCAATTCTGATCACCAGTCCCATTGTAGGTCCTCCGCTAGGAGCCAGTGATCACAATACTATATCTTTCGATATCAATACTTGTAGGGATAAAATGCAGTCCGGCAAATCTTTTGACTTTGCTAGATGAAATTATGAGGCCATAGCAAAATTTCTTATGGATGTGGACTGGATCTAGTGCTGATGATATGTATGAACTATTTCTCCATGTTTTGAACCAAGCTATTTTCCTTTATTTATATTTATCAGCTAGGACGGGTAATGCGGTCAATAAGTCCTACCTACGTCGCTACTTGTGCTCCCTTGCTAAGATGAAAGAGTTCGCCTGGCTGAGGTGAATAGAGACCCTACCACTGATAATCTCGCTATCTATAACAGGTACAACGAGAAATCCTCCAAGAAACTTGTGAAATACTATGCATCTGTGGAGAAGAAGGTTATTGATTCGGGAAATCAGGCTAAATTCTATAACTTGTTGAGCAGAAGATTAAAAACAAACAACAGGATCACTTCCCTGGTCTCCGATAACGGTGAAAGAGTATTAAATAAACATGATATGGCTGATCTCCACGCAGACCACTTCTGCAAGGTCTATTCTCGCACTGTTGAACCTTTCCCAGACAATACGTTCGCAAACTCGCCTGAATTTCCGGTTATGGATGATTCCGCCTGGTTTACCAGTTCCCAAATACTTAAGATTTTGTCGAATTCTACAACAACCTCCAGCACCAACCCGGATTACTTAAGTTTTGCTTTTATCAAGAAAGTGGCCCCGTACATTGCTTTTCCTTTAGAGCTGATTTACAATTACAGTTTCATGCATGCTGATGTCCCGGCTAGGTGGAGGCATGCTTACATCATCCCTATTCCCAAATCCCCAGCTTCGCATCTTCCCTCGAACTTTAGGCCAGTAAGTTTGACATCTCTGTTTGCTCGGGTATCTGAAAAAATTCTTAAGGGAAGAATTATTTCTCATCTAACTCTTCATTCAATCATTCCGGGAGAGCAACACGGGTTCACCAGGGGTAAACTGAAACTCAGATGTTGGAGTGCTTAAATGAAAGCACCGCGTTCCTTGAAAGGAAAGAGGGAGTGGATATCATATACCTAGACTATGCAAAAGGGTTCAACAGGGTGTCACACCGCAAGTTACTCGTCAAGCTTCAAACCGCAGGTATACATCCTAGAATTATTAGCTGGATTCAAGCATATCTTAAAGAGAGGTCCTTTCAAGTTGTTGTTAACGGGGTCCATTCCCAAGTGTGTCCTGCTCCCAGTGGAGTACCTCAAGACAGTGTACTGGCACCTATTCTTTTCAGTATCTACACCTATGATATCCCGAGGGTAATAAAACCATTTGGTGTCTGTTGTATAATAGAATGATTGCAGACGACGTAAAGATTTTCACCAGTATCTCAACGGCTTATTCTGGTGAGCAGATGCAGAAAGCTCTTGATGCGCTCTTAAACTGGTCTAAAACTTGGGAACTTCCCATCTCGCAAACCAAGTCTAAAGTGCTGCATCTGGGACTGAATCTTGGGGTTCGTACCAGGGGTGCACACAAAATTCTGTGCGTTAATTTTTTTTAACGAATTTTTTAACGGAAAATTTTCGTTAAATTTCCGGTAAGTCGTTAAATTTCGTTAAAAAATAAATTTAGCTGTAAACCATTATTTCAATTGAAAAGATCAAGAAAAACCTTATACGTTTCAACTTTAAGAGGTCAACAGCTAAAGTTTAAGGAATGGAGTGTAACACTGCAATGTAAAATAAACAACTCATCACCATCAAGCACAGAAAAATAAACAAGCCTTCAGCAACAAATTTTCAACAGGGTGTGGAATAAGAAGAGATATGGAATTATCATTCAGGATTATCACCGACAAGGCATCTTGTACCCGGAGTTCCCCCCCCCCCCCCCCTCCTTCCTAGTTCTTTTGTCTGACTGTTCTGCGAGCATATACAATCTCGATGCAGGCACCAGCCCAACAAATACAGAAAGAATTAATAAAAATGCAACAGCGGAATGCTACGACGTCGAACGCACGATTTTCTCGAGCCTTGTGCGTGGAACTAATCCTTTTTTGCAACGCCGGGACCGTGACACGACATCGTCGAAAAGGTGTGACGCGTCGTCAACGTGTTAGCGTTCAGGAAAAGTAGCTTTTCTAATTTTTGATACTAGCGTTTTTCTACAATCGTTTAAAAAACGTCCAGCGGCTGAAAACTTCTCTCCTTCTCGACTATTCCAGGTGGCGAGGAAAAGTATTCAAAAGGGCAAAAGCAAAAGATAAGCAACGCGAGATGGGGATAGGCATATCTTATAAGGAGATTAGACGAGTATCTTTGAGGATTCATTGACGTGCTGAGGAGTTAGCGAAAAAATGTCTAACTCCAAAATACATCAAAGGATTAGGATAAAGGACGGCATTATTCAATCCCTTTTGTGGAATGTGACACACATTCTACTTCTAGGCGATATCGTGGAGACGATTTGAAGGCGTATTTGGCGATACAATGACTTGCGGTGGCCAGCCAATGGACAAGTCAGCGCTTTATCCTTCCCAGTCAAGTCTGCTGTACATATTCACCGACCCCAGAGGGATCGAAGGCTGATTGGCGTTGACGGGAAAACCGAATCAGGAACCTGGTATCGGATGTTTTTTAGGAACAGTCCTAATCGGAAGGACAAGACCTGCAACATTATATAATACTAGAGATAGATGTGATAAAGTCACTGAGAAAGAAGTCCGTTAAAAATTCCGTTAAATTTCTAAAAATTTCCGTTAAGTCGTTAAGCTAGATTTTAACGAAAAATGCCGTTAATTCGTTAAATTCGTTAAATCGTTAACCGTTAAATGTGCACCCCTGGTTCGTACGTTGGGTGTCTCCCTGAGTTACGGTAGCGCGCCACCGTCGCCCGCCACCGCCCCCGATTACGGTAGCGTGGCGGGTTGTTGAGCCCGCCTTGGACGAGGTGCAAAGGATGAAGCGAAAGCTACAAAGCTCTCGTACAGTAAAGAAGTGTAAAAGGAATTTGACGTTTTGCTCCTACCATCATTTCGACTTTGTAATCTCTTGCAGAAAGGAAGAATACAAAGCAAAAAATAGGAAGGAATCAACTTCGGTATGGTTTTGCACGGAATCTACTCCACGACAGCAATGCGCGCTCTGTTCAGTTCGCCTCATCTCGTAGTAAAATCTCGTCCGTGGTGAGCGCAGCACCAGGACTGCCTACGGTAATCGAGAACGTCGCTCCGCCCCTACAGTAACGGGAGACACCTAACGTAACGCACCCTGAATCCTGACCGGTCAGCTTACTATCTCGATGAACATGAACTATCTGTTGTTACTGAGGTGACTGATTTGGGATTCTCCTATAACAATAAGCTTGAGTTTGATAGCCACTGTAATAAAATTGTTAACAAGGACTACGTGCAATTGTATAGGCTCCTTCGGTGCCTATACACCAAAAATCCTAATGGCCTACTCAAGGCGTACATAACTTATATTAGACCTATCCTAGAATATGGTATCACCACATTTAATCCAAAGAAGTAAAGGCTGATTAACCAGTTGGAGGGAGAACAATTTAGTTTCACAAGGAAAGCCCTATTAAGAACTGGCAATTTTGACTATAAAAGCATACCCGGTGGCACCCAACGTAATGTGGTCTTAGGGCTACCAACTCCAACAAGAATGTGGAAGAAAAGTCGATGTAGCAATGGACGAAAAATTGTGACTGGTAGAGTTCGTCTCAGTGGTTCCTTCTTCATCATGCGTAATTCCTCTACCAGAGGCCACATCCAAAAAATCTTTTTACTCCTGGCCAAGTCTACGGCTCCAGGACCTAAAGCCCCGTTTATACTTCGTCGCGGCGCGACGCGATGGCCACGCAATGAAGCCAAATTGATCGATCGCGTCGCACAATCAATATGGCCACTATACGTGGCGTAGCGTCGCGACGACGAAGTATAAACAGGGCCTAACTCCAACGCGACGTCGCGGCGCTGAAACGCGGACATGCCCTCGGTGACGCACGGTTAGCCGCGGAGCACGAAATGTTCCCAGTGTTTAAGCTCCCAGACAACATTTCTAGCAAGGAACTTAAGATCCCACAGAATGTGGTAGGCAACAGTCTGCAGTAGGACAATTGATTCTAGAATGGGTGATAGTGGCTTTTTTCCGTAGTATAACCATAATCACGGGTAAAAATTGACCGAAGAAGTTGTAGGTGGCAAATACTGACGCTAGAAACCATCCACATGATCAGGATTCCTGAATAAGCTGTCGCTGATCGTCGTATTGAAACCGCATTCATATGCGCATCCCCGGAACACGGCGGCTAGCCGGCCCCGCCGGCGTTGGGAAGGGTTGCTTCCTCACCCAGCGTCGATCGCCGGTTCCGCCGGCGCCGACGCCGGCATCGCATCCGCGGGCCACGGCGGCCAGCCGTCTCCGCCGGCGTCGGGTATGACGGGCCACACTAGGGACGTAGCCCAAACCTAGCTAGGGTTGCTTCCTCACCCAGCGTCGAGCTCGTTGAAACGTGCACGTACTGCAGATTGATTACTAACTTGGTACCACTCACATCCCAGTTCAGCACTCAGAAGAATGTCCTCTTCGTCTAGCGTTGGGTTCACAGCCTATTGCAGCTCATCAAGCCTAATGAAATGTCTGACATTTCTGTCCAGTCGCCGTGCTTTAAGCCACGAGGTGTGACGAATTCCAGAAATGGTGGCTTACGACAACAATGCTATCCTCTTCTGTACATAGTATTGTATGGAAACTGGTCAAGCTACTGCTGAAATGTGAAATGTGGCAAGACTTGGTTAAAAACGTAGCCGTAGCGAGCGCAGGTCCCAGCAACTTTCTTCGTTAGCCTGTCTTGGCCCACCGCTGAAAACTGGAGAAGCTGGACAGGTAGAAAAAGCGTAGTAACCCGAGAAAAACGTAGGAACTTGATTTCCGCTGTGAGTGACAGGCAGTGACTTCTTAATATTTGACACAGCTCAATCTTCCAATAATTGTCTCCGCTCCGTCTCACAACAGTATTATAAAATGTTGTCATAGTCATGTAGAAGTACTAAGAATAATTTCGTGAATAATGCATAGTTCCATTAAATATTGATTCTCTTGCTACGGTCTGCTAACGGGGTAATAATCATCCAACTCAAATGCTACGACAGAACTTTTCGCGTCGAATTGGACACTCTTCCAACACGTTGCGACTTTTACTCGATTGATTGCAGAAGTTGAACAACAAATACAACAGTGAGGAACGCACATATCCCCACTTTGGTGGTTCATGTAAGTGCGATAAATAGGAAGCGTGAGTGGGCGGGAGAAGCTGGTGCGTGCGCTCAACCCAACGAACTTCGAATGGGAGAATCTTACTTACAGCCCACAGCTAAGAAGCAAGCATACAGTGCAATAAAAGATGAGATCGCGCCATGTACTCCAAAAGTTTATCGTAGCTTTTATTTGATTGGTAGTGTAAATGCCACTTACATGAACCACCAAAGTGGGGATATGTGTATTCCTCAATGTTGTATTTGTTGTTCAACCTCTGCAATCAATCGAATAAAAATGGCAACGAATTAGAAGAGTGCCCAAGCGCTAAATTGGAAGCATGGATGGGCGGGAGAAATAGAGGCAAGCACTCAAATCAACGAACTTCGAATGGGAGAATCTTACAGCCCACAGCTAAGAAGCAAACATAGAGCGCAATAAAAGACGAGATCGCGCCGTGCACTCCAAAGGTTCACCGCAGATTTTATTCGATTTACAGATTTATTTGGTTGAGAGTGTAAATAGTATAGGAAAATCCCGAACACAGCGGAGGTAGGAAGGAATGAGTTGTGACCTCGGCCGGAACACACAGGCGGCAGAACCGTACCCCGCAGCAACACAACTGCAGCAGCACCGCAGGATACTGCAGGTCTACTAATTGAACGGTAGCGAGGACAGGGGCCTTCAAGGGGGCCAGTTCGAGGCGGTAGTCACCCAACACGTGCGCGGAAAGAGCCGCGGCGCTGGCCTATTTCGCAACGCCTCACGTGTCCTCCTCGGCAGCGGCGATCGCTCACCTCCCGGCGCTCCCCTTCGGAGAGAGAGGTCGTGCCGCAAACTGGGTGATTAAACCATCGAGCCCGCGAAGTTTACGAAGTTCCGAAGAATTACGAACAGACAAAAAACCCTCCCCTATTATATATGGTGAGATTCGAATATTCGAGAAAGCCCAATATTCGAATGCTCGTTTATTCGAATATTCGAAAGCTTCGAATTTCGAATATTCTTTATCAATTTCTTAACAAGTTAATGGCACTCCTCTTCGAGAACCAGGGAATTGTGACCTTTTGATAAGAACGATGTTTTGTTTCGCGGTCATTCAAAGTAGCCGAATTGTGTGCATGCAATCTGACAAGGGAACGGTCTGGAGCGTATGTCTGAAAGGGGAGAGCGAGTCATATAGGGATAATCCCCCTCAATTAGTATAAAAATGGGTTTATTTTTGCCAAGTCGTTAAACAAAGGAGTAGGAGTCCGTTACAATAGAATTCGTGGGTCTTGTACGACCTACCCGCAGCTTCGACATCTATCTTCAGGATGTTGTCCCTTTTTTGCACGTCAAAAGGAGGGTCGTGCACAATGACGTGGGAGTGAAATCATTCCACCCGAAAACGTATTCATATGTCCAATTCTTGCTTGCATCTCCACGTCTGTCAGTTCATCTTACGGATCCCAATCTTCTTCTTCTACCACTTCCAGCTGTTCGTCTTCGTCAACTTCAAGTTGACGTGCTTTGAAGTCCTTGAGTATGCTGGGCATCCGTTCGGCCAGCTTGATTTCTTCCCTCGAAGGTTCCTTGCCTAAAGGTGGGCCACACGTCAGCGTGAGCAGGTGGATCACCACTAGACCGTCGGCAGACATTGTTGGTGTTAGGTTCCAGAAAACCTCCAGCAGACCTCTGATTTCCAGTTTACAGGCAAAGATGAGAGAAAGAGTGTATCGATGGCCGTTAACGTCAGTTTGCGGGATCCACAGACTTCGTTTCTTCATTGGGACCACTTGCGACGTCACGTCACATCAAAATCCGAGCAGGATGGTTTTTCCCGAGGTCATCGGTTCATCTAGTGAAACAAACTATGAGGAGCCTGTAGCCTTTATACGCCGTCCGTATTATGACCAGTGCTTCTTCTTCATGCACGTTTTGCCCGTGTATCACTGATGTTGAATGTTTATACATCATTATGTTGAATACCACAGCATGCAGCTGGAAAAATTAGTAGAAAACCTCTGAAATGGTATAGACGTCAGAATCCATCAAATCTCAGCAATTAGTTGAAATGCAAAAGTGCAGCAGCGCAGTAGGATTGAACCCTCGGTCTCCCTCGCATGAAGCAACGTCTCTATCCACTGCGCTGCGACTCGCTTGCAGCAGATCATCGCGGGCATGTAAAGGCCGCCACAGACTTCTGCGGCGCCGCTGGAGGCGAGCTCTGCGTCTCTGCCCTATGGTTAAGCATAGGGCAGCGGCGCCGCCGAGCGGCGCCGCAGAAGTCTGTGGCGGCCTTAAGACCGCCGAACTCGTGAGGCGCGCATTACATTGTAACTCAACGACCCCTTACTCCTTGGGTTTTTTTCTTTGCATGGCTGTTAAATGACGCTTTTGCCTTCGGTATACTACGAGAGCATCTCCGTTTTGCGTTTCTACCCCAAGCACAACGCGATGGAAGGTAGCACTTTCTGGAGCCTGGGAAGCTCCTGCTTTCTGCCAGCAAAAACGTTAAAGAAGAGAGGAAGAGCAATGGCTATGGAGTACAAGGCATGTCATACTTAGTTCCCTATGAAAATTTTCGTTATAACACTGTCCAAGTCGTAGTGTCTCATCAGATAAGATTCCAACCATGAACTTCGGGTCCGTTTGCTTATAAGTGACGCGGAGCTCTTCAACGGAGTCAGAACGCAGATTGAATGCCACTCATGAGCCTCCAATGTGCCTCTTCTGCACCAGATCGCCTGTGTGTTACTTCTTCGTCCATGCTAGTCTTTCTTTTACCACATAGAAGCTTCAGTATAACCTAAGCAGACAGTAACCCCGGCTCGGTCCTCAGCTCGCCCTCGCTCGCTCGTCGCCTTCAGTCTCGTAGCGCTTACCACTCGCTGGACTCGCCACATTCCACTCCATTAACCCTGATTTAAAGTAAGAGTAGCGGGAGTATGTCGGCCACGGGATAGATCCATTGATAGAAATCGATGTACCACAGCTGATAATTACCGATCCTTTTCGCAATTAGCCAACTGGTATAAGAGTAATGACAATCTGAAGCCTTTGTATATGCCGCTCTGTCGAACGCAGCTTACAGTGGGTAATAAAAAACAAGTAAATGTCAATCATTGGGTGACCACAATAAGTAAGGTGTTCATTTGATTATTCGAATATTCGATAATTCGAAATTCGAAATTTTGAGAATCGAATAATATTCGATCATTTGAAATTCGAAATTTTGGAAAGCGAATATTATTCGATCATTCGAAATTCGAAATTCTGTCAAAGGACAAAGGTATAATATAGGTCTGTGCAAGACGCGTTCACCAGTTACAAGTTGTTCTGACGCGTAGTTGCTTCCCCAGGGCCAGTGCCCAGCGTACGTATTTAGTTTAATGAGGTGCCACCATGCGCCCGCGTTGGAATGACATTGTCAGTTGCACTGGATAACCCCTGCTGTGGAACTGCTGCGTGACAACTCGTGTGTTGTGGACGTGGTTGTACATGATTGGATCGTGATGCGATGTCGCTAACCTTACTTACGTGCAATTAACCAGCGGGCTAGGTCTAGCCATTATAACATCTATTCGGTACTCTCTAATGGGTACCTAATATTTGCAACGAACTTACGATGGGTTTGTGGTGTGCTGATGTACTTAGTGTAATAGTGTTTGTATGTTCTGTATGTTCTGTTCTCTTTTATGTTCTTTGCGTCTGTAATTTTTTTGTTTTCGTTTGATTTTCTGGCCAAACTGAGTCAATTCTTGCATTTACGATTGATTCTTTTAATACTAATGTTTGGGCACACCTTCGGTGTATTGAATAAATAAATAAATAAATAAATAATCACTCCACCGTTGCGCTAGAGTCCAGACAACGGAGCGCTCCCGCGCTAGAGGGTCTCTACCCCAGGTGAGGTTGGACAGCTCGAGGACTGCGCTTCGCAGACCGTTATTTCGCATACGGGGAATGTCTGTTAGACTATCTATCCTATCAGAAACGTTGATGCGATGGGATAAAGTCTCGGCTTACCTTTTGGTTTGTTTAGAAGAGTATCACGCCAAGGACATTGGTAATGGTACTCACAACCAGTGTTAGTCGAACCTAGCGTGCCAAATTTTTTCATTTTTTCTCGACCTGACTAGTAATTTGAGCGGTGATGTACATAGGCTTGATTAGAGAAAATTTACATATGGAGCTATTCAGCAACTACAGGGTGAACCATAAATATTGTAACAAAATTGGCGACCTTATTAGGAGTCTTTTTCCAACTGCAGATAACCTCATACCAACTGTCATGTAGCATATCCTTACCGTTACACTCCTTGCCACTATCATGATTGTAGCTACTCTTATTAGAAAGTAGTGCGTTCTCACGTGAACCTAGCGAAAAACTTCCTCTGGTCCGCGGTGGAGCACTCGCATCCCGATGTGGCTAAATTTCACCAGATTGGTTGTCAAACACTCGGTATTATAATGTTGCGTAGCGCAATTCAGAGCATTCTCAAGAGTGAGCATTGTTTGAATGTTTGATACAACGGAAAAGCGCTATTAACTTTCAGATGATACACTATGCCGTAACGAGATGGAACAAAAGCAATATTTAGCAGCGTGCGTAATCCATTCTTGGGCGATATGTAGTTTTTAGAAGACTACAAGGAAAGCACCAAAAGCCCACAAGTGAGGTGAAAACTCAGCTATGAGAAGAGAGTAGAAAGAAAAATCTGAAGGCGCGGTTGGAGCGCGTCGCTCAATCAGGGTATTCAGCCACCGCTTCATTTGTTGAAGAATTTCTAAAACCTAGAAAGTTCAAAATAATAGTGTGCTTAATACTACCTCTGGGGGACATTATGAAATGCGGATAATGGCTGCGCATGGCAGCTTCTCGTCTTACACGATTTTCTGAAATGTCTCCCCTCACACCCAAGGTTTTTGTGTAAAAAGAGTGAAAATCAGTGAAAATGTTTGTAGGCACAAAATATAAAACCATATTTTTGGGACTCAATCGCGCCTTTTAAAGGCTCAATGCACATTAAAGCGAATATTCTAAGAGCAAAAAGAAGAGAACGTAGTAGCGGTTCCCCGTCCATCTGCCAAACATCGTGCCTGCAAACGACTAGCTCTGACATTCCTGCCTTTAGATTTCTGGTCTTCGTTATTTTCCATCTTAGAGAAAAGTTCTGTCTAGAGAGGGTATAAAAACAATTGGCCAATATCTTCCTTGGAACAAATGGGAATAAAATTCCGTAAGAGGCGCTGCGACGCGTTCTGCAAAGCTACTCACGCGATCTCAAGGTTATTATCAATCCAGGAGTGACCCCATATTAAGAATACAACCCGTCATAATCCGCAAAGTATGGGCAAACAGTGTTTTAAATTGCACCAAATTTGGTGCATTCCTAGCCTTTTTATAGGACTGAGTTCTTGTTGCAGGACTTATGGCTCACCCTGTAGATCTCCCCTGCAACCTAGTAGATTTCTTCCTTGGTTCTTGCTGTATGCAAATGAGGATATTCCATCACTATCGCTCGTGAAAAAAGCAGACGTAGGGCTCCCAGAAAAGAGAAAGCTTAAGGATCAGAGACAACCGTCTAAGAACACGGGTCAACCAGGCGAGCGGAAAGGCGAGAGCACAGAGATAGAGACATTCCGGCTGCGATCCGACGGCTGCCGACCGAGTGAGCTGATTCAGCGGGTGAGGGTGCCCTCCCGTCGCCTGCTCATCCATAACTATTAGCAGTCGCGAAGACGCGCGGTGCAAGAAGACTGAGTTTTAAGAGGGAGAAAAGGATGCAACTTTCGCAGTATACAGACCTTCCTAAAGGTCACGGAACAGACGTCTGGAAGCTGCTACGTTTTGGGTGGCACGACAGCCATCAATTAGTGAAGGTACGCAGGTCTACCAAAATTGGATTTGTAAAAAGAAATTGGTGGAGACAACATTTGGGTCCTGCTTACATAATTGCAAGGTTTTCCAGGAAGCACAGCCAGTGGAAGACAGGAAGCAACAAACTTAAGCGGTTCATTCTCATGGTATTCTATTATTCGCCTTTCTTGGGCGGAGCATTTGCGTTTGTGAACAGATGACAATCCCTAAAGCCGATCTCTGATCCTTAAGTTTCCTTTTTTTTCTGGGAGCCTTACGTAAGTTTCTTTTTACAGATGATAGTGATGGAATATACACATTTGCATACAGGAAGAAGCAGTGAACCTTAGGATAAAACTTCTGAAAAAGGCCTTCCCTTTGAGGTAAAAACCAATATGTGTTCACATAGAACTGCGGTAATTGATCTCCGAAGCGTGTGGAAGCCGCTTTGAGAAGTAACGGGCTTGAAATCCCATTGGTCTACACAAGAAAAGCTGTATAACCTATTCCAAGCCGCTCAGTACTTTGCGTGTGACCTTGTGTAACCAATCAAACACACACTGTAACGTTCTGGCTAGTTCTCGGACCCGCAATGGCATCGGAAATCACCTTTGCGCCGGAACACTGGTTGCGAGTACTATTACCGATGTCCCTGACGTGATATTCTTTCTAAAAAAGTCGAAAAGGTAAGCCAGGACTATCCCATCGCATCAACGTTTCTGGTAAGACAGGCCGCCTAACCGACATCACTTATTTGCGAAATAACGGCTCACGAAGCGCAGTCCTCGATCTGTCCTTTCTCGCCTGCGGTAGAGAAGCACAGGAGTGCTCCGTTGTCTGGACAGTAGCGCAACGGTGAAGAGATGCAGCGAGGTATGGGAGCGGGATCTCTAATCGAGGACGCGACGGCACGACGAAACCGCCGAAACATGAGTCATGGTTGACCCGTGCCCTGTAACGGAAACAAACACGAAAACTTATTTTCACAATTTCACTTTATTCGAGAACCCGGCACTTCAAAGTTGATGGCCAACCCGCTGCAAAGTATACCGATGTAAGTTAACTGCTTACTTACTAGGATGCAGTAAAATCACTACGAAACAATGAACCTTTGCGAACTCGGCCAGTAAAATCTCCGTGGAATTTATGATGACATAGTCCTCTCATTGCTTCAAATAGGACTTGAGACTTTACTCACTGAGAGGACTAAACAGCAACTAAATGTTGGGTGTAATAATGATTTTAGCATTCGGCTAGGTTAACTTCAAAAGGCTCCGCGTTTCGACAGCATATCCCTGGTGGCCTTCCCAATGGTCGGAAACTAACAATTTCTTCTTTTTTAGCGAACAAATATGCTATTAGACTTGGATATTTTTTATATATGGCGGCAAGTACCACGTTGTACAATTCAAAAACAGTGTTGGTATAGATGTTGTTTCAAAACAAAACAAAACAAACAGAAATTTTTGATCTGCTTTCCATCTATTGTTTTGTCATAGTCTATTGTTTGTGTTCCATTTGCTTTGATTGGATTCTGGTTTATGTATGGTTCCTTATATTAGACTAGTATTTTATCCAGTTCTAGTGCTTTTTCTTTTTCTTTCATTCATGCGATTTTCTGTTCTACTGATTTGTCTTTCCGTGTGAGCATGTCTTTGAGCCGTAATAAATAAATAAATAAATAAATAAATAAACAATGGATGAATGAGGCAATTTCTCGGAAGCAGCCATGTGCAAAGTCCAACATACAATTGTTTCAGAAAGATTTTTATCTGTCGTCCACTCTATGCAACCAACTCATACAAAATAGTTGTTCTGCAGACGACTGCCATCCGTTCGCTCCACTCATACGGGATGTACAATACGGAATGCAGACACCTCACCTGGCTTCCAACATAAACAAAAGAAAAGAGAGAACAGAACACGGATATAGGGAAATTTTGCAGGAGTATCAATCTGTTCGTCGATGCGGGACTACGACGTCACCCGAGCCGATATCCACAGTCACAACAATGCACACAAACAATTTCCTAGGACTAACAACACGACATAACACCGCCACAAACGTGTACAGCTGTAACAATATAAACAAAACATATATGCAACAACTTTCCCCATTCAAGCAAAGCTGTCCTCACGATCGGCCATCGCTATACCGAGCGGGTCGTCGAACGCCTTAATTAGGAGAGATATTTTTGGTCGAGGAACAGCTCACGGGAAATAGAAGGAAACACTGTGATGAGAAAATAGACATACCTTGAAGTTGTGGAAGTGCACCGGGCGATGGTCCTCATGATAATACTCCTTTGGGTTTGCGAGGCAGACATCGTATTTCATCGACTGCGCCCACCGTTGGCCTGGAAATTTACAAATACTGCAGAGATTTGTAAACTCAACACGTAACTTGGTGGTATCGAAAAAGAAGTACGAAGTAGCAAGGGAATAGCACCAAATAATAGCTAAACTCACCTTGGAAGTTGAAATTCCAAACACCAGAGGATGGTACCATGAAGTAGCCAAGGAATCTATCCGAAAGCAGCATTTGAACCTTTTCGTAGTGGGTTGGCATGTAGCCCTGAAAACGAAGTGTCTCCGTATCCTTGAAAGAAACAAAGAAGTTCCCGCATTACCTTGGGATTATTTCCGCGATCTGTGTTCGACCGCCCCCACTCATAGCCAGACGGGGTGAGTTTGTAGGCAGTGAGAGAAACGGATCCAGGAGTGAAACTGAAATAAGTCATAAGTGTTCCCTATACACTTCCAACTCATGTTAGCACCACGGCGAAAACTGCCATCAAATACTTTAATGGAAGAGCCAACCACCTGCATGTTATTATTACGGTATTCTCTCCATCCCAGCTAGCATTCTCTGACAGAATCCTGGCATGCGCAGTCACGTCTTGCGGAGACAACTGTGGAAGCTCGTTCGGCTGTGTGTGCATCCTGGAAATCGAATGACCGCTCACACTAAGTCCCACTAGCGTTGAAGCAGCGATATGTTAACACAGTGTACACTGACCATCCCAGCGGTTCCAAATCCTTAAGCAGCTCATGCTGTGGCAAGTGTGATGGGAACTGCACCTGCTGGTGATTTCCGGTCTGAGGCACTAACACAACACACCGAATTTCCTTCACCTGCGGGTTGTCGGCTGGTGATAGCCCGTACAAGAAGCCACCGATCTGAGAAAAACATTTTTAGGTAAAGCATGATTTCTGTCGAGTTCATGCACATGACACACCTGTGTTCTCAAATCCGAAATAGTAATGAACTTTTTCAACACATTCTTTGGGAGGATATAAGTGAATCCTGTATCTTTGACATCGTCAGAGCTTACATAAATATGCTGTGTTCTGAAACAAGATACCGTATATATATATATATATATATATATATATATATATATATATATATATATATCATCAACAGATGACGCGAACAAGAAAAACAACCGCTATGATAAAATGTGTTTTAGGATACCTCAAATGCAGATTAGTGGCCGAAATGGCACGTATTCTCCACTCCGTTCGACTGGCGAATGTAGCGGCCTCGTAGTTTGACGTCGTGGCGGTGATGATCTCATCTCCGTGCTTGTTCACTGTTCGAGTGGTTGTAGCTGTCACCTTAAATTCAAGAACTTATAAGTTAGCTACTGGAATGAAGGCGGACTCGGACAGCTCCGATGCTCTTCTTTCTGATGGCTCGGGTAAGAATAACTCTTCGTGATTTCCAATCCCAGCTACTACTTCCACAAAAGGCAACCTGTTCGGAAGGAGTACCTGGCTCTGCTCCTTGGTTTGCTTCTCAATATCAGCAATCTGCTGTCGTTGCTGGCTTGGCGCAGAGATCTCCATACCGAGGATGATGTCTCTCACTTCAGATTGAGTCAACGACGCTACGTTCACATTGTTCTTCTTGCCATAATCAGCGAGTATCATGTCTTTCAAAGCCAGTTCAACCTGCAACCCACCGAATAGACAACCGAAACTAAACGAACAGGAATGACGACAAACTAGGATCAGCACCTTCTTAAGTTCAGAATTTTGCTCGTCTTTAAATGCTTCCCCGTGTCAATTTAACACTTACCTACATTCTGTGGCAGAAAACTACTAAATCGTTCAACGCGCACTTAAACATCGAACAACGTGTCAAACGAAACAGCGCCATGAAACGTACTTTAATCCATTCCTCGTCTATCAGAGACGGCCAAATGTGATGAGGTTCCGTAACAGTTGTCTTGTCAGGTTTCAGGATCACCTAAACATGAAGAATGACAGCTGTTTACTTTAACGCAACTGGCGTAAAACAGGCTCACAAACCTTTGTCTTGTCTGGATTTATGTGCATACCGCGCATTATCAGAATCACCCTCGAGAAAGCCGTGTAACTCGAAATAGTCTGAAATTGACTGCGTAAGAACTATTCGGGTATTATCGATGGTTATGACAGCCTTCAACCTTCCAAAAAAAAATCGCACCTTCAACCAATCATCATACAAATTGAACAGCACCATTTGAGGCTCGGTGGCCTTTAGGATCAGGTCTCCAAACTTCTCCACCTTAAAACAAACATATTGTTAAGAGGCAAGTACTCACTCGCTTCCAAAAAATGCAAGCCAAAAAATGTGCGCCCATGTAGTAGAACTGTGCTCATATCAAACAAAGCACCGATCTGTTCAATGGGCAGAACTATTTTCGAGACGTCAATATGGAAGGAGCGATGAGACACCCAGTCCCTAAGATACTGCTTCTCGAATAAAGAACGCAGCGTAGTGCTGCCTGAGAACCGCAATGCGAAGGTGCGATTCTTCTACAATCACCTGTCATTCGTACTTAACCGACCTTCATTATAGCTTGGAACGGTAGCATCAGTTCTGATCCTTTGATTACGATGTTAGGAAAATCGAGAAGATGCACCTGCAAAGGAATGCTTCGAGACAATCGGATGATTAGCACTGAAAATCACTCACCTCCAGAGGATCCAGCATAGCCTTTCGAGTCACAATGATTTGGCGGGGCTGCTCTTCTACTGGCAAGGATCTAATCAAAGCAGCCACTTCTTCGGCAGTCTTCCACTTTGCTAGCTAGAAAAGATCAGTCCCGTTTTAAACAAATATTTCTAGCCGACTGATAAAGGGTCGGCGTTGACAGAACGATAGAGTCCGTACATGTTTGATAAGCAGGTGTAAAAATATGAACAACCGAACAATCCTTACCTGACTAAGACGCTTTTGTCCAGCCCAAACCGACGTGTGAATTATCTTTAAGAACAACTGTCCCGTGCGAGGATTGAAGATGAAAATCGCACCATTGATGGGTTTCGTCGTCAAATTTCCTTCGAAGGTTTTGTGAATTGTAACACGGTATACATTGGTGTCGTCTACAAACCTGAAAAAAAAATCTCTACCAAAACGCATTGCGAAATAAAGACGAAGAGATACTAACCAAATGATCTGGTTAGAGAACAGCTCTCCATAATTCTGACTGGTTAGGTACGGCTCTGTTGGCTCCGAACTGTATAGCTGGAGGCCCTTCCGGATACGCTCTCGCAACACGTAGAAAGCAGGATTCGCTTTGATGATCTTAGCCATGGCTTGTCGAATTAAAGGCTTCATTCCAGGGAACCAATTTCCGTACGCGCTAGAACGCACACAATAGAAGGATGGTATACGTCACTGAATATTTTGCATTCTCACCTGTACAAGTTATATGCAAGATCCATAGCGATGAGCAAGCCGGTAGGCGATGGATATATAGACATATTGTCGGTAGTATAATCCAAGAATTTCGCCCTATAATGTCAGACTTTAGCGCCTTCCAAACAAGAGACCATTGGAAGCTTGACATCCAAATCTAACCAAACAACCCTTAAGAACATTAGGGACTTAAGAAGTACAAGTGTCATAAGGTTCGACAAATTCACTATCGAAATTAGTCGCCTATTATTCTATTCCGGTTAGCGAGAGCTTTGAAATGAAGACCTTGAAGTTTTACCTTGCATATCGTTCGATGTCGTGGGAATCATAGTCGCCCCATCGAAGCTGCACATCAATCCAATACTTTTGCGTTGTTGTGCTGTCCATGACATCTCTGAAGACGAGGGTAAACTAACTAGCTAATAGTTTAACAAACGAGGAAACCAAGACATCCAGGTGGAAGCAGCAATGTCGGCCGCATGTCAACCGAAACGCTGTGAGAAATACGAACGAACTTGCTGTCTGCCATCAGCGACGGGCGCGACACGTTCCATTTGTACTGCGCGAACAGCTGTATGTCTGCGCATGAGCTGTTCATTTTGTATGACTTTCTTGGGTGAATGGTTTCCTTCTGCACTGTTTGTATCTCGAGAGCATCGAGCTCTTGATCGAACACCTAAACACTGCCCCTATGGTTAAAAAAATCGAAGCCAGGTGAAACCGAATACTACAGACTATGGAATCTAACCAAAACAAGGATATATGCCCAACCTGACAGAGATCCATAACAACAGACTCGTGAATCTTCTGCCACAAATGAGCTCGGAATATCTGGATCAGCGAAATCTTCAGTGTTGGAATTTTCCCGTGCATAAAGATACCGGTAAGATCAAGCTGCACTTGGAAACCAACGTATACCTGAACACTAGAGTTATTTCAACACTTACTTACACCGCATTCCATTTTCGCTCACGTTTGCTCTGTTAATAGTAGGCGACCACCACAAAGTGAAACGACGATTGGGAATTTGGTTCAAACCGGAGCGCTGGGCATTCGTAAGTTTCTTGAACTTCATCGATTCCTCGAAACCAGAGGCACGCTCCCAGAACAAACCTTCCCATGTGGGGAAGTATGTTCCCTAAATGAAACGGATGAATAGCCGTTGTCAGAGAGGAAGGCGTTGCATTCACTTACTCTGAATAGCGTATGCTCGAGAATTCCTTCGACTCCACCGAGGGCCTGAATCATATCGGTACGGTAGTTATTCAGGTTCCACAGTTTGCCGTCGTGCCGCTGATGCGTCCACCAGAACGGATTCTGCTTCAAGATCTAAACACACTCTTTGCTTCCTTGCTATCGAGCCCTGTGCTCCATTTAAATGGAGTACATATTTGCGAACTGAGTCTTACTTGATAAGCCTTGAACTCTGTCCTCACGCGCCATCCTTTATCATATGCAAGAGTGTGCCTATCCTTTTGGAACAGAGTGTTGATTCGGGGAATTCCACGGTCCCACGAGTCATCGAGGTCCTCCAGGGTCAGCCGACGATTCTGTGCGTTCGCCTCCTGACGTTTGAGAGCATACTCAGCCCACACCCGTTGTGAGTCGATGAACTCCGCCTCCCATGGCTAAATTTTTGTTGTTTCAACAATAATTCTAAATTGCGAAAGAAAACGGCAGTGCAAAGAACAGATCGAACCTGAATGTATCGATATAAGTTGGGAATTAGTTGGTCTTCGTCATGGGTCATTCCTGATCGGAAATGGGTGATGCCACCTGCATCCGTTTGCTGCATCCAGCGCAAGTCACTCTGCGGGATTAACACGTGGCCCATCGACAGCATACCTAAGCGAAAAATTGTAGCGCGCCGCCAGTAGCTGAGAAGGAGACAAATGCTTACCAAGTCCACCAATTTCCTTCGGCGTATAGAACACAACTGGAGGGAACCTCGCCGGCATTTTAGAGTTCAGGCCAATCTTTATCCTAGTCTGGATCTTGTTCTCACATTTGACCAAAAGGTCTAGCAACTCTTGCGTATTCACGACGGCTTCCCTAAACAATCCTATTCAGGACCTAGCCAGAGGATGACAACAGAAACGCGAACCTGTAATAGGTCATAAGACCGATGAGAGCAGTATTCCATTTATTGACGATCTTTGTGAATGTTGTTGAACCCGAAGACATTAAAATCTGACGGATTCTGTTGTGGAACTTCGACATGGATTCCTCGTCAACTTTTAGGAAACACTGCGCTGTTCGTTCCTTCGTGACCTTAAAAAAGCTCACCAGCCTACTGAAAGAAATTTATTCATTTGGCTTTTGGTGCACATTAACAATGCCACTGTTTGCTATATATCTACAATATAATTCGATATTTTCGTATAAGCACCTATAAGCACTGGTGCTGTGTTTCAGTGTTACACTAAAACAGATACTTAGGAAATAGGTTTCTTACCCAATTGAGGTTCATAGTGATATCCCACGTCTTCTCGCGATTTTGTTAGTGTTGTAGATGTAGTCGTGCAAAATAGCTTTATGATTACTGTCTTTTTTGTATTATGAGTGCACTTTCGGTGCAGTCCCAAGCAAACAATATACTTCATGCACAGCAACACGCATAATCACCTTTGAGAAAAAAAAACTGAATGACAGTAAAAAAAATCATTGAGTGCATTTTCACGATAAAAATTTAACAGTGATGCTACCAAGGAGTGAGCTAAGCCTAAACCTATGCTCGAGCCAGTAAATGAAGGCTCAGTCTGTATTGGTTACTGACGTTAATGAAAAAAGCACGCATGCCTATTCTTGCTTTATTTTAGAAGAACGACCAACCGTGTTACGCGTCAAAGATGTAATGGCATTTCATTTTGCCCGGTAAGCCGGGGATGCATGTTGGGGTTCCTCGTGGAGAATTTGATCGCAACAAAACATCGTTATACTAGTTTGTAACCTCAGCAAGAGCCACATGAGGCTTGAGGAAAACGACTTCGATCACTTTTATCAAGAACTTCAGCTTAACTGAAGATGTCATTCTGGGATCAGCGGTCAGCTTATCGAAATACATGGGTGAATACGGATCGTTCCCACGAGATGCGTATGGTGTGTTCCATCAAACAGTGTCGGTGGTGCAATGGTGTATTATGCCAGGTAAGCAGGGGGTGCGGGTTCGGGTTCCGTATGGAACTAAAGTTTGGCCGCAACAAAACATCGTTATAACAGCTTTCATTGCCTTTCACGTCATCTCGTTTATTCCTATCAGTTATGTCACTGACAAGCAGTATTTAAAAATGAGTAACAGCAACTATTTGGGCTTTCAATAAAAAAGCAAAAACCGAAATAAGCCCAACTGGACGTACTACTGCTCGATTTTTCTCGATAGAGCGCTGATTTTTCTTCAGTTCGCGCGCTGAGTGGCTAAACGGTCCCATTTCAAGTTCCCGATGAGATACCTCGTTCTGCAGATTCCACACTCCATCACGATGAGTGATCTCTTCGGCAGTTGTTCGGCACTTTGGCAGAATCCTGCACTCGAATCCAGCCATATCGAAGAGAAGATTTGGATTGTCTTTGCTGTACACCGACACAAATGCATTCTCCCATTCAATTGTAGTTACAGAACGCGGTAGTCGATTCTAGAAACAACAGTCGAACGAAACGCAGAAGCTCATAAACTAGATCTCAGCAAACCTTTATGTCCCAGAACACAGCTCTGCCCAAATTAACATCGTGCTTCATCAGGCGCATTCTCGCATCTCGTGGCCAGCACTTCTTGTTGTTGTAGCCGACAATGTTCTCATTATTAGGATCCGGATGCTCTGTTAGGTACCTCTGAATGAGGTCTCTGGCCTCGTCAGCTGTGAACCTAGACATCGGCTCAATATGTCGCTATAACACAAAGACGGTTGCCGTAACTATAATTACCTGAACATAATCCAAATTCTATCTATATAACGGCAGTACAGACGGATAGGGTGCACTGTTTCGGTTGCAATGTCCTAAACCACGTGATGAAAGCAAGTTCAGAAAGTGTATTATAGAACGCAAAATAAAAGCGTGCCTGAAAAGTAAGGAACTCGTTGGGACACTGAGGGGGTCCGGCGATTTCTGACGCTCGACGAAGACCGAGTATGAGAAGGTCCAGAACGAGCCCGTAGTACTAGATTATCCAGAAATAATAAAGAGCGGTGCACTGAACATTGCCCCACAACAAAGTGCAAAGGTGAACCATTTACCTGTACAATAAACGAAGCAAACTGCAGACCACGAATTATACCGAAAGAGTTCGTATGGTTCATGTCTTTGTAGTTAATCAAGACGTTGTTTTTCGAAGACATATAGTCCGCAATATTGTGGTCCACAATCAGCCTTAACCAGAATAACGAAATGGAATGATGCAAGCAAGCGTGCTCTTCGAACCAACCTTAGCAGCCTGTTCAGTAGCGTGAGGTCCATTTTCTCTGCCACTTTCTCAAGCTTCGCTTCCATCATCACATCACACTCACCTTCAATAAATCTCCTTTCAACTTCTAAGACAACACCACTGAGTAATTCCATTGGACCAACCTTCTCCGGTTTCCCATACGTCTTGAAGGTTGTTAATTCCTTGGCACCATTTATATACCAACAGTGGCGGTGGCTCTGTGTCGCCAGGTTTCACCCACGACGGGAACAACCTCGAATAGAAAACGTTAGAAATAGAAGGCAACAAAGGGATAGTCCGCGAAGGGATAATAGAAATTGGGTGATTATGTTTCTGTCCCCAACGAGGTTGGAGGTGGATCAAACATATTGGGCGTCCTAACGTTTCGACCATGTTCGTCGTCTACAGGTGCCCCCTGATTCACCGTTTACGCCGAGCGACGTCGCTTCCACGATTGCCAGTTGCCGAGCGATCACGGAGGTCGGCAGAAACATTAACACACTAGAAAAAATGCCGAGGTTTTACGAAGAGAGAAATTCGAGCCTACAATTTTTTTGTGACAGCACTTTCACAATAACGTGCGTGCTGCAATCACATAAGGATCTGAGTCCTAATCAAGGTCTGTTTTGTGTTTGGATTAACAAAATCTCCACCGCTCGTGATCTAGGATTTGTCGGTTAAAAATGAAAAACTGACCCTTTTTACTCTTGTGTCCAAATAAGTTTTCAAGGTGGGGCAGTTCTATACAGTACCGATGTTTTGCAATAAAAGAACACGAAGACTGTTATCCACTACAAATTTAGGTGAGCTGAAAAGATTTGGTCATTCAGTGCCAGTCAAATTGGAACCTACAATTTCGACATGGCCAAAGCAGAAGTAGCCCCAAAAAAAGGAACCAATAAACTCGCCCATGAACCGACAATTTACTGATTTTCTTACAACTAATGATGCAGAAAGCTTCGGCAAGAGATCATTTTTAGTATTCTTGCTGTTGTTACTAGAGGGCAGCCAATAAAAATTTGGACCAATGGACCAATTAAAAACAACATATGCACAATAAGATCTCGACGGAGCAGTATTATTCATAACTCACTCCACAGCCTCCTATCGTGAGAGCAGTTTTTCAGATCATATAGTCCTCTTAACGGAATTTTATTGCGCATTTGTTTTATTTATTTATTCATTCATTCCAACATGTGATACAACACAAGTAAAGCGATCCACCTGAGCGAGCTCACCATCGCACCAACCGCCAACCAAACCAACTAACGTAACTTTAAAACAGTGGAACAAAAAATCAGTTATGTTTAAAAACAGCTGAACAACGGTTAGCCGATCGGCTAACGGTTCAGAGACGATATCAGATGGTATTTTTTTCTGTGCTGTGTAGAGCAGTTTTTTCCCATGGCGGTGATTGAATGAAGATAAATCAAATGTAGAGGAATTTCGTGACTACATTTTTGCTGATGCGGAATTGGGCAGATATACGATAAATCGCAGTTTTCTTTCATTGATTACTAGAATCACTATTCTACCGAAAGGTGCATTTTGATCTTAAATAGCGGGTTTGGGTCAGAAAAGATTGTGTTGTACTGTTCTGCCTTGCAGAAGACCATACTGATCTTCACACTTTTCACAACTACAAAAAACCGAAAGTGTGTTGGGAGACATGTCAAGAAACCGTAGAAGATTAACAATTACTATTCTCTTCCAATATGAGTGCAGTTAGACATCTCAGAAGTAGTATTCAACATTCTGTTTTAATGTTGTTTAGAATAGTTCAGCTATGAAAAAATAGTTCAGCTTCATCAAAAGAAATGGTGGCTGGGTACACAGCCCCTGCGACGCGCTCCAGCTACATTTACGCATTTCTTTCTTTGTACTCTCTTCTGCTCGTAGCTCTCCTCGGGTGAGATGTATTGACAAGTCCTTCTTTATAAAAGTAGCCAAATCTTGCTGCAGAATGTTTTTTTGAATGGTGACTAGTAGATAACTCGTAGGCTAACGGTCGACGAATATCACTGACTTATTCTTGAACACCGAACACCATTGGAATGCTGCATCTACTTTCGCACCGAAGCAAGGAGGCATCATGGTGAAGAGAACTCCAAAACTCATGGTTTGGAGAGGCACCTCCAAACACGACTCGCAACCGAGAAAAGACGAAGAAGGATAAGAAAAGGGGTGGAAATCCCATAACGGCCTGTGGAGACAACAAAATGCTCAACCTATCCTGTATAGCACATTCCCTCCCCATCCTTTAAAAATATAGTGATACGTTTAACTTTAAGCAAATCAGAAAAAAAGACTACCTTCTCTTGTCAGCCTCATACCACAGGTACTGGTCAAGGTATGCATCAGTGACCTTCTCAAGAGGTTCGATATCGTAGACAGGAATTAAATGTGTGTAAAGATCCATGAACTCAATGCCGACCTCCTAAAATGAACAAGGTTGTAGAGGTGATCGGACCGCTAGAAATAACCGACCTTGAAAGCTCTCTGCGTGAGCATATGGCGCTTAATACGAGATAGCGCTTCGTGTGGATTATCATACGCTTGCTCGATCAACGCCAGTTCTTCTCTCTGAGACTGATTGAGGCGATTCTTCACACTGTACGCTTCCTTCAGACGCTCCAGGGCCTAAAGAGAGCGGCAGACTTCTCAGACAGCTTCCAAAAACAACGCAGCAAAGAGAACACAAGAGCTACGATCTATGAGGGGGGGGGGGGAACTGGTATTCCGTCATTCCCTTGGACTGGTATACCAATGACTATACTACTTTATCCCATCCTGACATTCACCACAGTGCGAAGGTGGAAAATAGAAATTACCCTTCCCTTTATTAGTGAGTCTGATAAATTAATTAAAACTGTCAAAGTTTGTGCCTTTCCAGGGCCATTTCGAATGTATGGATCTACAGCAGTAAAGATCTTATTTCTAGGTTTCAAAAAGTGTACCATTGCTCATTAAGGAACAGCGCTTAAAATTAAAAGGTTTGCGGAAATACCGCACAACAATTCCCATGTTTAATAAATGGTAAAGGACAGTTTTAAGTGATTTTTATACTCCCTCCGTGTTGTGGCCCGTCAATTCGCGGAGCGGCGCGACTGGCCGCGCCGCGCTCCGAATATGACGCGCCACTATGCAACTGCAGTTAAGACTACAATATACTCCCGCGGGAGTGACCGCGGACGGGCGCGAATGGTGCCCGGAGCCTTCATCTGTCCAATCGCCACGCCCGCCTTCCGCGAGTCGGCGCCAAAAAACGAGCACTAATGCGTCGGGGGCTGCTCTGCGTCGACGACGACCGTGCCGCCAACATTCCCACGGGAGCATACCGTAGGCCTTAAGACTCCCCACAGACTTCTGCGGCAACGCCGCTGTGGTTAAGGATAGGGCAGCGACGCCGCTGGCGGCGACTCTCTGCGTTCCCGCCCTATGATGAAGCATAGGGCAGCGGCAACGCCGCAGAAGTCTGGGAGGGCCTTTAGAAAAAGGAGCGTCAGCAACGCGTGGCCTGCGTACTAAGGACTGTGCACCGAGGATGACGGCAGAGACGTTCCGACGACGAAGAACTGCCCTTAAACATGGTACTAAAAGAGTCTTGGTTTCACAGGTCATGGACGCCTAATAGTGAGTTGAGGTCAATCAAGCCTTCCATCCCCACAAAGTCAACGACTTGATACGAGAGTTGTGGGTACAATGTAAAATCAGGGTATCGTGTAGAAGTAGACCGCATGGCGCACTTCACGAAAGAATTGAATATCGCCAACGTTTGCCCTTAATACCTTCCTTTGTTTACTCCAAGTAGTCGACTTTAAAACCACCGGTCCTTTAATTATTTCCTGAACAAAGGTTAGAAATGTGTGTGAATGTGCCGTCGAAAGCAAGCGGAAGCAGAGAAATTCCCAATATCAGGCTTTTTTGGAACTGGATCCCACCAATGTGAGAATCTATGCTGTGCCTGCCGCTACTGAACGCGTCGCGCTCTTCGCTTCAGCGACGCCATTCGCCGAATATGGTAAGCCAAAATTCCGTCAAATTTGATGTTTTGAGGTGGCGGCGCAAGTATAAACCCTTACTCAATAAGTTTTGGGACGCACTACGCTTTCTACTTCTACGAAATGTAGAGATGACTTGAACGCGTATTTAGCCTATGCAATGACTTGCGGTGGCAGCCGATGAAGAAGCCAATGTTTTATCATTTCCAAAGAACTCTTTCGGCAATCTACTGACTCCAAAGGGATTGAAGGCTTGGGTGGCTTGGGTGAGAAATCCAAACCAGGAACCTGGAATCGGGTGGCGACGCCTCCTCCGACCGCGCAACCACGCGCTTCCAACTAAGTTTATTCCACATAAATATATGTTGAAATTCAACTTAACCGCTTGATAAACACTACGGATAGCGTAACAGCGTTACCAGAATCAGCAACTTGGTGTCGTGTTTGTACGACAGTGGCGGAAATGGAATGGGAGAGAATCGACGAGATTCAAGCCAATGAACAGTTGTGGTGTATATCGCTACAGCCTCCTCAGCAGAGATGTACGGCCCATCCTTCAAGTAGTTGTGCTGACGCTCTTGTTCGGCCTGAAAACGTTATTTGTAGTTGAAAATAAACGGTTTGCCATTGAGCGAAGGTATGAGGGTCACCTTCAGATATAGGCGAGTCAGCCTTCCCAGATTCTTTTTGCACACTGTTTTGTCAACAGTTGCTCCGCGACGAACGCGCTCTCTATTGTAGTGAGCGGAATTTGTCCACCAGTCTGCCTTAGCCTTCACATATCGAAGAATCATATTCTCAACCGGTGTTGGTAGACCTGGTACCTTAAACAAATCAGCTAGTCATCAGACAACAGAATGTTTAAAAACTGCTAACCTTCCACGGGATATTTGCTTTCCAGCAGCGCCAAGCTTCACTGAGATGCTGCAGTATGACGCGAGCCTTGTTCTGTTTTATTCCTTCAGGCATCATATCGAGTATATCGTGCATCACAGCAGCTCTGGAAGGGTACTGAGTTTTCGGCGAAAGGCTAAGGAGGAGTTCCTCCGCGTTAATGCCGAGTCTTTGAATGAGATCACCTCAACTCCAAATCGAAATGCGACTCCACTCTCTGTTTTGTGACGGTCTTCGCTACCCCCTTCGAGTGTCGACCTTCAAACTGCCTCGAAAGCAAATTTCCAAGCCATCGCTCGAGAAGTGGTGTTATTCCTCGCAGGAAAAATAGCCAGACTCGCCACCCTGGCGCCCAGAAACCACACCCTGGCCCTTTGCCTGAAGAAATCCTTGTTATGGGAGGTTGCTTATGCAAAAACCAAAGTTTTCACAGGAGAAAACTGGAATGCACGTATCAAGAGCCCTACATTTCAAAACGCTTTCAAAAAACAATATGCAGTGGAAAATGTCTAGAGCATAAAGCAGGTAATGAACATTTGCAACGCTCCTCAAACAATTTATGGCCAGTCCCTATTATTCCACTCTATAGGGCTAATTGTGAATTAAAACCTTTGGAGACCAAAATCAACATCACGATATCTTATTCAACCCACCGACAGCTCCCGTGTTGAACCTATAGTAAATGATGTGCTTCAGATCCTTACACATTCGCACCTGAAAATCTACATCATGCAAAGCCCCTCAAAACACAAAGCACGCAGCCAGTACTTGTCTCATCAGTTTGTATTTGTAACGATACATCCCAGTCAACTGCCCAACGTGAGCAAATATGTACTGCAGGCCATCCGCAAGTTGATAAGCGTCCACGTTGTTGAGTCTTAAAAACAAATAAGCGGACTCATTTAAGTGGATAAAATGGCAAAACCTAGAAGTACCTGTACTGAACATGTGCATCAACTACAAGTTTGGCCAACCGGAGAATTTCACGACACAAATGGAAGGCATTACCGAAGCGAGACTTCTTACGCTCCTTGGTCGTTAGGGTTTTCACAGGCTGTAGAAATAGGGATAGTTTTAAGCACATAATCAAATGTAAAGAATAACAAAACGGCCGAAAATCGCAAACCTTCAGGTTGAAATTGTAATCAAGATGAAGGTAGTTGAGATTCTTACGATGAATGAGAAGGTTCAGCATGTTGTACCCTTGTCGAAGGACCTAAAGCTGTACGGATAAATAAGCAACCGAGCAGCTACTCCCTATGAAAATGCCAGTTCACACGTGCCTGTAGTCCAGCTTCTACCCAATCGAGAGTCGTAGTTTGGAAGAACTTTGTGGATTTGAACGAGCGGAACAAGTACCTAAAACCACCAAATGTCTTCTCAGTAGATGGATACCCTTAACATTATTCCAACCGCAAAATAGCGTCATGCGACATAGAAAAATTGGAGCTGTGTACCTCCGTTTCTGTGGCTTAGGAGGACGATGTTTGAGCGCATTCAGCACAAACACCTTCAAAAGCTTCTGGTACGAGACGCGGACTTTGACAGGCATCCCTAAAGTAGGCAACATTTTTCGAATGTTTTACTTCAGACAAGCATTTTCTCTGTACCTGCCGGGCAATGTTCACGATACCAGCTCTTCACTAAAGGAACATCAATGGTTCTCCTCGTGCGTCCAGAACGGATGTTGAATGGACGAGGCGCCCACAGCAAAGCAATGCCGTTGCCGGTGTTATCGGTGTACAGTGGAACCTGAACAATTAGTCGTCATGAATAGCCCAATCCGGTGTGTTTCGGAAATAGAACCTCTTCAAAAATAGGAGCCACGTCCTCCGGAAGTTCAAACTCATCCATTTCGTCGTCGCTAGGAAGGATTTCCACGGTCTAAAAGTCGTTCTGATCAAAAAACGTTCGCCAATGCATGATATTTGTTCCGTCACAAATCTTGATCGATGGTAGACACTGTATCAGAGGAAGAACCACAGAAGAGCAAACACAAGAAGTAATTACTCATCTATGGGTTCCTCCTCTCCAACAATCACGCCAAGGACGGAATATTATTTGCTATCGCGCAACCATTCAGGGAGGTGTCTGCACTTAGGACAACACCCAACATATTTGCGCTTATTTGAATAACAACCAACAATTACACTAACTTTTTCCAAACCACTGATCGCAATTGGGTTAATCAACGGATCAAAATAGAAGGCGGGAAGGTCCGGATCTTCCGTCTTGATGTAGACCACCGACGGCGTGTGATACCTAAACCGATGCGACGATCAGCAACCACAACGGTAAAAACGCTTCGAAGAGCCTACCATGAAACTTGGACTGGCAAAGCGTTGACGAGATTGTTGTACATGTAGGGGAACGCTATGCGGTACTCTGTACGGATTGGCGCTCTGATGATAACCTTGTTTATGTCGTTGAATTCGTTCCAATCTTCGTCACTGCAAGTGAATCAAATCAATGTTTACCTAAACCACATCAGCAGAATCTTGGGAATTATAGGCAGAAGCTTACAGATTGATATCCTTGATAAGTGGTTCGAACTTCGGCCCTCCAGGGATCGCTACGTTAAGCGCTTTAGCGGTGAAAAACGACTTCAAATCAAACAAATAGTAGTAGTTGTCATCAGTCAGATCGGTCAGAAGCTGATTTGCGAGACGATAGAGGGTCGCCATTATAGGAATGCTAAATGCCCAGCGTCGGTACGTTGGTCCATTGACGAATCTAAAAAAAAACACATTTAAAGCGGGAATGGAAATACAAGAAGAGATTGCGACTGTAATTACCTTGTAGTAGCAAGAGGTTTGTGATCATAGAACCACTCCGCCACAGTCTGGTCCTCCTCGGGATCGAGATCCATTTGAATCGGCTCTAGAGGCTCCACGTCAAGAATGTTGTCAGCATAATCTAGGGGTGGTTCTTCGTCGTCGAAAGGAGGGAATCGCATACGCTGAAACGCCATCCATTTACTTCGTTTCCTCCAACCGTGGTTAGATTTAAAGAGAAGCGCTTTTGTTTATTTCATGTTTCGTTGCTTCATTTTTG
Source organism: Heligmosomoides polygyrus polygyrus (assembly GCA_947396885.1). NCBI lineage: Eukaryota > Metazoa > Nematoda > Chromadorea > Rhabditida > Heligmosomidae > Heligmosomoides > Heligmosomoides polygyrus. Next base: position 61,925,214 of record OX377203.1, read on the forward strand.
TCTTCAACTCTCGCGTTTGTCGTCTACAAGTAAACAAATTTGTTGGTCCACCCCTGACTACAAATAGGAGAGGGTAGCTTAAAGGGAGGAAGCGGGACGTCTAATAATAAAAAACCTGGCTTAAGCAATACTCGATATGTAACTAATACAAAGGAAACGTTGATCACGCTCATGCGCAAACGTTTAATTTTATCATGAGCTTCCTGATCAGGATCATAGCAGCTTCAAATTAACACTCACTATACAATTTCGAACAAAACTGCACTCACCTTAAAGTGTCGACGGTCCCTTTTTTCTCGCCTCATCATAATCCACATAGTTCCCCACTGTGCCAAGTAGACAGGCTCAATAACACGAGGCGTTTCATTCACAAAAGAAATCGCTCCAGTGATATGATACAGCACCTAAATCGTAAGCGATTCTTCTCATGCTCAACAGCTTTTGCCTTCCACAGAGGTGTGCTATAGTGGAGGCGGTCTTTATATACGAATGGTGGCCGCAGCCGCGACGACTGTCGCGTGCGCGATGAGCCCTGTCGCGGTCGTGCGAGTTGTCGCTCACGACCTGCTGCAGATGCCAGGTTTGAGTTGTTGCTATCCCCTTCCGCGGTTGCAGGAGCTGCGGGAAAAAATACTTTGGTTCGACTTGGGTTCGAGTTACAAAACTGAACAACATTATTATGTTCGATCTATTTTTAGCTGGTGGTTTTCATAAAAAGCTGAAAAGTTGACACATTGAAGTGTGGCCTTCTTCGCAGTGAAGATGACTTCGTGAACAATTCCTAACACATGATGTGTAGATTCTGATGCAAGTCTAGATAGGAGCTCATCCTGTATCTCCCTCTAAACTGACGGCTTTTCTTAAGCTCAGCTTAAGTGAATTTCTACAGCAATAATACTTCTGTAATCGTGCTTAACGTTTTTATTTAAGAAAATTTCAAAAAGTTCCGTATATTGAGAAAAAAGAGGGTGGAGCTCTCGCTCTAGGCTTGCACCCAAGTTCTTAATACAAGATAATTCATTGATATTAAGCAAGCATGTTTTACTATATTACATATGCCTTGAAGAAAACTGATACCTGTCGTGAGGGTTTTGCTCAGGTAGAGAACGAGCGGTAACACTCATTCCACACCCCATTTCGGTCGTTTTTTAAACAAAATTTGATTTACTTTTCTTTCCGTTTCGGTGTTCCCTACTTCGGTTCTCTCCCTCTTCCGCCCATTCTGTTGTCCTTCACGTTCTGCTTTCTTGCAAATGATTATCGCGCATGGCTCGGCAAACAATATCCCTCGTCTAAGCCTGAATGCACTGTTTTGGGAGGGGAAATGCGAGGTTTAGGTGTCTTCGGGCCGGTTTTCACTCGATTGTAGTGATGACGAGCTGACAGTTACGGGTTTTCCGGAAAGGAAAGTTGTTTCGAGAACCTGGACCATGCGTCTTGGGCCGCATCGCTATCGCTGACCGTTGAAGTCGCCCTATTGCGGCGACTTTTGCCGCGCTATTCGCCGCGTCCGCGGCGACCATTCGTACATAATGTCCCGCAGCCGTTATAGTGCAGCTCCTGAAGTGGATGGACGCCTTGCCTCCGTTACTCTGGCGATATCAGATAGCACTGTGGCGCTATTCTAGTGCGGCAGAAATACTTTCTAACCAATACTCCCAATACTTTTATACGGACTGGATTTGTTCAAATATGTGGCAAGCAGGGGTGTGCGTAATTACGATCTACGGCTATTTCTGCGATGTTTTTACGATTTACGGTTTACGACAATTTGGGTCGTAAACCGTAAATCGTAAACTACATTTATGTGAACTGGGTTATAAAGATGTGCCCACTCTAATGGTCCCTCTTAAAGCTCATTCTCACTTCCCTTTAAAGTTGATTCTTGATGATCTTTCTCGAATCCGACTTTTCTCTTCGCTAGCTTTTCCATTTCTCTAACATTGTAAGGGTTGCCGCTTAGAACCGGACAGGTTCAAGAGGAAAAACAATTGCAATAAAGTACCAAAAATAAGCTCATATCTAAGAGACTGGGGTGGCGGGGCTCCTCCGTTTCCGGTCCAGAGCTAGCAAGGCACATAGCATTCCTACTGCCAAAGGTTGTTCCATTTCAGCCCAAAAAGGACACTGGAAGCAGATTCATAGAGAAAGAGAGTATTCTAGCTCCATGTCTGTTTGGTAACTACGTCGGGTCAATCTAACCATTTGATCGCACGTAACGTCCGCGAGGATATCGCGGACGTTACGTGCGATCAAACAGCGCCGGTGGTGTAAGGCGAACATCGCTGCCCGGAAAGCAGAAGATGCGGGTTCAAGTCCCGCCTGGCACAAGATTTTGATCGCAACAAAACATCCTGTAAAAACATATAGTCGAGTCAATCTGTTTGTAACCGATATGGGGGGGGGGGATACATGCTAACCCTACCGAATAGAATTGACGCAAATCCACGACCGAGCAGCATTGGTAAATGGAAGTGGGGTCTAAAAAGTTGCTACAGTCATGTGAAAACGGTAAACCACTAATGTCTCGATATATGTCGCGAAGAGATGGAACGTCACATCCAATCAGGCCGCATTGAGTGGACATGTCATTCAGAAAGGGCGTGTACAGTCGGTACCCCGATCGGCTGGCATGTGTTCGGTCTGTGCTCTGGTTGTTATTGGCTGGCGCGCACCCACCTACCAATGCTGCTCACCTTCGCGACATGTACCAATGGTTCTATCGGTTTGCATTGTGCTTTATAGGGATCAGCAAATCGATATAACGGGTGCAGTAAAATCGAGCGCGTAGCATCTCTAGAAAAGGTCGAACTGGCTTTGACAGTCTTGATCTGCAATTTCGGTGATGTGATGGAGTTTATCGTATTAACCATATCTAATCCGCTTACGATGCTACAGGTTCTCGGAAAGGAAACGGAGGTGGCGAAGAGTAGCCCGAGCGAGCGCAGGGAGTTATTAAATAGTATTATAGCAGAGCAATATTATAAGTTCTCGAAATTTTACAGGCGGGTGAGTGCAGGCTGAGCAGAAAACCGGCGCATTGGTCAGTGTTGAAACGATTTTTCATTTTTAGGTTTGACAGCGAATTTTTCGCTTTTGTTTCTGCTAATTCCTAGACCAATACGCAGGCTAAAAATTGGTAGTAAGTTAGGAATTTAACGAATATTCAACGATGCAAGCTTTTTGTTGGAACGCCATGCGTAGGCTTAAGTATATTTTTTAAACTTGCAATGTTTTTGACTTTCCTGAATCGAGTTCGGTTTGAAAGATGTTTTACTAGCAAGAAGCCGTGAAAAAAGAAATAGTCTGGTAAGAAAACTGCTCAGCTTAAGCTGAAAATAACACAACGATCAAATAAATATTGAATCACATCATCATTAACATTAGCAGAAAAAGCTCCGGGAAATTTAGTTGTACTGTACTACAGTTCAGGTGACTCCCACGATTTACGATTTACGAAATTTCGAATTTCACCCCTGGTGGCAAGCGATGGTTGAGACTTGGCTCAAATCGGCGTCGGTACACCACGCCGTACCCGACACAGTCCAAGCACCTTTAGTGTCTTTGGAAGCTTCTGATGAGCAACTTTCACTTTTGTAAACTCTTACGCAGCCGAAGGCTGACCTTTTTTCCTTCCCACGGCAAAGTGTTCTCTAGATTTCAGATCATTTTCTTATAATAACTATGCTACACGCCTTCGCATACTTCCATTTTTGCACTCTATGCGAGAGACAGAGACCGCACGAGAACTGTTGCCCAAAATGTGCTTTCTACCTTGATGTGAGATATTGTGACTTGGGTGAAAAAGGGTGATACTTGGCAATCCCAAGGATTTTTTTTACCAAAATTGCCTGTTTTTAAATTCTCTACCAGAAACGCATTGCAGGAAAAATCACCTTGACATCTCTAATCTGCTCCCAAGGCATAGGCATATTTTCCAAAAGCTTGAGAACGGCATGGGGCATATACTTCAGGGCTCCGAGATAAACACGTTTGTCGTGTCGAAATTTACGCGAGGTCATATCTCCGTGGTCTCGAATGATCTTGCGAACATGTTCTGAAACAGAAGTTCGGACATACTACAGAATCGTAAAACACCGAATTTGAAATACCTGGAGGCATCTCTTCTTTCTGTGTATCGACCACTCCGAATTTTCTCTTTTCTGCGTACCTTTTCGACTGAAGTTGTTTCCATTTTCTCGCCTGCAAACTGACATTTAAAGGGCTCTCATAGACGATGATGAAAAAATATCACCTTCTCTTCAACAAGCTGAGCTGCCGAAGGAGGTGGAGGCGGTATGTCGCTAGTGTCCATCGGCTCTACGGCCACGCCACAATATGGAGCTTCTGTAGCCTCCATTTCTGAAAGCCAACGATAATCTGCAGAGATTCCAAGCGCTGAGAGTTATACGCGCGATAATTGGGTCGTGGAGGTAGGGAGGGTTAGCATGTGAGTCGGTTCTTCATCCTGAATCTGAAAAAACTTCTATTTTGTAAAAAGGATAAAGGATAAAGGACGGCGTTACTCAATCCCTTCTGGGATGCACCAGCGCATTCTACTTCTACGGGATGTCGTGGAGGCGGCATGAATGCGTATTTGGCCATACAATGACTTGCGGTGGCCAGCCGATGGACAAGTCAGCGCTTTATCCTTCCCAGACAAGTCTGGTACCAATTCAACGACCCCGGGGGGATGGAATGCTTGGTTGGCCTGGGCGGGAAATCCGAACCAGGAACCTGGTATCGGGTGCACGCGGCAGTCGCGCCTCCTCCGACTGCGCTACACGCGCCCTATCTAGGCGCGTGTAGGGCAGTGAAGGATAAAGCGCTGACTTGTTCATCGGCTGGCCACCGCAGGTCATTGTATGGCCAAATACGCATTCATGTCGCCTCCACGAGATCCCGTAGAAGTAGAATGCGCTGGCGCATCCCAGAAGGGATTGATTAACGCCGTCCTTTATCCTTTATCTATTTTGTATTAGACGTTTTTTATATATCAGAGTTTTCGTTTATTTCTTGTTTCGTTGCATCATTTTTGTCTTCAACTCTCACGTTTTCCGACTACAAGTAAATAAATTTGTTTACGTACCCCTGACTACGAATAGGAGAGCGTAGCTTAAGCAGTATTTCCCTGTTCCAAATCGCAGGCAAGATCAACTTCCTCGCTTTTAGAAGTCTCGGCGGGCGGAACCTATTATTAGATGATAGCCAATACGCCGTTAGCAGTTCGTGAAAAAGTACGCTAGTTGCTTTATAATTGCTATCGTAATGTCTTAATAGTGGTTGTACGTCTACATGAGCTATTATTAAAGTACCACGCTGGATAGAGGTTCCCATGTTTGCGAAACGCGACTAAGCTGTAGAAACACCCGTCTCCTAAAGAAGTGCGCTCAACATAAGATGACTAGAACGATCCTGACGAACACATCCCCGAATGGCTATCATATCACTTAGGCGCGCGTTGGTGACGCAGCGCGAAACACTTCATTCCTAGCATTACACATGCGAACCTCTCGCCGAGGGAATGCGGATCTGGGTTCTATGCTCTTCGAGCACAGAACCAGGCTAGAGAAGGGACTCCAAGGTGAGTGCCATCGAAGCTGCTCGTGTAGGAACTGCTTTCCTCTCTCAGGGGGAGTCCGCAGCAGGATTCTGCGCTCATCGAGCGACGAAACGCTAGGGATGGAAAAATGCGCAAAAAAAAAATGCTTCAAAGTTGCATTCATGTCGAAGGTCCTCAAATCCCGAGTAGTCAGCTGAAATGCAAGTATGCCACAACGCTGGGGAGCCGCATGAGCGCCGAAATAGTAATCACTCAAGAGCTGGGGAAAAGAAAGTGTAGTGCGTACTAGACATTGGATCCGACACCGATTTCCCGGATAATCGGATGATTCGGATAGGCCATTTTTTCAAACCCCGGATCTTCGGATGATTCAGATGAGGGCAATTTCGAAAACCCCGGATCTTCGGATGATTCAGATGAGGGCAATTTTAGAAACCCCGGATCTTCGGATGATTCAGATAACGCCATTTTCAGTCGAGCCGGATTTCGGATATCCGATTCGGATACAACCGGATAAGTGATATAATAGGGGCACGCAACCTCTTAAAAACGGGACACATCAGTAACTCCGCGTTTATTTCCTTGCCCAATTGAAGTCACTAGCGCGCAAAGCAGCTTGGAGCGCCTCATCTTGAATTAAATGTCTATATGCCCTGGTAGCAAGGCACATGACTGCCCAGTTACATTATATCTGGCCTAGCTTAGTTCACCAATGGAAATGGAACACACCAGCGCTACGTAAAAGATGTCGTATTTGGTTGCCTTACGAGGGGGCCCTCCGCAGAGCTATTTTGCGCTTCCAGAACAAACAAAAAACAGCTTTAAGAACCCAAAGAGCCAATACCAACTCAATAGTGAGTTGGTAATGTCTTGTAAAGGACAATAATGAAACGATTCCGAAACGCCCCGCAAGACATTTCTCTGAAAAGGGAAGGGTCTGAAGCGTATGTCTGAACGGAGAGAGCGAGTCATCCCACCATATATAGGAATAATCGCCACTCCTCAGTTAGTATAAAAATGTGTTTCTTTTTTGCCAAATCGATAAGCCCGAGGAGTAGAGGATCCTTGAAGTTACTGTGGAATCGGCGCCTCACGAGTTCGGGAGTCTTGTACGCCCGCAATGCCGCCGTCGGGAAGCGGCTCGTAGCGCAGTGGATAGCGACGTTGCTCCATGAGAGGGAGGTAGAGGGTTCGACTTTTTTTGCGCTGCTGCATCTTTGCATTTCAACTTATTGTTTGATTTGAGGTATTCTGACATCTGCACCATTTTAGATGTTTGCTGTGCAGTGTTTCCAGATGTATGCCGTGAGAGCAACTTTGTTGCCACTTGTTCATTACTGACCGGTTTTTTAACCAAAACTCAATTGGAAAGCTGTTCAACATAACGATGTATGAACGTTTAACATCAGTGATACACAGACACAAAGTGCATGGAACATAAGCACTGGTCACAATACGAGCAGCGCATAAAGGCTTCCTCACAGTCACTCACTGGTTCCTCACAGTTTGCTTCCATATATGGACAAATGAGATCGGCTCCATAGGCGAAATCCACTTGAAGACGTTCCCTTTCCTCTGAAACAAGAGTTCCAGCCGAAAACGTTATCATATGCCCACTGCTTGCCAGCCTTTAGACGTCTATAAGTTCATTTTGCTGATTCCAACCTTCTTCTGGTTTTCCACCACTTTCAGCCGTTCGTCTTCGTTAACTTCAAGTTGACGTGCTTCGAAGTCCTTGGGTATGCTAGCCATCCGTTCGGTCAGGTTGGTGTCATTCCCATGAAGGCTGCTTATCTAAAGGTGGACCACACTTCAGCATGAGCAAGTGGATCACCACTCGAGCATCGGCGACTTTGTTGGTGTTAGGTTTTAGAGAACCTCCAGCACACCTCTGATTTCCAGAAGACAGGCAAAGATGAGAGAACGAGTGTATTGATGCCGTTTAGGTCAATTTCCGGGATCCACAGACTTTCTCGTTTTAACCACATGTGACGTCACGTCATGGTTTCCTTTGAAAATCCGAGCAGGATGGTTTTACCAGAGGTCATTGGCCGATGTATGGAAACAGACTGAGAGGAGCCTGCAGCATTTATACCCTGCCCATTGTGTCTAGTGCTGCTTTATGCACGTTGTATCTGTGTATTCACTGGTGTTGAATATTTATGCATCATCCTGTTGAGTACCACAGCATGCAGCTGGAAAGTGCGCGGAAAACATCTGAAAATGGTATAGACGTCAGAATCCTTCAAACCTCAACCAATCATTTAAAAATCATTTAAAATTCAATTAAAATTAATAATAAAAACAATCAATTAAAATCAATTAAAAAGCAGGAATGCAGCAGCGCATGAGGATCGAACCTCCGACCTTCCTCCCATGAAGCATCCTCACTACCTATTGCGCTCCGAGCTGCTTGCCGGCAGAGGCATCGCGGTCGTACAAGAACCCAAATTCGTGATGCGCCGTTCAATTGTGACTTCAAGAACCCCCACTCCTTGGGTTTCACGACTTAGCAAAAATGAAACACATTTTATGCTAATTGAGGGGTGGCGATTTTCCCTATTTAATAGGATGACTCCCTCTCCCCGTTCAGATATACGCTATCAGACCATTCCCTTGTGAGAGAATTCCCGCCAAATGATTGCAAATCTGCCCGAAAAAGTCAGGTTATCAATGGCGCAGAGTTTGCCAGCAAGGCGCGCTAACCTCCTATTATCCGATTTTTATCCGATTTTATCCGAATCATTGCGTTTTTCAAAACCCCGGATCTTCGGATGATTCAGATGAGAGCAATTTTGAAAACCCCGGATCTTCGGATGATTCAGATGAGGACAATTTTAGAAACCCCGGATCTTCGGATGATTCAGATGAGGGCAATTTTCGACCGAGCCGGATTTCGGATAATCCGAAACCGGATAAATCCGGCCGGATATCCGAAAATGCGTGATTCGGATCCCATGTCTAGTGCGTACACCGCTTAATTATTTAAAGCTTGCCAAGAATATAGCTCCTCCTTGCTCTTTTCTCTGTTTTAAAAGGTTCCCGCTTACAACTGCCAAATAACCCAGATTTCGGTCTACTTCGATTCATCTGGCGGGTTACTTTGTACTCTTTGGCACAATCCTAGTTGGTCGTGACCACTCTCAAACGACTTCATGAGAAGTAAATGTGTACAGTTTTGAAATATATTGAACTAACTCTCATTCCTTATAAGACAACTGCAGTAACGGAATCGAAGTAAATAATACTGAAAACATGAGAATGTATAACATTTGTGAGCTAGGTTGGGACGTTTGCTAATGATTAGAACGTGAAGTACATCGTCTTGCCTGTGTCCTGTGTGTTGGTGCCTTTGCATGTTTTTAATTTATTTTACTGATGTTATGCGTTTTAGCTGCTTGAAGACGATCTGTTTTCGGTGCAAATCTAGTAAGGGGGTCCTACCCTACTAGACTTGCACCGAGAACGGTCCCTTTTAGGTTCCCCTCTCCCGACTAGGAATTCGGAAACAGAGTCTATACGGGCAACCAGTTTGGTGCAGTCCACTTATTTCTACAATGTTGTTGCCCATTTATTGTGTTTCGTTATGTAGTCAAATCGTTAAAGAGCGGCCATCTCTACGTTTTAGACGTTGTTCCGTTCTGATTAAATTCCTAACGCGTTCGTCCTGATCTGCGCAATACCTTAACAAGTCGCATCGAGAAACCTCGGACAGAATCTACGCGAGCAATAGAGTCCCAAAGCGAATTTGGTGCCACATCCCAATGCGACGCGCCAAACGAACGCAGGAGGAACGGATGCCAAGAACGACAAGGACGACAAGAAGGCGCAAAGGCACAGAGACACTCCGCCGCCGGCGACCACCACTGCCGAGGGGACTTTCGAACGGCTTTGGCGCCGAGTGCGCTCAGCCGCGGTGCGTGCCGCGTCGCGGTCAGCGATGGTGGTCCACAGGGCGGGGTCCCCGTGACGTCTCCCTCCTCCGGTGCCCGTGGGCATCAGCTGGGAGTCGACTCGGCGAACACACTCCCAGCACCCGGCTGCGGTGCACTCCAGCTGTTTCCGGTGCGGTTTAGCTTGAGCCGGGACTCGTATGTCCCTGGGCAGGTCACAGCCTGCTTGCTTCGCTGCTCTCTCCCTCGGAAAGCTTCCGTTGCTTCGACCTGGTGGAATAATCTTGGTTAGTCCCTTGGAACTGGTGGCGCGGCTGGTGACCCCTTCCAACTACCATAGAGCCGGACCACTTCAGGGCTAACCCCTCGGACTAGGTTTAATCCATGATAGCTTTGGCCATTCATCGTACAAATATCCAGAAGTGCAGCTCTGGCACCTCGCAGTGCTTTAGCCTCGCTGGAGCGGAGCTCTCGCTGAACACCGTACATCATTCGTAAACTGATGTTAATTATGTAGATACTCGATTCAAGGCGATGTACTGCGTTTAGTCGCCTCCATCTGCATTTGTGTCAGGTTGGCTAAAACAACAGTATTTATTTATTCGAGGCATGCTTTGCACAGGTAACGATGCATAACATATGACAGATATATGCAGATCGAAATAAAACACCATTAGAAAAAGAACATCAGCTTAGTAACAAATTCGTCTCATTTAGACACCTCTAGGTGATGAAATCCGATTTCATCTGTTCTGGCTCCGGCACGTATAGCACGATTTCCCCTTCTACTTCTTGTCAGTGGCTTTCCGAGGAATTGCATACTGTCTGAGTGATCAAGAAATTCACTTCTACAACATGTTAGGTTGTAGACTCGTAAGAAAAGCAAAGTTTTGACACAAATGGCATCGTTTGCTTAACCACTATGTTGTCCACTTTCTCTGCTGTGTAAGACTGTCTTCACGCTTCCTGAAAAACCTCATGAAATCTAGAAATAATACTACTGCATAAAGAATTTGCAAAAGCGAAAGAATTGGAACGAACACGTAGGAATTGCATGTCCCTATCGAGAAGGAATTCACGAACTCAAAAATTGTGTGAAGATTTAAGTGGTGCGAGGAGACATGCGTCAGGCTCATGTAGCACAAATTGTGAATCATCTGCTATCCAGGGGCAGGGTTCATCATCGATTAAACCCGCGGGTATCTAAGGCCGCAAAACAGTTTAACAGTGTTCGGATAAAGAATTTGCTCCCTTAATGAGCATAATCCTTAGCTTCACTTATATTCCCAGGTCTAGCTTGAAGCGCCAATTTTGGCTAAGACGTCTATAAGTAATTTTAGGTTTCTAATAGTGCTGTCAGACGGCGCTTTCAAGAAAACCGGAAAGAATGAGTAGCGAACCGCTGTTTATTACTCGCCAGAAAATTCTAGCTTCTTTGCGTTTAAACTGTTTTCTTACTTACCATAACTGTTTTTGAGTCTTAAAGGTCTTAGAGAGAAATCATGCTATTGCAGTGGAAAAAGGCTTTACAGAAACCTCGATCTGTTCTACTCATGGTAATTAAGAGTCACTTAAGTAGCATAGGAGTACACAGCTCTTTTTTTTATATATGGGGGATATAGGAGGCAGGGATGTGCGGAAATTTTTCTGGAAAAAGCGGAAGACGAAAGACGAAACGGAAGCGCTCAAAAATGACCGGAAACCGGAATACCGGAAACGGAAATAACACATGTTCACCATTTTTTCAAAAGTGCATCTGAAACGGCGTTAGAAGCGGCTTCTATTGCACCTTTTCTTGTTCAGAACTTTGCGTGCAGCAGAATCTTCCACAAATTGATGCTCATCCTCATCGTAACACAACATAACGAAGCATGAATTCATAATGTAGTTATGATAACCTTTTAGCTATGGCTGAGCAATAAACGAAAACAAATTCAGGTACTTATTTCACTATTTCTCACTATTTCAGCATGCAGTCTTTTCTAGTTTCTGCGACGGGTTTTTCGCTGACTTTTTTGATGCTGCTATTTTTTGAACGGTAGACTTAACCGACTTAACTACTTGAGGTTACTTACGGATCAACGTTTAAAACTGACTCGGGTGAAGTCTAAAACTGGAGTAACCACCTAGATCATTTTCCGACCAGGAAAGAGATTCCTCTCAACATTTTTAGAAACCAGTGGCATTATGGATGACGTGGTGGCTGCACAGATACCTGCATATTCAACATTAGCAGTTGCATTGTAATCACCAAAACCAGTACTCAGAATTCATTCTGGGATCTAAGATTATAACTGGATGACTGATTAGTCATGGTGGGTCCACACTTCCGCAGGAATATTCAGTCTATGCCAGCCTAGAAACCCTACGCCCAAGATGACACAGCTGGACAGTTCCTAGATGGTTCTCGAAGCAATAGTTCTGTGTCAGAATTCAATAAGTCACCATAGTCAATCAAGATAATATCTCCTGGTAGATATTCGTGATGCTTCACTAAAAAATGAATCACATAACTTCATATGGATGAATATCACACCTAACGAAATTAAAAATTGAAATTTGCCCCTTTGGTCAGGAACACTGATGTAATCTTGAAGCAGACAACCGCATGCCACAACCTTCACTGAACCCTTTGTCTCATGATACTGCGCTCTATGCTTACTAAGTTTTTGTAGCTATTTGTAACTAGTGGATCAAGAATTTTATGATCATTCAAATGTTGAGTGCATCTTCTTAGCATACAGTGCATATGTAGCCTTTGTGGCACATTAATTTTGCCCTGCATCCAGCCGTTGCCATTTCTGAGTGTTTTTTTTGCTTGTAGTTTTACCAATTTCAATATCATTAACCCATTGACGACCGCGCAGGCCATTTCCGACCCGCAGTTTTTCTGTCGCGTGGGACCGCACGGGCCCATTTTGGCCCGCGGTTATAAAACTGCTCGGTACGGCCTATTTTTCGCTTTTGCCGTAGTTTGCGAGTAATCATTAGATATTTTGGATCCTAACAGTGCTACTGTGCTGCGGTTCGGCAGTTATTTACTTCTAAGCACTGATAAAATCAAATAATAAGCACCACACACTATTCAAGCTGCACAAAGATCGGCACTATTCACAAACAGCTACTCACATCTTGTAAAAATAGTCATGCAGAGAATAACTAGTCATATTTCTTGTGAAAATTTTGAAAACAGTCTAGACAAAAATATGTCAAACACCTGCTACAACATGTAGTTACCTTATTTGCACGATTCGCGGCAAAAGTGCGTCCTTTTTCTTCGTAGGCCTTCTTACAAGAGCAAATTCATCTTCTAAGTTTTTCTTCAAACATGTTCCGGTCTTCTCCAATATCAGAGGGAATTCGGCTACATTGCACCACCGCATAACACGGCCTGTCGTAAATTTGGGTGTGTGGTGCACCACACACCGCACACCGTCGTCTCATTTTCCCTCACGCCTCATCACTCATTTGTTCATTTGGTTACGAAATGAGCTTAAATGAATGGAAACGGTGCTACACACATTACTTGTGTTAGGAATTCGACTTCCTAAGAGGGTGCTAGTGTCGAATTGAACCTAGGGGAATGAGATGAAGCCAAAGAAACATTACTTGTGTTAGGAATTCGACTTCCTAAGAGGGTGCTAGTGTCGAATTGAACCTAGGGGAATGAGATGAAGCCACACAAACATTACTTGTGTTAGGAATTCGACTTCCTAAGAGGGTGCTAGTGTGGAACAATAGAACTTGTTAGGCTGGAGTTTGATTCGGAAATGACTCGAAATGCTCTCTACATACTCGTGGTGGTGACGTGGTAGTTCAACCTCTAACACACATTATAGGAAAGGATCTTTGTTTAGCAGAAGGTTGAATCCAGCTGTATTGTGCAGCACAGATTTTGGACATGCAGGTTTATTGATGACGTCATGTGTTAGCTTTCTGAATACGTTGCCTGCAAAATATGTACAGTGGTTGAGCACAGAATGATACCAAGGAATGGATGGTATTATGGCGGTAGATTTAAGAGGAAAGACGAATTAGAGCGAGAAGAACCAGATAGAAGGTACGGAAACCAATTATTTACGATGGAGCAATTTAGTACGTGAGGAAGGAAACGAAAATCTAGGTTATTCATATATCAGAAGCCGACTCCCATTGCCAGTAACCTTTCTTACAAACGGAGCATTCGCCACCTACATCGAAAGCGCAGGCTAGATGGGCCCAAGCATTGCACAACGTGAGGTTGGAACAGCTCACCCATTCAATTTCGTCAGTAACACCCACGTCATTAGGTACGCGCATGCCACAAATGAAACAGGTTTGCAGAAGGTTGTGGTCAGTCGAAAGAATTCTCTCGGCTTGCTCCAAAACTTCCTCGTCATCCACATATCTCCTTTCGACCTCTTCTCGTATTGTAGCGCAGGTCTCTGTTCATAAACAGTTAAAGCAAATGAGTGTGGTGTCGTGAACTGTAAGGATTACCTTTTTGAATGGAGGCTGGATAGGCCTCTTCTTCACAGCTAGGCCAGAAAGCAGAATTTCACCGCGAATTGCTTGCTTGTTGTTTGTCTGTGTGGCTGTGGCAATGTTTGTGTGGCTTCATCTCATTCCCCTAGGTTCAATTCGACACTAGCACCCTCTTAGGAAGTCGAATTCCGGCGCAATGTGACTATGGAGGGGTCGGATAACTGGGCCACACCCCGGAGTGCCTTCCCTTGCCCAAAATTTGAAAGCAAATTTAACAACAGAGAATCTGTTCTGTGCTCTCCTCCGCGTCAGCGGAGGAGAGCACAGATTTGGGCAAGGGAAGGGACTCCGGGGTGTGGCCCAGTTATCTGACCCCTCCATAGTCACATTTCGCCCGAATTCCTAACACAAGTAATGTGTGTAGCACCGTTTCCATTCATTTAAGCTCATTTCGTAACCAAATGAACAAATGAGTGATGAGGCGTGAGGGAAAATGAGACGATGGTGTGCGGTGTGTGGTGCACCACACACCCAAATTTACGACAGGCCGTGTTATGCGGTGGTGCAATGTAGCCGAATTCTATGAGAGGGAGCTTTCGGAGAGGGAGCTTCTTTCAGAATATCGTGAATTAGTGTTTTCACGAGATTGCAGCGTCCGTGCGGTCCCACGCGACTTTCCGCGCGGTCAATGGGTTAATACTAGAGTTGTCAAACAGTAGGAGGGGAAATTTTTTCAATGATACGCTGATTGTGTTCAATATAAAACTAGTGTAGAACAGTGCCCATTTCCGTTTCCGCCTTCTGGCGCAAAAACAGGCGGAACACGGAGCCCAAAATGGGCGGAAACCGGAATTCGGAACACGGAAACGGAAATTCCGCACATCCCTACTAGGAGCGATTACATGCCGCCCTGCCTGCTTCCTGAAGTTCGTTAACGGAGTCATTGCCACAATTTGAGATATATCAATGATAAATTAAACGAGTTTTATGCTATCTCCTCTTCCATGTTTGGTATTCCGGTTTCCGGCGATTTTGAGTTTTTCCGTTCCGTATTCCGCCTTCCACATTTCTCAACAACAACGAAAAAATTTCGCACATGATGATTCCTGATGTACAACTTGCGCCCCACCTGTTTTGAACTCCTCTTATCGATATTCTTTTGCATGCCGCTAGAAATGAATTGCGTGGCGATTTTGACCCTCCCGAAATCAGCTCTTGCTGTGCAAAAGTGCAGTAAAGGTAGATAGATCTAAAGGAAATCAGGTAAATCTCGCTGAGTTGTTGGTGTGTGCAGTTTCCTTTGATTTTATTATTCGTTGTTCGCCAGCTACTTTGCGCGCCCTTGTGTGCAGTACGCGCATTGTATTTCTGTGAAAACAGCGTATATTTCAGTACCACTTCCTACCGCTGTCGTTACAACAGCGATCCCCTGTTCGATCGCTGTTTGAGCACAATATTTGCGTCCCTTATTCAAGTATCCGTTTGCGCTTCAACGGTACGTTGCCCTCCTCAAGTGATCGAGACAGCATCGTCAGACTGAGGTAGGCCTTGTTACTGACGGTAGTCCAGGCAATGCACATGCAGACTGACCAGCTTTTGTCGTGGAATTGAACGTGTCTCTACTCCTGCATACGCTTCTGTGACATGGAACTCCCGAAGATTGAATCCGACTCCATGTTTCTGAAACTTCGCAAGTTAAAAAAGGCGATGTGAGCCAAGTCGAAGCAAATTTCAAGCTAATGACCTTCGAATTTGTCTCGAAAGCTCTGGCCGTTATGTTTGATTTAAAATAAAGCGCCCGCTGACAATATCTACTTCGAGAAGCACGGAAAGAACGCTGTTATCTTTATACTCAGGAATCGCTCAGAAGTTTGACTGCGTGCTGCGGGTGGTAGTGCATCGATAATTGTCGCCTGTTCGATCGGGAAGATCTTTGACATTATGACGAAAGCTTTGCTTATAAGACGTCACTGCGGCAAGACAGCGATTCCTAAGCGTTTCAAACAAAAACTGAGGTTCAGGCAAAGTTTAGACGAAGGTGCTTTTCGAAGTCGATAAGAGAAGGGAGGACTGGAGCTCGGAACGACTTTTGCAGCCTGACGGCTCTCTCAATATTTTTTCGCTGAAAAGGCCAGGCTCTTCTATCAGGAGTCTATCCAATCACGCCCGCATCCGCGCTCACAGGGGCGAGTAGCCGTTACCGTTGCCTGCCTAACCACCTCGCTACGATGTAGCGGATGGCGCTACATTGTGAGCATCAGCCCACTTAGTACCTTCCTTCCATTCTCTTTGGTTTACGATTTTATTTTCGCAATTTTTTGGCTAGTATGCTTGAGTGCAAAGCAGCTCGGGGAGAAAGCCACCTTGTACTGAGTGTAGGGCTGCATTTCATGGTGACCTCTCCCGCGTAGCGCCTACGCTTGTGACTTGATCACAAAATGTGACCTCTAAAGCTTGTGATGCTTTGGTAAAGTAAATATAATTGTCTAGGCATATTTTGTCTGGCTCGGTGTTTCAACTATGTGAATTTCTTGCAGTACGCGATCCGAGTTCCGTGAGGCTGTACGCAGGAGTTTGTGTGAGGGAATGAGTTTGCCACGGCTGCCTATAATCGCTGGTCAAGTCGCTATTGCTCCTTCGCCAGCTCCTCCATCGGCAAGCGTACCGCCGTCGGCAGTTCGTGTCTCATCACTGCGATGTTAGCTCTCACATTTTAATTTTTGTCTTGGTTTTCATGCATTTCTGATTGTATTTAAAGCCGATGATGCTACCGCGTCTCAACCGAAGAAGTTGGAAGTTGTTTCCAAGCAGGCAACAAAGGTCACAGCTCTTTCAACCAAACTGGAGTGGAGAATTGATCAGGTGGGTAAAGGTAGCCAGACATTTTTAAAAATTATCGATTTACTTGGTACATGTCGCGCGGTCGGAGGAGGTGCATGCTGTCGCCTGCGCCCGATACCAGGTTCCTGGTTTGGATTTCCCGCGCAGGCCAACTAAGCCTTCCATCTCTCCCGGTATCGGTGAAATGGCATAAGATTTGTCTGAAGAGGACAAGGGGCTGGCTGGTTCATCGCCCAGCCATCGCAGGTCATTGTATGGCCAAGTACGCATTCAAATCGGTTCCATGACATTCCGTTGAGCAAGAATGCGTGGCGCATACCAGAAGAGATTGAGTTACACTATCCTATCCTTTTATCCTTTATTAATTAAAGGCATATTCTAACATAGCGTTAGCACAATACGGTGTAATGCTCAATCAAGAGCGAGACGTCTACAGTATTAAATATATCCCTTTTTGCCCAACTTGTTACAAACAACTTACAGGCTTTCGCAGAGAACCTTTTCAGGACTTGTCCTTACTATCCTCACTTATCAGCTGTCAGCGCTTAGCGTTGTACAAGAGCTCCTTAACAAAATGTTGACGTGTGACATCTATTTTGATTTCATGAAAGCGTTAGACGAAGTACCTTTGGATAAATTAGTCATCAAGCTCATGCGCTGTCGTGCGCTCTAGAATAACTGAGTTTATAAAAAGCTTTGTATTCGGTAGATCTTTTCAAGTTAGAGTTTAAGACATTTTCGTTTTGTATCGAATTCTTTTAGTGTCTACGCCTCAGAAGTGCCTTCATTGGTTTGTGAGTTCAATGTAAAGTGCAAAATGTTCGCCGATGATATAAAATTTGTAAGAATATTTATTCAAGGGAAGACCACGCTGCCTTTCAATCCGCAACAAATGCGATTGCGGACTGGTCAGCAAAGTAGGAACTCCCACTTCCAGGTCAAAAATCGTGCTTGCTTCATATTGGGAAGCAGATTAATAGACACAATTTTTAGGGGGGGGGGCAAAAGTAATGAGACAAAATGAAAAAAATCTTTATCTCCTTATAACTCAATTACAACTCAACGATGCTGAGGAATGTATTTGCCATTAAGGGCAATGACCTTGCTACCATCGCTCAGTCAACTTCCTGATCCCATCCTCACAGAACTGCTTGAGCCTGGTGCTGATCAAGTGCTCGATATGGTTGTCAAGGACTGCTTGGGTTCTTGTGTCCCTTCCGACTAGGAAGTCCTGTAGGCTCAAGTAGTAGTGGTAGTTGCATGGAGAGATGTCCAGCGAATACGGTGGGTGAGGCATGTGAACGTAGCCCAGCTGGCCAAGCTTATCCGTGCTTACTTGTTCCCGATGGGATGCGGCGTTGTCGAAGAGGAGAACCTTCTTGAAGCGCTGCGTATGAATAAGAGCGAGTCGCCGGCCCATCTCTTCTATTTCGTTCACCATGGGCTTGGAGTTCATCGTGGTGCTCTTGGGAAACAGCCTCCGGTAAACCGGTCCATGGGCGCAGACCCAAAAGCTCCAAAGATGCTTCTCGCCGTGAACATCTTGCCGAACGAAGGTCGGTAACAATTCACCAGGCCTCACCCAGACTCGCTGCTTCGCAGGGTTAAGGTAGAAGACGTACTTCTCATCCTGCGTGAATATTGAGCCCAGGCTGCTCGGGGTTGGGAATTGGGGGAGATTTGCGCGACACAGGTCGACTCGTCAGACTGGGGTTTCGGCATGAGACAGGCTGGGGTTTTTGGCATGCTTCTGGAAAGAGCGGAAGTGGTAACTTTTCAGATGGGCTTCAGTAAGTAGCATACAAACATACAAATACAACAAGCACAAAACCGGACTCCAGCCACGAGATATATGGACACGGCATGGGGTGTCTCATTACTTTTGCCCCCCCCCCCTAATATTACCTTACGGAATCACAACTTTACTGTTCAGCTTGCTTGCGCGATTTGCGATTTATTTTAAACACAAAACTTTCGCTTAAAGATCATTGCGGTCTTGCAGCGAAAAATCGAGTAGTTCACAGCCTTTTCTAATCATTAAGAACAAACCCAGGTAAGCATCTATTGCTTGCTTTGTAAGTCATACGGTGGACCGATTCTGGAATATGCCACTTCTATATTCAGTTCGTTGTGTTAGCGAGATATTGCCAGGCTCGAATCTGTGCAAAACAGTTTCATGGAGAATCCTTGGGTAAGACTTCATGGGTATGACTACACCACCATTCCCTCACCATCTCGGCGGAGTAAAAAATTCAATAAATTTTTTTTCTGAAATTTCAAAAACGGACCTCTGAGTCGTCACGAGCACCGAGATAACCTCATAAACGAAGTTTTGGCTACACCGGACCCATTGCTTCACTTCCACCCTACGTAACGCTACTAATCGCATCCTAGCGTAGTTGACCGAATTCCGAAAAGCGAATGTGAGATCCCTGATCAGCACCTCAAATAACCTCTCAAAGTTCGGACGAAGTTCGAAAAAATCGGTGGTCCTGATATGACCACCCTAGTTAACGACGTGGGTGGGTGGGACAACCGGCCGTAACTGATGAGAGGAACATTAGCATCGTGTTTGGCATCCCAAGTTTATCCTTAGACGAAGTTTGGGTCACATTATGCCGTGTCACATTTGTGCAGTGTCCTTCGTCCCACACGCCAGACACGCGAAAATCGCTCTCGTCGTCAACATGTTGAAAATTCAAGATAACATTAAATGCTAATCTTCTTCTTCTTCAGCGTTTGTCCCGCTTCGTCGTGGGATCCGCTCTTGTGGTGTCGTGACGACACCCTTCTCGATCCTGAGCTTGATCAGGGTGGACGCCCATTACTCTCATGTCCATTTGTAACGTATCCCATCAACGCAGCTTCGGGCGTCCTCTAGGCCGCTTTCCTGACACTTACAACTCAAGGCCTATCTTGCGGACGCTGTCTTCTTCCCCACGCAGAACGTGGCCGTACCATCGCAAGCGAGCTTCGCGCATCTTGTCCGCTATCGGCACGGCACTGAACTTCTGCCGAATAGCGTCATTCTGGATGCGGTCCATGCGCGTGACTCCAGCCGTCCAGTGCAGCATCTTCGTCTTCATGACGTTGAGGCGCGTTTCAGCTTCCTTATTCGTAGGCCAACACTCAGCGCCATACATTGCTACTGACCGGACGACGGCTCTATATATTTTCGACTTCAAGCGCTCTGGTATCATCCTATCGCAGAGCACGCCAGTCAACGAGCGCCACTTGTACCAAGCTGCACTCACGCGTGAGTTCACTTCAACCATCAAACAGCCGTCAGACGCTATTGCTGATCCCAGGCACTTAAAGACCGAAGTGCGTGCAAGCTCAGTGCCGTAAATCTTAATGGAGCCGGAATCGTTTACGTCAGTCGTTAGATGCTCGGTCTTCTTGTCATTCATTTTGAGTCCGAACATCGCCAGGCGGTCGCACCAAGCTTGCACCTGCCACTCGAGATCATCTTTATCTTCGCAAGCGAGCATCACGTCATCAGCATAGAGCAATATCCATGGGACAGGCTTCTGAAGATCTCGTGTGATGGCATCCATGACGACAACAAAGAGGAGTGGAGAAAGTGCAGAACCCTGGTGCACCCCAACAGAGATGGGAACTCCATTGAGGCTCCCGCTGCAGCTTGCACTCTACTCTTTGGGCAAGAGTAGAGCATCCGCACCCACTCTATGAATTACTCAGGTACGTTGTGTTGTCGCAAGGCGTACCATATAAGCTCACGCGGTACGCGGTCGAAGGCCTATTCCAAGTCGAGAAATGCTATACACACCGACTTCTGCTTCTCGCAGTGCTTCTCCGCCAGGAGTCGGGCGGCGTGTATAGCTTCAGTGATCCCACAACCAAACACAAAGCCGCACTGGTTGTCGGAGACCTTGACGATTTGACGAATTCGTCTATCGAGGATCTGCTCGAAGATCTTTATGCTGTGCGAAAGCAAGCGAATCGGAAGGTAATTTCTTCGAATTCTGATCTTTCTGCCAGTTATCGGCTGTTTTATCGCCGAGAAGCGCGTGATACAGCGACTTCTTATCTCGAACCTTCGCTTTCACATCCTCCATCCACAGCCATGTCTGCTTGTCGACTTTGCGTCGTCCAAGCTTCTTCATAGTGTCGAGTTCCGACCTTGCAACTTGGCCTATCGCGTCGGTGCTCTCTTCCAAGTGGCATCGACAGTCGTGACCGTCGGCAACCATACGCGATAAATCACAGCTGCTTCATTCTTTTTCATTCGCCGCCACTTGATTCTTTCAGCACCTCATCCCTCTATCTGCTTCAGCCTCGGGTGATCTTTAGGTGCAGATCGGCGATCGATGCTGTGGGGCGACCGTCTCCTACGGCAGATCTTCGCGTCTCTGACAATGCTCTGGTCGCGATATTTTTCGGAAGACGGTGTTCACAATGGTGAGGCTATGCGATTCCGCATATTCAAGAACACGCTTACCATCGGCGTTACGAGACCCGTATCCGAAACACCATGACAGCTGTACCCGTCCTTCGTAGCACCTAGGTGCCCATTAAGGTCACCAGCGGCTATGATGACATCCTTCGGCGGTACCTCGGCTGTCTTCTCATCAAGCAGGCTCCAAAACTCTTCCTTGGCTTGATTGGAGCACCCACTCTGCGGAGCATACGCAGTGAAGAAGTGATAGAGTCGCTCCTTCGCGGCGACAACGATCTTCATCAATCGATCGTCAAAGCGCTTGACGCTTACAATCGAGTCACGAAATCGTTCGGAGACGATTATTCCGACACCACTGGTGGTCCTGGGACTTCCACATAGAACGGCCTTGAAGCCTCGTCCTATGTCCCTTGACTTGCGGCAAGACCACCTCGTCTCCTGCACCGCACAGAAATCAACTCTTCTACGCTCCAGTGCTTCAACCAACTCGCACGAGCTGCCCGTTAACGTACCCACATTCAGCGTTGCTACGCGGGTCCTGCCTACGTTACGGGACCTTCGGACTAGCTCAGTTGCCCCCGATGCCGTCCTCGCATCAGGGACCCTCGCATACTTTCCACACTCGCCGGGCTCTGCGAGTGCGCGTCGGTTCCCGCGGACGCCGTAGCACAATCTCGAAAAACATGACTATTCATACACCATGTGATGTGACATGGGTCTTCGTAGGCCGGCCTGTCACAAGGGCCTGTCGCCTGCATTCGAGTGTCCGCGCTTAGCTTAGCTCGCAAAGCGAGCAGTTTCCAGTGGCACCTCGAGGAGGAACGGACATCGCCACCAACACTGAATGTTAATCCGAACACCAAAAGTGTGGAGCAGTGGATGCAAGAGACTACTGCTAATTATCCTCCATTTCTAGGGAAGGCATTCACCCTCCTTCTAATTCATATGTAAGAAATTTGTCCAATTGTTTGGATGGAATTTTGAGCATTGCGTGTATGTACATTGTTACTGTAGAAAGAGTTCACAGTTCGTGATTTTTGCCTAGCCCGTTTATACTTGCACCGGTGCGCGGCGCGCACGATGGACGGGATAGATATCGACCGGGCGGCGCGAAAAATCGATATCTATGGCGACCATGGTGCCGCGCCGCGTGGCGGCGCAAGTGTATACTAGGGCTTAGACATATCTGAGTACTGTGCAAGCCTGGAGAGGGTGTGCCGTGCATATTTTATTAATTTATTATACGTGGTAATCCACGCAAAAAGAACGCAACACCAAAAATCAACGCAGAACACATTGAATATAAGCAGAAAATAGGATGATACAATTAATACAACGAAACACCTGGCAGCTCATTCAAAACAGGCTTTGTCCTCCCTTCTACAGTCGCAGTGCGTAAGCATCGATTCTTGACTGTCAAGTTTATAATTTTTGAGCAAATTCTCTGGTGTCTGCGTAGAGAAATTGGAGTGGAACTGCCTAAACTTGCACGCAGAACACTTTTGTTGAGAATGGATTAATGCCACCGTAACATTGTTTTACCTTGGAACTGAATCTGAAGTAATGACCTGAAAAGTGAGTTTTTGCATCTTTTTCGTGACGCGGCTTCGCTCATTTAACTGACAATGGAACCGTTTGAGCCGACTCAGTCAGGTACTGCGCCGAAGGTAGCCAGTTTCATCTTTGGACTAGTGGAGGCAGCTACAGTTAGCCGCCGCTGCGCGATCGTATTCGTTGTTCGGTCTTCCTTCTAATTAGATAGCATCCATTTTTGGTAGACAATCCATCGCTGCCATCGGATGATAGTCGCGATTGGTATTATAATATACTGATCGTGGTTTTGGAATTACTCTTTCTGTGCCTGCGCTTAGTTTGTTGTCATTGAAAGCGGAGCTCAGGTCTTCAGTTAAAATACATTTCTGGTCCCGTGTTTTGACCCTAGAAGACATATGTGTGAAAGAAAATATGTGATGCCTTCCATTCACCGTCCTACAGTTTTCTGTGTTGTGAAAACAATCAGTCTGAGAACTTCAATACTGCGCATGAATTTTAGTTCGAGAAGCTGATGAAGCTGTTCAAGAATGGACAGAATCTCATCAGTAGGCAGTTTGGTGTCCCACAGGCCCCAACGGTTTGCTGGGAGCTTCACGTGTACCCGAATGGAAAGCGAGAAGAGGACATGAACAACGTATCGTTCTTCCTTCGCCAAGTTGGACTGCAGGTAGGATTCAACCATAAAGCGATACTTATTGTGGTTTTGGAGTTCTCATTCTGTAGAAAATAGCTCAAGCATTAATAGATGTTAAATGTTAATTGTGAAAGTTTAGCGTGGAGAGGAACCCATTATGACGGAATTTCAAATTTACGCGTTGGATGTGAGTTCACAACGGGTCAGCGTCTGCCGTGACACGAAAGACTTCACGAATCAGCAGGGTCGAGGGAAATTTCAGGTTTGCCATGAGATACTTTACTTCTGTTGGGACAAGAGTGCACTCTTTGTCTATAGGTTTCGCGTGATAAAATGGCTGGTGCGCTGCGAGCGGACGGATCACTATTGTTGATATGCGAGGTTTGTTGCCGTCCTTGTCGTCCTGTTAGAAGACGTAGAACAGTTTCTAGCTGGTGAGGATGTTGGACCTGTGTTTACATTAATGTGTGGAAAGGTGTATACACATATCCCCTCGATAGCGCGTTGGTGTTTCATAAAATTGTGCGTTGATTAAGTGGTTCTATATTTACCGTGGGCGCGTGTAACACAGTCGGAAGAGGCGTCCGCTGTTGCGTGCACCCGATACCAGGTTCGGCTTTCCCGCCCAGGCCAACCAAGACTTCCACCCTTTCAGGGTCGATGAATTGGTACTAGAGTTGCTTAGGAAGGATAAGGTGCTGACTTTTCATCGGCTGCACATCGCAAGTCATTGCACGGCAAATACGCAAATCCAAATCCAAATCGCCTCCTCGACATAATGGAGAAGTAGAATGTGCGGCGCATCGCAAAAGGGATTGCCCAACGCCGTTCTTTATCCTTACCGTCCTGCTATGAAGAAATTTGTTTGATTTTTGTCGATGGTCGACGAGAGATCGAACCCTCAGCCCCACAGAGAAACCGCTATTTTCAGAAAGAGTATTCTTTGAGCATTCGAATTTCTGTCACTTGCGGATTTACTGTTATCACAACCCAATACGCTTGAAAATTAGTTATACACAGTTATGGGATAGTTCGTGAAGTTCGACTCCTATAATCATTGTACTTCCGGATCGTAAGCGTATCTGTAGAATCTCTCCATCGTCCCCGTTATTGCACATGTCTTCTCATTGGATCTGGTAGAAAAATGTTCAAAATTCTTCATTTTTGGGGGTGCTTGTTGGGATTCTAGTTTTCCTGCTGTCGTTAGATAACGTTTGCATACAGTTTTTCCTTTTTCGTTTGAGGCATTAGCCAGAGCATCTGTGAACGCTCGCGGACAACAAGAATTCATGTTGTAATCGAGGTTTGACATTGACTGATTTTGTGAAGCAGGCTCATATGCGAGATCGTTATCGAAAATAGTGGTGGAAATAAGGCCACCTTACATTGCAGGTTGAGTACTTCACTCCTGGATCTAAAATTTCGGTTGAGCCTGCAGACGACGAAGAATGTACGCTAGAAGATGTTGATGAGAAGATTGAGCTAAGTATACGGGAGAGCAATCGGGAGATGTGGGAGTCAGAGCTGTTCACCGACTGTGTTATCAAGGTAGGACTAAAATTATGGAAGATCCCATATCTGCATTATCAAGGGTCCATTATTTTTATTCCTGCACCACATACAGCATAGACTTTCACTTTCAGGTTGGTAGCAAAGAAATAAAGGCTCATCGGTGCGTTTTGGGTCAGCACTCACCGGTATTTCGTTCAATGTTTAATAACGAGTCAATGATAGAAGCCAGGGAAGGTATCATTGACATTCAAGATGCGAAGTATGAGTCGGTTCGTTTGCTTACATCTTCCATACTTGCTTTGTTATTTCTTTTTCTCATTAACTCCTTCTGTTGTCAGGTGGAGAAGGACCCCTCGAAAAATCCATGTTTAGGTTCGAGCGATGGTGGAGTTCATGTACACCGGATCAATGGATACAGTGGATTCAAGTTCAGTCGACGAAGTGCTGGCCATTGGTGGGATTCGATTTATCGTAAATTCTTGAGAGTGTGTCGTAAAAGTCGGCGTGCTCAAAGTGTCAACACCATAAATCATTGAACGAAAATTAATGGAATTGGACCGATTTTTTTCAGCTGATAAGTACGAGGTGCTACCACTGAAAGAGCAGTGCGAGCGGATTATCTCAAATACAATAAACCAGAAGAATATCACATCGATTGCTGTGTTTGCTGATACTTATACTGCCAGTTTGCTGAAACAGGTATTTTTTGTTTATTCAGAAATAGCTATTATTAATAGTTTCCTGCTTTCTGGGCTCAACGCAAATGTTTAGGCGGTTATTCGGTACCTCACTGTCCACCACAAGAACATTATTCGCACACCGGAATGGAGAGCTATGAAAAAGGTATAGTTTTTTTTTGAGTGCCTTGTTAGTTCTCTGGCTTAGTTACTTAATTTACGTGATTGGATTTTCGCTGCATGCATTTGATTGCTCAGTATTGCGTTGGTCCGTCTCCAAAGCGCTGAACATAGGAAATTTCCGTCCTGCGCCTTCGTAGCTTTGGTCTGCTAAAGGTGGTTCTCAAAGGCTGTAGTCCTTCATGTTCTTTGTAGTCGAGCGGGCTTTTTTCTTAAATCGTCGAACAGATCTTCATTTTTTACCTAGGTGGCTTTACAAACCACAACGGATGGGTGCATTCCCTTTTTTGCAACCATAATGCAGGGCAAAACTACCCGTGCACCTAAACATTCCAAATTCTTCCCTGTCTTTTTTCCCGAAATTTTCCCGCTTCACTCGCGTAATATGTGTTTGCTGAACATTGTGGGACTCATACGTACTCGAGTACAAAACGGTTAGGCGTTCCAACCTACGAAGTGCTATCGTCGAAACTCATAGGGCCGGCAAGCAAAAGAATGATATTGTGAAGATCCTTACCGTGCCCGAAGAACGGTTCAGGACAAAGTGAAACGCTACAAGGAATTGGAGACCGAGGAGGATAGAAAAGGGAGAGGGCGTCCTACGACAGCTACCAACACGAAAAATGTGAGACTCGTGAGAGAAAAAATCCGGAGAAACGCCAGGGGATCGGTGAGCCAGATGGCAAAAGACGTAAGAATAAGCGAATGGTCAATGAGGAGGATAGTCAAGGGAAAGCTTAAGAAGTTTCCTTATCGTTTGCAGAAGTGCCAACTCCTGACGGACACTATGAAGAAGAGGAGATTGGAAAGATGCAAAAAATTGCTGCTACGATTCACGGTGGCACGCGCTCGAAACATCGTCTTTAGCGATGAAAAGATTTTCACGTTTAATCCAGTCTTCGACTCCCAAAATGAGAGGATTATTGGGGACTCGCTGATGCTACCGCCAAAGGACGACTTCAGGAAAATGCCAAAAAGCCTCAATCCATTATGGTTTGGGGAGGAATCACATCTTCAGGAAAAACTCCACTTATTTCCGTCGAGGCTGGCGCGAAAATCAACGCAGCGGTTTACAAGGATATCCTGGAAAAAGTTCCGAAGCCGTGGGCCGATTCCCACTTTGGAGAAGCCCAGTGTTTTCAACAAGATTCTGCTCCAGCACACAAAGCGAAGGTAGTCCAGAACTGGTGCGCCGAGCAGCTGCCTGACTTCATCACACACGAGGAATGGCTCTCCATTTCTCCGGATCTTAAGCCGATGGATTATTTTGTGTGGACAGTATTAGAGAAGAAGGATCGGTCTACCAGACACCCAAAATTGGACTCGCTTAAAGAAGCGCTTTTGAAATCCTGGGACGAAATTGATGAACCATACCTGCGTGCCACATGCGAAATTTTGTCGAACGTCTGAAGGACTGTGTGGAGGCTGAAGGAGATCATTTTGAAAACTGTTAGCATGCTTTGTTTGTAGTAGATAAATTTGATAGGTAGAATTGATCTGCGAAGTTTGATTTCAAAATGCCATTGAATTTTTAGTGCACGGGTAATTTTGCCGCACCCTGTACACTGAATTTGCAAAGGAGATGCTGGTGCTTGTAGTTTTGCGCTCATCACGTTTCCCTTTTAAACCCCGTTGCCGGAAAACTGTTCCGCTTGGCTTGGTGCCAAGGCGGCGCGCGGTTTTTCGTCGTGTCATCTAGCGCACTCCACGCCTCCTTGATCACCACACCCCGTAGCGTTTTCCCTAGCCCAATGCGTGCTCTCCTCCGCGACAGCGGAAAAGAGCGGACTCTGTCCCGTGCTTACGCTGCTCGTCTGACTCTCGCCGCTCGCGTGTGGCGGAATTTTTTGGGACCAGTTCTCACGTATTCTATAAACCCAGTCCAACATCGTGCTGCTGGACACCGGCTGATCTTTTAGAAGATACTATGGGAAGTTAGATTGAAGAAGAAAAAAAAACTGTACAGTTGTTTATGGGTCCAGAATTCAAGCAAGCTTTTATCGGGAGGCGATTTTATGCTTTTAATTTTAGTGTCTCCAAAATTGGTCTTTGGGGGATCAAAGGTACGGATTCTCCGGTCGCTTGTAGAGCAACGCGCTGCGTCCCCGGGTGGTAGGTAGGAGAATGAATTGCGAACCAAATGCGCCTCTGTACTACCCAAGGACAGAGACGGGATGCATGGGATGGATTCCTTGTTTCTACTGTGTCGCTATACTTCCTATGTGATCACGCACAGCGTGGGTAGGTGTTTTTGCGTCTCTGCGTATTGTACACTGGACGTTGCAGGCAGTTTGGCTGACTGTCCGGAGTCCTTTTGCCGCACGACAGAGCTTGACTACCTAACCATGTTGTTTTAAAGTCAACAACAGCAGCACTAAAGCGCTTCATTCTTCTGGTCCCGAAGGAGTCCAATTTCTGTAGCGGTGGGGCTAATATGGAGTGGCTGCTAACATCTCAGAACCTCGCCAGGATGCGCAAATTCAGGTCTATGATGACGACCTTTACCTACAACGCAAGCGCGCTTGCATGGGAAGCACCCGCCGAGGACTTGATGTTACAAGCCAGAATGATCAAGTACAACGTCGTCGGACTACCGGAAACGAGGAGGCACCACACCTACGCGCCGCCAACGACTCCGAGAAAGAACTGTTCGTCGAGACATACGACAGTATGGGAGTAGGCGACGTTGGTGTTATCTTCGACACGCACTTGGCCATGAACATTGACTCGTACGAGTCTCTGGCAAGCCGAATCGGGTCGAAACCTTCTACATGGAGCTGGGGACTTTTATAAGGAAGAACAGACATTCTACAAGGTGGCTGTCGTCGACTTTAACGTCAAGATGAGGCGACGAAGGTCGCTTGAAGAACTTCACGGGGCCTATGGTTAGGAGTGGAACGAGGAGTGTTTGAGCAGGTGAGACTGTCTGAGTTCATCGTGTCGATCAAGAACCATCCATGGAAAATCACAGTTTCAGACGGCCCCTCTTTTCAATGGCTCCGGGAATCCCCGGTGGCTAGTTCCACAACGAGATCGATCACATTTTCATCAGCAACAATTATTGCCTGACCGACGTATATGGTGTTCCGAAGTTTTACACGATATTGGACCAACGTATCCTTCGATAAATTTTCCGCTTTGAAGGAGAAGAATCTGCAAGATTAAGAAGAGAGCTCATAGAATGACCGTCAATGGGATCTCTATACCTCTCTTTACGGCCTCTGGGAGGATAGCCTCATTGACAACATTGTCGAATAACACTGACTGATTCGTGTACTATCTCTAAGGCATTGCTAGGCGAGTCGGGAGCTCGAAGATCACCAAGACGGTGGCACGTCGTCTGAATCTGGAAGGCCTTTCGCGACATCGGTGACACCTCTTCTGAACCCAGGCACCTGATGAACGACGTCGGTGACGTCTTCTCAAGCCGGACCTACTTTGAGCGATATCAGTAACACGTCTGAATCCGAACACCCCTTGCGCTACATCGGTGACACCTCTTCTCAACCTGAACTCTGAACATGGACGCCTGTCGACAACTACAACAGTGTAAAGAGTGTTGTGTTAAATAAAGAAACTTGTCCGTCTCTAAGATCGTTTCGATTATTTATAATGGTTAATGTTTCAGGATCGCTACGAATTGGCTAACGAGTTGCTAGAGGCTGTTCTGTCAGCATCCGGAGACGTGGATGAGGAGACTATGACGAATTCGAACAAGGGTCCCGCTCGAAAAAGAGTCCGACGTTGTGTTAGTACCAAACAGTAGCGATGCGCTTGGGTTTCTCCTTCATTATAACACTTCTGTGCGTTCAGTCAGAGCTCGAGCTGCTCTTTGTTAGGTTAGGATAGCAGTTTTGTCCTACGCTCGGGCTTTAATTGGAGTTTCACTCGTCATTCAAATAATGTGATAAGTTGTGTTTTCATCCCTAGTTGTGATCCATGGAACTGACGTCAGACTGTTGTTGCATGCGATGGTCAGTCTTCTCATTGGACGTCAAGGTGACCCTTTTCTCTAAGACAGCCTTGCTCCTCTTTTGCATTCGACCTGTGCAGTTTTATTCCACTTTATGCATGCTTTTTCGACCTTTCTTTCGGGTGCAGAATATGTGAAGATCGATTGCGGTAATTTTAAGATACTCTTTTACCACGTTCTTGTCTGATAGCACGTCTCTGCGGACCTGTCCAGGCGGAAAACTCGTCCTCTTTGTGTTCAGGCTCGGTTCCATCTATTTGGTGCTTACCACTGCCCTTGAGTATGCTAGAGTTGTTGGAGAGACCGAACACGTTCTGTTGCGAAACGTTCAGCGCTCTCACTATAGTTAACTAGTCGATCAAGAACGAGTACAGCCAAAATTGATCCCTTCGAGTAGTTCGTTTTCTTTCACCCAAGACAGTCGTGTTTATGTGTGAAACGTCAAACATGTTCTAGTTATACTATCAATTCAAGCAGAAATAGCCGTTTTTTGTACGCTATTCTTATTCCTTTGCAATCGAATTCGTGATTCAAGTTAGTATGAATTGTCATTAAATGTATGCATTATTTACGCCTTATTGTTGGTATCGGATTGGAGCGCTAAGCGGTGCGTGCTTCATGTTTTATGTATGCGTTGTAAATAGCGTCGATGTTAGATCATTTTATTTTGACTGTTATTGAATGGTACAATGAAGGCGTTGGAACGAATACTGCTTCACTGCTGACGTGTATGTTGTCACGTTTGTATATACCAGTAGTGAGCGGTTATAGTGGCGCTCGTCGATTACTCGCGTTGCCTTCGCACAGATGGACTGGCGGGTGGCGATCATCACATACAACGTCAACATGCGGAGCGCTGAAGAGGACGTTATCGAGGATCTGCTCTCCTCAGCCGTGGCAGCTAAGCCGAGTATGGTGGTGGTCGGAATGCAGGTTGGGTCGCTCTGTTGTTTTAAAATGGCAATCGTCACTCAAAATTGAGTGCAAACTATGACACGAGAAGCATTCTTTGGCAACGTTGAAAGTCAATACATAGGGAAATGAGAGCAAATACTACGCACAAGTGTTTTGGGTTGAACGTTGTAAAATGGCTCATACCATGAATGCCAAGTTCCTGCGTGGAGTGTGGCTAGTGGCGTGTTTTTTTTCGCGTGTTCCGTCTCCGGTGCTTGCAAGAAGAGAGCCTGCGCGCGTTTTAGGAATAATCTCGCAAGGATAAATTCGTAAGTCACTTCTTAATTTATCAGCAATTTTTTCAATCTGTGGGAATTCAGCACCACTGTTAGCAAGGTGCCAAGTAGTTATGAAGGTGCTATGGATGACTACATGTGCAGCTTATCTTCGTAACCCATTTCTCCAGAAGGTTCAAGTTCTTTGCAGTTTCGATGTTTTTTTGTTATCACTCTCATTAGTTCGCCGAGTAGCTTGGCCTCCTTTCGTGCTGTTGCTGGAGTGCTACAGTGTGTCTTCGCATATGGTGAAATTCCGCCTGCTACGCCTTTCTTTTCGTCCAGTGGGTGCCCGCAAACGCATTGTGCGTCTGCGGGCACCCATCTATAGCTCTGAGCGCAAATGACCAAATAAACGTTGGCGCGGAGGAGAGCACAGATTTGAGAAGGGGAAGGGACTCAGGGTGTGGCTCGAGTGACACACCCGTGCATACATCCTGGAATTCCCTCGCTCGGAAGCAGATAAAGCGCGGATGTGCAATCGAAACGAGGAGATGAGACTGCATTTACATTCGCTATATGTAGCTACTCGTCACGCCTGCGCGCTATAGTGGCCCCCCCTGACACAGCCCCAAAACCTGTTTTTAAAGCAGAGATCGCCATTGCATGAGGCTGCCCACAACTTGGTTTCAAGCTTACAAGAGCAGCTGAAAACTAAATAGCCTACTCCAAATAACGTCGGAAAATGGCTTCAGCAGAAGTGTCCTACCGCTTTTAATCCGCACTTAAAACCCTTATCTTTCCTTTGATGGAACCTAAGAATCATAGGTCCGCTTGAGTTACCTAGCCAGATAGAAGGTCTTATATGTGTGTAAGCATTGTATTATATTTACTTCCACTGAACGTCACCACGTGCAAGTCACTCTCAAAACAAATGTTTCTGTATAGCCATAATGGTAAGAAGCAAGCACAGCGAACGTAAAACGTGAAAATCTGCACTTCCTGGGTTTTCAGCTTCAAAAATCATTTCCTAGTACTCTGGCGCTATCTCTATCTCTACTAATAATCCAACTTATCGAGGCTCCACATTCTAGCACTAGTAGCTGAAAAGAGTGAGCATTCCCACCATTGATCGAGACACGGAAACTCGCGTCTAAGGCGCCTTTTATACTTGCACCGCCGCGCGGCGCGGCGTGATGGTCGGCATGGCTATCGATTTTTCGCGCCGCGAGGCGGCGCCGCATTGCTTTTATACTCCGTCGCCGCGAAACACCACACTTGACGGAATTTTGGGTTACGGTATTCGGCGAATCGCGCCGCTGAGGAGAAGGGCGCGGCGCGGCGCGATCAGCCGCGGCAGACTCGGCGTGGGGTGGGAGATTTCACCTCTTCGATCAAACTTCTCCTATTGGGAAGGAGGGGGGGGGGGTTAGGGTGCTGGTCACGAATCTGACATTGTTTTTCGAAGATACGGGCGATTACGGTAGGTTCGGTTGATTAGGGAGTTTGGGCAAAATCGGTGACCATTACCTTAGCCCGTAGCTTCTGTAACCTAGGAAGAGAATATTAGGGGTGGGGGGGGGGGGCGCAAAAGTTATGGAACAATTTGAAAAAATCTTTATTTCTTTATAACTCAATTACAACTCAACGATGCTGAGGAATGTATTTGCCATTAAGGGCAATGAGGAATGTATTTGCCATTAAGGGCATTAAGGGCCATCGCTCAGCCAACTTCCTGATCCCATCCTTCCAGAACTGCTTGGGCCTGGTGTTGATCAACTGCTCGATATGGTTGTCAAGGACTGCTTGGATTCTTGTGTCCCTTGTCGTTGTCGAAGAGGAGAACCTTCTTGAAGCGCTGCGAATGAATAAGAGCCCATCTTTCTATTTCGTTCACCATCGCCTTAGAGTCGTCGTGCTTTTGGAAAACAGCTTCGAGTATGCCGGTCCATGGGCGCAGACCCAAAAGCTCCAAAGATGCTTCTCGCCGTGAACATCTCGCTGAACGAAGGTCGGTAACAGGTCACCAGGCCTCACCCAGACTCGCTGCTTGGCAGCGTTGAGGTAGAAGACGTACTTTTCATCTTGCGTGAATATTGAGTCCAGGCTGCTCGGGGTTGGGAATTGGGCGAGATTTGCGCGACACAGGTCGACTCGTCAGACCGGGGTTTCGGCATGAGACAGACTGGGGTTTTGGCATGCTTCTGGAAAGGGCGAAAGTGGTAACTTCTCAGGTGCCCTTCATTAAGTAGCATATAAACTTACAAATACGATAAGCACGAAGCCAGACTCCAGCCACGAGATATGTGGACACGGCATGGGGTGTCTCATTACTTTTGCCCCCCCCCCCCTTAATAGAAATCTGTAGACATTCACGAAGCTTCATATATCAAGCTAAGTGCACAGTGACTCTAGAATGGCGATATTATAAAGAATTTTGAGTGATTCTTGACGATGGGTACGTTCCAGTAGTTTTACTTTTGGACTCGCATAAGTCGCAAAATAAGGAGTGGTTTAGTGCCGTTTGCATTGCAGGGGATTCGACTCAATACCACACTCACCAGTTTCAATCGTAGGTTGAGCGAACGACTTCGACTCCAGACTTAAGAGGGGATTCGTCGCTCCCCACAGGAATCCCACGACAGACATTGACAAGATGCATTGCGCTGATCAGCCATAAAATCCTTTCTGTTTTGGTCCCTCAATGACTCGTGGACCGTTTCCGCAGCACGGGCCGTAGTGCGCAGATGCTCGTGGCCGCGCGTCGCTGACGCTCCCCTTTCTAACTACAACAGCACAGCGGCGCGTCAATTCGGCGAATTTGACGCGCCGCTTCGCGATTGTAGTTAGAAAGGGGAGAGTCAGCGACGCGCTGCGACCAACTTCTACGTACTACGTTCCGTGCGCCATGAAGGACGACGGAAGAGATGGTCCATGAGTCATTGAAGAACCAAAACAGAAAGAATTCGTCTGGCCGATCAGCGGAATGCAATGCATCTGGCTAATGTTAGTGGTGGAAATCCTGTGGGGAACGACGAATCCTCTCTTAAAGCTCGGGTCGAAGTCGTCTGCTCAACCTACGGTTGAAATTAGTGAGTGTGGTATTGATTCGAGTCCCCTGCAATGCAAATGGCACTAAACGACTCTTTATTTTGCAAATGTGCAGGTTCAAAAGTAAAATTGCTGGAAGGTACTCATTGTCGAGAATCGCTCAGAAATCTCTCTCGTATTGCCATTCCGTGGTCATTGTTCACTGAACATACCTTTAGCGTAGTAGGTAAAACTTCGTGAATGTCTACAGGTCTCCATCCCCTTCCTAAGTTACGAAAGGTAGGGGTGACTAAGGTAATGGTCACCGAAAACGGATGTCAGATTCGTGACCAGCACCCTAAATACCCCCCCCCCCCCCCTAGAGAAGTTTGGTAAAAAACCTTTTCGACCTCTCATCGACCTCTGGAGTCCTGAAAGTGCAATAGTACCACCATTTTGCTACACCTTCTTTGTTTTGTTAGTTGAGGAGCCAAAACAAGGAGTACATAGCAAAATGATTCGTTTCGGTGGTGAATCTCCCACTCCACATCGAGTCTGCCGCAGCTGATCGCGCCGCGCCGCGTCCTTCCCTCCAGCGGCGCGATTCGCCGAATACCGTAACCCAAAGTTCCGTCAAGTGTGGTGTTTTGAGGCAGCGGAGTATGAATGCGATGCGGCGCCGCGGGGCGGCGCGAAAAATCGATAGCTATGTCAACCATCACGCCGCGCCGCGCGGCGGCGCGAGTATAAAAGGCGCCTAAAGGCCGCCACAGACTTCTGCGGCGCCGCTGCCCTATGCTTAACCATAGGGCAGAGACGCAGAGCTCGCCTCCAGCGGCGCCGCCGAGCGGCGCCGCAGAAGTCTGTGGCGGCCTTAAGGCTACATGGTAGTGAGATTTCCGGGGCGGGTTGGACGAGTTTTCGCACAGCATGCAGGCGATCGTCGCGGGACCGACTGGCGGCTGCGAAGCGGTCGCAGCTGACCAGGGCCTCGCCGAGCTGAACTGTTCCATGACTCGATCAAGGATGGGAATACAATGCAATGATTACACACATATAAGATCTTCCATTCCGCGCGGTAACACTAAGTGTAGCTTGGAACCAAGTTGTGGGGCAGCCTCAGGCAATCGAGATTTCCGCTTTAAAAGCAGTTCGGGCGCTATGGTAGTTAGGTTGGGATCACCATAGCATACCGTGGGGTGCAGGAGTGGCGAGTAGCTACATACAGCGAATGTAAATGCAGTCTTAACTCCTATTTTCAATTACAGGCCCATATTTTGTCTGCTTCCGTATTGGGCGAGGGAGGGAACTCCAGGTGTAGGCAATTTTAACATGGGTGCGTCACTCCAGCCACATCCTGGAGTCCCTTCCCCTGCTCAAATCTAGAGCATAGAACATGGCGGCGCAGATAGGGCCGGGGGGGGGGGGTAACCTTATAAAGAGTGTCACCAGCATCAAGAAAACGAGACAAGGCACAGTGATGGTAAGGAATCCGCTGACGCGGACTCCACGGCTCGGGTGACGCGCCCGTGTTATAATTGCCTACATTTATTTATTTATTTATTCAAAGCGAGAATGTAATTCACGCATGGAAACATAAAGCAAACAGAAAAAAAAGGACAAAACGTCATCACACATCAATCGAAACATCATCACACATCAATCGACTACAATGACAATTAAGAACTTCAACAAGCGATAGCTCTACTCCAAACATGTGTGGACATTGACATTATATCGTCGTATCTACCAAGAAGCAAGTTTAGTTCCGTAGGAGTTCTATAAGTTAAGAAATCAGTTCTAAGTCTTGACTTTGCAACTGGCACACGTAGTTTGAGCTTTCCTCTGACGGATCTCGTCAGCTCTCCGTCCAAGAATTCTTCTGTGTCGTTGTTCAGCTTTTTGGTGAGAATTTTAAACATCATGATAAGATCTGCTCTCCTTCGCCTGCTCACTAGTGACGGCAGACCAAATAGTTCAGATCTTTGAGGCCCGTTAGGAATCATGTCTAGCCGACCGGGAAGCACCTCATCATCAGCTTTCTGGTAAAGCTGTTCTGAATGCTCTCAAGAAGATCGATGTCTTTCTTTCTGGTCGGATTGAAGACTGTTGTTCCCGATTCTACGATTGGTCTTACGTAGGTCTTGTAAGCACGGATGTAAACTTCCGGGATGTTTGACTTCAGGACTCGGAATAGGTTATATATACGGTGATTTGCTTTTCTCACTAGAAGGCTACAGTGTTTACTGAAAGAGAGATTTCTCGTAATTATGAAGCCCAGATCCCGAGCTTCTTCCACTCTGGCTAAAACCTGACCGCAGATGGTATAAATGGGGATATCAATGTGACTTCTTGATCCAATCATAAGCAAATGAGTTTTTTTTCTGCCGAAAGAGGACGCTCCCATTTGTTTGCCCAGCTACTGATATAATCAATTGCTATCTGAAGTGTGTTTGAATCTTCTGGGCTCACGATACTCTTGTAGATCTTGGTGTCGTCGGCGAACATTTTACACTTGACGCCGAGCCTGGTAATCGAGTTAGGCAACTCATACGTGTACAGTAAAAACAACAGCGGGGACAGTACTCCACCTTGGGGCACACCACTTTGACGATCCTGGGATGAATTCCTACCACTTCCATTTTTGCCATCAATTTATCTAACGGAACTTTATCAAAAGCCTTGAAAAATCAAAGTACACTATATCAGTACGATTTCTTCCTTCCAAAGTCTTTGACCAATCGTTCATGGAGCTGAGTAAGGCAGTTTCGACCGACCTCCCCTTGAGAAAACCGTACTGATTTTTTGAAAATATTTCACATGACTCAAAATGTGCCAAAAGACGTTTTTTTAAATTTTCTCAAACGCTCTTGCAAAAATTGAAGTTATACTTATCGGCCTATAGCTCTTGGGATCACTAAGTGGAACCTTCTTCAAAATAGGTGTGACAAATGCATGTTTCCACCTGAATGGGACTTCCGCTCTAGTGTAGCTTAGGTTAAATATGAGCTCCAAGGGATAGGCTATGTAATGGATAATGCTTTTAACGAAATTCAAGGGAATGAAGTCCGGTGATTCAGAGAAGGATTTCGGCCATTTAGACAGCACCTCAATAATTTCTTCTCTATGAAACAAAAGTGTGGGCTCCATTGTGGGAAAATGTGGCAAATCCTTACAGTCGTTTTTCGGGGAAATCGTATCGTCAAATGTTTTCTTATTGTAAACCTTTTGGAATACTTTACCTAACAAGTCGGCTTTTTCCTTATCCGCAGAAATCAGCTCACCACTATCTTTCCTTAATATAGGAATTTCGTTATTAATTCTAATACGTGAGTTTATGAATCTGTGAAAAGCTAATTTATCCTTAGATCTGGTTAATCTTTTTTCTATATAGCTGTTATATCGATGAAGAGCTCTGATTAGTTTCGCGGAAAGCATATACCTGCCAGTCCTCAGGTCTTCCCGTTGAACGTGCCTTCTCCCAAAGGCGAAACCGACAACGATTTAACCTTGTAATACGGGTAGGGAGAGTGTTTCCACCATTACAGATTTTCCGCATTGGTACGAACAATTCAACTGTATGATGAAGGATAGCAATTAACGTTTCATACATTTAATCTATTATTCCCCCACTATTTGCGATACCTATCCAATCAATGTTCAGTAGGTACCTCCCAATTTGGTTGTAGTCTGCAGATTTGAAGTCTCGTATCCATCTATATTTCTCACTTTTTATATGATTTGCCAGCAGACGAAAAGTAACTGTAGCGTGATCACTACTGCCAACCGGAGGTCCTACTCGAACATCACTTACAACACCTTTTCTATTGCATAGGACAAAATCCAAAACTGAACTTCCTCTGGTCGGTTCTGATACAAATTGTTCAAACTCATGGGTTTTGAAGATTTCAACAAAGATCTTTGATGCATTATCATGGGTTCGAAACATTATCTCCGGGAGATTGAAGTCTCCAAGTAATACTGTTGTCAAGTCAGACACTGAATAATCGCTTATAACTTTACACAGTTGTCTTGATCCAGAGGCGCCACAGTCAGGAGCTCTATACACACTTATGATACGGAACATATGTGATTCAATTTTTAAGTCACATATCAAGACTTCGTAGGAATCCTCAACTGATTCTGAGAACACTTCGCTAAAAGAAATTGACTTTTTCATCAGTAACAGAATACCACCCCCTTTCTTTTGAAGCCGGTCACATCTAACCCCTAAATACTGCCCACACATAACACCAAGGAGCGGATTAAGATCATTTTGACTAGTCAACCATGTCTCTGTTAGTATAACTACGTCATAATCGCAAAGACATAAATTCATCACTAGGGCATTTGAATTTCTCACCAATGACCTCACATTAGTCAACATAAATAGGCAGGTATTCCGAAGACCATTCAATGGTTTCCCGAAGGAACACTATTGAACGGCGTAGAAGTAGGGGAGCGCGGGATTGAGGGACCTGGTGAAACTGGAGGCTGACTGTCGCTGCTAGCCTTAGTTGCCTGCAACATACCTTCAGTCTCCACTTCTCCATCAGCCCTGTCAACAATCCTGCGTTGCTCCTTTCTACGCTTTCTCTCTTCCCACGTTAACGAAGGGCGTATAAATATGCCCTTGAATGTGGGAGAGAAGCGTAGTCTCGGATCACGCCTCAGCGCAATCCTTTGGAACTTGCTTGCTGGTAATACGACTTTAAGAAGACGAGGCTTATTTTGATCTGCCCTCCCCATACGATATACTGAGGTGGGAGTACATTCTATGTTAAGGTAATCAAGCAAATTTACCACATATGCAAAATCCTGGGCTAGCACAGCAGACGGTTTCGAAGTGGATGGTTCAGGCACATGTAGTACTACAATCGATCTCTCTATCTCTTTGTTCGCTTCTTTACAGTCGAACTCTTCCTTAGATACAACATTAGAATCTCCAGTAGTCGCTCTAGAACTTTCTAAACGTGCTAGTTTTTCTCTAAGAGAAAGATTCTCTTCCCTTAGGAGGCGAACTTCTTCGTGCAGGTCGGCGTTCCTCTTGATAAGCTGCTGCATTTCTGCTCTGGTCTCCAGCAGTAATTCGATCACCTGCTTGACATATACTGGAGCCCGTCCCCTACTATCAACGTCTGCAATTGACCCGCAGCGTCCGTAGCATCAATAGTCGATGTCGATTTCGCCGGATCTGCAACACCAGGACCGCGAGCCGAGCCATCTTTCGATTGATTTTTGACACCCTTGGCCATACTACCAACTGCAGACAGAAATCGATACGATTACCTTCTGAGGTGGCAACGTTTCGCAGATAAGCTTGCCTCGTTGCCACTCGAGACGACGCGTTTTACCGCAGAGAAGAATCGTACGAGTTGAAACAGCGATTTGATAGTGAATCGCAAGAACCGAGGGGATAGCGACCGCACACGGTTGGAGCAGATCGATGAATGAGAGTGCATGCTACATGCTGGAGTTCCCTCCCTTGCTCAATTCGGAAGCATATAAAACACGGATATGTAATCGAAACGAAGAGATAAGACTGCATTTACATTTACTGTATGTAGCTACTGGCCACGCCGGCCTGCCGCGCCATGCTGTGGTGACCCCACCCCCCCCCCCCCTCCCCCCGGACCCTATTTGCGCCAAAAGAGCTATAGCATTGTTTGTTTGTTTTCTTAATTATAGGTGTGCCATCATTTCTCTTTGTTCATATTAGTGACACTTTTTATAAGGTGACCCCCCCCCCCCACAACTACCATAGCAGCATAGTTCGTTATAGCAGACTAAGAAAGTCGTTCAAACATCCCAACAGTGCAGACGTTTGCAAATATTTTAGGGAATTGAAGGTTTTCTGTTCCTTCCAGCTCCACATGCTCGTATTGTAGTTATGCTCATTCCTAGCATTCGTCTCCTTTTCAGTGCAACTTCCATAGATTCCTGCTGAGTACAGAAGCCTACTCATAGGAATTGCGCGTAAGTGATACCAAGTAGCACCCACTAGCGAAATGAAGATTGGCAAACGTCCCCTGGTTTCTTGATGATTGATTAGAGCACTTGGGTCCCGCAACGATCGCCTTTATACTGTGCGAAAACTCGTCCATCCCCGCCCGGAAAACTCGTCACTACCATGTAGCTTCAGACGCGAGTGTCACGGAACATCTCAGCTCGACGGAGTTTCGGTTTGCTTCGACCGCATCGCAGCCGCCAGCCGGTCTCGCGGCGATCGCCTGCATACGGTGTGGGAACTCGTCCAACCCGCTCTGGAAAACTCATCACTACTGTGTAGCTTTAAGGCCCCCGCAGACTTTTGCGGCGTCGCCGCTGCCCTATGCTTAACCATAGGGCAGAGACGCAGAGCTCGCCGCCAGCGGCGCCGCTGTCCGGTCGGCGGCACCGGCGGCGTCGCTGGCGGAAATGACTTGAATCATTCCATCCGGCGGCGCCGCTCCAGCGTCTGTCTGTCTGCGCTCTGCGCTCTGCCCTTTTGCGGCGGGATCCAGAGCGGAGACGGTCGATGCGGGCGCGCGATCGTCATCGGGGCGCGTTATTGTTAAGCACCAGTCGGTCCCGACTAGAAACAGTACAGTACCTCGCCGTCACCGCTCCCACTGATGATGAGTCAAGCCGCTGAGCGGCGCCGCTCGGCGGCGCCGCTAGCGGTTTCGCCGTTCGCCGTCGCCGCTCAGCGATTTCGCCCGCCGCTCGCCGCAGAAGTCTGCGGGGGCCTTTAGACGCGAGTCGCAATCCTTGACGTATTGATTGGAGCGATAGCGTCTCTTATCCTCTAAAGTCGGCAAGGTTATTTTGTTATACTTGTGCGATTCGTCTTACTTTGGCTACGAGCATCATCCTTTCGATTCCTTGTATTGCGACGTCGATCGCGAGTTCATAGTGCCTTAATACGACGAGGTTTTTGAGACATCCACTAGTGTAAGAAAGCTGAATATCTGGGCTCGGAGCCGCGAGTTCGCCGTTCTCTTCCCTACTGTCGACGCCACAAGAATCTAGATTACGGAAAATGCAGTGCCGACTTACCGTAATCCAAAATTGCGTAAGCGGTGTGTTGTGCAATCACGACACGCCCTGTTTCACGGGATTTTCGCGCGATGTACAAGGAGCATGCTTTGGAAATGATTTCCAGCCGATTAAAGATAAGAGATAGTGCGAAATTGTCCAGATGTTCGGTATAGAACCAGTTTTATTCGAGGAAAAGCACTTAATTGTTAGTATCTCAAGGTTACCATGGACGAACCTTAGAATTTGTGTAAAATCAGGCAAACGTTTTTCCTAGTCCTCCTTTAACGCGGTTTCTTCTTCTTGGAGCTTGTGGTTATCGTAACATCTCGATTCTCTTAATCGCAGCGCAGTTGAACCGTTGTTTGTTTGTTGGCATCAGGACAAAAAAGGTTAAACTAGATAAATGACTTAGGATTAGTAACCGGAATGTAAATCAAAACCATACTTTTTGTCCCATTCACTGGGTTTATGTTTTATATATCTTCAAGGCTTTTACATTGTGCTGCGCAGTTCTCATGAACAAAGTGTAATCGCTTTACAACGTAAAAGAAAGAAAACATGATGCTAATACCGCATTTTAACAGCAAAATGTGGACGAGTAGATGTTTGCCTGTTCCACTCGAGTTCCTAGACAGGTGTTACCACTACCCTAAACAGCGACTTCCTTATCAGAATTCTTTCACAAATTCCAATTTCAGATCCATAATAGCCCAGGATTGCCCACATTCTTCACAGAAAAGCGAGTAGCGGATAAACTTCAATTTGAATGTAACGGCTTAAATCCGACAGCCTTCGATCAAACTATTAGAACAACAACATTGAAGTGGACGCGATTCCTTAAGAAAATGTGGGAGGGGGACGTTCTGCCTGAAAGCGGCGCGGACAAAGGCGCGGGACAGTGCCTGCGGAGACAATTGCGTCGACTCGCGCAGTGACACCCGCCGCTTCGCGGTGAGGTCTGCCACCCCTGACAGGAGGCCATGATGACCTGGCCGACCACGGGAGCCCGCAGGTCGACCAGATTTGGTGTGATTACGATCGATAGAGAGCTAGGAGGCTCAGACGGCTTGTAGTAGCGGACCAAAAATTCGGACTGAAGTGAATCCTACCATCCCCTATATTAGAATTTCGAACTCTATCGAATGAGGCAGGAAAGAATTTTGCCTCAATGACCCTTACAATAATTATTCTCAGGCGCTGTTAAACTTCCGCTAAATATCAGTTTTTATTTATATCAAAATTAACTGCGAGACATGCTTCCAGGCTGAAATTGCTCGAGGAATATAACTAGATAGACGAGAGACCTTCTAAGAGCACCCCAAGTGCTCAACCTTTTTGAAAGCGACATTTTGATCCTTCAGTGCGTAGAGCACGTTTCCAGTTTGAAATTGCATGGAGTTCGATTTGATAGTCGGTAGACCTCTAAGAACACCGAAGTACTTTAGTTTTCTTAAGGAATCTCGTGAGTGTTTCCTAACCCGTTAATTGGTGGAGGAAACTTTGGCTATGCAGGTACATTGCCTGTGGAACGCGAGGTCAGAATACTTCTAGAAGCTACAAACGACTGGACGAGCAATTTGAAGTATTTTGTAAAGCAATTTATTCTCGGTGAACATTAGATTTGATGAACCACCTATCCAGTCTTAGTCCCGACATATATGATGTGTGCATTACAAAATTCCATAGAAAAATCAGTTACGAAATGCTAAAGAGATGTTGTGTTGAGATTAATGCTCTGAACTTCTGTTAAAAGATCTCTCGTCTATCTAATTGGAATCCTCGTACAATTTTAGCCTGGAAGCATGCTTGGCATTTAATCCTGATATATGTGAAAAAACCGATATTTAGCAAAAAAATAAACAGCTCCTGAAAAAATCGCTTTAAGGGTTATTGAGGCAGGATTCTTTTCTGGATATTCGACAAGCTCGAAATTCTAGTACAAGAGATGGCACGGTATACATAGGTAATATGGAAACATGCCTCACAGTTAATTCTGAAATAAATAAACACTGATATTTAACGAAAATAAACAACATAAAAGCCGCCTTAAGGTTATTTAGACAGGATAATTTCTAGCTCATTCGATAGAGATCGAAATTCTAGTACAGGAGATGGTAGAGTTCACATCAGTAGCCTGGAAGCATTCCTCGCAGTTAATTCTGATATAAACAAAAACTGATATTTAACGAAAGTTACACAGCGCCTGAAAAAAATTGTGGGAAGGGTTAATGAGGCAAGATTCTTTCCTATATCATTCGATAGAGCTTGAAATTCTGATATAGGAGATTGTAGGGTTCAGATCAGTCCCATATTCTGACTGCCAATGCAAGGCGTCTGAGCCTCCTATCCCTCTATCGATCGTAATCACACCAAATCTGTACGACCTACAGGCTCCCGTGGTTGGCTGGGTCAGCATCGCCTCTGCGGCGAGGGCTGTCTGGCTGAGTGCGAAGCGGCGGATGTCGCGGCGCGAGTCGACGCTAATTGGCTCCGCAGGCACTATCCCGCGCCTTTGCCGACGCCGCTTTCTGGCAGAACGTCCCTCACCCAGAAAATGTAGGAGGGCTGCATGAACAAAACCGACTGTGAAACACATAACATAAGGAACTGAATTTACCAACCCGGGGTGCAATCCCGATCGGGGTGGGGGGGGGGGCAGTCCGTTATGAATTGTTAACGATAGCTGCGGATCTGTACATACAACATGCAATGCAACATATTAATGCCTTAACTTACCTGTTACCCTCCCTTGGAAATTCCTGAAATAGGCGCTATGGTAGTTGGGGGTCACCTTGCAAAAAGTGCCACAGACACAAAAAAAAAAACGGTAACACACTGATAGCAAAGAAAACAACCAAACAATGCTATAGCTCTGTTCTGTTTCCGCGTCAGCGGAGGAGAGCACAGAAGATTTAGGCAGGGGAGGTACTCCAGGGTGTGGCCCGAGTGACGCGCCCGTGCTAAAATTGCCTACATCCTGCAGTTCCCTCCCT
The DNA here is from genome assembly GCA_947396885.1 of Heligmosomoides polygyrus polygyrus. Taxonomy (NCBI): domain Eukaryota; kingdom Metazoa; phylum Nematoda; class Chromadorea; order Rhabditida; family Heligmosomidae; genus Heligmosomoides; species Heligmosomoides polygyrus. The sequence goes on from OX377203.1 coordinate 61,969,137, forward strand.
TGCCAAATTCGGAAGCAGATAAAACACGGATCTGTATTCGAAAGGTGGAGATAAGACTGCATCCATATTCGCTCTATGTAGCTGCTCGCGATGGGCGCGTGTAGCGCAGTCGGCGGAGGCGCGACTGTCGCGTGCATCCGATACCAGGTTCCTGGTTCGGATTTCCCGCCCAGGCCAACCAAGCCTTCCATCCCTCCGGGGTCGGTGAATTGGTACCAGAAGTGTGTGGGAAGGATAAAGCGCTGACTTGTTCATCGGCTGGCCACCGCAAGTCATTGTATGGCCAAATACGCATTCGTATCGCCTCCGCGACATCCCGTAGAAGTAGAATGCGCTGGCGCATCCCAGAGGGGATTGAGTAACGCCGTCCTTTATCCATTTTTAGCTGCTCGCCGCGGCAGGCCATGGTGACTTCCTTCCCAACTACCATAGCGCCCTGATGTAAAGAATTTTTTTATTAGGGCACCGGCTATGAAGAGGCTGGAGCATGTTGCATTACTTTAAAAATTGAAGTGGATTCCCAGCCCCCCCCCCCCGATATGTACTGCACCAACCCCGGTTCGTACGAGCAGTTCGAAAGCGCATTTCCTTCGCATTCACTGTCTCCCGGTTTAATAACAGCTGTTGTAGAGTGCATTCACCGTGAAACATTCATTCACCCTTAGCATTCACCGTGAAACAGTGCATGTCGTGATTGCACAACACAACGCTTACGCAATTTTGGATTACGGTAAGTCGGCACTGCATTTTCCACAAGAATCTAGATTACGGAGAATGCAGTGCCGACATACCGTAACCCAAAATTGCGTAAGCGGTGTGTTGTGCAATCACGACACGCCGTTTCACAGTGAACGCTTAAAGAAAGTACCATACAACAGCTCTTACGAAATCGGAAGACAGTGAATGCGAAGAAGATACACTTAGGAACTGCTCCTACGAACCGGGGTTGTGAAATTAAGTTCCTTAACTGAGTGTATGTGTTACGCAGTCGGCTTTGTTCATGCAGCTCTCCTAGAATCTAAATTTTCATAAGGAATCGCGTCCACTTCAATGTTGTTGTTCTAATAGTTTAATCGAAGGCTGTCGGATTTAAGCCGTTACATTCAAATTGAAGTATTTCCGTTCAGACTCAATCTTAATAAATTCTACCGGAATCTACAGAATTGCTGGTAAGGTCTGCGCAGTCCAATGTGCGTAGGGGTTAAGAAGACGTGCCGAACACGTCGTCCAATGTGCGTAGGGGTTCAGAAGACGAGCCGAACACGGCGTCCAATGCGCTTAGGGTCTGGAATGTCCGACGGAGGGACTTCACTGTAGGGGGGGGGAGCAATCAATACCAATCGATATTATCGGAAGGATAAAGCGCTAAGTTGTACATCGGCTGGCGACCGCAAGTCATTGTTGAGATAAAAATCCTTTTCACGTAATACGTAGAAGAACAGAGCGTGGCGGATCCCAAGACGGATGGAGTAAGGCTGTCTTTTACTTTTTTATACTTCTGTATGCTACAAGTATTTGCTCACGTCTTCGTTTCATTGCATCGTAAGAGGTGTTCCAATATAGAATTCGGAGAGTGGTAACTATTCTAGAGTGTAAATTCGCTTGCTAGGTCTGCCTTTGATATAAATTCATCCTAAATTCATTAGTATTTCACCAGGTCGGCGTGCTCCGCACATTGTACTTCCACTTGGTGCTCTTGAAACTGAATGTTAGACTGAAAAAATGTGAAACTGAATGTTAAGTATGGTTTTGATTTACATCCCGGTAAATAGCCTTCCTTGATTTATCTAGTTTAACTTTTTTCGTCCTGATACCACCAAGCAAACAACCGTTCAACTGTGCCACGATCAAGAGAACAGAGATGTTACGATAACCACAAACTCCAAGAAGAAGAAACCGCGTTAAAGGAGGACTAGGAAGAACGATTGCCTGATTTTACACAAGAAATTCTCTGGTTCATTGACGTTAACCTTAAGATACTAACAATTAAGTGCTTTTCCTGGAATAAAACTGGTTTTATACTAAACATCTGGACAATTCTGCACTATTTCTTCTTCTTCTTCTTCTTCTTCTTCTTCTTCTCCTGAGCGTTTAGTCCCGCGCAGTCGCAGGGTCCGCTGTTCTTGTGATCTGTCGCCACCTCATCCTATCAAGGGCGTCATCTGCCGTGGCGCCGACTTCGGCGAGATCTCTCTTGATGATGTCCTTCCATCTTTTCCTAGGGGCTCCTCTCGGACGCTTTCCGGGTGCCTCGTAATCTAGGGCCAACCTTACGGGGTGATTCTCTGGCCTTCTGAGAACGTGTCCGTACCACCTTAGGCGCTGCTCCCTCATCTTCAGCTGGATCGGGGCAGTCTTCATCACTGCCCTAACATCCTCGTTTCGCACCCTGTCCCGACGGGTCCATCCACATGCCCACCTCAGCATCCTCATCTCTGCCGCGTGCAGTTGCCGCTCCTGCGCCTTACCCAGGGCCCAGCACTCACTGCCGTAGAGGAGGGCAGGTCTTACAACTGATCTATAGAGCTTGCCTTTGAGCGTCCTGAAGCATCTACGGTCGCCGAGGATCCCTGTAGACTCCCTCCACTTGAGCCAGGCTGCGTTTATCCGTCCCCTGACCGCCTGGTCCACACTTCCTTCCTCGGATAGGTCACTTCCGAGGTAGCGGAATTCTTCCACCTTCTCGATCGTTTCCCCTTGGCAGTCTAGGATCGATCCAGCGCACTGCTCAAAGCTGATGAACTTCGTCTTCTTCATGTTCAGCCGTAGGCCGTTGTCCGCAAGGGCTCTCTGCCACAGCTGCACCTTCTCCTCCAGTTCCTCCTGGTTGTCGGCTACTAGGGCGATGTCGTCCGCGTAGAGGATCGTTCTGAGAGGGCCTTTCTCAAGGTGGTTCACTATAGAGTCAAGCGTCAGCAGGAAGAGGAACGGGCTCAGAGCCGACCCTTGGTGTACCCCCACTGTGATGTCCACTTTCCTTGTCACCCCGTGTGGAGTTCGTATCGCCGCTTTCAAGCCCTCGTACATGTCCCTTATGACCGTGATCAGACGTTCCGGGACACCCCTCCCTCGAAGGGAATTCCAGATTACGGTCCGAGCTAGCCTGTCGTAGGGCTTCTCCAGATCCAGGAATGCCAGGTAGCAGGGTTTTCGTTTCTCCCGATATTTCTCCATCACCTGACGAGCGATGAAGATGGCGTCTGTGGTGGACCTCTCAGGCATGAAGCCCCACTGCACCTGGGAGATGGGTACCATCTCCCTCAGCCTTGAGTCTACCAGTCGTTCGTAGATCTTCATCGTGTGTGAGATCAGTTTTATCCCTCGGTAGTTGGAGCATTCGGAAGCGTCTCCCTTCTGCTTGAAGATGGGGACTATGGTGCTGTTCCTCCAGTCATCCGGCATCTTACCTTCTTTCGTGATTCTGTTGAGGAACTGCGTCAGCCAGTTGATTCCGAGGTTCCCGAGCACCTTCCAAGCCTCTACTGGCACACCGTCAGGCCCTGCTGCCTTTCCGAGTTTCATCTTCCGTATGGCCTTGCGAACCTCTTCTTGCGTCCAGGGTGGGATGGGTCCTTCCGTTGGCTGTTCTTCCTCGGCCTCCCGACGAGGGAACTCCTCGTTCAGGAGTTCCTTGAAGTACTCCTCCCATCTCTCTCTGACCTCGACCGGCTTCCGTAACACTCTACCGTCAGCACTCTTCACAGTCTTCACTACTCGAATGTCGAGGCTAGCTCTATGACGCGCCTTGGCCAGGCGGATGGCGAACTTCTCTCCCTCTGGCCCGTCTAGTTTCTCGTACAGGGCATCCATTTCCGCGTTCTTTGCCTTCGCTACAGCTGTTTTTGCCAGCCTCTTCAGCTTCCTGTAGGCTGTGAGATGCTCGGGTGCCCTCGTCTTTTGCCACAGCTTGTAGGCCTCCTTCTTCCTCTTCACCGCAGCCTGCACCTCTTCGTTCCAGAACCATGCCGATTTATTCCCTCTGGTTCCCCCCTTTGTTTCTCCCAGGGTTTCCTTGGCACATCTCAGGATTGTTTCGGCTACCCTCCTCCAGGTCTCATTCACGGGACCAGCTGGATCTGGAAGGCCTGCTTTGAGCACTGCCCTTCGTAGCTCGTTCCGCTCTGAACCCCGCAGTCTCCACCATCGGATCCTGGGTTCCGTCCTCACTTTGGGCCTGGTGGTAGAGGTATGCTAAGGTCGGCTACCAAGGGTCTGTGCTGTGATGCCACGTCTTCTCCCGGAATGACCTTCACATTCCGGACTGTTTTCAGGGCAGCCCTTCGAACCAGGATGTGGTCGACCTCAGTTCTTCTTCCTCCGCTAGCATAGGTCACCTTCTGGCTCTCCCTCTTCGCGAAGAAGGTGCTACAGACAGCCAGGTCGTGGGCGATAGCCAGATCCAGAATTCGTTCTCCATCCGGGTTTACCAGGCCGATCCCTTTTCCTCCATGAACCCTTTCCGCTCCTCTTCTGCCACTCCCCACATGCCCGTTCATGTCCCCTGCTATGGAGAGGTAGTCGCCTTCTGGTACGGACCTTATGGCTTCCTCGAGCGAGAGGTAGAAGTCATCCTTGTCGTGCTCGGAGCATCCGGTCTGCGGAGCGTAGACAGACATGATGGTCCAGTAACCCTCCTTCGTGTCCAGCCGTAGTGACATGATGCGGTCGTTTATTCTTTGGACAGCCGCTACTGAATCCTTGAGGGACTCCGCGACAGCTATCCCTACCCCGTTCCTCTTGGTGTCCTCTCCGTTGTAGTACAGCTTGACCCGTTCTCCGATCTCCTTGGCTTTCGCCCCTTTTCATCGCGTTTCCTGCAGACACAGGACTTGTATCCTTCTGCGCTTCATCAGGTCAGCCACTTCCCTAGATCTCCCGGTCAGCGTTCCCACATTCAGAGTCCCCAGTCGAACTAGCTTCTTTAGCCGAGGTCGTTCGGCCCTCGGTAGCCCTCGCCTACTGACCACAGAACTCGGGCGGGGTTCTGTGCGCCACTTCCGGGTGACGTCCTAGCCTTTACACTGATTCTATTGCGATACTTGTGATCATGGTTTTGTGACGAGGTTTCTCCATCAGCCGGCCTGTCAACCTGGACTTGACGCTGGAACCGTTGCCATTTTTGCAATTTTTGCAGGGCATGGCGTGCCCGAGCCGGGAGTCGAACCTGTGACCGTTTGTGCATGAAACTACACTACTAACCACTAGGCTAACTCGGCTCTAATTCTGCACTATTTCTTATCTTAGCCGGGGAATTATTCCCAAAGCATGCTCCTTGTACATCGCGTGAAAATCCCGGAACAGGGCGGTCGTGATTGCACAACACACCGCTTACGCAATTTTGGGTTACGGTAAGTCGGCACTGCATTTTCTGTAATCTAGATTCTTGTGCATTTTCCGTAATCTAGATTCCTGTGTCGACGCTAACCTCCGCAAGCCGATCATTTCCTGCTGCTCCGTTTCCAACGCAGTAATGTTTACTGCGATGCTCGTATTACCTTTTAGAGAGTGGCTCCGAGTTTTGCCTTTTTTGGAGAGATTGGGTTTAATTCCCTTTTTTTCGTTTTTTAAATTCTGTTTTGTGAATGTTAGAGCCCAGTATTGCTTTCAGCTTCTTCAGTTGTGCATGCTGAATGTTTTGCTTATGTTTATTACGTCGCACATGCAGACGCGAGATAGATCAGTATAAACAAACAAGCATTGAACGCCAGTAAAATATAAAAAGTATAAAATGTTGTTGTTTTTCCTTGAAAATTCAGGGTTTCCAGGAAGTCGCTCATGGAGAAACTGTTGTTGGGGGAACCGCAATAACATGGCAACGTCAGATATTTGAATGGATGACTGTAAAGGGCGAAGGATTGGTGCTCCTGACGAAGACTTACCAGATGACGAATCAAGTGATTGTGTATATAAAGCGGAAACTGCTTCCGACGGTAATTTCTGCAACAAACAAATGCCTGTCTGCCAGAATACACCTTCTGGCCTCACGAATTTTGATGCATATAAACGAACCTGTTTGTTGGTTTCAGATAAGGCGAGTGCAGTTTCGGTTCAGTCGCAACACTATGGGTGGTCTTACCGGTCACAAGGGTTCCATTGGTATCAACATCTCGTTACATGTCAGTTTCACCTTTGTTCTTAATACTAACGTTATTTGATTGCTTTGCTTCCTGGACTTGCATGGGGAGACTGATACAAAGCTAAGTTGGAGATCACCTGTGCCGCTTGTCGTCCCGTTGATCATCGAGTCGCTCGGGTGAGCGCCATCAGCGTCTCCAATCGTTCATGTCCCGTGCCAGTGTGCTCCATTGGATCCTTTTCGCTGGAGGGACACGAAGAGCGTCATATCGTTAGTTCAGGACTTTCACGAAGGAGCCCATTCGTTCACGGCTTTCAAGAAAAAGTCTGACCAACTCGTTGCTGAGCTTTCTGGTATTCTCTTGACATTCCTCGAATCCAGTCGGTGACGGCTGGTGCTTTCGAAGCGCAGTGCGGCCCACCTAGTTTTCGACGGCTTGACCCATGCGACAGCGTCTCTGATCTTCGAACGTCGACGAAGCTCGGAATTCCGGAAGCCTTTTCTCACATGCGTGAGTCGTGTCACTCCGAGTATCGTCCTCTCGATTCAACGCTGCGCGACGCTGATTGCTTGTTCATCCTACTTTCGTATAGCCCAGGTCTCTGAGGTGTATGTTAAGGCACGATGAACGGTAGAGTCGAAAAGGTGGGCACGGAGTCGGACATTCGTCTTCTTCACGGATTCTTCGACGCGCTTGAATTCTCCGCAGTCGCTTGTCTCCTGCTGCCCAGCCGTTAGGTCGTTGGCCGTGTTGACTTCGCGACCCAGATACACGTAGCTGGAACATTCGAAGATGTTCGTTTGATCAAGCGAGAATGGTGCATTACGGAACCCCTCTCTGCACGTCGACGACGTCGTTGTAGAATGGTGAGATCTTGGTCGTCAATCCACTATACAGCTCTAAAAAGACTATAGCGGTTTCTATCCGCGTGCGACCCAACGACTGAAGGAGGCAGTCACAGAACACGACTTATTAGTAAAGTGAACAACGAACACAAAACTCAGCTAACTAAGAGTTAGTCGAACAACAGAATACGGACGGAGCGACCGTCCCACTATGCGTAGGAGACAAGAAAAAGAGACCCTTGGTCGGAGCGACCGTCCCACTGTGCGCAGGAAACTACAGACAAAATCACGGACGGGGCGACCGTCTTTCTAAGTGCAGGAGACAACCCGAGCTACGGTCGTAGCGACCGTCTGACAAGAAGCAGGCGTCAACTTCGGACGGAGCAACCGTCCAGCAAGGCACAGAGACAAACAAATTTCGGACGGAGCGACCGTCCAGTAGAGTGTAGGCGACCAAGGTTCGGACGGAGCGACCGTCCAGCCGAGTGCGAGCGACAATAGACTCACGGACGGAGCGACCGTCCTCCTAGGCGCAGACGACGACGAGTCCACGGACGGAGCGACCGTCCGGCAAGGCACAGGCCACAACAAACTAAAGAATTTTAGGCCAGAGGCCCATCGGACGCCTGAGGCGGGAAAACAAACAGGGAACGGTATTGCCCTTGGCGCGCGAGATTGCCGAGGCGCGCAAAGTTGCGATGGCGCGCAGATTGAGAACCCGGCCCAATGCCCACTTGCGTTACTACCCTCCCCCTACGGGTTGCGACGCCCCTGTCGCTACATGATTGAGGCATGAGGTACAGCGACGAGAATGGGAATGACCGTGAGATACAACAATATGACCACGAGCGGGGATGAGATTGCACATTAGATATAACAACATGAAAACCTGGCTACTACGACGTATGAAGAAGATACAATTCAATCAAACGAATTCAGGGTGTTTCCCTCTTATCCCAGAAGAGCTAGTAGGGCCTGCTTCTGTGACCACGATACGGACGACTCGGTCTACCGTATCCTCGATCATATACTCTCTGGTGCGAAGTCCTCGTGGTTGCTCTGTTCTGGTACTGTCGGTGACCCTCGCTATGCGTTCCACGTGTGTCTCTCTGTAACACGTCCACGTAATTCCTCGGTACTGCATTCGTAGCAATCGCTCCACCTCCTTGTGCCCTTTTTCGAAGCTTATAAGCTTTAACTCTGTCGATCGGCTGGTCGTACAAATCGAATAGCAGTTGTGTGTGTCCGGCCACGTATTCCTGGAGTTTTTTAAAGAACACTTTGACTAGGACAGGCGGGTACAGCTCGCGGCTCGACGTTCTCGGGACAGCTCCCATGACTGTGAACGGCTCCGCAACTCTGGTACGTGTCCGAACATGGTCACGACATTGTGCTTCATCGCGGCCGCTGCTTCACGAACAAAGCTGAATGCTTCGGCGGCTTTTTGACGGTTCTGTTGCCAGCCGCGCTCTCCTTGAGGTCCGCAAACTGCTATCAGCTTAATTCCATCTCTCGCCACTCCTGCTAATACGGACGAGAATCGCATCTACTGGCTTTCGTCGATGGCTTCATCGGAGATCGGTGTGACGAAGATGCAAGTCCCGATCGATGACTTGTTCCTCAAGGCGTCACATACATCAGCCAGGGCACTGTAAATCGACACGACGACATTGTCCTTCAACGCAGCGACTCACATATGGAATAGGCTCAGGGCGCTGTTGTCCACGACTCGACTATTATCCAAGTACTGCGACCTGCAAATGGCACTAACTTTTTGATTGGCGTGACCCTCATGTCGCTCTCTTCCTCTCTTCACTCTTATAAACTTGACCTCAATTGGTACGTCACCTATCTTAGGAGGAACTTTTTTAAGCGTGGTTGGCTCGGTTACTGTACTCGCTGCAGCTAACTCAACCTGATCAGTAACAGCCACACGACACACGCTATGGGGCAAAGCTGGGATTGTGGACTCAACCACAGCCTCTCTACTTCCACCGCTTGCTTTAATTGGGACGAACTTTACGCATCCAGGTGGCAGGAATACTCTCTTCTGCACCTTTGCTTCCTTGTCCGACTCACTTCTTGGGCTATCATAGTCATACCTTTCTTCCTCGGTTACCGGCTTTAATCCGCCTAACGGACCATACAACGGCTTTCCATATACCGATTCGTGGGTATTCTCTTGGTCTGACTTCCTGGCATCCAGTAACTCGTGTGGTTTTACCTTTCCTAACTGGATACCGAATAGGCTTAGCGCGTTCGTGCCCAGGACCAGGAAATCGTCTGGTCCTTTTGCGACTTGAAATGCTATTGGATGTGTCTCACCGTCTATTGAGACATCCATCTTTATTGTGTCGAGGAAGTGCATCGGCTCTCCTGAAGCATTACACACGACCGCTTCCACGCCGGGAATCCTCTTCACAAACTTGTCTATATCGACCTCTTTGTTTTTCGCCGGTTTGAAAACACTCAATGGGACTATGGAGGTCTCTGACCCCGTGTCCAGAAGGGCTTTTACCTCCAATCCCATCACTTCTACTGGATAGAGGACCTTCCTCCGAACAATCCTCTTGTTCGGTCGACCACAGCTGTATGAGTTGAAGTGCACCAGAATTGGTTCAGCATTGTCGCAAACGACTCACGCTCTTCGAGCTCCACGGTTGCGACTCGGCTAGTGGCTGCACTCTCTGCGCTTTCCTTCGGCGCTGTGCATCTCCGTGCCACGTGGCCTTCTCGCCACACTCGAAACACTTCACCTCCTTATTTGAGCTGGGTGGTCTATTTACACTTTGCTCGCCTATAGGTGTTCTACTTTTATCTTCCTGTCGAGCTAGTGTATCATTATGATATAGTTTTCCGAAAAATTCCTCTTGTTTAGGATTTTGAAATTCAGAAAATGTCTGAATTTGGTGACGTCTAATCTAAGTCCAGCTATGTCCGTGAAATCTCAAAGTAGGAAGTTCAGCTGACCTTGTGGTGATCTTTTACGCTGTTCAAGGAAAGCGATCACAGCGGCATGGTTAGAAAGCTGACGGCTCTCAAAGTCATCTACAGTGCAAAAAGTTGGTGAAAAAAGCGATTCTTTCTCTTATCTCTTTCCTCGGCCACACCCTCATTATGGGTTGATGATGACCCTGTACTTCTGAAGCGCTCGGCCTTCCAGGCACTACGCTTCTCATGGAGCAGTTACTGGCTGGCTTCTTCGGCCGTTTTCCAAGTCCTTTCCAGCCTCAGTGCGGCATCCTTGACTCGTTCGTACGCTGCACTAGCGTTGGCCAGCTCCAACGCCTCTGAAAGGTTGTAACTGCCTTCCCAGCCAGCCAACTGATTGAATAGGATCTCCGCTTTCTGCAGCAAAGTCACCTCAGGAGGGGAATTCGGGTACGCTTTGCTAGCAAGCTTCTCCAATGCTAGACAGAATTCACCCACCGACTGTTCTTCTCTTATTGTTAGCTTGCGAAGGGCTGTCAAGGCCCTAATCCGCGCATTGTTGTCATCCTCTCTAAGCCTATCCTTCATGGCTTCGACAACAACCTCAAACGGGCCCGACCTAACCTCTTGTGGCAGAGTTTCGAATATTGTTAAAGCATCCTTTGTCAGCAGTCCTCCCAACAAATGCACTAAGCTTCTATCATCCCAAAGCTTGCGCGGGTACTTGACTACAAAGGATCTTATGAACCTGTTGAAACTCTCTTTCTGTCGGCCACTGAAAGGTTCTACAGCGGGCAAGCTGCTTGTCTTCAGGTATTCTACCAGGGCACTCTCAGACTCCTCTCTGCCATTCGCACCCGCATTTGAAGGGTAAAGCTCACCGATGCTCGACGTACGTCGCGCCATACCCCTTGTCCTTGCGGAGCCTTGCTGTGGCAAAAGCCAGGAGGACCCTGGGATCGTAGTCGTCCCACTTTGGCAGTTGTGCTGTAAGAGCTCGGTTACATTCGCACCCATATCTTCAAATCTTCTCCAACGGTTCACATTGCTGTGGTAGACTCACCTCGTGGGGCTTGGTTGACTGGGACATCCGTGCCCATGAGAGCAACTTTATCGGTCAGCTCCTTCAACTGCAATTGCTGCTCTTTCACCTTTTCTTGCAATTGGGACACTCTCAAGTCCTTATCTTTTAGTGTTTCTGACAGTTCCTCTATTTTGTATTCTAGAGCTACACTGTCACACTGTAACCGACAGCACATCCCTGCCAACTGACGATCTACTTTGAGTTTGTTGTATAGGCATTGCTCTAATTGCTTAGTGGTGGTCAGTTTTGCTACCCTCAAGATGTCCAAAACATCCTCTTCGACTCCTTGGGTACCAGTAACAATGCCTTCATGCACCTCTAGTCTCGCCTGTTCGAACACATTTTTTATGCTTTCCCTTGCTAGCCTGGTTTGGGTTCGCACTGCCTCACTAATCTGGTCCCGAAGAGGGTCACTGGATCGGAGATGTTTACTTAGGACTGACTCGCACTCTACTCCCATGGCAGTGACATATCTCTGAGCCAGCCTTGTCAGTCGATCCATTTCTTTTGAGTAACTCACTTGACACACGGATCCACTCTGCTCTTCTGCATCCATCTCCTGGTCGCTTGGCACGCCCGGAGCGCCTTGCGGGCCCAACAGAGCCTCCTCTGTCAAATCCTGTGGCGGCGGCACCATATCTGTAACCATCAATCTGGTTTGTGCCCTCCCTATCGACCACACGAATCGACGATCACGCTCACGAGTGTGCTAGGAATCGATTAGATTCAACCAGCACTTCACTTGCGTCACTTGCGCTTATCAATACGAAGAGAGCCTTGAACGTAGCTCGACCTTCGTTTTCTTCACGTTAATCTATACACGGGAACCTTTCGATTCACCGCGATTTCGTTAAAAATTCGACCACGAAGAGAGCGTTTATTCCAGCTCGATCTTCACCTCTTTTGATTTTGACTATGTCAGGAACCGTTAAGTTCACTGACCTTTATTTGCACTAGCAAAAATCGCTCGCGGGACACTGTCCACTTCATCGCAAAAGACCTCTTTTAGGGTTGATTACTTTGTTCGTGGGAAACTTCCGTTTCATCGCGATCCTTCTACTTTATTGACTTACTCACGGGAAGTTCACCACTTCACCGCGACACTCTTCCTAAACGCCAGTGAAGTGCTGGTATCGTCTATCGACTACTAGCACTCGGTGGTACTGAATCCGATTACGACCAATATGACGATTCAGAGCAGATTGGGATTGGCCCCCATATAGCGGTTTCTATCCGCGTGCGACCCAACGACTGAAGGAGGCAGTCACAGAACACGACTTATTAGTAAAGTGAACAACGAACACAAAACTCAGCTAACTAAGAGTTAGTCGAACAACAGAATACGGACGGAGCGACCGTCCCACTATGCGTAGGAGACAAGAAAAAGAGACCCTTGGTCGGAGCGACCGTCCCACTGTGCGCAGGAAACTACAGACAAAATCACGGACGGGGCGACCGTCTTTCTAAGTGCAGGAGACAACCCGAGCTACGGTCGTAGCGACCGTCTGACAAGAAGCAGGCGTCAACTTCGGACGGAGCAACCGTCCAGCAAGGCACAGAGACAAACAAATTTCGGACGGAGCGACCGTCCAGTAGAGTGTAGGCGACCAAGGTTCGGACGGAGCGACCGTCCAGCCGAGTGCGAGCGACAATAGACTCACGGACGGAGCGACCGTCCTCCTAGGCGCAGACGACGACGAGTCCACGGACGGAGCGACCGTCCGGCAAGGCACAGGCCACAACAAACTAAAGAATTTTAGGCCAGAGGCCCATCGGACGCCTGAGGCGGGAAAACAAACAGGGAACGGTATTGCCCTTGGCGCGCGAGATTGCCGAGGCGTGCAAAGTTGCGATGGCGCGCAGATTGAGAACCCGGCCCAATGCCCACTTGCGTTCCTAGACTCTGGTGTTCTGAGCAGGAACCTCCTGAGTGGCAGGGCTTCGATGACCGCTTCAGTTTTTCAGTTTTTTTTTTACACAGTCGAATGCCTTCTTCAGGTCGATAAACGTAAGGCACAGCGGCAGCTTGTACTCTCGCGACATTTCGACGAGCTTCGTAATGGTGTGTATGTGGTCGATCGTGCTGATTCTTCTCCGAAATCCTGTTTGTTCTAATGGCTGTTCTCCGCTCTGTCAATTCTATTCAGGATGAGTCGAGTGAACAGTTTGTAGACGACGGACGGCAGGCAGATCGGGCGATAGTTGCCAATGTCTTCACGTGTCGCTTCTTGTACAGCTAGACGGTCTTGCTGGTCTGAGGTAGAACCTTGCACTGAGGTAGAACCTTGCACTCCGACATGTAACGTGTGAAGAGCCTCGCCCAGAGTGTTGATGAGCACTGGCGTGAGGTTCTTCAGGTCTTTGGGCCTGGTCCTGTCGACATCAGAGATGGGCGGAATTTCTGTTTTCTTGGAAAATGGGCAAAATTTGATCAGAAAACAGAAAATATATTTCCAGCTCAGATCTCCGGCGGTGGCGATGTCCGTTCTTCCACGTGGTGCCACTAGACGCTGTTCGCTCTGCGAGCTAAGCCGAACACGGACACCAGATTGCAGGCGACAGGCAGGCCTACGAACGTCTTATGTCACATCATATGGTTGATGACGCTTACGAGTTCTCGAGTAAATGTTACGGCGTCCGCGGGAGCCGACGCGCACTCGCAAAGCCCGGCGATTGTGAGAAGTATGCCAGGGTCCGTGATGCGAGAACGGCATGGGGGGGGGACAACTGAGCTAGTCCGAAAGTCCCGCAACGTAGGCAAGACCCGCGTAGCAACGTTGAATGTGGGTACGTTGACGGGCCGCTCGTGCGAGTTGGTAGAAGCATTGAAGCGAAGGAAGACAGATTTCTGTGAGGTCTCGCGATCAGGGGCATGTCTGAATGGCGAAAATGAATACCAGTGTGAGAATTCCCAATCCTCCAAATAGTAGAAAATGTGTTTGTTTTTGCATGTCAACTTTGAGTAATCATAGTATTATTATATAAATCATACCATGAAAATCGTTGAGCGAATTGTCGATCGACGTATCCGGGATGTCGTCCAGCTTTCCACGGATCAGTGTGGTTTCGTTTCTGGCTGTGGCACCGTTGATGCCATTCACACCGTTCGTCTTCTGCTAGAGAAGCACCGCAGAAACAGAAACCGGTGCATCTTGCCTTCCTGGACTTGGAGAAGGCCTTTGACCGCGTTCCGCGAGAAGTTATATGGTACGCGTTGTGACAACATGGTATCCCTGAAGAGCTTGAGTGAGAGCGCATTCTGTACTCTTGCCCAAGGAGTCGTGTGCGAGCGCCAGCGGGAACCTCGATGGAGTTTCCAATCTCTGTCGGAGTGCAACAGGGATCTGCGCTATCCCCACTGCTCTTCGTGGTCGTCATGGATGCAATCTCACGAGATTTCCAAACGGCGGCACCTTGGACATGCTTGCGCATGAAGATAAAACCGAACTGGAGCGACAGGCACAGGCGTGGTGCGATCGCTTGGCATTGTTCGGTCTCAAGCTAAACGTCAAAAAGACGGAGTACTTGACGACGGATGTGAACGAACGGATCTATTAAGATCAGTGGTACCGAGCTCTCACGAGTTACATCCTTCAATTATCTCGGATCAACAGTCCGATGGCAGCCTAAAGTTGGAGGTGAACGCACACGTGAGTGCAGCTTGGTACATATGGCGCTCCTGGCTGGGGTGCTTTGCGACAGGACAGTACTTGAGCACATAAAATCAAAGGTATGTAGGACAGACCTGCGCCAAGTAGCGAGGTTCGGTGCTGAGTGCTGGCGCGTGATGAAGGAAATTGAGAGCCGCCTTAGTGTAATGGAAACGAAAATGCTACGGTGGACGGCCGGAGTTAAGCGGCTTTCACACTCCCGTTGCTTCTGTTGCGCAATCGATCTCGTAATGCTGAGGCATAGCTCAGAGACGCAGAGAAGCAACAACAGCAACGAGGGGGCTTTTACACTTCTGCTGCCGCAACCCCGCATCAGCAACACCGGCTACAACAAGTATCGAGCTCCGCCCTTTTTCATTGCTCATTGCTGGAACAGCAGCAGCGGCAGTGTGAAAGCTGCTTTACGGGGTTGGATCGCGTTCGCAACGACACCATACGACAGAGGTTAGGAGTCGTCCCGATATCTCACAAGCTGCGCGAAGCTCGTCTACGATGGTACGGCCACGTCCTCCGCGCTAACGACGATACCGTCCGTAAGATTGGCCTGAACCTCGAGGTCCCTGGAAAGCGGCCCAGAGGACGCCCGAAGCAACGTTGGCTATTAGGTTGTTACCTAAGTTCTGTCGTTTTTCTTCAAATGTAAGTATCTCGGCTCAAACATAACTTTTTTAGTCGAAATAAGAACCATTGCAATCTACACATCTTTGCCAACGAGACACTGGTTTATTTATTCCAGTACCATAGCATTCCGGAGATCTAGAAGTCATGAATTCTTCGAGAGCAGATTCGCCCTTCGAGCTCGCCGTTTGTAAGTATCGTCAGCGCTCCTTCTACGCAACAAAAACGACTCGCTTCTGGAGCAAATTGTGACTTGTGACAAAAAATGAATTGTCTACGACAAATAGCTCCAGCAAATCTACCCAGCGCTGATCTACAGAAGGGCACCGATACTTTTGCGCGACGCTAGGCTGCAGGGAGAAGTTCCATTCTTTGGGATGCGAAACAATCTACCATCCACCGTATTCCCCCGACCTATCGTCTACAGACTACCATTTTTCAAACATCCCGAGGCTTCCTTTTCGGAAAATGCTTCAGGAACTGACATGATGCAGAATATGCTCTCGAAGAATTCATCGCTTCTAGATCTTCGGAGTTCTCCGCTACTAAAATATATAAACTAGTATCTCGTTGGCAAAGATTCGTAGATTGTAAAGGTTCTTATTTCGACTAATAAAGTTATGTTTGGGCCAAGATATTTACATTTGAAGTTAGAGGTCAAAAAACGACAGAATTTGGGTAACGACCTAATAGATACGTTGCACCTGGACTTAAAGATGGCTTGTGTGCCCCTTGATCAAGCATCGGGAGAATTGGCGTCACCACACCAGAAGAGCGGTCCCTGCTGCCAAGCGGGACAGACGCGGAGGGCGGAACTTTTACTCTTTTTTGGCCGTGCCGATGGCCGTGCGCGCGCCGCGACGTCGCCAGCCGTTCGCTGGCGGTGCGCACGAGATTTACTCAGAAGAGTTCCATCAGTGGGCTTCTTGCTGCCTAGTATTGCTTGAACGTGCGAACGGGAACTGGCGACGGCGAATTTCTGTTGTTACTAGCAGCTAAATAACTAACACTAACAGCTGACTATTATGGTAACTACTATTGTGATAAGGTCCTTACTGTTAGTAGGAAGTTAGTAATATTAATATATCTGATAGTCTAAGACCATTAGTAGAAACCTTATACCATTTCACGTGAAATTTGACACTTCGCACGTCGAATCGAGAATTATTCTAAACAAGCTTGATGCTTTTGAAATCAAAGTGAACGTCTTCCAAATCAAAGCGACCGTCTTTTGGTTAAACTAGAGGATCCCTAAAAAGAGCAGAACAATTGTCTGTTCAAGGAAATCTTGGTATAATTTTCTTTGATTTTTTCTTGTTCAGATGCTCGAATGAGTGTAACAATTTTCTTAGACATTTCTATATTTTAAGAAAAAATAATAGATTTAATTTTGTTTTATAACGCAATAAGGCAGCGATCATTTAGTACATTAAAAAGGGATCGCGCTATGTATCCGATTAACTCGTCGCGTTTTTCATTTGACTGATAATATGAGTGACGCTTACATGAGTTTCGATGTGAAGATGTGTGTGCTTGTTACAATTGTTTTTGTTGTGTATTAGGGGGGGGGGGGGGGGCAAAAGTAATGAGACACCCCGTGCCGTGTCAACATATCTCGTTGCTAGAGTCTGGTTTCGTGCTTATCGTATTTGTATGTTTGTATGCTACTTATTGAAGCCCATCTGAGAAGTTACCACTTCCGTCCTTTCCAGAAGCATGCCAAAACCTCAGTCTGTCTCGTGCCGAAACCCCGGTCTGACCAGTCGACCTGTTTCGCGCAAATCTCGCCCAATCCCCAACCCCGAGCAGATTGGGCTCAATAGTCACACAAGATGAGAAGCACGTCTTCTACCTTAACCCTGCCAAGCAGCGAGTCTGGCTGAGGCTTGGCCCAACCTTCGTTCGGCGAGATGTTCACGGCGAGAAGCACCTTTGGAGCTTTTGGGTCTGCGCCCATGGATCGGTTTACCGGAAGCTGCTTCCCAAGAGCACTACGATGAACTCTAAGGCTATGGTGAACGAAATAGAAGAGATGGGCGGCGGCTCGCTCTTATTCATTCGCAGCGCTTCAAGAAGGTCCTACTCTTCGACAACGCCGCACCCCATCGGGAATGCCTCAACCACCGTATTCGCCGGACATCTCTACATGCGACTACCACCACTTCTTGGGCCTACGGGACTTCCTGGTCGGAAGGGGCACAAAAACCCAAGGAGTTCCTGACAACCATATTGAGCAGTTGATCAACACCAGGCTCAAGCAGTTCTGGAAGGATGGGATCAGGAAGTTGGCTGAGCGATGGCAGCAAGGTCATTGCCCTTAATGGCAAATACATTCCTCAGCATCGTTGTAATTTGTAATTTGTTGTAGTTGTAATTGAGTTATAAAGAGATAAAGATTTTTTTTCAATTTGTCTCATTACTTCCCCCCCCCCCTAGTATTACATGTGTGAAATTGCATGCTAGCAGAAATGTTGAAAAAAAATCTATCAACCAACCAAACATCGCGTCGTCTTAGACGAGGGCATGGCGTAACCTCTTTTTATGGCACAAAAATTAAACCATTATTTTTCCTCCAAAAATT
Source organism: Heligmosomoides polygyrus polygyrus (assembly GCA_947396885.1). NCBI lineage: Eukaryota > Metazoa > Nematoda > Chromadorea > Rhabditida > Heligmosomidae > Heligmosomoides > Heligmosomoides polygyrus. The sequence continues at coordinate 61,986,944 of OX377203.1, forward strand.
AGAATTTTATAAAATTTCAAACAATGTCTTCACTTATTGAGCAATTAAACTAAATATTAAAGAAATTCTAAAAATTTTCCTTGAACAAAAATTATTCTAACTCTTTTGTAGAGTCTCCAGTTTAACATGGAAGGAGCTCGTTTTGAATTGGAAGACGTTCAGTTTTTTCTTTTTCTTTTCAAAACGGTTTTACCTGCTTAGAATAGTGTGCAATTTGGTGTGATAATTGTATGTACAGACTGCAACACAGTTCAACAGTAAACAATCGGCAAGGGCGGGACGACGATTGGCAATTTGCCAGCGTCGATAATCGGTACAAGACCCACGCGCACGGAGCTAACAGGTCGTACGCATTTTCGCCGCGCCGTCGTGGGCTTACCGCGCATGGCGGCGTCGCGCCCAAAGCGCGCGGCAGAAAGTGAGTAAAAGCTTCCGCACCTGACAGACGCTAATGAAAATGATGATGATGGGTTTGTTTTTGCATTTCACTTTCCATAAGCCTCAAGTGGCTGTTTCTGAGGTTGTAACTCTCATACCGATGTTTTATTGCGATACTAGCGCCTGGTGGAACTCTAACCTGCACCTCCTGCTAACTGGGGAGAATTCTCTACTCTATTACATCATCGGCTCCATTTGATCGAACGTAACATCCACGCCTCATGGGATCGATCAGCATTCACCCGTATATCGGGGTGAGCCGACTACTGATATCATCGTGGGACCATTTAAGTTTAACGTCTTGATAGAAATGATTAGGCTCATTTTATTTAAGCGTCAGGTCTCTGCTACTATGGCTGTGAGTTCTCGTAATGGTATTTTGATGTGATCAAAGCTCTGGCGCCAGGTGGAACTCGAATCTGCACCACTGTATCTGTTTTGTGTTGGTTTCTTGCTGAGCCCTCAAATCAAAAGAGCTAGAAACCCTCAAGATTTACTGTGCGATCACACCGTCAGCGTGCTGTGTGCCAGGTATATTGATGCCAGTTTGCTACGCGTTAGTTGGAAGGGACAAGCTTTGCTGGCGAACGCATCTTTACTTTCTTTCCAAATGAACAAACGAACAACAACGTATCTTCTAGAAGATAACAGTATCTGGAGATTGATATCAAATGATGTGCCGGTTTGTCGGTTGATCATAGCCTGTGCTGAAATAGCGCTTGTCGCTATACTCTACTGGCTGTAAAAGTATGTCATATTTTCGTCCTCGTAGTTCATAGTCGATGTCCGTTCCGTGTTCCGGTGTCGAGGAGTCGGCGACGAGTAGTGATGTTCTGGCGACGAGAATTCGGCGACGAGGATTCGGCGACAAGTGGCGATGTGTTGAGTATGGTGGTGTGTTGAGTATGTGGTGATGGCCTTTACATAAGGAATTGACGGTGTGACGGTGAGGTGAAGGAATGACGGTAGTCGATGCGGAGCATGATCTGGTGATGGTCTTTGCAGAAGGACTCGATGGTGTGGCGGGGAGGTGAGGGAAAACGGCGTGTCGAAAATCTTCCCGGCAGAGTACAACGACTTGGTGTATAAGAGAGAGGTGAGGAGATGACGGTGTGTCGAAGACCTTCTCGACGGAATACAACGACTTGGTGTATAACGGAGAGGTGAGAGGATGACGGCGTGTCGAAGATGTTCAGGGCGGAATACAACGACTTGGTGTATAAGTGCTGTTGTCGGCTGGATGTTGCTGTTGATGCTATTGTTGTTGTGAAGGTCCTCCGAAGTTGAGATCAAAATACTCTTGTAACCTTTTTCCGCATTCGGCATGGTAACATAAGCACTGGCGCGGTGGAGCAAACTGAGCAGGAGGAAACTGCTGCGGTGGGACGAAATGTGGGACGAACTGGATGCCGTTCTGTGGAGGAGGAGCACCGAACTGTGGAAACGGAGTCGACGAAAAGGACGACATGGCGTCGGCGGCTGAAGCTGAGTGGGAGCTTATGGAGGTGGAGCGAATTGCTGTGGTGTTATAATGGTTTCTTTCCAAAGGGAAGGAACTTCACTAAACAATAATGACGCATTTAGGATCATTGCAAGAGGTTTGTATAATGCCAAGGCACATTTCCTATACACAATTTGAGGTATGCCATCATAAATGACGGAACAGGAACACTTTAGCTTTTTCAGTACTTTTAACACTTCTTCAGGAGAAATCCTAATTTCTTTTAAATTTCTGGAAGGTTGGGATGAAATAGAAAAATTGCCATCGCCTTTTTGACGGTCGGGTGAGAAAACGGAAGCAAAAAATTTGGCTATGGCATTGGCCTTTTAGTGTCTTCCACATATTTGTTTCCAGGATCATCATGTAGCACCGGAAGGTTACCTACCCCTCTAAGTGCACGACTGATCCAATTAAATAGACGTTTATTATCTGGTCTCCTAGCCATGCGTCTTTCCTTATTTGCTAGGAACTTTTTCAAATGAGTATCCAATCTTGAGCAGACATTCTTATATTGAGGTTTGGATAATGGATCTGGGAGGGTTCGAAATAATCGGCATTTCTGTATGATGAGATTTATAATATGTTTGGGATATCTTTGTTTCTGTGCTTCCACGGAATGAAAGGGTACATACATTTGAAACCCACGGTACGCTATTAGGCAAAATCGTTTGTAGATGTCTTCAACAGATGTATAGTTTTGGAACACATCCCACCAATTCATTGAGGAAAGGTAGGACGATAGGGCGATATAGTCTGCTTGAGCGAAATTAGGTAAGGGTATCTTTAACGGAGTTGGCAAGAACGTTTCCGTTTCAAAATTAATAACGTTGTGGTCAGAAGATGCGAAAGGTGCAGATATTGAAACATTTTGCACACTATCCCAGGATGTAAGGATGACATAAAGAACGGATTTGCCACGCGTGGGTTCACATATTCGTTTTGTTTTAGATTGCAGTTAAGAAAAAAGTAAAAAAATTTTGAACTTGGAGTGAGTGTGCTGAGAGTTTTCCAGTTAATGTCAAGATTCAAATCTTCTAAGATCATAACATGATTATGCGAAGAACATACATAACTTAGGTAGTCGATGAGTTCTTCGTCATTAAGAGTGCTTGAGCTGGGTGGTGTGTATGTCAAAATTACAGTGAAATTCAGAAGACTGGTGGAATCTATCACTTCAATGCATAGGATATCTGAGTGAAGACTGGAAGGAGAAGCAATGGGGAATACATTGATGTAGTCCTTAGTGAAGCAACATACTCCTCATTTATGATCATATTTTCCGTGCAGTTTGCACGGAAAATATGATCATAAGTGTCATAAATGTGATCATAAATGTGTATATTTTCCGTGCAGTTTGCACGGAAAACTTTGTATGGCAAGTGTACAGTTAATTCAGGGTTGTTCACCTTCGAAGAAAGCCACGTTTCTATGACGAACAGAAAATCTGGTTAATAGCATTGTAGAAAGAATTTCAAATGATGTATTTTATTTGTAATACTGCGTGCATTGTAAAGATCGCATTTCATATTTGCGGATTCATTGAGGAGTGTCGGCCGTTTCCCGATGTTAGGGGGATTGATTGGGGTGGGTCGGTCGTTTCCCGAATTTCTGTGCTTGACTGTGAGGAGCCGGCTGTTCCTCGAGTTTCCCGATGTTTGGAGATTGATTGAGGTGGGTCGGTCGCTTTGATGGGGTTTTGGATGTTTTGGGTTTTTATCCTAAAAAGGCCCGTGTCGTTGGGAAGGTTTCCCTGAGTATGGGCTCTAGGAAGCTCCTCTACACGCCTAAATTCTCCTCGGTATACTACCCAGTCGCGTTTTTTGCTATTTTATTGCGTTCTCTGCATTCTTATCTTAGGTTAAATTCTTGTTTTCTTTCTGCGGCTGTTAAGCTTTTACGAATGTATATATCCTTGAATCGGGAGGAGTGCAGCTTATATGCGTTGGACAGTGCAGTAACCAAATGCGATCTTGAAGGCAATACCAGCTTAATAAATCGCAGATGAGAGTCATTCGGTTTGCCCATACGATATAGCTCGACTGGTCTGCTTCTACCCCTAGGTGATCCAATAATTGACCTACATTGCTTTCTATCTCCTGTTGTTTTGAGGAGGGTGGAAGGTCGGAAGCTGATTCCGGTACCCCAGAGAGAACTAAACTACGTCCACGTTTCTCAGCGTTGACCATTTCAGACAGTTCTAGCGGCAACTTTGCTGTAAGACCCTCAATGAACTTTGCCACAATTGTATCTTTGTTACGCTCAGCAATGGCAGTAATGACCTCAGTTACAGACATTTTTGTAATGTCGTCAAGCGTGGGAATTCTTAGCTCAGCATTGGCTGAATGGTTTTTATTTCCATTCTGACGTGTTCGGGTCTGCGACATGTTGAACAGATCGCAAGATAATCAATTGAGATTGAAATAATCAACTTAGAATGCCTAAATCAAAACGACTCACGGAGACTGAAAGATGAACAAGAATGGCTTTAATGGCTTTGATTAGAATGCAAAGCACAGGTTACAAACGATAGAGATCCGAATACAGTGAAGATTTGGTTGGAGAGCGAGTGTGAGAGCAACCGTTCACGGTGAGCACACAGTAAAGAATGACTGTTGTCCATTGTTAGTAGTGGCGCGAATTCGGAAGGTAATGGAGCGAAGGATACAGGCGTTCCGCCTTCGAGCGGAATCTCTTGGACAAATGGGGCCGAGACTTCTTGTCGAGAATGACCGTCCGCAAAATACCTGTTCCTGAAGTGATAGCTGAATTGTTGCCGGAAGCTCCGGCTTCTCCTACGGCACATGAGAGTTCGAAGAGAACGGTGTGGCATTGAAACCATTCACCGGCAGCGAATTGCCTCCTGTGTACTCCTCAACTCCCGATGTGTCGAGTGACCAGGCGTTGTCCAAGCGAAGACGTTCTTCCTCGTCCTGTAAACTTGTGTTGTCACTGCGTGAAGATGTTTGTGGTTTCGATCAAATGCTTTCAAGTTTCTTCCTGTTACCAGATATCCGATTTTGAACTGAAATGAACTAGCTTGAGTCATGACGGGGGTTTCTTTTGCTCTCCTAGGCTTTTGCCGTCGAAGAGTGTAAATAGATCTCCACATCCTGGCAGGAGTTTTGATTCCAGTTGTCGTTTCTGAGGTGATATGGACAATTGAAATCGATGTTCCGAGAGATACTGACTGCCCTCTTCGTCTAAGTGGTTGCATTGCATGTTTCCTACGACGAATTCGATCTCTGCCACTTTGAATTGATGCTTAGTTCCTTGGCGATCTTCGAGTTCCACCGTACAGAGTTTGCTTATTTTCTCGGTCGCCGAATTGTTACCAAAGATATGTATCTGAAGTTTGATCTCCTCGTTACCTTCGTTCCGAGGTGTCGAGCGTAATCTGTGTTTATAAGTGACTGGTCGGCATCAGTATCAATAATGATTTCAACATCTTAGAACTCTTGTGAGCGGTTGTTCCATATTCTTGCCTCTCCTACAAGTAGCTCTACATGTTCTCCCAGTGGCTGACTATACATAGGTTTTCGTAGGACGTTGTCGTTTCCAATTTTGCACGTTGCCGAAGGGTCACTGGTGACGACTGTTGACAATCTCTGTTTGTCTCTCTCGTGGACGGTCGTCCTTGTGTAGACGTCTTCGTGTACGTTTGGTTTGGCTGTGTTTGTGTTTGTGTCGTAAAAGCTTTCTTGCAAATAGAGGTATGATGACCTTTCTCATTGCAATGCTTACATGCTCCTTGGCTGCAATCTTTTGCGCTATGTGTGGTAGCGCCACAGTTCTTGCAAAGATTCTTCTTATGAATTACGTCGATACGTTGTTCGTATATAGAACATTCCTTGCATATCACAGGTGAGTGATCAGATTTTTGGCAGTAAAAGCAGGGGTATAATCTTGTAGCCCTTTCCCCTGTCTTTGTTGGTGTTGTCCGAAGGCTTTGTATTGAGATTTCTTTGTGGAGGATCTTCTACGAATTCCTTAAGTTGTTGGATTTCATCCTCAGTTTCAAAATAATCTCAGATATGAGGGTGAAAAGTTTGTCCAAGGTGCATTATTGATCCGCTAGTTTGCAACTGCGAGGTTGTAGATATTGTGAACTTTTGAGTAGTTGCCCTACGCTCTTGATTGCCGAACTTCCGTTGGAGAAGATCTATAGCGATGTCGTAGTTATCGTTCGTCACTTGAACATCAGCTAAAATCTCTTTTGTTGGACCTTGAAGAGATTGGATTAGGTAATTTAGTTTCTAGATCTTCCTGAAGTTTCTGTTGTGAACTGTCGTGGTGAAAATTCCCCAAAATTGATCACACCTCCATGGATGACCGGTGAAAGTCGGAATCGTAAGCGGTGCCAGCATTGGTCGTGTGGATTCAGAATTTTCGATTGAAGTTTCGTATTTAATTTCCTGTAGCTTTTTAATAAGTTCGATAGATATTTCTTGCGCTTTTTCCAATATGGTGTAGGCTGTGGAAACGTTGGCTTCGATCCTTTCTTTGTTGTCGTCCTTCAAGGTTGCCGAGTCTACGGCCTCGGTGTATTTATGGACGGCTTTTTCTAGCCCGAGCTGCCTTGACTGGAGCTCGAGTTGTGCTTGTTGTAGTCTCATTTGCCTTTCATTCCAGCTTTGATTCGTCGAGGTCTCGACTATTTCCTTGACTCGGTGAAGAAATGTTTCGAGTTGTACTCCTTGTCGCGTTAGCGACGCCTGTTTCCCTTTAATTATGAACGGGGCATGATTACGCCAGCCCACAAGTCAATAATGAGTAACCGTTCGCCGTCATTGGACGTGCGCCACACATGCACGAGGAAGAGCAGCCGATTGTTGCTCCATTCTGGTGGTACTCCACTGCCCCTCGAAGATATACAGCTATACTCACTGATGATAGCAGGCAGGTAGCTACTGCCATCCCAGATAAGCGATTATAGCCTACCATCATCTTCTTGCGTTCCGCTGTGTGGCACACTTTCATTACCCAAGACATTGAGAAAAGGTTGAAAAAATACATAAACGTTGCTTAGAGGGGTTATCTGTGCTGCTGACAACGAATATATTTTTTTTCACTTTCAAGGTCGACGGATTACTGTTGGTTACGGTAGGTGCGGGGAGGAGCTAGCTATTGTAGGTACCATTGACAGAGGATCCTGCACTGCCCATGGATTCAATCACCGGCGACTTCTACTTCACTGTAGTACACAAAGGGTAGAGGACGTTCGGCACCGTCGGTCATCCTTCTTTGAGAACGTGTGGCACATGACGGATGACGACGAGTGGACACTCATTCTTGGGGACTTGTGCCGTCATGAGCTGCTCCTTATTGCTGCTGCTTTATTTATGTCAATGATTGGGAAGGTTTATACTCCGTCTTGTCAAGGGTGCTGCCAAAAGTCCACAGCAAAATACCAATATAAGAGGAGGGCAACTGGTGGGAAGCCAAAATAATATAATATAAGAGGAGGGCAACTGGTGGGAAGCCCTTACTGAACACACATCCGGAAGCCTATAGTGGAATATAGGATCACGAAAAATGGGGATAATGATAAATACCAAACAAAAATGAACATAAAACGAAATAACACAACAATGGACGGGAATCGAACGCCTGCCCATTTTTTGGTTTCCATGGATAGTCTTGGTCGAAAGGGGAACGAATCGCGAATACAGACAGCCGTTCACCTTTCGCTGTCCACTCCAAATCGTGGATCCCGTTGGGAAGTTCTCCTGATGACCTTCGTGGCCCGATCTTGGCGTTGAAGTCGCCGACGATCGCCTTGTAGAAGGTGTGATCTTCTTTATAGAACCTCTCCAGCTCCACGTAAAAGGTTTAGATCTCTTCTTCGTCGTAGTCGGATGTGGAGGCTGACACGGCGAGTACAGTCAAAGTAGGTGCGGAGCCACATCGCTCTAGTCGCAGACGTCCGATTCAGCTTGTCAGATTCTTCAAGGAGTTGTAGGCGGCGTGTAGGGGATGGTGTCTTCTCTTCTCGATCAGTCCGATGACGTCCTACTTGATCTTCCTGGTTCGCATCATCAGGTCCTCGACGAATGCTTCCGATGCGAGCGTAGGGGCGTTGAAAGTACAGATCGTCATCCTAGCCCTCCATCTGCGCAGCCTGGTTAGGCACTGAGATTTTAGCAGGCTCTCCGTACTCGCCCTTCCCATCGCTGATGAAATGGGGGCTCTTCCGGGGTCAGAGGAATGAGGCCCTTGTTGCTGTTGTGCTTGACTGGAGTATACACGGGTAGTTAGTCAGGCTCTGTTGTGCAGGCAAGGAACCCCAGGCGGCTAGTCAGACTGCCCGAAAGGGACGGAGGGGGGAGGGGGGAGGGGGAGACTTAAGGCGGCCCGAATCGCCTTACATATACTCCTAGTCTACCGAGTGCATGCTTTTTTTTTGGGGGGGGGACCGACGCAGTTGCAATCCGCACAGTCACGGACACATCCATGCACACCGTGCATGAACATGCCGCGGCGCTATGTGACAACGGAGGGGTTAGCAAAATTCAAAAAAATATATATGCCTGGGTAGACATTTATGTAAGCAATACAAAACCACTTACCATTTAACCGGAATGGTCCTCCATGTTGCTTGGGGGGGGGGTCGTCCGAGTAACTTAAAGCCTGAGGAGAGATACTCCTCTTTTTAATTGGTTTCCAAATTCTGAGCAAGGGAAGGGACTCCGGGGTGTAGGCAATTCAAACACGGGTGCGTAACAGGGCCACACCCCGGAGTCCCTTCCCTTGCCCAAATCTGAATCCCCCCTCGCTCTATCCCCCTCGGCGCGCCTCCTCTTCCTCCCGAATCCACCACACTCGCTCTCACCCCCCTCGGCGCGCCTCCCCCTCCCCCTCCCTCCCACATCATACACAAATATTAAAAAAAACTCTAAAAAACTCTAGACAAAAAAACATAAAAACTCACCGCGGCCGTGCAACGCGCCACTCGCCCCCGCGAGCGCGGTTCCGAAAGTGGTAGGTTAGACTCCAGACGGAAGAGTCCGGCCTTTTCTGTGCTCTCCTCCGCGACAGCGGAGGAGAGCACAGATTGGGCTAGGGAAGGGACTCCGTGGTGTGGCGAGTCACCAGACGCGAAACAAAGCAGGGCTCGTGCGCCGAGACTGCGGTCGCGGGGGGCGAGATGCCCGGAGACCGGTGAAGTGGTCCGCTTGGAATGGTTTTTCGTCGCGCCGTCTCGCGCACTCCACGCCTCCGTTATCTCTCCTCGTGCAATATCATCTTCGCTGCAGGACCCACGTCCGATAGTAGGAGCACGCCCTTTAAATTGCCCGCCGAAGTTCACGGCCGCGGTGTTTTTATGTTTTTTTTTTGTTTAGAGTTTTTTTTTTACTTGTGTATGATGTGGGAGCGAGGGAGGAGGGGTAGGCGTGCCGAGGGAGGTTGGAGCGAGGGGGGGGGAGTGGATTCGGGAGGAAGGGGAGGCGCGCCGAGGGGGATGGAAGCGAGGGAGGATTTAGATTTGGGCAAGGGAATGGACTCCGGGGTGTAGGTTATGTGAACACGGGTGCGTAACTCGGCCACACCCCGGAGTCCCTTCCCTTGCCCAAATCGTCCGAGTATCTGTTCTGTGCTCTCCTCCGCGTCAGCGGAGGAGAGCACAGAACAGATACTCGGACGACCCCCCCCCCCCCAAGCAACATGGAGGACCATTCCGGTTAAATGGTAAGTGGTTTTGTATTGCTTACATAAATGTCTACCTAGGCATATATATATTTTTTTGAATTTTGCTAACCCCTCCGTTGTCACATAGCGCCCATGCCGCTCCCACGCACAAACAACGCGTCGACCCGGCACAGCAGAGAAGCAAGGAGTCCATCCCCTGCATCTCACCTGCGTTTCTGGGCTGTAAACGGTCGCATTTGGTTCGTATTTCATTCCCTATCCACCACCCAGATACGCCCCACGTAGCCGCCTGACAAGCGATCTGAGATCCCTCTTAACAAGAGAGTTGAAGGCTTTATCGAGGGAGATCCGTGGATGTTGAAGATAAATTGATGAAATTGAGGTTTAACCCTTTGAAATGGATGTTTGATACTATGGATTCATTTTGTCGCGCGTGGCTGGCCCATCTAATTTTCGACTGCTTGGTTTCTGTGACAGCATCCCTGATCTCGCCTCTGAAGCTCGGGATTCTGGAGACCTTTACTCACTTGCGTGAAACGTGTCTCTCCAAGCATCGTTCTCTCGATTCCTTGCTGGGCGACGCCGATCAACTAATCATCTTGCTTTTCGGATGACTTAGGTCTCTGAAGCGTATGCAAATGTAGGAGGAGCAGTAGAGTTGAGTAAGTGGGCACAAAGCAGGACGTTCTTCATCTCGACTTCTTCGACGTTACACCCGCGACCGCGTGGATATATTGCCAAATCTTGATTGCTATTTTTCGAAGACATGAGGTAGAGAGAGAGTTGAAGAAGGGTAACACCGCGTTCACATCTTGGTGGCATCTTGTCACCACAACAAGGCAAGTGCAGCGAATGCCGGCTTTGAGCAGATCTCAGAATTTCAAGGTTCAAGCAGCATAATGGAATGCATGGATAATTCCGCATTTTGGAGATCGGGAATCAGAAAAAAAGTAGTGCGCTACAGCCGTGTCGCAGCAGATTCTACAGGATCCAAAACGAATGTCCGGTGACGCGATGGATGGATGGGATGCTTTGTAAGAGTTGCGAACTTGACTCATCCGCGTCGCTTGATCGAGGTTATACTGGGCGATACGAATGAAAACTTCTGACTCCGTTCTGGACATTTGAGATAAATTACGGGATATAAGATAAATTTTTAGTGTTTCGGGAAACCCAAACACGATTATGAAGTGAGGGTTGAGTAATTGAACCATTTGTTGAGTAAAAGAGCTTATGTTGGATAATTACTGAAGATAGCATTTCAAGTAATAGTTGCAGTTTTAGAACGGGATTTCGATTGTATTTGTCGAAAGCCACTTTATTCATGACGTCATCTCCAACGACAAAAGAATTGCCCAGTTTCATTCGAATAAAGTCTGCTGTTTTCCAGAAGACGAAGAAGTGAAGTTAGTATTAGATTACTGTTACGTTTTTGAATTAAGTACAATGTGGAGTAAAAATTGTTTGGATTCTCCATTCACTTCAACGTTTGCCTTTGCTTTGGTTCAGTCATTTACACGAATTCATTCAGGGCCGTATTCTGGCTTGGAGATCTGAACTTTCGGGTGGAAAAGGAGCCGCAAGAGGTTATGAAATTGATAAAAGCGAATTCGTTTCTCAGCCTGTTAGGTGGGTTCTGATTAGCATGGGCATTCTTTGGGGTTATTTGTGTTTTATATTATTATTCATTATTTTAATTGTTTATGTATTCTATATTTTCGTATGCTGATTACGTTAAAGATGGGGACGATCAGCTGAGAAGAGCTATGCGTGATAAGGAAGCCTTCATTGGATTCACAGAACAGCCAATTTCTTTCCGGCCTACCTACAGGTGACGTATTTTATTATTAAGCTTGTAGTGATGGAACTATCCAAGGCCTGTAACTCAAGGAATTGTATGATTGTCATCTGCATTTTCATAAGCGTTTGTCATGCTTGGTGGTGCGGTCCGCTGTTCTGGTGTGGTGTTGGCAATTCTCCCGATCAAATGCTTGATCGTGATGAAAAGGATGACAAACGCTTATGAAAATGCAGATGACAATCTTACAATTCCTTGAGTTACAGGCGTTGGATAATTCCATTACTACAAGTACGAATACAAGTACGAATACAATGTGCCTAGCCAACGTTGCTTTGGGAGCTCTCTGGGCCGCTTTGCCGGGACCTGTGTAAATGCTAAGCACGTTGTCATCGTTAGCGCGAAAAGCCCTCCCAGCGTAGACGAGTTTTGCGCAATTAATGGGGTATTGGGGCATCCTGAACCTCTGTCCCATGGTGTTGCTGCAAACAGTCCAACGGCTGTCCGCCATAGGTCTGCCTACCTGCTGCCAAACGCCATGTTGGTGGCTTCGCCCCATACCCTATTAATAGAAGACCTTGGTCGCAGTACTTGTTCTTTCCTTCTTTCTTACCTTTGTGTAAGAGCTTTAAAGAGGTTACTATGAACCTCGTCCACCGTCCACCGCATCCATGCGGTTTAGTCTCCAAAGTATGAAACCGTCTCTATGTGCTGGCAGACACACAAATTTGCTTCCCACTTATTACATGTAGGATCGCCTATTACCCTCTCCGATGTAATCTAATTTACAGAAAAAATGGATAAAATCCTGTCTGGTGGCAAACCCATTCGTCTGATTCCTATAGTAGTGAATCCCCTGCTAATCCCCTACATCCTCCCTCTCCCCTACACACCTACACATACTCATAGATACGTTCCCACTTTTCATATAGGATAGTAGGTAACGTCTATGGCATGTTTTTTTGAATCCTGGCATTCGTTGCCCAACGTCTATAACATTTATAATATTATAAATCCAGAGACTCATTGGTCTGTCGCGATCTGTGAAGCGTCTTCTGAATTCGGATATTTGTTGCTCGACGTCTGTAGTGCGTCATCTGAATCCAGGTGCCCGTTACACGACGCCTGTGACACTTCTTTTAAATCCACGCTGGTTGCGAGGCGTCTGTCACGTGTCTCCAGCTTTGGACGCTACCGCACAACGTCTGTGACAGGTCTCCTGAATTCAGATGCTTGGATAACACCAGTGGTTTGATAACACCAGTAGTGATTTTTTAATAACCAAATTATTGTTGTGCTGGATCATAATGATATTGGTATCTAGTGGTCTGACCACAGCCCTTCATCTGATGAAGTTGGCCGGAATAGAATATGAGCCCGCTTTCTGTATTATGACATTAAACATCTGCCATATCCATTAGGCAGCGCAAGCAAGCGGTTGCGTGGGACAATATGCATTAATTTTTCTGCGTAATCTTTCTCTCTCAAGGCGACTTTGCGCGAATCTTTTATACTGCGCTGCGAGATTGCAACGATAAGAAGTCTCCAAAACAGGCGTGGGCAAAGACATAGAGAAGCATGTTCTTTTCGATGGCACTTATGGTACTGGTTGGGTGTGCAGACGTGCAATGTACAATAATGTTCTCGTAGCTAGGCTTCCGGTTCCACCTAGTGTGGAAGGTATTACGAGAGACATGGACTTTCAAGTTAAGGAACGGTCGCCAATTCTTCGTCGGGTCTACCTTGTGGGCTTAATTTGTTCAGTATGATGTCTTAGTAAATCGAAACGAGAATCCATTTCGTCTTGCATGCGACTTTGCTAAGCGATGACGAGTAGTGACACACTAGAGGGCTGCGCCATGTGTCAACGCTGGCCCCGGTGCTAGCTATAGCGTACATGTCAGAAATAGAGTCCCACTCTGGAAGGCAGACCACTACTCTACTATCGGTATATACGTGATTGTTTCATTGTTTGTGCATCGCAAAACTAAATAGATTCCTGTTTTGATTTGCTCAGTCATCAGGCTGGACATATCCTTTAATTGTATACAAGGGAGAAACCGAAGAACAACTGGCTCCGTAAAGTGCAAATCCAGGACAGTGACGTTGTTTGTTGTTTCCAACGATGACTTCGAGTCCTGTTCAAGGGGATGGTACCTCGTATAACGTTGTTCAATGCGTATGCTTCCGGCATATTGCCGAAGCAACGCCCACAGCCTGCAGGAGCACGAAGACGCAGAGGTCAAGAGCGCACCCAGTTTCCCTTCCAGGTGCCGTTTATCATAGATGCTCCGAGTAGTCAAGTACGGGAATGTATTCGCAAAGCTGACCTAGAAGGTGTAGTCAGGCTAGTTAACATACTGCCTGCTAACTTCAAGGCGCAACTTGTTAGAAACCGGCTGTATGATTGCATCTGTAGCACCTCATCCTAAGTGGTCTACCGTTCGGTAAAGAAGGCGATTGCATGGCCTCGGGAGTGTTAGACCTCATGGGTGAGGGTCAAAGAGAACGTGGATGGACGTAACAGGTACAAAATTTCCACGTCGTTGGAAGCAACCTGCCTCTGAGAAGGCATGGCGGCGCAGTGGTTCATACGGCGGCTACAATCCTGGTGCGCGAGGCCGACATCGCAGTGCGCAAGACTCTCGAGGAGCTGTGGATTGCCTTCAAGAATCCGGCGATCAATAGGAAGGAGGAACGCGTGACGCTGACTTTGGAGCTGCCGTCCATTGCTGACTTCTATCTATGACCACGGAAGGTGACAGTCAGAGGGTCGTTGGGGTAACCCGAAGTGGGAGTCTCATTCACCCAATCTGCCTCCATTCATACTTACATTCACTAAACCTGCCTCTTGTTTGCTTCCACAAGGTGGCTTGGGCTGCCTCTCCCACTTCGTCTCTGACTCCTACTGACTTCTGAAACTCGTAACTTGAAGTAGTTCTTGAGCGAGCAACCTTTCAAACCTCTCTTGCCTTTTCCAGGCCCTGAAGAAGGCAACTGAATAAACAGTGGTGAATAATATTGATCCTGCAGCTCGAAGTTCTTAGTTAACGTGACAAACAGAAGGCCACTACTGGTGATGGTGTCAGTTATCCAATCATTACGAATTATCCGATATAGATGACACGTCAGTATCGTCGCCAGCTTTCTTAGAGCTACCGGACGTTGGGCTTCAAAAGGATGGTTTAACAGAAGTCGAGGACCGGATGAATTTGGTACAGTGTCGTGGAACAGAATCACGTCGATTATGAGTTTCTTTAGTTTCATAGACGTGATATTGACATTGTTCTTTATTACCCCTCCCCCTCCCCCCCCCCCCATCTCTTCTCTCCTTCCCTCTTATGTGGCGATCTATTAGAGGTCTCTTCTCGCTCAAATAGAGATCGCGGTCTCACAAAGGCTTAAGGATTGTAATTGCGTTCGGGGGACGAGCGTTCTATCCCCTCGTCCCCCTGGCCCGCCCACCCCCAACCCCCTGGGCTTGCGCGAGAGTCCAGTGGCCGCCTTACGAGATAGTGGAGACGCAGACATTTGCCACGCCTCTGTTTAAAGGGCGGCGGTAGAACGCCACTCCGCCATTGCGTTCTGCACTATACATGCTATTACGTGTTCAGCGTACTTATAGGTTCTATGTTGGTTCGATCGAGTACGACTTAAAACGAACTCCATCGTGGTGTGACCGCGTCCTGTACGCTGTGGGTGTGATTCCTATCTATGCATCTAATTTGTTCCTCGTTTTCAAAAGCCTTATCGTTTTTCTTTACAGGGTAACATCATTTCTCCCATAACGTACACGTCCAATGAGCACGTGCTTGTCAGTGATCACATTCCTGTTCAGGCGGTCTTTGACTTGAAGGTTAGCCCTCAACAACATTTCATTGTTTTTGGCGCAGTGTTCATTTCAGCACACCAATAATAGAACAGATCAGAAGAGGAGGTCTAAAAGCTTCACGCAGTTGTTTTGAAAACGTTCGAATGGTGTTCAAAGAAGCGCATTCTATGCGATTTGAGTGCTACTGACACGTTTGCGAATTAGTTGCCTTATAGCATTGACTCGGGCATTCAGTACGCTTTTTAAGGAGTCTTAGTTTTGTTTGTTTACTACAATTTGAAGTTATGCGTAGGATATGTTGCAGTTGCTTCCGCCGCAAGTTACGAATTGGGATGTCCTCTTTGAGAGACTTCCTACATGGTATACGACAGTCCCATTAATAGGACGATTTCAATTCCGCAACGATTACTGGAGCCGACGTGGCAGTTACCTCGACTGGACCGCAGTTTATCCCGTAAGTCTATGAAGACAAGCGAATGCTGAAGTCTTTAGTTGACCCCTTTTCAAACGTTTATAGTTTTTGGAACAGTGTTGTTGAGCACAACAGTGTGGTCAGTAATTTTTCTAGGCATCGCGCTGTAACAGGATTATTTCCTCGCAGTTAAGCTGCTAGTTTTGTCCTTTAGACATGAAATTAAGGGAATAACGCGTCTTTCCTATCAAAGTCAAGTGCTAAACTAATTAACTTGGTGGCGATGTCCGCTCCTCCACGTGGTGCCCTGGAAACTGCCTGCTTTGGCGAGCCGAGCCGAACACGGACACTAGATTTCAGGCGACAGGCTTTTGTGACAGGCCGGCCTACGAGGATCCATGTCACATCACATGGTGCATGACAGTTCAAGTACTTCGAGATAGTGCTACGGCGTCCGCGGGAGCCGACGCGCACTCGCAGAGCCCGGCGAGTGCAAAGTATGCGAGGGTCCCTGATGCGAAGACGGCATGGGGGGGGGGGCATGTGAGCTAGTCCGAAAGTCCCGTAACGTAGGGAAGACCCGCGTGGCTACGCTGAATGTGGGTACGTTGATGGACCGCTCGTGCGAGTTGACTGAAGCGCTGGAGCGTAGAAGAGTTGATTTCTGTGCGATGCAGGAGACGAGGTGGTCCTGCCGCAAGTCAAGAGACATAGGACGTGGCTTCAAGGCCGTTCTATGTGGAAGTCCCAAGACCACCAGTGGTACGCTTTGACGATCGATTGATGAAGATCATTGTCACCGCAAAGGAGCGACTCTATCACTTCTTCACTTCTTCTATCACTTCGGCGTATGCTCCGCAGACTGGCTGCTTCGATCAAGCCAAGGATGAGTTTTGGAGCCAACTTGATGAGAAGACAAAAGAGGTACTGTCGAAAGATGTCATCATAGTCACTGGTGACCTTAATGGGCACGTAGGCGCTACGAAGGACGGTTACAGGTGTCATGGTGTTTCGGGTAGGGTCAAGTAACGCCGATGGTGAGCGGATTCTTGATTGCGGAATCGCATAACTTTACCATAGTGAACACCGTCTTCCGAAAACGCGACTCCCACCTCATCTCATACTATAGTGGGGGGCATGAAAACTCAGATAGACTTTGTCCTTGTAAAAGTCGCGACCGAGATCTTGTCACAGATGCAAAAATCGTGCCGTATGAGACGATCGCCCCACAGCATCGACCGCTGATCTGCACCCTAAAGACCGCCCCTCCAAGGCAGAAGCTGGTCGAGCGATGCGGTGCACCAAGAATAAATTAGTGGCGAATGAGAGAGAAGGAAGCAGCTGTGATTTCTCGCGTGCGGTTACCGATGGTCACAACTGTCCACGAAAATTGGAAGATGGCGACCGACGCGATACGTCAAGCTGCACAGCCGGAACTCGGCATTACGAAGCCTGGGCGACGAAAGGTCGACAAGCAAGCATGGTTGTGGACAAACGACGTGAAGGCAAAGGTTCGAGAGAAGAAGTCGCTCTACCACGTGTTTTTCGGCGTAAAGATAGTCGATAACTTGCGGAAGTATCAAGAAGCGAGGAATGCTGAAAAGAAGGCCGTGGCTGTTGCAAAAGCCACTCATTATGGAGATGTCAACGAGAAGCTCGAATCACGCGTTGGCGAGCGGTATCTGTACCGGCTTGCTAAGAATCGCCAGCGGCAGACCAAGGACATTGAAAAGCTTTTCGGCATCAATGATGAGAATGGCCGTCTTCTAATGGACCGCAAGAAACTACGGTCCCAAGCTCGCTCGGTCCGGTCTCCGGGCTACTCGCCCCCGTGACGTCAGCCTGGGCGCGCGAACGAAGTTTCGCACGACGTCTGGCGTCTCTCACTGCTAACCGGATCTGTCACTCGCAGCCGCAGCGTCCGTTCCGCCATGCACGGAGTGTGGTGCTCGTGTCTCCATTGGAATTCGTTTCACTCAGTGGTAGTAAACCATCTAGTTTAAGTTGAAGTGGGGTTGGAGTTAAAGTGTTGGTTAAGGGGATGGCAGGATCGGATAAAAGAATTTTTAACGATAGCAAATTAAGCAGCACACAACACAATTTAAAATGTGGTTTCATTGTACCATTCAATCGTTTGCAGTCGTAATGTTAGGATGTGCTCGGCATTCTAGTTCAAAAAGGATGCAATTTCGTCCTCAAATGTTGTATACTGTCGTACTCAACTGTCGTAAAAACGGTCGGGAAGATCTCAGGAGTGTTGCAAGACCTCTAATTTGGACGAATCAGGCCTCGAAGGTCCGATGGAGGACAGAGAGAGCTTCCGTTCGTCCTTAGGCAGCTTGGAGTGTCGTTTGAGATGCGATGCGTTGTCTGCTTCTTGAAGCATGTGACTCAAGATTACCTCTCTCACTCCCGAAAAATCTCTTTCCCTTCCTAAAGTGTATCCTGAAGGCTTCAATGTGGCCTCCCAAACTTTTGAATGCCACCAGCCCTAGTGCGCTGGCCGGCCTCAGACACTTTAGATTTCTCAAGCCGTGATCGCGCTCGGAGACTTCCTCCTTGCGGCCGCGAGCACGTGATTGATACGTGGAGCATGTATGGAGACCATTCGCGCCCGCGTGCACGCTAACCGTCTGGAATCTCCTCTGCCGCGCTCGCAACCGCGGTCGCGGGGGCGAGTAGCCCCGCAACCGCTCGGTCCATCTGCACCGCGTGTGTTGTGTGGATGCATACAACACACTGAATTCGACGGCGTCGTCCAAAAATCGCCCTCCAACTGCATTCCCCGATCAGCGGGAGTCCGCACCTGGGTTCTGCGCCCTTCGAGCGCAGAACTAGGCTCGGGAAGGGACTCCAGGTATGTGCGATCCAAGCTCCGGGTGCGGAGACTGCTTTCATCGCTCAGGAGGAGTCCGCAGCAGAGCTAGGCTCGGGAAGGGACTCCAGGGCATGTGCGATCCAAGCTGCCGGTGTGGAGACTGCTTTCGTCGCTTAGGCCCCTGTTATAGTCCCGCGGGAGCTTCCGCGGATGGGCGGAAATCGCGTCGGGACCCCGCGCCGGGCCACTCGTCGCGGCCCGCCACGCCCGCCTCCGCCGTGCACCATTGGTCCGCGGACGTTCCGCGGATGCTCCCGCGGGAGTATAACAGAGGCCTTAGAGGGAGTCCGCAGCTGGATTCTGCGCTCTTCGAGCGCAGAATCAGGCTAGGGAGGGGACTCCAGGGTGGGTGCGATCCAAGCTGCTCGTGTGGAAACTGCTTTCGCCGCTCATGTGGAGTCCGCAGCTGGAACACCAGGGTGGGTGCGATCCAAGCTGCTCATGTGGAAACCGCTTTCGTCGCTCAGGGAGAAGTCTGCAGCCGGGTTCTGCAGAAGCATACAGCTGGGAAATGAGCAGAAAACGCCTGAAAATTGTGTAGACGTTAAAACCCCTGAACCTCATCCAGCCAGTTGAATGAAATGCAAAAACGCTACCATGCTTAGGAACCGAACCTCCGACCTCCAAGCCTGAACCCGTCCCTCTACCCACTGCGTCACGACAAGTCTGGCAGCCAGGCCACCGCGGGCACACAAGAGACCAATGCGCATCGATCGAATGCCAACGTCGGCGCTGAGCAGCTCACGTGTGCTGAGGTGCATTTCTAGGGCGGTGTCGTCAAATGCGGTGTTTCCGTGCATTCACACAACACACGCGGTGCAACTGGACCGAACGAGTTTGGGATCTTACACCGCAAGAAAGCATTGAAGCGATGGTGCGATTACTTTGAGAAGATCTCCACAGCAGAATTTCCTCATCCATGTTCCTTCAACGGCTCCAACCCACGGCCCGCCCAGAAGATCGCCGTGGGAGGAGAAAGAAGCGGCTCTGAAGAAGATGAGGCCAGGCAAAGCGACTGGGCCCGACGACGTGGCGGCTGACCTGTGGAAGTCAAAGTTTTGGTACGCGGCTGAGTGGTTGGCGAAATTCTTTAATCAGGTTGTAGCAGAGAAGAAAGTACCTAACTGTTGGAGCCAGTGTACGACGATTCCGATTTGGAAGAAGAAAGGCAGTCCTGCAGACTGCACCAATTACCGTCCGATTCGTTTGCTTTCGCACAGCATGAAGATCTTTGAGCGAATTGTCGATGGACGAATTCGGGACATCGTCCAGCTTTCCAGCAATCAGTGCGGTTTCGTGGCTGGCTTGGCACCGTTGATGCCATACATGCCGCCCTCCTCCTGATGGAGAAGCATTGCGAGAAACAGAAGCCAGTGCATATCGCCTTCCTCGACTTGGAGAAGACCTTTGACCGCGTACCGCGTGAAGTGATATGGTACACCTTGCGACAACATGGTGTTCCTGAAGAGCTCATAGAGTTTTTGCGAATCCTCTACTCTTGCCCAAAGAGTAGAGTTTAAGCTGCAGCCGGAACCTCGATGGAGTTCCCCATCTCTGTCGGGGTACACCAGGGTTCTGCGCTTTCCCCACTTCTTTTTGTTGTCGTGATGGACTCCATTATACGAGATCTTCAGAAGCCAATCTCCTGGACAGGCTTTAGCCCTGTGTTTTTTTTTGGGCCGCTGGGCGGAAGGGCACCATAGTCGGAATAGATATCGACTGGGCGGCGCGAAAAATCGATATCTATGGCGACCATCCCGCCGCGCCGAGTGGTGGCGCAAGTATAAACCGGGGCTTATGCTGATGACGTAATGCTCGCTTGCGAACATAAAGGCGAACTCGAGCGAGAGATGCAAGCTTGGTGTGATCGCTTGGAGCGGTTTGGACTCAAATGGAACATGAAGAAGACCGAGTACCTAACGATTGGCGTAAACGACTCCGGCTCCATTAAGATTAATGGCACTGAGCTTGCACGCACTTCGATGTTGAAATATCTGGGGTTCATCGATAGCGTCTGAGGCGGTCCGATGGTTGAAGTGAACTCACGCGTGAGTGGTCCAAGTGGCGTTCGATCTGCGACAGGAAGATACCAGAGCACGTGGGGTCGAAGATCTGCAGAGCAGTCGTCCGGCCAGTAACGATGTACGGCGCTGAATGTTGGTCTGCGACCAAGGAAGTTGAAGCGCGCCTCAGCGTCATGGAGACGAAGATGCTGCGCTGGACGGCCAGGGTCACGCGCATGGACCGCATCGGAAACGATGACATTCAGCAGAAGTTCGGTGTTGCGCCGATAGCCGAAAAGATGAGCGAAGCTCGCTTACGATGGTACGGCCACGTTCTGCGTGATAGCGTCTGCAAAATAGGCCGTAAGTTGGGTGGTAGAAAAGCGGCCTAGAGGGCGTCCGAAGCAGCGCTGATCTGACACGTTACATATAGACTTGAAGGTTGCTGGTGTCCGCCCTGATCTAGCGCTGGATCGGGAGAGGTGGCGTCGTGACACCAGGGGCCGTATTCTCGTCTACCCCGAGTGTCCCGGTGGGGAATTGGGGCGTGATAAGGTATGTTGATATTGGTTGGTTCCCCCAACGGGGGAACACGAGCATACGGCCCCAGAATAGCTGACACCGCTATGCAACGGGACAGACGCTGAAGAAGAAGAAGAAGCTAAACTAATTAACTTCAGTCTGAGATCAGAAATAAAGTAATAAATAAATAAATAAAGGCCTTAACATCGGCTGAAGACAAACCCTTTTGTAGGAAATGATCAACGACACAGAAGTAGTTATAGATGGTGTGCAACTCCAGGACAAAATCATGTTCAATCTTGGAGCAGTCTCCCACGTACGAGATTTGGACATCAACGCAATTCGCCAGAATACACTGCTTAACGTAAAGTCTATTTCAAACGAGAGATGCACATTTAACGGTTAAGGATTTAACGAATTGAACGAATTAACAGAATTTTTTGTTGAAATCTGGCTTAACAACTTAACAGAAATTCTCAGAAATTTCATGGAATTTTTAACGGACTGTTTTCTCAATAAGTTTGCCATTTTTCCTATTACAAGGACAGCCTATGAACTTTCCCCAAAGATTCTCAACGAGACTTATATAATCTTGTAGGGCATCGGAAGGGGATCACGTATCTTGTTTTGTTTTTGCTACGACCCACTTGTTGGTCCAAAAATGGCAAAAAAACGGTACCGCTGAAGGGGCGGGCTGAAAAGGCAAAAGTGACACCTGGGTGGCCTGTGGTGCTCAGAACTTGACCTAGAAAACGTTTGGAGCTCAAATTATAGTTTGACCTGCGTCCGTCGCCGGCTTCGCCGGTGACTGACGCTGGATGTGCGGGCCACGCCAGGCTTGCCGGCTTCGGGTGTGGTGGGCCAAGCTGAGAACGGAGCCCAAACCTAGATGGGATTCCTTACTCACCCAGCGTCCGTCGCCGGCTTCGCCGGTGACTGACACGCTTCGAAGTTGAACACGTAGAAACGCACGCCTGCTACGGATTGATAAGAATTATACTCGAGAGCCTGGTGTAGTCGAAATATTGGGGAGGGGGAAGGTGGGAACATTGTTTTTGCTATTGAAGAACCACTACAGAAAGTGACTCATGTCATCCTCCATTATATATTGTGAGAGTTTCCGTCTCTATTTGATTTTCGTTCCTTCACTGCATCTGAGAGAAATTCAATATCGCATTCAAAAAATCGATATCACCGAGCGATACTGACTGCTTGATCCAGATAATAGGATATTGATCGCCAGATCGAAGTGTGAGCTACGGACGCAACACCCGCCCCGATAAATTTTTAGGAAGAACGCCCAGTGCAACAGTGGCGATCTTGGAGGGAAGCAAAAGCGAAAGTTGGACACATCGACGTTTTCCATAAGAGATCATGGGGTCTGAGCAGCGCCGCGTCGCAGACCTCTTCCGCAACGATGCACGTGTTATCTGAACCCGGAAGCGGCGGCTCGTCATAGCCGCGATGACGCCTTGCGAAACCTCATCAAGTGGGTGTTCTTTGGTGACCACCCGGCAGCGGAAGCGTCGTGATACTCAACAGCGGCGGTCATGGCTGACTGCCATGCTGCCATGTTGTGGTGTTTACGGTTGGCGGCGGCGATACGACAAACGGCTGGGTCTAGCGACAGCTGTCGGCAGAAAGCGACAGAAGTCTCCCGTCAGTGATTCATGCCTCTCTGCTTTATATAATACCAGCGTCGGTCGCCGGCTTCGCCGGTACCGACGCAGGAATATGCGGGCCACGCTAGGCTAGCCGGCTTCGCCGGCATCGCATCCGCGGGCCACGCTAGGGATGTAGCCCAAACCTAGCTACGGATGCTTCCTCACCCAGCGTCGGTCGCCGGCTTTGCCGGAATGTGCGGGCCACGCTATGCTAGCCGGCTTCGCCAACGCTGTATGCGGGTCACGCTAGGGATGTAGCCCAAACCTAGCTACGGATGCTTCCTCACCCAGCGTCGGTCGCCGGCTTCGCCGGCGCCGACGCTGGAATGTGCGGGCCACGCTAGGCTAGCCGGCTTCGCCGGCATCGCATCCGCGGGCCACGCTAGGGATGTAGCCCAAACCTAGCTACGGATGCTTCCTCACCCAGCGTCGGTCGCCGGCTTCGCCGGCGCCGACGCTGGAATGTGCGGGCCACGCTAGGCTAGCCGGCTTTGCCGGCATCGCATCCGCGGGCCACGCCGGGCTAGCCGGCTCCGCCAACGCTGTATGCGGGTCACGCTAGGGATGTAGCCCAAACCTAGCTACGGATACTTCCTCACCCAGCGTCGGTCGCCGGCTTCGCCGGCGCCGACGCTGGAATGTGCGGGCCACGCTAGGCTAGCCGGCTTCGCCGGCATCGCATCCGCGGGCCACGCTAGGGATGTAGCCCAAACCTAGCTACGGATGCTTCCTCACCCAGCGTCGGTCGCCGGCGCCCACGCTGGAATGTGCAGGCCGCGCTAGGCTAGCCGGCTTCGCCGGCATCGCATCCGCGGGCCACGCTAGGGATGTAGCCCAAACCTAGCTACGGATGCTTCCTCACCCAGCGTCGGTCGCCGGCTTCGCCGGCGCCCACGCTGGAATGTGCGGGCCACGCTAGGCTAGCCGGCTTTGCCGGCATCGCATCCGCGGGCCACGCCGGGCTAGCCGGCTCCGCCAACGCTGTATGCGGGCCACGCTAGGCTAGCCGGCTTCGCCGGCATCGCATCCGCGGGCCACGCTAGGGATGTAGCCCAAACCTAGCTACGGATGCTTCCTCACCCAGCGTCGGTCGCCGGCGCCCACGCTGGAATGTGCGGGCCGCGCTAGGCTAGCCGGCTTCGCCGGCATCGCATCCGCGGGTCACGCTAGGGATGTAGCCCAAACCTAGCTACGGATGCTTCCTCACCCAGCGTCGGTCGCCGGCGCCCACGCTGGAATGTGCGGGCCGCGCTAGGCTAGCCGGCTTCGCCGGCATCGCATCCGCGGGTCACGCTAGGGATGTAGCCCAAACCTAGCTACGGATGCTTCCTCACCCAGCGTCGGTCGCCGGCTTCGCCGGCGCCCACGCTGGAATGTGCGGGCCACGCTAGGCTAGCCGGCTTCGCCGGCATCGCATCCGCGGGCCACGCCGGGCTAGCCGGCTCCGCCAACGCTGTATGCGGGTCACGCTAGGGATGTAGCCCAAACCTAGCTACGGATGCTTCCTCACCCAGCGTCGGTCGCCGGCGCCGACACTGGAATGTGCGGGCCACGCTAGGCTGGCCGGCTTCGCCGGCATCGCATCCGCGGGCCACGCTAGGGATGTAGCCCAAATCTAGCTACGGATGCTTCCTCACCCAGCGTCGGTCGCCGGCTTCGCCGGCGCCCACGCTGGAATGTGCGGGCCACGCTAGGCTAGCCGGCTTCGCCGGCATCGCATCCGCGGGCCACGCCGGGCTAGCCGGCTCCGCCAACGCTGTATGCGGGTCACGCTAGGGATGTAGCCCAAACCTAGCTATGGATGCTTCCTCACCCAGCGTCGGTCGCCGGCGCCGACGCTGGAATGTGCGGGCCACGCTAGGGTAGCCAGCTTCGCCGGCATCGCATCCGCGCGCCACGCTAGGGATGTAGCCCAAACCTAGCTACGGATGCTTCCTCACCCAGCGTCGGTCGCCGGCGCCCACGCTGGAATGTGCGGGCCGCGCTAGGCTAGCCGGCTTCGCCGGCATCGCATCCGCGGGTCACGCTAGGGATGTAGCCCAAACCTAGCTACGGATGCTTCCTCACCCAGCGTCGGTCGCCGGCGCCCACGCTGGAATGTGCGGGCCGCGCTAGGCTGGCCGGCTTCGCCGGCATCGCATCCGCGGGCCACGCTAAGGATGTAGCCCAAATCTAGCTACGGATGCTTCCTCACCCAGCGTCGGTCGCCGGCTTCGCCGGCGCCCACGCTGGAATGTGCGGGCCACGCTAGGCTAGCCGGCTTCGCCGGCATCGCATCCGCGGGCCACGCCGGGCTAGCCGGCTCCGCCAACGCTGTATGCGGGTCACGCTAGGGATGTAGCCCAAACCTAGCTATGGATGCTTCCTCACCCAGCGTCGGTCGCCGGCGCCGACGCTGGAATGTGCGGGCCACGCTAGGGTAGCCAGCTTCGCCGGCATCGCATCCGCGCGCCACGCCGGGCTAGCCGGCTCCGCCAACGCTGTATGCGGGTCACGCTAGGGATGTAGCCCAAACCTAGCTACGGATGCTTCCTCACCCAGCGTCGGTCGCCGGCTTCGCCGGCGCCGACGCTGGAATGTGCGGGCCACGCTAGGCTGGCCGGCTTCGCCGGCATCGCATCCGCGGGCCACGCTAGGGATGTAGCCCAAACCTAGCTACGGATGCTTCCTCACACAGCGTCGGTCGCCGGCTTCGCCGGCATCGCATCCGCGGGCCACGCTAGGGATGTAGCCCAAACCTAGCTACGGATGCTTCCTCACCCAGCTCGGTCGCCGGCGCCGACGCTGGAATGTGCACTAGGCTAGCCGGCTTCGCCGGCATCGCATCCGTGGGCCACGCCGGGCTAGCCGGCTCCGCCAACGCTGTATGCGGGCCGCGCTAGGGATGTAGCCCAAACCTAGCTACGGATGCTTCCTCACCCAGCGTCGGTCGCCGGCTTCGCCGGCGCCGACACTGGAATGTGCGGGCCACGCTAGGCTGGCCGGCTTCGCCGGCATCGCATCCGCGGGCCACGCTAGGGATGTAGCCCAAATCTAGCTACGGATGCTTCCTCACCCAGCGTCGGTCGCCGGCTTCGCCGGCGCCCACGCTGGAATGTGCGGGCCACGCTAGGCTAGCCGGCTTCGCCGGCATCGCATCCGCGGGCCACGCCGGGCTAGCCGGCTCCGCCAACGCTGTATGCGGGTCACGCTAGGGATGTAGCCCAAACCTAGCTATGGATGCTTCCTCACCCAGCGTCGGTCGCCGGCGCCGACGCTGGAATGTGCGGGCCACGCTAGGGTAGCCAGCTTCGCCGGCATCGCATCCGCGCGCCACGCCGGGCTAGCCGGCTCCGCCAACGCTGTATGCGGGTCACGCTAGGGATGTAGCCCAAACCTAGCTACGGATGCTTCCTCACCCAGCGTCGGTCGCCGGCTTCGCCGGCGCCGACGCTGGAATGTGCGGGCCACGCTAGGCTGGCCGGCTTCGCCGGC
Organism: Heligmosomoides polygyrus polygyrus; assembly: GCA_947396885.1. Classification (NCBI taxonomy): domain Eukaryota; kingdom Metazoa; phylum Nematoda; class Chromadorea; order Rhabditida; family Heligmosomidae; genus Heligmosomoides; species Heligmosomoides polygyrus. The sequence continues at coordinate 62,013,113 of OX377203.1, forward strand.
ATCGCATCCGCGGGCCACGCTAGGGATGTAGCCCAAACCTAGCTACGGATGCTTCCTCACACAGCGTCGGTCGCCGGCTTCGCCGGCATCGCATCCGCGGGCCACGCTAGGGATGTAGCCCAAACCTAGCTACGGATGCTTCCTCACCCAGCTCGGTCGCCGGCGCCGACGCTGGAATGTGCACTAGGCTAGCCGGCTTCGCCGGCATCGCATCCGTGGGCCACGCCGGGCTAGCCGGCTCCGCCAACGCTGTATGCGGGCCGCGCTAGGGATGTAGCCCAAACCTAGCTACGGATGCTTCCTCACCCAGCGTCGGTCGCCGGCTTCGCCGGCGCCGACGCTGGGTAAGGAAGCATCCGTAGCGTCGAGCACGTTGAAACTTGCGCCTACTCCTGATTGATTCCTAGCTTGCTCCCACTCACATCTCAGTATAGCACGCAATAGGAATGTCCTCAGCACTCCTTCTTCGTCTAGCGTTGTGTTCACAGCCTATTGCAGCTCGTCAAGCCTAAAGAAATGTCTCACATTTCTGTCCAGTCGTCGTGCTTCGAGCCGCTAGGTGTGGCGAATTCCGTAGAAGGTGACTTCATTAGCCACTAACTTTGAGGAAATGGCAATTGTCCAAGAGTTGGCTGCTTGATAGAAACACCTCGCCTTATTTGAAGCCCTTTCGTCGCATATGCACGCAGCTCCCTCGCGGTCGATTAAGTGTGAGGGAGGCGATATCACCGCTGAGAAAGTCGGTAACAATTGGGCGCGAAAGGAAGCCCGGGAAATGGTTGCAAGGAAGAGTTGTACAGTTGAACGGGAATAGGAGGTGGAAAGGTGAGAAGGAGAGGGATACTGCTACCTAACTCAACGTCGAGGCAGTAGCGATAGAGCAAGGGTCTTAAAGGCTCGGGCGTCCTATACTGGCCAGCCGGCTTAATCACCCAAATTTGGGGACATTTGGCAATTGTCCAAGACCTCATAACCGCCGTAGATAGTGTGGAAACCTCATCATGGGGTGTTCGTTGGTGAGCAACACAGTAGCCGCCGTAGTGTTGAAAGATCATCATAGGGGTGGTCGTTTGTGATCAACACCGACGGTCGTCCGGAAGTGCAAGCGTCGTCGCAGTCAACAGCGCCGGTCGTTCGCAAGTGCAACCGTCGTCGTAGTCAACACCGGTTCGAAACCGCTGCCTGCCACGCTGCCATGTTGTGGTGCTTATGGTGGACGGTGGCGATGCGACGAACGTTCAGATATGGGTTCAAGGCGAACCGATTCAGACAGTAGCCAAGCGCTTCAGACAGTGACTAATGCCTTCCTCCTTTATATATGGTGGGATTGTAGTAATATGATAAATTACGACGTTTGCTAGACGAAGCTGCAGTGTACATTGAAGTGATTCATTTGCAACGGTGATGGCAGCGACTGGATGGCCGAGTGGGTAGTGAAGCGGATTTCGACGGGGGGATCGACGGTTCGATTCCGGGGCTGCCCATTTGATTTGTTTTGTAGACTTTTGCCATTTTTGCAACTAAAGAGTACGTTTTGGTAACGGTAGGTTACCGTATTATTGGCTAGTGAATAAAGGTGACGAAATCATGACTACCGATTTCGCCCAGACTTCGCCTTTGGGAATTATTTAAGCTGCTGACCACGAATCTGTCACTCTTTTCCTAAATTATCACTTTGCTTGCACTACTTTCCATGAAAGGCTGAAGTCGAAGGTTAGAAAATAAGTCCGACCACATTGGAGAAGAAAGCGATCCTACTAACGTAGACAGCTTTACACACCCATATCTATCGTAACCTGCCGTAATCGAGCGAAAATTTAAAAACAGGTATCATATCCGTGATCAGCATCCCAAAAACCCCCGTGGCGATATTTGGGCGAACTTTTTTCCCTCGTCCTTTCCTCAACCTCCGGAGTAGTGAAGGGGAGCAGTGCCGGTTATTCTGCGTAGACCCCTTTACTTACACATACCCATCGTAACCTTCTGTAATCGATCGTTTCACCGAAATGCTTGCCAGATTGGTGATCTGCATCCCAAATAACCCTAGAGATGAATTTCGGACGAATTTTTTCGATTTCTATAGTCGAGAGGGTGAATGCAAACGCTCCTATCTGCAATGCCTTCGACCCGTCTTCCGTAAATGTATAAGAGAGTGATGAGGAAGAAATACACAGCAAGGCGTCCAATTACACGAAGTGGATAAAATATAAAATATGTACTTGGTAACAGTTAGCTGAAATAGCGAAAGTTGCGAGAAGCAAAGAACGATGAGCGTGTCTTGATGATGGGTCATATCAATACGTGTCGATCATGTTCACGAGTGAGGCGACAGTGAGAAACACTTCCAAAACTAATTGAGAACATTCGAAAGCGGTTATATGGGGACAGAATCTAGCGAGAGCTTGCTCAGCGAGACAGGCGTGGTTGAATGGATGCTCGACATCAAGCACGACAAAACTAGCTTCTTCCACATCTGACGACAGGGTGAAAGTGGGGTTATGAAACGAAGAAGGTACGAAGAACGTACCAAAGCCAAAATGGACTCTTTATTTGCAAAAATGGGAGCAGTCTTTGCGCCAGATGTGAAATCTTTGCTTAGCACTCCTAGAAGCATGCTGTTCCTGTAAGGGTAGACGCAATGTTTCTAACCCAACGAACTCTGCAGAACCAAACATTTCGAGCTTCTTTCGGACCTTGAGTAGGACAAAATCGTAGAAGCGTGGGTTGCAATGAAGATATTTATACCAAACCTGGCACTTAAAGAAGATTGAAAAACCTACAAGTTACAAAATGCCCAAGTTTCAAGAACGTCAGACTTGGAGATAATTTTAATTTTAAAAAATCCAAGACCGTGTTCCCAGTGAAAGCATCGCCGTATGCGAACGCTTGAAGTAGTGCAGCGAGACATCATGTTAGGTGAAAGATGTTGAACGTTGTTGTCGGTTTTTGCTGCATTCATGGACATCGATCAGATCCTAAACTGGCGCAAATCTTCAAACAATAGAACTGTAGCTGATAAAAATTTGCCCTCATTCTAGCCTTTGAAAGCATTTCATGGCATTCAAGCATTTCATCAGCAGGAACATGCCGAATTCAGTTTTTGTCCAGGTAACGATAGACGACTGCACATCTCCGTTCAGATGGGTGTGGGTAGCCACATGCACTGATCAAGTGGTTCAAAACGAGCGGTACATCGTCTGCGAGTTCGGAACGCTGCCCGAAGGATGGTATCGGCTCGGATATTTTAGCCACTACAGTAACTGCCTCACTGGATTGTCGAAGTCCTTCAGGGTTACTGAACAGCCCACATCTTAATCTATTTCTTGTCGCTTACCATTAGTCCGCCTTCCTTTGCCTGCGACAGCTTGGCGTGTCAGAGTTCATCTGCCTAATGTGTCATTAAGAATTACGGTATTTTTGTCTTGCCAACCGTCCGTTCTGTGTGCATGTGGATCTAGTTAGTTGTATTTTATTGGTTGAAAAGACGAAATTTATCACCAGAATAACTGCTCCTTGAAGCTTTTGTTATTCTCAGCTTTCTCTAGTCACTCATTTTGTTGTTCAATCTCACTATATGTCCACCGAGAATCATAGCCAGTATTGAGTGTGATCTGATCTGTAGTGCTCTCGAGACCGCTTTAGCCAGTCGTATCTACCTCTACAGCTCCAGAATTATATATACTTAGTCAGTGTAGTGCTTTTTGAACTCTTAATGTCAAGATTTGTATGCCATATAGCAGCTATTAAAATCATTTGCTTGTTACTGTCAGGCAGCTAAACTGTATTTGTTAAGACCATAAATGTTCTAGACATCCTACCCTCTATGTTTCTAAGTGCCCGAGGTTCTACCACTGTCTTACCAGAAACGATTGGTGGTAAGTTGAAAACAGTTCTTCTTCGTGGAACGTTTGATCAAAATTTCTATCAGAGAACTCTGGTTTTCCATTGCTTTTTTGGATTGCTAAAGGTATTAACCACCGACTCATATTACGATTAATTCCTGCCTAACTTTTCATTTAACATACCATTTTCCTTCAAATTGCACACTTCTGAGGAAGCTTAACGCTTTTGAAATCAAACTGAATATCTTCCAAATCAAAACGAGCTCGTTCCACATTGGAGTAGACTTTGAAAAAAATTAAAATTATTTTTTGTTCGAGGAAAATTTTAGTATGACTTTCTTTGTAGTTTTAAATCACCTACCCAATAATTCAACACTGTTTGAAGTTTTATAGAAATTTCAAGTACTATCTGGATGGTGCCCGCTGGACACCTGCAAGGTATCCTAAAACGAGTATGTTAGATCAATAGGGTTTCTGTGCTCTCCTTCGCATCAGTCGAGGAGAGCACAGAAACGGTATCTATGTGAGTGTCCCACGACCTTGTGCAATTTCAGTGGGCACCAGCCCGCTAGGTACCAAAACTTAGTTTCCACCGCCAGGGAGACAAGTTCTTCCAAAAAGAACTCCATTAAGCGTTTCTTCAGGGAACCAGGGGTACTTTGAAAGACTTCCTTGAGCTTTCTCTCTCGAGAAACCAAGAAGCATCCGAACTTTGTTTCCACCACTAGGAAAACAAATTGTTCATAAAAGCGCTTTAGTAAGCGTCCAGGGGACCAGGGGTACTTTGAAAGCCTTCCTTGAGCTTCCTCTCGCGAGAAACCAGGAAGCAAAGAAATTCTCCTTCCATTTCATTGGAAGGAGATTAAATCGACAGTTTTCTTTGGCCGTACCTCACCTGAGGAGCCGAGAGAGCTTAATGAAACGTTCGCCAACTGCGCCTTCCCCACCAGAGAAAGCCAGAAGAGCAGCGAAATGTCCCGCGTGGCAGGAAGAGACTTCTACTTCGGACCTAACGAAGTAAAATTCAAACTTTATTGATAAACTTTGGTAAAACGCCGGAAGGAACAAAGATGGCAGAAATACAAGTCTATAAAACAAAGATGACGAATGCGTGGACTGATCAAGCGGAGCGAGTCAGAAGTCAACCGTCTCGACCAACCTTTCACTTTTCCTGAAGAAAGAAAGGATTGCGAAGAATACATTAGGGAAAGGACAGCACATCTGAACCACCTGATGAGAACGGTAATGAGCTACAAGCAGTACCACGACAACTGCTTGAAGGAATCTATCGAAATAATTAATTTCACGTCCAGATGAGAAAAAAAGTGAAAAGCTCATGACGGATTTAAATGACCACTTGCAAGCAGAAACAAAAGAGCTGGACATAACCGTCATGCGTTGGCAGAATAAAGTGGATTTCCCGATCGAGAACTTGTGGGGCATTCGTGTACCCAAAGTCTACGAAAATGGAACCACTTACACTTCGGTTTCTGATCCGAAGAACGCCATACTTCATGCATGGACCAATGTTGAGCGAGCTGCTATTGATAACCAAATCAGTATATGCGAAATAGAATTTTCGATATGGTTGCAACAAAGGTGATGTGACGAGTACTAATATTACTTTGTCTGTTGGTACTTTTGTGATTAATCAGGTTTGTTATGAAATGGACTTATATTTCGCACCGGTCTCCATTCGTTAAATTTTCAATAAATGTTCGTGGTATCCTGCACTGATGAGACAACCTGCTTAAAATTCTTCTGTAGAGGCTTTCGATAGTGAGCAATACGACGGTAACATCGCTGAGCCTAGGCAGCGGATCCTTCGAGTACTAATAGACAAATCGGGGGTGAACCTATAATTTTGCACCGAGGTGTATTAATAAGGACGACGCGATTTTTGTGTTAGCCAATTTCGTTTGATATCGTTTACTCACTTCAAAAGCGCATTGTGTAGGTTCAAGTAAGTGTAGTAAAGTAAGTTCAACGACAACATTTGTATACAAAGTAAAAAAATAGAATTCTTTTAAACAATGCAAATAATGGAGATATTCAATATCTTCTACAATCCCTTACAATACTCGTTAACATGGCAAGACATGAGAACTTTTTTCCTAGAAAAAAATCCTACAAAAAGAATTCCTACAGAAATACAGTACCGCACATGTCTTTTGGTCACTTGCGGAAAAAGCCGCTTTGGAACGTTCCAAAGCGGCTTTTTTTATATAACTTTCTTTAAATCCAAGCACTTGTGAAAAGAAACATATATTTGAGCTCAGTAGGCCGAGCTCTATCTTTTGACATATAAAGCAATAGAGTTGAACAATGCATATAGGCCGGACATAATCAATCGAGTGGGCGCGAAAGCCTGTAGAGTGACAGTTTGGAGAGTTTTATCGAAATTTCCAGCCGCCCTACTCAGAAATTGCCTTAAGACTGTCCAGCTTGCCTTTAGAGTGCGCCGTGAACAATGCATATAGAACCGAAGCTATCAATCGAGTAGGCGCTACCACTCGCAAATTGCACGCGCGAGTGTGTTCGGAGCGCAATAACTCTGTAGGGATCGAATCGTTCCGGCTGCGGCAGGATTTTGTAGGCAGTAGCAAGCTTTAATAGTTCGCGAAAGTGCAGCTTCATAGCTTCTAAACAAGCGAAATTATAGCGGCGCGAAAACGCAGGTTTGCCGTGTGTGACACGATTTTTTCCGATTTCAGTCGACCCCTGCAGGAAGACGCGGCGTGCTAACGGCATGCAAGCGCGTAGCAGAACATTGAAGGCACTTTACGATGACATGCTCACAGCTCCTCAGCTTCTTGAACTGCCTTGGCCTCATCTGCCAGTTTAGAGCGGCGTAAGATAGCGGTTAGAGTTTCTTGCGCTCTTACTCACCCAGATTTAAGCTTTCAACTCTCGCAATGGTACCGTTTTCTTCAGCTCGAAGAGCTCTATCAAACGGTGTCACTTTCGACCAATTACAGAAAAATGGATTTTTCGATGATTTCCCATCGAGGACGTGGACGCCCAGGCCGAGCCTGCGCGGACGATGACGTTATAGAAAAGCGATATCTTACAATTAGGTTATGCTAGAAAACATTCGGTCCAGCTTTTCATACTGAATTGAATGGTGTTATTGGGAGTAGGAAAAACTGTAATCTGGGCGAGTAAGAACGAGGAGAACATGGACCGTTGTTGTATTGCATGGCACGCGCGGCCGTGTTCTGAGCGCGATAACTCTGTCATCTGTGAACTATTCCGGTTGCAGCTCGTGGCTTTTGTAGGCAGTAAAATGTTCTAATAGTGTGCTGAAACAGAGCCATGTGGCTATGAATGAGCTAAGTTACGGTGCTGCGAAAATGCAGGTTAGCCTGTGTGACACGATTTCTTCCAATTTCAGTCGACCCCTGCGGGCAGACGCGGAGAGATACCGGCTTACAAATGCATGGGCGAGCAGAACGCTTAAGGTACTTTACGATGACATGCTCACAACTCCTCAGCTGCCTGAACTGCCTTGGTCTCATCTGCCATTTTAGGGCGGTGGACTTAGCGTTGTAGTTTCCTGCGCCCTTACTCGCCCAGATTACAGTTTTCCCTACTCCCAATCACACCATTCAATTCAACATGAAAAGCTTGACCGAATGTTTTCTAGCATGGCCCAATTGTAAGATATCGATTTTCTATGACGTCATCGTCCGCGCAGGCCCGGCCTGGGCGTACACGTCCTCGATGGGAAATCATCGAAAAATCCATTTTTCTGTAATTGGTCGAGAGTGACACCGTTCGATAGAGCTCTTCGAGCTGAAGAAAACGGTACCATTGCGAGAGTTGAAAGCTTAAATCTTGCGAAAAAAACCGTTCACTCTATTTGTTCATTTCATTATCTCACAGGAATTGTCAATCAATAAAATCGTGGAGCTGTATACCATGTTCAGTCGAAATTCAACTTTTTTGAAATAAATTTCAACGTTCTTCTAGAATCTTCCCCGTGTAACAACGTTGAATTTGATTTGAAAAACTTTGAATTTTAACTGAAAATGATATATAATCGTGCCATATATGCAAACTGTGAGCTTCAGCCCCGAAGTAATCAAGGTCGCTGAACACGAATCTTATGTTAGTTTTTGCAGTAACGATTGCCATCAAGAGATATCAATCAAATTGTCTATTTTTCGTGAATATCACTCAACAAGAGAGGCGAAATTGAGGCGTATCTAGCCAGCATTGATTGGATCGGTGTAATGAATTCTAGTAGCTCGGCTGATCAATTATATGAAACGTTGCTTGCAATCCTTCACCATACAATCGATCTGTATGTGCCCATACGTATAACCAATGAAGATGAAAAAGGATATCCAACCTATATCATAAGATTGAACAAACGTCGTTCTTACGCCTGGAGGAAGGCTCGTGCCTCTGGTAGTAGTCATGAGTCGTTATCCACCAAACTTAGTAGAGCCGTTTATCGTTACAACCTTTACATAGAAAGAAAAATGACAGAAACAAGGGATAAAACAGCCTTCTATAATTTTATAAGATCCCGTATAGGGAATAGCAATGATATCCCCAGTTTGTTGAAAGACAGTGGTGAACTGGCTTCGACAGAGAAAGAAAAAGCGGATTCATTAGGGGAAGTATTTCAAAATGTCTTCAACAAGAGAAATACTCGCTCAGATAGTATGACATGCAATGATAGGGATGATCTTCCGCATTTTCCGAGAATGAGCAGTACCTTGTGGTTTCATAAGAACGAAATCATCGACATTCTATCTAAATGGCCATCGTCTTCCTCAGTTTTTCCTGACTTTATCCCTCTTAGTTTTATTAAAAAATCATCTATTATATACCTTACCCTTGGAGCAAATATTTAACCTAAGTTATACTAGAGCTGAGGTGCCTGCTAAATGGAAACATGCATTCGTAACTCCTATTTACAAAAAAGCTCTGCGGTCTGATCCCAGAAATTACAGGCCAGTCAGCATAACATCTATATTTGCGCGAACCTTTGAGAAGATACTCAAGAAACATATATTAATGCATCTTGAAGATCACAATATAATTTCGGAAAATCAATACGGCTTCCTCAAAGGAAGATTAGTCGAAATTGCCCTTCTTACCTCTCTCAATGACTGGACAAGGGCGCTAGAAGAAAGAAAGCGTACGGACGTTATATATTTTGATTTCGCAAAAGCTTTCGATAGGGTCTTGGTGAACAATCTGTTGGTTAAAATGGAAGCGGTAGGAATCCACTCTATGATTATATGTTGGGTAAAGCAATTTTTATCTGGCAGAACATATCAAGTTGGCATAAAGGGTCTGTTTTCGAAAGTGTTTTCCACGTATAGCGGAGTTCCTCAAGGAGCGGTGTTATCGCCAATCTTATTTTTGCTGTACACCTACGAACTTCCGAACTATCTTACCAATCTGGGTGTCACCTGTAAAATGTACGCAGATGATGTGAAGGTTTACAAAAAAATTGTAGACACTTCTGATGAACTATCCCTTCAGTCCGCGATAAATTACATCTCCAATTGGGCAGAAAAGTGGGGTCTACCACTTGCACATGAAAAAACATGCTTTCTAACAATTGGATCTAAAAGACAGTCACAGTTCCCAACATACAGTATTAATGGTCAGATTCTAAGCAATGTAAAAGAAGCCCGCGACCTGGGATTTATCATAACGTCCAATCTATGCTTTTCACAGCACTGCAGACTTCTCGTTAAAAAGGCCGGCTACCGTATATATAACCTCTTTCGAGCTTTAAAGTCAAATCAAACAGAAATTTATATCCGAGCTTATAAAACATATGTGAGGCCAATTGTTGAATCGGGAATCACGGTATTCAATCCAACTAGGAAGAAAGATATCGAGCTTTTGAAAAGTGTTCAAAATAGCTTCACCAGAAAACTTATGATGAGATGCTTTTCAATGAACTACGATCAGATTCCATATGCTTCTCAAAGATCAGTCTTACTTGGCCTACCGTCGCTCAAGAATAGAAGAAAAGCAGCAGATCGTGTCATGATGTTCAAGATCATTAGCAACAAGTTATCCGTTAACCCAACCGATTTCTTTGATGGCGCTCTGACGAGATCCGTAAGAGGAAAGCTTAAGCTTCGAGTTTCAGTTGCCAAAACTCGAGTCAGATCTGATTTTCTAACATACAGAACACTTGGTGATTTCAATCTGCTGCTAGGTAAATACGAAGACATGTCAAGGTTATCTGTACAGGTCTGCAAAAGGTTTTCCACACCTTAAGCATTATAAAATATTGCGCAGTCAGTAGACGCTTATTATGTCATCGAATTCAATGTGCATATGACTCATTTTTTCGTGTTTTGTTGTGTCGTGTATGTACACTTTTTTTTGTGTTCCCTCATTCTTTAAATAAGGCTGTTGTCTTTGTCTGTCTTTAAATAAATAAACAAGCTCGAAACTTCATGCCAGAGGTAATCGAGGTCACTGAACACGAATCTGAAATTCATTTTTTAATTTTCCGTCGAAATTTGTGTTTATTGCGCAAATTTCGTAGAGGGTTCAAGTGCATGACATTGATGACAGTCGTGTTCGCAGAGAACACAAATATGAGGTTAGATTTTGAAAATATCGACGAAGAGTGGTCATACAATTGATTCGCCTCAACGAGTTCCCCATAGAAAATCAATAGCTCGATCAACTTCAACCGATAATTTCAAAGACGAACTTCAGATTTGTGTTCAGCGAGGTCGGCTACCCCAGCGGCTGAAGTTTCGGACCACAGTCGATCTCCATCAACTGCTGTCAGTATCGCCAATACGCCATGCCTCCACACCAGCTGTGATGAACTACACACGCGCACTCACACCACCTTTCTATGTATAGTAGGGTATTGAATGCGTTTTCGTAACGGTGAGCTCCTCGACAGTGTGCTATCGAAAACAGTGGTCACCGGAATGAACGTCGCTTGTAAAGATCGTCATTATGGCACATTCGAAACGACCACGTATTTGAAGTTCGAATAATTATTCGAAATTGCGAACCTTGAATAATCGAATTCGAATAATTGTTCGAATTTTGGAAACTCGAATGATCAAATGATCGAAAATCGAATTCGAATAAATTATTCGAACAATTATTCGATTTCGATTATTCGAGCACAAGTATAGTGGACATCCCAGGCAACTGCAAGGCAATGGCGTAAATTGTACAAGAATATTAATTATAAAAATTTTAACAAAGAATTTCTATCTAATTATTTTGTATTTACTTATATATATTTTATTTTATATTCGAATTTCGAATACGTGGTCGTATTATGATTGTTAAAATTTGTTAAATTTGAAAACAGTTTTTGCGAAAAAGTATTATTAAAAATAATAAAAAATAAAAAACGTACAAAGTAGTTTTAGTTGCGGCCGGTCTCCATCTTTCTTCCATATACAGTTGTGGCCGTTGCCTTTTCAAAAGTGCCGAAAAAGCCGCATTTTCCGGGCTTTTTCGGCCTTTCGAAATAACTTCCTTCAAAGTTAACCAAATGCGAAAGCAAGCACATTTTTGAGTTCAGCAGTTAAAGCTCTATCAGACAGCGTTAAAAATTGCCAAAAATTTCAAAGTTCAACCGAATTTTTTCAAAGGTCAGTTTTTCGTTCAAAATCGTGCTCCATTGCGAAGGGCGGCTGCGGGCGAGCTCTGGGTAGCAAGCCGTCAACTCGCAAGACGTCGCAAGACGTCAACAGTTGCATGCTCATAACTCCTTCAGTTTTAGGTTTTTTGAGAAACGGTTGGTACCGTTCGATTCGTCTCTTCGCGATCTACACAAGCATTTGTACAACATACGCCAAACTTACGCCAGAGCACCGCGTTTTCGCAGTGAGTGGTCAAAAATGACTAGGGCAGACCTTTTGCGATTGGAGAAGCGATTCAAGGACTTGCATGTTCTCGATGTATAACAAACATGGCGTAAAGTGTTCCGTCATGCCAGGAATCCACTGAGAGTGCGCCGTGCACTATGCAGATAGGATCAACCTATCGATCGAAGGAGGGAGGGGAGGGGGGGGAGTTTGAAGAGAGCGCGTTTGGGCAGTTTTATCACAAATTTGCGGCCGGCCTACTCAGGAATTGCTGTACTCTGTTCCGGCGAGATCTAGGAGTGCGCCGTCTATATAAGATCGGACCTATCAATCGAGTAGACGCAACAGGGTGTAGAGTGGGCGATTGGGGAGTTTATGAAAAATTTTCAGCCGCCCTAGTTAGGAATTGCTCTAACATAGTCCAGCTAGCCTTTGGAGTGCGTCGTGAGCAGTGCATATAGAACGAAGCTATTAATCGAGTGGGCGCAACAGCTCGCAAATTGCACGCGCGGGCATGTTCGGAGCGCAATAACTCTGTCGAGATCGAATCTTTCCGGCTGCGGCTCGTGGATTTCGTAGGTAGCAGAGAGCTTTAGTAGTCCGCAGAAGTATAGCGTTGTAGCTTCTAAAGAGGCGAAATTATAGCGGTGTGAAAATGCATGTGAGGCTTGTGTGGCCTTTCATTACAATTATTTTATTACAATTTTTTCCGATTTCATTGATCACTGCGAGAAGACGCGATGAGCTAGCAGCCCACAAGTGCGCATGCTAGCAGAATACTGAAGGCACTTTACGATGTCATGCTCATAACTCCCCTGCTGCCTAGGCTGCTTCGGCCCCATCTGACAGTTTAGAGCGGTGGAGGGCAGCGGTGAAGTTTCCAGCGCTCTTTCTCGTCCACACTTGAGTATTTAGCACTCGCAGTGGCAACGTTTTGTTCAGCTCGAAAAGTTCTATCGAACGGTACCAATATCGTCCAATTCTGAGAACATCGATTTTTTGACGGTTTCGCATCGAGAACGAGGGCACTCCAGGCCGCGGCAGAGGGGCGAAGACGTCATCGAAAATTGATTTTTCCGAAGCGGCCCAAGTTTGGTACCGTTCGATAGAGCTTTTCGTGCTGAATTGAACGGTGTTATTGAGTTTCGGAAAAACTGTGATTTATAGCGCAACAGCACTTTATTTATTAAAGTTACAATGTCAGCAGTGTCCAATAAGCTTTCTGCCCTTTTTGAACGAGCACATTCCACCATCCTCTTCGAATGCCTAGAATGCAGCCTCATTATTGTGCAGTATTTATTTGAATAATGAGCAATATTTATTAAGTACCAACGTCGGGATACAATCAGTTGTTCCGATCACTTTTTCAAACGCTGTTTTCGCATTCAAACTGCTGAACGCTCCGCATCGGTAGGAGTGGGAGCGATCCACATCCCTACAATCGCTGTTTTATACATGTCACCTTTGAAAGGCTGAGGTATCCTACTATATATAAAGGAGTTAGCGGTTGTCCGTCCGTCCGTCTGCTCTTCCGTCTGGCCTTTCCTAGAAATCGAGCGCCCGTTCAGACGGGGTGCCACTCACGCTGTGTCGAAACCGTCAGGAGAAGTGTCACCGATGTCGCACAAAGGGCGTTCGGGTTGAGAAAACATATCACCGACGCTGTTCAACAGGCGTCCGGGTTCAGAAGACGTGTCACCGATGTAATGGGAGTCTAGGTCCAGAAGACATATCACCGATGTCACGCTATGTTGTTTGGGCTCAGTAGAGGTACTACGGATTTCATGGAAGGGGTGTCTCGGTTCAGAAGAGGTGTCACCGATGTCATGCAAGCGGTGTCTGGGTTCAGAAGAGCTGTCACCTATGTCGCGCAAGGGGTGTCCGGATTCCGAACACGTGTAGTGGGAGATCACTAAAGGGGAGACCAGTAAGCAGGGGTCCAGTGAAGGATGGGAGGACCAATGAAGGGGAGGGGTACCAGTAAGGGTAGAACCTTTACTGGGAACCTTGAACGGGGACCAATAAGGAATACCACTAAGGTGGGGGTTGGGAAGTGAACTGGAACCAGTGAAGTGAGAGGGTCCTGTGAAGGGGAACCGGTAAAGGGGAACCATTAAACGAGGACCAGTGAAGGGGAAGGGGACCAGTAAAGGGGATCAGTGAAGGTGAGACCACTAATGGTGGAGCTGTGAAGGGGGAAGGGGTTGGGGCAGTAAAGGAGGGACCGGTAAAGGGGACCATTAATGGGGGGCAGTGAAGGGGACCAATAAAGGGTGCCACTTAGGTGAGGGGCAGTAAGGGGGGGGCAAAAAAGGGCACAGTGAACGGGAACCAGTGAAGTCCTGTGAAGGGAGGGGGAGGGGGGGGGGGGGAGAGGCGGTAAAGGAGGAATCAGTGAAGGTGTGACCAGTAATGAGAGCCATGAAGGGGCTGCCAAAAGACGGGGGACCAGTGAAGAGGGGACCAGTGAAGGTGGACCCGTAATAGGAAGGGGATCAGTGGAACGAACCTGTAAGGGCGGACCAGTATTTTTTCGCAATATCGTCCAACATGTATGTGACAGGCTTAAGTGCAATAGAGGGTGGACAGGCTTCATAGGATCCGGATTCACACGACGTGTCAACGATGTCGCGCAAACCACGTCCGACTTGAGAAGACGTGTCACCGACGTCGCTCATCAGGTGCCTGCATTCAGAAGAGGTGTCACCAATGTCGCGAAGGGCCTTCCAGATTCAGACGACGTGTCACCGATGTCGCGCAAAGCACGTTCGGGTTGAGAACACATGTCACTGACGTTGTTCAACAGGCCACCGGGTTTGGAAGAAGTGTCACCGCTGTCGCGCGAGGATTCCGGATTCAGACGACGTGATACCAGTGAAGGTGGGACCAGTAATTGGGGACCGGTGAAGGATGGGGTTCCAGTAAGGGGGAGCGGTAAAGGGTTGACCAATAAAGGAGGGACCAGTGAAGGTGAGACCAGCAATGGGGCCGGTAAGGGGGGGGGGGAAGCAGCGAAGGGGACCGGTGAAGGGGGGGGGGGGGTCCAGTGAAGATGGGACCGGTGAGGAGGGGACCAGTAATGGGGACCGGTGAAGGGGGGGGGGGGGGGGGGGGGGAGTGGTCCAGTGAAGGGTGGACCTGAAAAGGGTTGAGTTAAAAGCGGACCAGGGAGGGTGGGACCAGTAATGGGGATCGGTGAAGGATAGGATAACCAGCGAAGAGGGGACAAAGGGAGCTCCAGTGAAGGTGGTTGCAGTAGTAGGGACCGACGAAGGGGAGGGGGACCAGTGAAGGGTGAACCGGAAATGGGCTGACAATAAAGGGAAACCAGTGATAAGGGACCAGTTAAAGGGGGTCCAGTGAAATTGGTGGGCCTGCTTTGTTCTATTCCGCTATACCATTCTATATAGCGAAACCAGTTTTTTAATGAATGAGAGAAGGCCTAAAGAGGAGAAGAAGACGTTAGGGGTGTTCTATACTCCGGGTTTGGGGCGAAGCCCCAACCAGACGTTTGGCGGCCGGCAGGCCGTTGAACGTCTGGTAAAATATATTTGGGACAGCTAAGAAGAAAAGAACTATAACGCGCTCCACTAAGAACAAGTAGAAAATACTTGTCTGGCCAAGTTAACTTTATCAGAGCAGATGAAGAAACTGGTGCTTGAGTCGATGACGAAATATGCAAGAACAGCGTCTTGAATTAGTGAATTCAAGAACATTGAAGACCGTCATCCCTAATCAGTTAGCGCGCCGTAATCCAGCACCTCCGCTCGCGGTGCGTGTCGCGATGAGCGGCCGGTGCTGCCATGCAAGCGCTGTTTTGCCGTTCGCGAAGCTCCGCCATAAAATGTCCTCCGAGGTTCACCCGCAACGCCATAATTCGTCATCGTCCCCAGTGGTCACTGCGAGTGTCTGAGGCCCCTGGCATACCAACGCTGACGCTACGCCGAGGGGAGAGACCCTGCCGACGTCGCATCGTCGGCAGTGTGCGATTCGTCGACGATGCGTCGGGGCTGGAGCGCGTTATTAGCGATGAATGGTCAAGGGCAACAGAGGGATCATCATACCATCGCAGGCCATCACAGTGTTTTGCACTGCGATGGCGCGTCGCAGTCCCGCTGCGGTGGTCGTTAGACTTGAGCTCGATTAATCTTGCCGAATAATTGTTCGAGCGATTTCGAACAAATAATCGCTCGATTACTCGAAAATAGTAAATCGTTGTTGTTGGAACATTGTTCGAAATCGACTTTCGCGAAAGACCGTTATTCAAACATACTTCGAAATCCACTTTCGCGAAGAACCACTATTCGAACATTGTTCGAAATCTTGATAGGAAGACGTTGTTCGGACATTGTTCGGAATCGAAAATGACGAAAAAGCATTGTTCGAATATTGTTCGTAATCGAACAATGTTCGAACAATATCAAGAGTAGGCCAACTGAGTATGGATCACCTCCCTTCCCCGAAAAACCCACGTTCAAACTCGCTCCACTTCTGTGCCTACGGTAATTGGCGGGAATGATTTGCGATTTCCTTTCGAGGGTTCTGGCGTCCGACTCTTGACATTGTTCGATTTCGAACAATGCTTTTTCGCGATCATCAATCTTCGATTTCATTTGGAGGTTCGAATTTAAAAATCGCGAAGTTTTCTTCGAACGCAGTTCGGAATCGAACAACTGTTCTGCTTTACCATGTGCAGGTCAGAGCAATTCCTCATTAAACGTGCATTAAAACTGCGGACGAATTGTCGCCGTCGGAAAACGCGTACTATGAACATCAAAATAGTCATTCTTTTCAAAACCAACCCACGCGCGAATTTCAATCCGCGTACAGGGACTATGCGTAGAATCACACTTTTTTGTTAACTTTGTGCAAATAGGCTCGAAGGAGAAGGGGCCACCATGTACGGCACCCCAAAATGCATTTTGCGTTGCGCGAAACTGTTGTTTTGTTCCATTTTTGATGTGAATCGACATTCATGGGACTTCTCACGAAGAGGGAAAACCACAGACTACATGGTGCCCCCGTCAACCAATTTATTGACTAATGCCGTCCTTTATCCGTATCTTTTTCTTGTCCGAGCTGGAAAAGCTGAACAGGAGCAAAGAGCTGACTCTTGAACATAATAGGATAAGGCTACCTTACAAACCTTACGGCTTTATATGTGTGTTGAACAAAATGTTCTATTCATGAAGCCGGCGAAGCCAGCAGGCCTGGCCTGGCTCGCACGTCCGGCGTACGTCACCGGCGACCGACGCTGGCTGAGGAAGCATCCCTAGGAAGGATTCCTAGCTAGGTTTGGGCTACGTTCCCAGCGTGGCCCACACGTCCAGCGTACGTAACCGGCGACGAACGCTGGCTAAGGAAGCATCCCTAGCTAGGTCTGGGCTACGTTCTCACCCTGGGGAAGGCCCACTACTTGCGAAAGAAATGATCAAGTATCTTATTATTCCGGTCTTCTAATTGGATTAAAATGATTATTCCGTTGTCTTCCTAAATTCAACTCTTTCATCCACAACTGTGGTTTTGTTCTGTCTTCTTTCGGTTCTGTATGGAACGTATCTTCGAAATCGAGTTATTCGATTCTTCGGTTTTCGAGAACAGCAAAAAGTCGAGTTACTCGATTGTTCGACTTTCGAAAATTTCAAAAAATCGAGTTATTCGATTGCTCTACTTTCGAAAATTTCAAAAAATCGAGTTATTCGATTGTTCGACTTTCGAAAAAAAATGTCGAAAAGCTCAACTCTAGTGGTCGTCGTCGGTGTGCCACCTAGTGCGACGCGTCATTGCGATGAGGTTAGGACAACTGTTCCCTCGCCCACCATCCCTGTGCTGGGGACCGCAGCTCTGGCGCCATTCGTGTCTGTTGGCAATTTCGTCGGCGTTGGTAAGCCAGCGCCCGAGTCACCCCCGTCGCCGGCGCGAAATATGAATAGGTTTCGGCGGCGGTCGCTCGGTTTTAGTCGATTTGCATGTTTTGCATGGGCGGAGAGTCGCTCTCCCCATCAAACTTTAAGGCCTATGTCATACCATCGCTCACCCCGAGCGAAGCCTAATGATAGGCTCCCATATCGACGCATCGCTTCGTGCGATCGATATGGGAGTTTATCATTAGGCTTCGCTCGAGGTGAGCGATGGTATGACATAGGCCTAAATGTCTTCTGTCACTTGGGCACAAGACACAAACATAGCTGCCCTTCAGTTAGACTTTAACTTCCACCCCTCAGAGTCACTAATCTTGTGTCATACATCTACGAGATCTAACACTGAACTGATTATCGGCTTGTCGCTTATCACAAGACATGTACAGAGCAGGAGAACATGCAAACTAGCTCGATTCAGTTAGGGGAGAAGGCCCTAGCGCATACAAATGAAAATTGATTGGGAGAGTAGCTATTAAAAAGATTATTGTCGCTTCTGCCGCGATGGATGCCGAGGAGCGCGGCAGGGCCAGCGACCTTTGCCGCAGAGGTCGCATCGGATGCCGCAGACGCGACGACCGTCTGTGTTGGCTGCAAATGGCGGCAGGTTAAGCCGTGGAGTCGACATAGGGTGTAATTTGAGGTTCGAAGTAGATTTATGGATGTAATTCTACCATTTTGGCTTCTAGCTCTCTCTCACACTGCCAGAGTAAACGATTAGCGTGTTTAGTTCTTTCTTCCGAGAGCTGTCAGATGTTGCACTGCTCATGCTTCCACTTTCTTTTGTATCTCATGCTCAGCCGTTTTTATGTTCATTTAGGCTTTCTTTTACCACTTTATGATGTGGTTCAGAGGTTATCTGGCCAGGCAAACATTTTGTCATCAATATTCTTCGACACGTTTTGTTAATGAAACACCTTATCATACCTTTCACTCTTCTTACATTACATGGCTATCAGACATCAGGTTTTCGCTAATTTTTATCATCGTTTCACATTTACATTTTTGAACCTTTTATCGGCGTCTACGACCTCATGCGCCCTTTGTAAGGCGCCGCTCCCTCTAATAGACGTGGCTGATGGGCTGTATGAGGCGATGAGCCAGACTCTCTCTAGCTACGTGGTGAGCATCGGTCAGTCTCCACCGCTCAATTTCCTTCCTTGACAATAAATCTGAACCACCGTCGCATGTTTATCATTGCAACAAGGGCCACCATACCCACGTCTTCCGCATACCATCCTAGTCATCTGGTGCATCGGCCTAATAAATCAAATTCTCCCGTGTCAAGGCGTACCCACCTTGGGGCCTGGAGCGAAGACAGCTCTTTCTAGAGCAAATATCAGAGTCTTTTCCAAGACTAAGAATCTTAACTGATTTCTCCCATACTAAGGTAAACCTACTTCCCATACCAAGTATCTATAGTCGTTTTCTGCTGATTTTTCGCAGAAATAAGCATTTTCACCCGGAGGTCTCGCAAAAAATGGCGCTGCACTTCCAAAGAACACCTATCATCAATTGCGCTTAGACGCAATTGCAGATCCAAGCTACTTGAAGTTTGTCGTCTAGCACAGTGTCAATGATCTCAATGGACCCGGCTTCGTTTACGTCTGTCGTCAATCACTCAGATTCTTCGACGTTTAGCTTGAGCGCGAACATCGCCAAGCGATCGTACCAAGCTTGCGCTTTTCGCTCGAGTTCGCCCTTCTGTTCGCTTCCAAGCATTACGTCATCTGCATAGACAGCGTCCAGGGGATAGGCTTATGAAGGTCTCTTGAAATGGCATCCATTACGACAATGAAAATGAGCGGGGAAAGAGCAGAGCCGTGGTGAACACCGACGGTGATAGGAAACTCCGCCGATGCGCCGGCTGGCGTTCGAACTCTACTCTTTGGGCCAGAGTAAAGTATGCGCACCCACTCAATAAGGAGAATGGATGCGATTATCAGTACTGCTTCCTGTGTTATCTTGATTGCAAACACAACGCGAAGTATTGTAGATTTCACTTTCGATTGTGCTTAACCAGCGACATCTCGCTCTCCACCTTTATCGGCGATTGGTTCGTTTGACAGTGTTTCAGTGACGTTTTCTTCGTATTGCTCGGACATTCGGGTTCGACGAGCCGAACCGAATAGCAACACGAGCCACACGTTCGCGAGGCTCGAGTTGCTATTGGGAGAAACCGCCGTTGCTATCCGGGAGAAGCCGGTCAACTGAGGGGCGGTTGCTAGACGGTTGCAAGATAATCGCGCCTTCGGTCCGATAACTGTGCTTTCGTATCCTCGCTGCTTGTGCAGCCATACATTAACGTATATCAGTTCATACATGCATATATATGTATATATACAGGGTGCGTAAAAAGTATTGTCGCAGTAAATGGCGGTTGTGGAAATAGTATTGCGCAGTAAGTTTTCAAATATTCACTTGAGAAATATGGAAAATGATCTTGCGAACACGATAGAGTAACTCGTGATTGACATTGGCTCCTTTACTGTGAATACAGAAGCGAAAACAACGGAAAAATTCATGAGCACGCGCCGCAAGTACTCGCTTGGATTTCGTCCCGTGCTTTTAGCAGGGTAGCCTTCTGCGACTGGTCACTTCTGTTCAAAGTAGCACAGACCTCATTCTCCAAAATCGCCTAAAAAGAGTAATCCGGCGGATTCATGTTTAAGCTGTGTTCGTCTGAGAAGCTGTCCACACCTGCGCGCGTTACCTGTTTGCCGCTATCGGACAGAGATTGATAATTTTGGATTCGAACGTTATCGTGCTTGAACATATTGTAATCAGTATCTGTTATAACAGAGCCGTGGCTGACGTTTAGGTTGCTGATCTCTTTCCTCACCAACCGTTTCGAACAGCGCCTAATTCTCTTGTTAAGGAAATATTCAGCTCTTTGGGTAACAGACAAAAAAGGGCCACCGTAGCGACGATGGTCATGTTTCATCAGTTCTTTTCGTGAGTGTTTTTTGAGCAGAATACAGGATACAAAAATAACACACAAAAACCTAGAGAGGTAGAAAGAGAAAGCTGGAGCTGAAAACAAATTGTGGGTGCGTCAATACTTTTTACGCATATACATATACACAAGCCTAAATACATATGCAGACGCATATACGTGTACACAGAATGTATACACATGTGTATATGCATAAATGTATATACAGCTGGATAATGGAGGATATTGGAAATATTTATAATTACAAAAGTCTGTGATCCCAATCGGGGGAGGGCAGGCCAATCAAATAAACGTTGCGTTGAACTTTTTGAGTGCATGGTGCGATCCAATCTTTGGATGCTGATTTTTTCTCAGAAAATAAAAATTTTATAAAATTATTTCACTCATTCGGCAGTTAAGAAAAAAAATAAAGAAGTTATTCTAAGTTTTCTTCGTGTCGCGGTTTATGAGCGTATGATGGCGCTCTGGTGCACTAGGAGTATTATGGCTCCTTTGTGCTTACCTCTGTGAGTATGATGCCTACACAAGAGGGTTTATTGGGACTGTAGTGGTCAGTGGATAGAATATAAGTCGATATGTGAGCCCAATCCTACAGACACGGGCGTGGCCTCTTTCTATCATGCGAGGTCACGCCAAACAAACACGGCACTATTGTACTTTCGGGACTTCAGAGGACGAGGAGAGGTCGTAAAATTTTTTTTCGCCCAAACCTCGTCCAGGGGGTTATTTGGGGTGCTGATCACGAATCTGACATCCGTTTTTGAAATTTCGGCCGATTACGGTAGGTTACGGTAGGTACCGGTGACTAAGACTGCCGAGGTCATTATCACCGATTTCGCCCAAACCTCGCCTATGGGGGTTATTTGGGATGCTGATCACGAATCTGACACCCGTTCTTCGTTTTACTCTGGAGTACGGTAGGTTACGGTACATACCGATGACTAAGGCTGTCGAGGTCATAATCACCGATTTCGCCCAAACTTCGCCTATGGAGGTTATTTGGGATGCTGATCACGAATCTCACATCCGTTCTTCGTTTTACTCTGGAGTACGGTAGGTTACGGTGGGTACCGGTGAGTAAGTAATGGTCACCGATTGCGCCCAAACTCCAGCGTAAAACGAATAACGAATGTCAGATTTGTGATCAGCACCCCGAATAACCCCCATGGGCGAAGTTTGGGCGAAATCGGTGATTATGACCTCGACAGCCTTAGTCACCGGTACCTACCGTAACCTACCGTAATCGGCCGAAATTTCAAAAACGGATGCCAGATTTGTGATCAGCACCCCAAATAACCCCCTGGACGAGGTTTGGGCGGAAATTTTTTTTCGACCTCTGGAGTCCACGTCCTCTGGAGTCCCGAAAGTACAATAGTGGCACAAACACTTATGGAGGACTTCTCGTCATGAAGTGGCAGATAAGCGCCCTTGGAGTGGGATGAAGGGGACGAGCCGACAGTTCTGACGGAATGCCATAACACTCCGGGGCACAAAAGGAAGGAAAATGAGATGAAATTAATGCACATGTAAAGGGGATGGTATGGATGCTATAGTAATATATGTAGTAGCTTACAAAGAGTGAATCACTAGTGTATGGATACATAACCAAACTAGCGAAACTTGCTGTGGGCCATCAGAAAAAGCCGCAGTGGGCCTCGATTGTCGTTCCCATGGCTCCGCTTTTGCCATTGGTTTGAGTTGGTCATCCATCGTCCTTGTTGTCTGTTCGGCTTAGCGCTGATAGGACTGATGAACGTCGGATATGGATGGATGTCGGTCGAGGGCGATACTAGAGATAAAAATTACAGAAAAGATAGTTAAAGTGGAAAGCAAAGCACAGTGAGAAATTGTACACGGATGCGTACAACTAATTCTGTGCAAAAATGGAGTCCGTTAGTGGCTTCTATGCTCCTTTATGTTGCGGAGACTTTTCGTGGACCTCCACATCATTGAAACTACCTAGAGTAGTAAATGAATGGTGGCTTTACAAAGAGCAAACGCTACTTTAGCCACTGTAATCAGGATAACTGGACCGAACAGGTACGATAACACTGACAGCACCACTGTTACGGTCGCAGCTCCAAGAGCCGACTTCCAGTGAGCGCGAGTGATCTCGATTAAGGGATGGAGATCCGGCAATTTTATACTTTCCAATGACTCCACTCAGGTTGGTTCCCGATAACTGTCGTGGTTGAAGTCAAATACCGACTCGTACGGTATGGCATGGTATTTTAGAGTACCATTTATGCTCAGCATGACCTTCTCGCTTCCACAGTAGGTGAAGCAGTTATGTTTGACCACTGCTGTGTCAAAGCTGAACTTCGCCTTGGTTTCTGGGTTTGAGGGTCCACATTCTATGGAGAATGAGTGATGATCACAATGTACCGTGACCGTTGTAGGTTCTTTCGTTTCACAATGAGATATCGCTACCGCACCTTGAATGCAGTTGTAGTATCCAGCTAGCTGACCAAGTGACGCGTAACATTTTTCTTCTTGGGTGAAACTACTGCTGCCCAACAAGAACTTTGACTGGACCGTGATTGTGGTCTCGATGTCTGTCATAAGAGCAAGTATGCCATCTTCAGTGCTGTGAATTTCCACAGATGGTGTAATTAGGGGCAATTTGTGACCGGCATCCATAGCAACTTTCCGAAGCGTGTTGTCAAGACAGTGGCACTGGTGTTTAGTCCAGTCAGTATTACAGTCACATATGACCTTATTTGCGCAGTTGCGGAAATTATTCACTGCGTCGAGGCGTGTAGGATATTCAACCGGTACGACAAACTGGTCCGGAAGAAGGACTGTCGTGTTTCTTGACACAGCAAACCTTCTGGTAAGTATTGCGAGTGAAGGTTTTTGTACCGAAACAGCCGTAATGTTGAAGTTATGGAATATACTTATCGCATACGGTTCCAGAAGTAGGGTTTCCTCCTTGTTTTCTTTCATGAGGGTGCTTCCTAGCTCCACCTGGATATCATGTACCCACTCTCTACATTCGATGACTTCGAATACAGCTCTTGAAATAGGAATGTGAGCCACCTTGTAGAATGTGCAGGCAGGCGAGAGCAGGAAGCATCCACAGCTAACGCCAACACATGTATACTGACATCCGGAATACCCCGGGTATTTTCCCGCCCTAGATAATTCAGGAACGGTATCGTTTCGTCTGAGTGTGTCACACACATTCCCAGTACAGGATCCCGCCTGTGCGCATCTCACGCTGGTATACTCTTTGTGTTTCGTGCTTTTTGTGAAGAATTTGGACCAGGGGTGTACGTAATTACGATTTACGATTTACGATTTTACGATTTACGGCGATTTCTGGCTAATTTTTTACGATTTACGATTTACGACATTTTGGGTCGTAAATCGTAAATTTTCGTACATGTGATCTTTGATCAGCAACCAGCTGGCAACCAAATTTAGGTGGAGGGGGCTATAAAGATGTGCCCACTCTAATGGTCCCTTCTTATATGTAGTTCATTCCCACGTCCCTTTAGGGTTGATTTCTAATGATCTAATGTATTACAGTGTTAAGGCCCCCATAGACTTCTGCGGCAACGCCGCTCGCCGCTGTGGGTAAGGATTCATCATAGGGCAGGGACGCCGCTGGCGGCGAGCTCTGCGTCCCTGCCCTATGATGAAGGATAGGGCAGCGGCAACGCCGCAGAAGTCTGGGAGGGCCTTTAGACAATATCGTTCTGTGCACATGCTTCTCGAATCCGACTTTTCTCTTCGCTTAACCAACTTTTCCATTTCACTGACATTGTAAGGGCTCCCATTTGGAACCGGACAGGTTCTAGAGGAGAAACAAATGCAATACAACATTAGAAAACAAGCCAATCGGCGTGCCTCGTGCGATGTTGCAGTATCACTAAGCTAAGGAGAATCAGACCAAGATAGCTGCTCTGCTTATCCAGCTTCTTTCCCTTCCTAGCAGTTCAAAAGGCAATATTTGAACACTCTAGCGCCAGGTTGACTGCAGACGCCTTCAATTCTCGTCCTCAAACGGTCAACCTCAGGCTCAAATCGACATTTTCGATAGATCTCATATATTTTGATCGCACGACGAAACAACTCACCCCTCCCGCCATTCTTGTACTGGTCCAGCACTACTGGCACAACCTGACTGGACCTCGTTTCCCATACTGGTACTGATCGACAATTTGATCAATATCGATTGGTGGTGATCGACACTTTAAAAACGAACTTCAGATTCGTGTTCAATGACCTCGATTACTTCCAGGCTGAAGTTTCATTGACATGTAGAAGTCGTCTGTATATTTCTCGCTATTTTCGCGGCCCGAAACTCCCCTCCCCCGATTTTCCTCATTTTTTCCTCCGATTTTATGACTAATTTATGAGTCATCGGTAAGCGGATTATTATATAGTATGATAAGCTCATGTCTAGAAGGCAGGGGAGACTCGGTTCCTCCTTTACCAGTCCAGAGCTAGCAAGGCAGATCGCATTCCTACTGGCAGTTTCTTAGAGAAAGAGGGGGAGTATTCTTTGATCCGCGCCCTGTTTGATAATAACGTCTAGTCAATTTGCTTATAATATTCATGTAAATCCCATCGAATAGAATTGATGGGATTTACATGAATGATCGAACATCATTCGTGATTGCAAGCGGGGTCTAGGGGGTGGCTACGCTCATGTTGAAAGGGTAAACCACTAACGTTTCGTTATATGTCGCGAGGACGGGCAGCATTGTAGGATGGGAACTCGCCATCGAATCAGACCGCATTGAATGGGCATGTCATTCAGAGAGGGTGTAAAGTTGGAACCCTGATCGGCTTGCATGTGTTCGGTCTGTGCTCTGGTTATTATTGGCTGACGCGCTACCACCGACCAATGCTGCTCACCTTCGCGGCATGTACCAATAGCTCTATAGGTTTGCATTGTGCTTTATAGGGTTGAGCAAATTGACATAAAAAGGTAAAATGCGGTAAAATCGAGCGCGTAGCACTTCAAGAATGGGTCGAACTTGTTTTGACAGTTTTGATCTCCAATTTCGGTGATGTGATTGAGTTTATCGTATTAAGCCTATCTAATTTGCTTACGATACTGCAGGATCTCGGAAACCAAACGTTCGTTACAGAGCGGTGAAGGATAGCCCGTGCAAGTGCTAGGAGTTATTAAATGGTAGAGCAATATTGTTCCTTTCACGACGTTGTCCGACGATGTCGTCGGACACCATCATAAAAATAGTTAATGGAAAATTATCGCACATTCTATAGAACAATTTTAATCAATGAGTCCGCTAATAGCTACAGTCAAGATGGTCCATGGAAAACTTCATTTGTTACTGCTTTTCATACCTAACAAATAGTATAAATAGAACAAAGAAATAATCAGCGCGCGGGAAAAAAGGGAGCTGTGCCACGCGGCATACACCTGAAAATCGCGCGTGGCGCGAAAGCGTTATGAAGTTTTCGAAATCTTACAGGTGCAGGCTAGAGCGGAAAACCGGCGCACTAGTCAGTGGTGAAACTTTCTTTTCTAATTTTTAGCTTTGACAGCGAATTTTGCGCAGTTGTTTCTGCTAAATCCTAGATTTATATTCAAGCTAAACAATTGGTAGTAAGTTAGAAGTATAATGAATATTCAAACGATGCAAGCTTTTTGTTGGAATGCCATCCATAGGCTTAAGTAAAGTTTTTGAATTTACAGCTTTTCGACTTTCCTGAAACGTGTAAAGTTTGGTTTGGACGATGTTTTACTATTAGGAAGCCGTGAAAAAAGAAATAGTTCGGTAAGAAAACTGCTCAGATGAAGCTGAAAGTAACACAACAGTTAAAATAAATATTGAATCACATCTGATTGAAATTAGCAGAAAAAACCTCTGGAAATTTAGTTGTACTGCACTACAGTTCAGGTGACTCTTACGATTTACGGTTTACGATTTACGATTTACGACAGTTTTTTCGTAATTACGATTTACGATTTACGAAATTTCAAATTTCATTTACGCACACCCCTGATTTGGACACTTTAGCACTCTTGAGGGTGATTGATCTAACCCTCATTTTGAGCAGTCCAACAGGTCTGTTTTCGTGACGGATTTCAATGCATCCTATTAGGAGTTCTCTACTGAACTCGTAGGTGCAGATGCCGCTTTGGTTACAAACAATATAAGTTGCATGTCTTGTAAATCCGTGTTGGCAGCTCTCAATCGGCCCACATGTGATAATTGCTATGCACAGTGTGATAAGGATACCACCGTTCAGTAGGGAAGGATTCCAGGTATGAAGTCCAATATTTTCCACGTGGTCACCCACTGATACAGTTTATCTGCACAGCTGGTGCAGCCACACTACTCCTGGGGCCGGATTCATCAACATTTAAACCCGTGGGTATGCGGGGTATAAGGGGTAGAGATAAGATAAGAGTCAGGTAGAGATAAGGTAAGAATCAGAGACGCAGACATTATCGTTGGTATCTCTACCCCCTATGCCCGCGGGTTAGTCGTTGATGAATCCGGCCTCTGCTCTTGATAAGGTATATGATGATACCAACGAGAGTAAACATGAATAGCGCTAGCAGATACGTGATAACGGCTACGCTTGCAATTGCTCCAACCGGTCAACAGTGTGGATTTCCTAGCAATGATATGCTGGGTAACGTGTTGGATCTCGAACAGAAATCGGGATTAGCACAGATTGCGACAAATGTGCCTTCTCCGTGCTTCAACTTGACGTCAGTTGTGCTGTATAGCGGGGAGATTGGAAGCTTGTAAGACTTTCCAAGTCCATCGCCTTGGAATATTTTGCACTCTTCATTGAAGCATAGCTCGAATGTGGCATTCCTTGCAGGTATTTTCACTATGCCATTCTCACAACTAACGTAACGCGTACGTCTTAGCTAGCAGAGCAACAAATGTGATGATCATAAGCACTATATTTGCTTTTGCTCCTTTTATAAAGGAAGGCGTATTTCCCCGCTGTTTTGACGTCAATTTGATGTTAATTGAGCAGGAGTCCTGCTCGCATGTCACGAACTGAGTGGAGTGAGAATCTTCCAAACTGTTTTCGAACTCCCTGATGACTTCATATACCTTGGTTTTTGCAGATCTGGGCGGAAGTATTCGAATTTGTTCCGATGTCTTCTTGCGTGATGGCGATGCTTGTGCATCACTGTCCAATGAATTTTCATTACATCGAACTTCAAGGGCATACAGCTTGTTTAGAGGCCTTTGCAGCACATGTCCGTTTGGAGTAAGGACTTTAGCTGACCTCACCAGGCCATCTTGACTGACGGTTAGATCAACCACTTTTCCATACACCCAGCATCCTCGGGGCAACAGCTCGTGTTCTATGAGGACGATTTCACCCTTTTCTGGGATCGGCCTTGCTATGTGCCTACGCTGCTTTAGATAAAGCTTTTGTGATTCTCTAAGCAAGGTGAGGTACTCGCAACTCCATTGGCCCAAAATTTGTTGGCAATTTGTTCAGAGTAGCTTAACGCTTCTAAGGCTTGCTGCCTTGTCTTTATGTACTCCGTCTGATATAACTGGTCATCCGGATCATTCAATGTTCCAGAATCTTGTACGGCAAATTTTACGTTTCCTTGGAGGAAATCGACCGGTCTTAATGGGATCTCCATTAAATCGGTAGTGCTGATCTTTGTAAACGGTCGTGTATTGATAGTTGCTTCGATAGTAGCAACGACCGTGCACATTTGGCCGAAATTTAGTTTCTTTCGAACGATTGATTTGCGCATGCACCGTTTTACGGAACCGACCAGTCTTTCCCAGACACCGCCCACCCATGGACTAGCGGGAGGATTGAAAACCCGTTATCGGCACTATAGCTCATTACGGAATGCTGAGCTGTCGGAACTTGACAGTTCTTCGATAATTTTCGAACCTAATCGAAAATTGGTTCCACAATCAGAACGAATTAAGTGAGGAACACCTCTTCTAGAAATAAACCGCACGAAGCAGTTCAGAAAGGCTCCAGCGGACATGTCTTCCACTACTTCTAGGTGAACCGCTCTGGTGGTTAAGCATGTGTACAAACAGATGTACATGCTTTCGTCCGAACTTGATGTGAACGGACCAATAAAGTCACATCCTACATTTCGGAATGGTTTGTTATCACCACCCCTCTGCAGGTAGCGATGGCATAACGGGGGGACGAAATGGCAGTCCTTGCCATCTTTTACAGACCGTGCAATTTCTTAGGTAGGTCCTAAATGATCCAGACGCACGAGGGATCCAGTGCTTTTGCCTGGCTAGTGATAAAGTCTGATATTTGCCACAGTGAAAGTTATCATTGTGAATGGCTGTTAATACGAGCCTTGTTGCATCTTCTGTATTTGGGAGATAGATTGGAGACTTTGCGTCCACTGGAATGCATGCGTGCTGCATTCGAGATATGTGACTTATAACGCCGTATTTGTCGCGGAAAATTTGTATATCACGGAACCTGTTGCTGAGCTCCTTCTCATTAATGTTCCTGTGAACATCAGCATGCAGTAGTGTTGCAGCAAAATTGATGTCATTTGCGTCAATTTCAGTTTGGAGCCCAAACTTTGCGATCACTCCGATTGGGATTGGCGATTGCCTTTTCTCATTCACTTTCGAGACGAGGTGGTGAAGGAATTCCCAACACGTGCTATTGAGCGTAAGGCTGTAGACAGCCGGGAGAACCGTGAAAGGTCAAAGACATGCTCAACCGCGTGAGTACTGCTAGCATGTGGAAGGCTAATTATTACTGGCCTGTCGCACTCTTCATCGCCTTCGCAGGATTGAATCACGTCTATGGGCTTCAAAAGTTCGAACTTGAGCCCACTTTCTAACCAACGTGGACCTTGCAGCCAGCTGTGGTCGAGAATTTGCTCACTTGACAATCCTCTTGTGCCAGCATCAGCTGGATTGTATGCCGTAGGTACGTGGTAAAATTGTACCGTCACGTTACTTGTCTCCAGTTGCGCCTTTAGCTTGCGTATTCGCTGATTGGGAACGAATACTGGAAGCTTTCGTGAGGATTTAATCCAACACAGTGCTACTTCACTGTCTGTGACTACATTCACTGTCGCTATTTTGGTGTTGACAGCCTTCTCAATGCTGACGGCTAATCTCATTGCTATCAGTATACCAAGAAGTTCCAAACGAGGAATTGTTTGCTCGTTCTTTTTTGGAGTCAGTCGACTCTTCCCGCACATGATTTGTGACACGGTATCACCTTCTTGTGATTGGATGAAAGCGCACGCTGATATCGCCACTTTACTTGCATCTGCAAACACCCAAATGCGAGCGGTTGTGCTGTTATTAGTCGCCAAGAATGGTGGTAACAGTCGCGGTACACTTAATACAGTGTTATTGACTTCACCGCATTGCCTATTCCATTTATCACACAAGTCGTGAGGAACCCGGCTGTTCCAGTCAAGATTGGATGAGAGGATCTCTCTCATTGTGGACTTCAAATGGATGAGAAGCGGGCTGATAATTCCCAAAGGATCATAAAAGGAGTTCAAGGGCCGGATTCATCAACGACTAACCCACGGGTATAAGGGGTAGAGTTACCCAAGATGAAGCCTGCGTCTCTGACTCTTGCCTTATCTCTACATGACTCGTATCTTATCTTCATCCCTTATACCCCGCATACCCATGGGTTTAATTGTTGATGAATCCGGCCCCAGCTGGCTGACTATATCACGCTTCGTAAGATCCTGTTTTAATGGGAACTTTGACTTCACAGTGAAGAGGTCGGTTATGGTATCATAGTCCACACCAAGATATGTTATCGACCCAGAAGGTAACCGATCGTAGGAGGGGATCCTTGCATTAACAAGCTCAGAGTTAGAAACGTACTCTCTGAGATTCATTCCTTTCCGAGCGAATAGTGCTTTGGATAGTTCGTACTTCTGCAAAGTTTCCTCTACAGTGTTTGCAACTAGCAAAATATTGTCAACGTAGAGATTTGTAGCTATCTCTGTTGCTAAGCTGCATTTTTGTGACTACAAGTACGCAAAGATCGCCATGTTCAAAATGCTTGGCGAAGCTGTGTCTCCAAAAGGTAGTCTAGTGAAGCGGTATTCCACTATGTTGACCTGAGTAGGAGGCAGACTGGGCTGTTTTACCTAAAGGAATCGACACAGATCCTTATGAGGAGCAGGTATGCGAATTTGCGTAAACGCTGCTTCTATGTCGCACAGCAGCACAAATTTGCTTAAACGACTCGCGATCAGTATGTCGTGGATTTTGTTGACAAACGACTCGCCTTTATAAATAACGTCGTTAAGAGACTGCTCTCCTCTCTTTTTTGACGAGGCATCGAACACAATCCGGAAGGGGGTTTTCTTTGTTTCTCGCCAAACGCCTGAATGCGGCATGTAGTATTTGCCAACGGCGTCTGTATCAAGGTCATATGTCCTTTCGATCACACCTTGGCTTTCATAATCACTCAGTATCTTTGAGTACTACTGTTGTTGTGCAGTGTTTGCCTGAAGATGTTTCTGTAGTGCGGCAAGTCTTTTGACTGCGACCCCGTAGTTGTCGCTCAGGTCACTTACGCTGTCCTTTAACGGGAACGGCGCCGTGATATACCCATTAGCAAATGTAATCAATGAGGAGTACTCCTCAAAATACTTGAAAGCGCTATCGTCTTTCGTATCTCCATTGGTTCGATACCTAGGCTTTCTAGTTCAAACATTCTTTGGATGTTATCACTATCCGAAATCTCCAATACAGATGTCATTGAATGCGACATGACTGTGGAATCGGTTGTGTCCATGATAGCGCGACCATAGATGGTTGGACCGAATACTGTTTTTGCAATATGCAGACCTGATGGAGTTCGTGTATCGGTCGTATTCGAAACTACTAGATCATAGTAGCAGTCTAGTCCAACAAGGATATGTGGCAGTTGACGTTCTCCACGGACCTTTGAGTTCGCTATGAAGATTTCTTCATTTTGTAGAAATTCTTGGTCAATTTCTGCAAGCTTAACGGAATGGAACCTCCTGTTATGATTGGCTTAGTTTGAATAGCCAGGTTGATTTCTTTGCCATGAGCTGTACATATTTTCAGAGACACCATGTGGCTTTCGAACTTCTCCGTATGCCGATTCCTGACATAATGCAAGTTTCCGTAGTGGTTTTTGGAAGGCCAAGTCTTTCTGCAAGAGATTCTTGTATCACTGTCTTCTGAGCTCCAGTGTCAAAGAAAAACAGTACTTTTTCAAGACTGCTGTCTTTATTATTCCACACATTTCCCTCAGCTGTCACAAGAACTAACTGTTCACTTCTGTTTGACAGATCGGGAAGTGTAACCTCATTTCCACTGTTCTGATTGGAATAGAGCGGTTGGTTTCCGCTCGAATGGTTATGACGTGAGTCGATACAAGCGTTAGTGCGCTCTCTATTTGGTATCTGGGGCCTTTGAATTGGCCTGCTATTGATATTGCCGTTGTGGTTATCATTTCTCGGCCACCGATTTGTTTGCGGTGGGTTTACGATTCCAGGGTCTGCCTGGACCGATCCTGTGCGGTGCACACTGAGGAATGATGTGCGCTGCCGCATGTTGTGCAGTTGGACTTTTGGCAATGACTGCTGGAATGATTTGTTTGGAAACATTTCCAGCAAGCCCTCTTTTCCTTCAGGACTGCCCGACGCTGTTGGCGGTCATGGTTCTGCACACCGCAGAACTGTGGTTTGTCTTACCACAAAATATGCGGAGGACCGATTGACTGTGGCGCTTAGCTCTGCTGTCACGCTCTTTGTACGAGTAGGTGGAACCTAGTCGCTGTTCCACATAAGCCTTAGCGCAGATTTCTCTTTCTAGCGCATCCAGGATTTCCTCGATTTTGAGGTTATCAGTGCTTTGATTTTTAACGAGTATATCTCGCACAATTTCGTATGGAAACTTCTGTAGTATAGTTTCACTCCACATGGGATCGCACTTGTCCCGAATGTCGTATCCAGCTGATACCATTTGGTTGACTAGGGCTTTTATTGTGTCAAAGCATTCTTGAAAACTATGTCCTTGCTTTGACGCAGGTCGCAAATCGAATAGTTTCTGCACTATCGTTGACCTAATTGTTGGTTTGTTGCCAAACCGTTTCGTTACGGTATCCACCATCCACTGATAATTATCGGGTATGGGTTTTATACCTTTAATGACCTTCTCTGCCGGACCTTTGAGGCTTTCTTTGAGCAGAACGATTTTTTCAATAGTGGAGATCTCACTATTGTCGTGTACTAGCGTTTCAAATACCGCCCAGTACCGGGAAACTCTTCTGGGTTTCCATTAAACTCCGGTAGTTTTACTGATGGTACCCTCACTGATCATGAGCCCCTTGTCAGTCGTGTGGCACTACTGCCTTGTTCATTGATGAAGTTGGAATCTCCATTATTGAGCCTGATACACCTGAATGTCATGCTGGTATTCTCAGCCTTAACTGTACCTTTTGCAGTTCACTTTTAGCATATGCTATCCGCGATTCAATGTTGCAAGCGAATGTGGTTTTTTTCAACACTTCCGAATATTGAGATTCTTTATCGAACTCTTCTATGTCTGCCAACATTTCTTTTTGCTCAGATTTTGACTTCGTGGAATGATAAAATTCCTCCATTTTGTCAATTTTGCTTTGCATGATTTCGCTTGCCAATTTTACTTGGCTTAGACATGAGCTAAGGAGCACTGAATTAGCTGTGCATTCTTCTTGACGTTTTCCATCGTCATCAGGGTATACGATCTTCTGCGTATACGCTTTATACTAGGCGAAAACCTTTTTTAGTGGCTTCTGCGCTAGCCAGTATCACTTTGTGGAAGAAGAGCGACATTTCCTCTGCTATTCCGTTTTGTTTGAACAAATCAGATAGTTTAGGGCAGTAAGAGACCCAAGGTTTAGTTAACCGAACCTCTTATGCCGTTGCGGTTGAGCAAAGCACGATATTTAGGGCTTAATTAGCTCCAAGGACTGGCTAGGCCAACCTCTTGCGCAGCTGCTGTTGGGCAGGGCACAGATTTTTAGGGCTGTAGTAGCACCATGGACTGGCTAGGCCAACCTCTTGCGCAGCTGCTGTTGGGCAGGGCACAGAATTTAGGGCTGTAGTAGCACCATGGACTGGCTAGGCCAACCTCTTGCGCAGCTGCTGTTGAGCAGGGCACGGAATTTAGGCCTTATTAGCACCAAGGTATGGAAAAATCCCAACCTCTTCTCGCACAAGTGCAAGGTGTGAAGCAAACTAGTTGCTTCGAAAAGAACAAGTTAGACTAGGCTAACTTCTTGGCTAGATTTAGCCGATGCACCAGAAATGTCCCGGTTTATGAGCGTATGATGGCGCTCTGGTGCACTAGGAGTATTATGGCTTCTTTGTGCTTACCTCTGTGAGTATGATGGCTACACAAGAGGGTTTATTGGGACCGTGTGGTCAGTGGTAGAATATAAGTAGTGGTCAGTGGTAGAATATAAGTCGATATGTGAGCCCAATCTCACAGACTCGGGAATGGCCTCTTTCTATCATGCGAGGTCACGCCAAACAAACACTTATGGAGGACTTCTCGTCATGAAGTGACAGATAAGCGCCCTTGGAGTGGAATGAAGGGGACGAGCCGACAGTTCTGACGGAATGCCAGAACACTTCGAAGAAAAAATATTTTAACCATCTTGAAGACTCTGTATTTTAACCTGTAACAATCTCGTCTCGAGCTGGAAGACGTTAAATTTGATTTCAAGTTCATAGGCCAACTTGAACGAGTGTCCAACCTGGGCCATCATAATCATGCAACACCCACCCCGGAAAGTGCTGGATCGAAACGCCTTAGGCCGTCATATGCTGTTGCTAATGTGTAGGGAGCTGGATGAAGAAGGACACACCTGCAAGAATGCGCAAAGCAGAAGCAAGAGGGAGGCGCATCGACGTCCTCCATCACAGATCATGGGGTCTGAGCCGTGCCGCGGCGCAAACCTCTTCTGCAACGCTTCACGTGTTCTCTGAACCCGGCAGCGGTGGCTGGTCATAGCCGTGGTGACGTCTTGTGAAACCTCATCAAGTGGGTGTTCTTTGATGACCAACTGGCAGTGGAAGCGTCGTGGTCGTAAACACCTCGTGGTAATAAACACCACCGGCAGCAGTGGCTGCCGCCACGCTGCCACGTTGTGGTGTTTACGGTTGGCGGCGGCGATACGACGAACGGCTGGGTATAGCGTCAACTGTCACCAGTCAGTGATTCATGTCTCTCTGCTTTATATAATAGGATTGTTCCCAATCTTTGAATCAATTACCAGTGTTGAGAAGTAATATTTGTCTCAAGCCACTCCAAGATGGGTAACACAGACAGCACCCAGGCTAAAGTTTCGGCGTTCTCTCCGTCTTCAGGGCTTGGAATGAGACGAAATCAATCTGAGAAACTATCCTCAAATGCCACTTTATTTTACGGAAATTGTTTGAAAAGACCATTACACCGAAGCAACGGTGAATAGAGTGGCTAACCTTTGGCAAGTGGACTAGTGACGTCTACCAGACACCCGCAGCTGAATGTTTAACGGGGGGGGGGGGGGGGTGGAGCGATTGAAGCTAAAGCCCCTGGAACTATCCCCCTAGGGCCTCCTGGGTCATGACCCCATAGGGCGAAACTCGCGAATGCCGACGATAGTGCCAGCTCCTGCGTCAACGCTACACATTCATTCTTCCTATTGATTTCAGGTGACCTGGCCGCAGTCCAAAGCATTTCTAGGGTTCTAGGTGAGCCATCCTGGGGCCAGATTCATCAACGACTTAAACTTTGACAGAGAATTGACGGTGAAAAATTCAGATAACTAGGCTTATCGCTCACCATATTGCTTGATAAGCCGCGCTATCAGGGATTTCGGCTATAATTTTCTCTGTTAAATTGCTGTATGTCGTTGATGATTCTGGCCCCTGGTCTCTATTCACCGTTTCTTTGGTCTAATGGTCTTCTCAAACAAATTCCGTAAAATGAAATGGCGTTTGGGAGATGGTTCCTCAGATTGATTTCGTCCCATTCCAGGCTCTGAAGACGGTGAGAACGCCGAAACAGCCTGACAAGGGAAGGGTCTGAAGCGTATGTCCGAACGGGAAGAGCGAGTCACATAGGGAGAATCCCCACCCCTCATCTAGTATAAAAATGCGTTTATTTTTTGCCAAGTCGTTAAACTCAAGGCGTAGGCGGACCTTGCAGTTACAATGAAATAAGGCGCATCACGAGTTTTGGGGTCTTGTACGCCCGCAATGCCTCTACCGGCCAGCGGTTCGGAGCGCAGTGGAAGTGACGTTACTTCATGCGAGGAAGGTCGGGGATTCGATTCTTCCGCGCTGCTGCACTTTTGCATTTCAACTGACTGGTTGAGATTTGGAGGATTCTGACGTCTATACCATTTTCAGCAGTTTTATGTGCATTTGCCAGCTGTACGCTGTGGAGAGTACCTTTCTTGCGACCTGTTTATTACTGCCCTGATCTTTAATCACAACGTCTTTGCCAACTTCAAGTGGACCCTCTTCGAAGTCCTTTAGTATACCGGCCATCCGTTCGGCCAGCTTGATTTCTTCCCTTGAAGGTTCCTTGTCTAAAGGTGGGTCACACTTCAGCATGAGCAAGTGGATGGGCAAAAGCGTATCGATGCCATTTAGGTTAATTTGTGTGATTTACAGACCTTGTTTCTAATGTAAACCACCTCCGACTTCACATCATTATCTCTTTTGAAAATACGAGCAGGATGGTTTTTCCCGAGGCCTTTGGTTCATGTATGGAAACAGACTATGAGGAACCTGTAGCCTTTATACGCTGCCCGTATTGTATCCAGTGCTGCTTCATGCACTTTGTACCTGTGTATCACTGATGGTGAACATTTATGCATCATCATGTTGAATACCACAGCGTACAGCTGGAAAATACGCAGAAAACGTCTGAAATGGTATAGACGTCAGAGTCCCCCAAATCTCAAAATTTCGGAAACGCTTTTCATATCATTTCGTTGCCCAAGAGGGTATCTCGGCTACGTCTGTTTAAAAATTAGGAGCCTAGAGTTAGGGAGACCCATGAGCGTTCATTTACCCCGCTTTCATGTACGAATGACCACATACGAGGTTCGCTCGAACATATCTGAACTTTTCAAAATGATT
Source organism: Heligmosomoides polygyrus polygyrus (assembly GCA_947396885.1). NCBI lineage: Eukaryota > Metazoa > Nematoda > Chromadorea > Rhabditida > Heligmosomidae > Heligmosomoides > Heligmosomoides polygyrus. The sequence goes on from OX377203.1 coordinate 62,049,748, forward strand.
ATTTAGTCGCGAACACATCTAGAGGCAGTCGTTTCGATAAGAGTTGAAGATCTGCAAGCTAGTTCCTTGTAAGAGTGATACCAACTTATGGTTAGAGTTGCTTAGACTGTAGCTGTTGCAACTGCAACGGTTTTTGGTCTCTTTAAGTGCATTTGTCAAGGTTATTTCAAGCAGCATGACACTTGGTAGGAGAACAACAGATGGCTGTGTATTCAGATAAGCGACTCCTTCTGTGTTTTAGGCCAGACTGGTGCTAGACGCGTCTTTCGTCTTACATTGCACCACCTCACTTCACATATGTTGCTGTCAAGGAGTAAAAGGAGGGGTTGCGGACGTGTCGTGGTGGTGTGGTAGTCTCCTCGCCAGGATTAGCGCGTTGGCAACCCATTGCTTTCCTTCATCAAAGAAAGCACACCGCCCCTTATTATCTCTAAAATCCTGTTTGCTACCTGGACGCGTGCTCCTTCGCCTTTCCTATTTTTTGTCACTGTGCTCAATTTCTCTATTCTTCATTTGACCTGCGTTGGTAGTTTGTGTTTTTGACGTTTTGGTACCAGATAAATGATTCTTCAGTTACACCCAGTAGCAAGTGATTAATAGGCAGCAAGTCCATAGAGCGCTCAACACTACATGACCACCTATGCAGGCAATCTCAACCCTTCCGAGCGTCGTTAAACGGGGGCCATGAGGGAAACAGCAGCTAGTCGAATTCGGTTACAAAGGCCACAAACGCCACCCGATCGACGGACAAATGCACTCATAGAAAGCCGCAGTGTGGCGTCACTCATGCGTACAAGGCCGCATTAGCGTTTTGAAAAAACAAACAAACAACAACATAAATCTGAGCGCGTTCAAGAAGATGCTGCTGCACCACTGATTTATCTATTTGAATTCTCATTGCACACGCACAACACTAAGTCTTTATTTTCAACTGTGGCCAACTGACTGCTGATTTTGAACAACGGTCAACTGTAGAATTTTAATGTCGACGCTTGATATTGGAAACTCACAAGGACACCAATCAAGACAAGTGACGAATAATGACACGAGCAGAGTCCGCTTCGTATCTTCACGGAACGGATATAGCGGTCGGTCGAGCCGCCGACGCTCCCCTACATCCTGAATCAACGTTCAAGGAGTGGATGCTCACCGGTCTACTAAGCCTTCCACCCTTCTCGGAAAGGTGCTACACTTTTCCGAGATGGATAAAGCACATAAAGCACTAGAGATGGATAAAGTAAAATAAAGTAGTTGAGTTGTTGCGTTGTTTTGGCTGAGCTCCACACGAGGTTCCACAGATCTCTATTGGCTGAAGTTTTCGCGTATCGTCTTCTTCAAAGCCTGAAAGGAAGGATGAAGCCAAAATGTGGCTACCGCGTCAGACGTTGCCTCAACCTTAGAAATTCAAAACTACCTTTCGATCAGGTAGTCAATCGAAGGATCGAGATCCTTACCTTACAGGAAGCCATGCAGGCCATATAGCAGAAAGTATCTCTGAGACTTCTTCTTCTCCTTCTTCAGCGCTTGTCCTGTTTCGTCGCAGGGTTCGCTCTTATGGTGTCATGACGCCACCTTTCCCGCTCCTGCGCTTGATCAAGGTGGACGCCAGGTACTTTCGTGTCCATGTGTAACGTATCCGACCTACACTGCTGCGGTCGTCCTCTAGGCCGCTTTTCTAACACTTCCAACTCAAGGCTTATCTTGCGAACGCTGTCTTCTTCCCCACGCAGAACGTGGTCGTACCATCGCAAGCGAGCCTCGCGCATCTTCCGCTATGGGCGCGACACCGAACTTCTGCCGAATGACATCGTTTCGGATGCAGTCCATGCGGGCGACTTCAGCCGTTCAGCGCAGCATCTTCGTCTCCATGACGCTGATGCGCGTTTCAACTTCCTTAGTCGCAGGCCAACACTCAGCGCTGTATATCGCTGCTGGCCGCACGACTGCTCCGTAGACCTTCGACTTCAGGTGCTCTGGTATCTTCCCATCACGGAGCACGCCAGTCAGCAAACGCCACTTGGATCAAGCAGCACTCACGCGTAAGTTCGCTTCAACCATCAGTTTGCCGTCAGACGGTATTGCTAATCCCAGATACTTGAAATGCGAAGTGCATGGAAGCTCGATGTCGTTAACTTTGATGGAGCCGGACTCGTTTACGTCTGTCGTTTACGTCTTAGGTAATCGGTCTTCTCGACCTTCAATTTGAGTCCGAACATCGGCAGGCGCTCGCACTAAGCCTGCACCTGCCGCGCGAGATCATCTTTATCCTCGCAAGCGAGCATCACGTCATCGGCATAGAGCAAAGTCCAGGGCAGTGGCTTTTGAAGATCCCGTGTAATGGCGTCCATCATGACAACAAAGAGGAGTGGGGAAAGCGCAGAACCCTGGTGTACCCCGACAGAGATGAGAAACTCCATCGAGGTTCCAGCTGCAGCTTGAACTCGACTCTTTCGACAAGAATAGAGAATTCGCACCCACTCTATGAGCTCTTCAGGAACTCCATGATGTCGCAAGGTGTACCATATCACTTCACGCGGTACGCGGTCGAAGGCCTTCTCCAAGTCGAGAAAGGCGATATGCACAGGCTTCTGTTTCTCGCAATGCTTCTCCATCAGGAGGAGGGCGGCATGTATGGCATCAACGGTGCCAAGCCAGCCACGAAACCGCACTGATTGCTGGAATGCTGGACGATGTCCCGAATTCGTCCATCGACAATTCGCTCAAAGATCTTCATGCTGTGCGAAAGCAAGCGAATCGGACGGTAACTGGAGCAGTCTGCAAGACTGCCCTTCTTCTTCCAAATCGGAATCGTCATACTGTTGTGCCAACATTTCGGTACTTTCTTCTCCTTTACTACCTGGTTGAAGAATTCAGCCAACCACTCAGCAGACACCAGAGCTTCGACTTCCGGACATCGGCTGCCAGGTCATCCGATCCTGTCGCCTTGCATGGCTTCATCTTCTTCAGAGCCGCTTCTGTTTCCTCCACGGTGATCTTGTGAACGGGACCGTAAACAGAATCCACAGAGGGGATGGCCGTGTGAGGAAATTCCATAGTAGAAATTTCCTCAAAGTAATCACGCCATCGCTTCAGCGCCTTTTTGGGTTCTGTCAGAAGATGGCCGCTCTAATCATTGATGCCAAAGAACTTTTCAATACCCTCGGTTTGGCGATGACGGGTTTTGCTGTTGTGCGTGTTGAGCTCTACACGAGGTTGGTAGACGGATTTATTTACTGGCCAACGTTTCGGCGAGATCGCCTTCTTCAGAGCCTGAAAGGGAACAAATCAATAAGAAGTTATCCAACCAAATGTCTCCTCAACCCTACTAAGTTCAGTGCCAAATATTCAAGAATATTCAAGAATACGTTCACCATCGGCGTTACGAGACCCGTATCCGAAAAACCATGACAGCTGTACCCGTCCTTCGTAGCACCTACGTGCCCATTAAGGTCACCAGCGACAATGATGACATCTTTCGGCGGTACCTCTGCTGCCTGCCTTCTCATCAAGCAGGCTCCAAAACTCTTCCTTGGCTTGATCGGAGGAGCCATTCTGCGGAGCATACGCAGAGAAGTGGTGATAGAGTCGCTCCTTAGCAGCGACAACAATCTTCATCACTCGATCGTTAAAGCGCTCGACACTTACAATCGAGGCACGAAATCGTTCGTGGACGATTATTCCGATACCACTGGTGGTCCTGTGACTTCCAATGGAACGACTTTGAAGCCTCATCTTATGCCCCTTGACTTGCTGTAGGACCACCTCGTCTTCTACACCGCACAGAAATCAACTCAACCAACTCGCATGAGTCAACGTACCCACATTTAGTGTTGCTACACGGGTCCTGCTTACGTTACGGGACTTTCGGACTAGCTCAGTTGCCCCAAGATGCCGTCCTCGCATCAGGGACCCTCGCATACTTTCCACACTCGCCGGGCTTTGCAAGTGCGCATCGGCTTCCGCGGACGTCGTAGCACAATCTCGAAAAACATGAGTCATCGTACACCATGTGATGTGACATGGGTCTTCGTAGCCGGCCTGCCACAAGAGCCTTTCGCCTGCACTCGAGTGTCCGTGCATAGCTTAGCTCACAAAGCGAGCAGTTTCCAGTGGGACCGAAGAGGAACGGACTTCGCTACCAAATTTCAACCAATCAGTTGAAATGCAAAAATGCACCCGCATGGAAGCACCAATCCCTGACCATCCCCATATGAAGCAACATCACTTCCCCTGCGCTCCGCCCCGCTTGACAGAAAGGCACCGCGGGCCTACAAACCCCCAAACTCGTGCTGCGCCGTATTCCACTGTAACATCAAGGTTTCCCTACTGCTTGGGTTTATCGAACTGACAAAAAATAAACGCATTTTTATAATAGCTGAGGTGTGGGGATTCTCCCTATATGACTCGCTTTCCCCGTTCAGACACGCTTCAGACCTTCCCTTGTGAGTGCTGTCTGCGTTACCAATCTTGGAGTGGTTTGAGATAAATCTTACTTCTCAATATCGTGAATACTATGCCAAAATTTATCGAGAGCCGAACGTCGAACATTTATCAATGTGCTTAATTGCTATCTTTGGCGAGTCAGAATCTTTCGTACTTTTAATCGACTTAGAAATACAGTACCGGACGCGTCTTTTGAATAGACGCCGAAAAAACCGCACTTTTGCGGTTTTTGCGTCTTTTTGCTATAACTCGCCTAAAATGAATCCTTTTGAAAAAGAAGAGTATACGTGAGCTCAGGGGATCGAGTTCTATTATTTGGTATATACAGTTCATATGAAAGATCAAAAATGGCCAAAATTGAAAACTTGCGCTCCATTGAGAAGGCTGG
>OX377203.1:62054778-62148799 GCA_947396885.1 Heligmosomoides polygyrus polygyrus
TTCATCCTTTTTCGGGCAATATGTGCTGAAGACTTAGGTTTCTAACACTCTAACCATCAGCTGTATCACCTGTCGTCCCGTTGATCATCGACTTGCTCGAGCGGGCGCCAGCAGCGTCTCCATTCGTCCCTGTGGCGTGACAGAGCGCTTCAATGGATCCTCCTAGCTCGGGGGACACGAAGAGCGTTATATCGGTCGTTCAGGGCTTTCACGAAGAAATCCGACCAACGCGTTGGTGGATGTCCTGGTCTTCCCTTAACATCCCGCGAAATCTAGTCGATGACCGCCCTTGCTCAGTGTGTGTCTGCGAAGCTCATTACGTGGCCGGCCCACCTAATTTTCGACAACTTGGCCCATGCGAAAGCGTCTCTGATCTTCGAACGTCGGCGAAGTGAGTCGTGTCACTCCGAGCATTGTCCTCTCGCTGCGCGACACTGATCGCGTGTTCATCCTGCTTTCCGTATAGCCCAGGTCTCTGAGGCGTATGTTAGGGCAGGAAGAACAATGGAGTCGAATAGGTGGGCACGGAGTCGGACGCTGTTCGTCTTCTTAGCGACATCTTCGACGCTCTTGAAAGCTCCCCAAGCCGCTCTTTTTCTCCTGCTCAGCTCTGGTTCTGGGTCGTTGGCCATGTTGACTTCGCGACCCAGATACACATAGCTGGAGTATTCGGAGATGTTCGTTCCGTTGAGCGAGAATGGGGCATCAGAAACTTGTCCGTGCCTCATGAACATCGTCTTCGTAAGATTCAGCTGCAGTTCAACGTTCCCACATACACGATCGAAGTCGGTCAGCATTCGCTCCGCCTGACTGTGATGCTCGGTGTTATGAGCGCGATGTCGTCAGCAAAGCCCAGATGGTGCAACTGCCGGCCGTCGACCTTCACTCCCGTGTCTTCCCATTCTAGTTAGCGCATGACGTTTTTGAGGGTGGCGCTGAAGAACTTCGGAGATATGGCATCCCCTTGCCGAACCCCTCTCTTCACGTCGATGACGACGTCGTTGTAGAATGGAGAGATCTTGGTCGTGAATCCACTGTACAGCTCTCGAAGGACTCTGATGTACTGAGTAGGAGCGCCCTTAGTGAGCAGGGTTTCGAGGACTGCTTCAGTCTCGACGGAGTCGAATGGCTTTTTCAGGTCGATGAACGTAAGGCACAGCGGCAGCTTGTACTCTCGCGACACTTCGATGAGATTCGTAATGGTGTGTATGTGGTCGATCGTGCTGGATCCTCTCCGAAATCCTGCTTGTTCGCATGGCTGTCCTTCGTCCAGCGTTCTGCTGATCCTATTCAGGATAACTCGAGTGAACAGCTTGTAGACTACGGACAGCAGGCAGATCGGGCGATAGTTGCCAATGTCGTGCACGTCTCCCTTCCTGTACAGCAAAACGGTCTTGCTGGTCTTCCACTGAGATGGAACCTTGCATTCGGACAGGTAGCGTGTGAATAGCCGCGCCAGGGTGTTGATGAGCGCTGGCGGTAGGTTCTTCAGGTGTTCGGGTCTGATCCTGTTAGGAGCGGGTGCTGTACGTTTCTTCACCGACGAGATGGCGTGTCGAATCTCGGAAGGGAGAACAGACGGAACGAGTTTTATAAAAAGTTTTATGAAAATTTTAGTTTTATGTAAAAGTGAAACACGTTCCATGTATCGTTGTGCTCTACCAAAAATTCCGAATAACCGAATATATTCGAATAGCGGCGATTTTCGAGCATTCGAATTCGAATAACATTTAATTTCTTTTTTATAGGGCATTCGAATTCGAATAACATTTGAAAATTCCTTTTTTATAGGGCATTCGAATTCGAATACATTCGAAAATCGTGTTTTTCGAACATTCGAATTCGAATACATTCGAAAGTCGCGATATTTCGAGCATTCGAATTCGAGTACACTCGAAAATTGCGTTTTTTCGAGCATTCGAATTCGAATACATTCGAAAATCGCTTTTTTCGAAATTCGAATTCGAATGCTCGAATATTCATTCGGGCTCAACTATAGTTTCATGTCGTCCTCGTCATCGAACGTTTTTCCTGACGGAAAAGGTGGTAGCCTGATGGTGCAATATCTGGGCTGCACGGTGCATGAGGCAGCACTTACCTCCGAGGTCGAGAAGATTTTGGCGAGTCATTCTTGCAGTTTGTGGTCGAGTATTGTCGTGCAAGACTCGGACTGTACCATGATTCGAACGCTTTTCTGTGACCTTGGCGACCAGTCTACCCAGTCGCTAACAGTACAAGTCTGCTGTTAGAGTTTCGTTATGGGCCAGCAACTAGATTCCACCTGTGTAATCCCACCAACGCATGATCTTCGACGGGTGAGGACCCTCCTTTGGCTGTGGCTCAGGGTGCTCACCTTGTCAATTCAGTGTCTGCTCTTCTTGATGTTGACGTATAGGCACCTCTTCTCATCTCCTGTGATGATGGACTTCAGCCAGCTATCTGTGCGCGTGTACGAGAGCAACTGAGTGGTCACCTCAGCACGTTGCTGGCGGTCGCGTTCGGTGAGGTCATGGGGAACCCACTGTGCCAACTTGTGCACCTTACCCAGTTGATGTATGTAGATGCCTGGCGATGGTGGCATAGTGCACACCCAAGTCCTGCGTAAGTTCAGGAGTAGGGGCTCAGGTGTCGCAATCGGTCGTTGTTGACACGGATTTACGTCCTGACCTGAACGGATCTTGAAGAATAAACTCACTTTTGCGAAGGCGTGCGAACCATTCTAGTGCAGTGCGATCGGACACTGTGCCCTCCCCAAATGCACCATCGATGTGACGACAGGAAGCGGCCGCTGACTCACCAAATTTGAAGTCATACAATAAGAGACCTTTTAAAGCTCCATTTTTCTGGAAAGAGTTACACTAGAGTGAGCAGCTAGCAATAATAGGAAACTTATACATACTTGATCTCTTTAGCTGAACAAAAGAGAGGTTGCTATAAGGTAGCGTTAGCGAGAAAAAAAGCACATTCAAAAAATGGCAGGAACTTTCGCAACAACCTAGTATATATCTTCTAACTATCTTGTAACATCTCCGCCGATGTAGATATTGAGAGGTCCAATGTTCTTAGAACATTGATGAGTTGCTGTGCTTGGAATCATTGATCGCGAATTCGACATCATGTTGTCTCAAAAGCATTGTTTCCCCAAATGACGCATACGGATGATCGATAAAAAAGCGGTCGGTTAGAGCAGAGCTAGGTTTGGCGATTACATTATATGACGACGATCCTTGGTCTGTGGTTCGCTCAACCGCCTCATGACGATAACTGAAACGTGGTGCGGACGAGTTGTCATCAAGTATTGATTCACTGCGATCCACGGGCTTAAGACTTTCATCAGTTTAGCGTACATGTTCTCTATCATAAGCACGGCTCTCGCCCAAACTTTGTGCATGGGGTTACTTGGATGCTGATCACGAGTGTGGCATCCGATTTTGATTTCACGTTACTTGAAAATCAAAATGTGTTATCACTTTCAAGGAGCTAGAAAAAGTGTATGATAGTTGTCATCAGGCGTTTGTTCAAAAATGTGTCGGAAATGAGGGCAAAGGGTATCGCTGACGACAAATCACAAAATGCCTAAAAAGGCCAGCATCGATGAGGACCGAACCCATGACTACTCACTTGCGAAGCGAAAACACTACCTGCAGCAGCTGTCAGGGCGGCTAGTGGCTACGCAAATTACGCAGCGCTGCGTGCAAGGCTCTATCATGCAGTCGACAACGCAACTCTCATCGACCAGTACTCGATTAGGAAATCCATTTAGGAAATGTGGTCTGCATTTCTGTAATCAGCGTTTCAGACTCTTGCACGTGGCATAGGTCCTATCAGAAGTTTCGTGGGAAGCTGAAGGCATTCCCTGATTAGACGTGACCGCAGTATCGGTATCCGCTGCGCAACAGAATGCAGGGAGAACAGCCGAGTCGAATAGATGTGCTCGCAGGTCGGGGTCCGTCAGATGGTCTGTAGCCTCCTTGAGAGTTGCGAACGCGGCCATGCAGCTCTCTTTCACTTTTCTCCTTCTCCCTGCTTCGTTTAGCTCAGCAAGCATCGCCTCTGCTTCAGTGGTAAAATTCGAAAAGAGTACGATAGTGTCAGCAGAGCGAAGATTCGACAGAAATCTTCCATCCGCACCTCCATGTCCTTTTCGTCCCAGTGGAGCGACTTCATTATCCACTGCATCGCCGGTGTGAACAGCTTCGGCGACACGGTTTCGCCCTGTCGCAGCCGTTTTCAAATGGAAAGGGTAAGGGGCGGTGAAACAGCTGAACTGTCTTCCTATATCCCGCGAAGCAGCCGGCTAACATTCTCACCTAGGACGAGTTCACTCCTTGCTCGATGAGCGTAGGCAGAATGACGTTCGTTTTAACACTTTCGAATGCCTTCTCGTACTCGACAAAGGTGAGGACTAGGGGATGACGGTGTTGCCGGCAAGTCTCAATAATCCTCGAGACTGTCTGGTTGTGATCCATGCAAATGAATCCTTTGCGGAGTCCAGCCTTCTCCACAGGTTGGGCTTCATCCAATGTCTTTGATATGCGTGCAAGAATAATCTTTGTGAAGGGTTGTAAAGCACGCTCAGCAGGTATGTAGAGTGGCAGCTTAGAAGACCCTCTCGGTCGCCGTTTTTGTGAAGAAGAACCGTACGTGTGTCTCCTCTGGCTACGATGATTCGGCCCTTTTGAAGACAGGATGTCATGTGCGGCGCGAGTATGACGAGGAATTGTTGTCCTCCAGGACAGACTGAAATGGAGTTCGCGCCAGGGGTGTGCCACTCTTCAGGTTCTTGATCGCATCTTCAACTTCTAAAGGAAGAATCGAAGACGGTATCTTCACCAGCGGGAATATCGGGGCTTGGCACGGGGATAGATGGATAGATATGCGAAAGAGGTTCGTGAAGAACCGCTCCGTTGTCGATTCCACCTCACGACGGGAAGAGATGAGAGTACCATAGTCTTTCAGCAAAGCTGGTAGTGGTGTGGTTTGATTGCTGAGATTCCTGCGGCGATCGTCACTGTGCTGCTTCCAGCAACGTATTGTGTCTTTAGCGCTGTAGATCCTCTTGAAAGACTCTTCTCCAGCTGGCATTAACCAATCGCTCCGTGTATACTGTATTCTGAATCTAGGCTTAAGCCCTCTTTGAAACAACTCTCTGGTAGTGTGCTAATTACAGCCCAATTTTGTTGTTCGGGGCATTAAGGCGACTTTCCGCAGAACTGCAGTCCATTGAGAAGCAGGTCGTAGTCCTCCGTGGGGTCTTCATGATCAGCCAGTCGAATCTGGATATGGAGTCAAAAAAATTTTCCTAAACGGTGGTACTGCCGCGATAGCCTACCATGTGTGTACTACCGCGATAGGCGCCATCTTCGGTTGAGATGTGGTCGAGTTCCGCATGAGTGGTACTGGTGGGTGATTCGCAGGTCCACCGACGATGTTCCTTCTTCATGAAGACTGAGTTTCCATGGAAAAGCCATGGCGTGCCGTAGCTGTCTTACATATTCCATATTTATTAAAAACTGCATGTTTTGCTCCACGCAAATGTATAAAAACCTCATGTGACGTCGCAGAATAAGTTCCTTAAACAATGGCAGGAACACGCAAACCAGGAAAACGTCGGGAACTTTTGGCGCGACCTGCATTCCTCTTGTTCGTGGGACTATCCAGCGTCTAGCAGACGCGATTGGGAGAGAGGATGTTCTTCATCTGCAGAAAATGGTTGTGCGCAACGACTCGCCTTGCGGCTCTACGATTGGTCCAATACTGGCCGCTCGTCTTGGAATTGCGACGGTCGACGTCGGGTGTCCACAGCTCGCTATGCACTCCATTCGCGAGATGATCGACACTAGCTGCATAACTCAGGCTATTCGTCTTTACGCGGTAACGTTCCTATTGGCAATGACCTAGAAGCGCAATAAAGGAGTACAGTTTCTTTCAGACGTTCTTCAACAGGATGCGATACGTCTTCCCGTCTCTCATGTAAAAGAAGATCATTTGTGAAAAGAAGCGAGTCATGTTTTCATACTTAATATTGCTTGCTTTATCTGATTAGTATACAATTAGATCTTCTTACATGTTCTTTTCCAAGTATAAAGTTCTTTCTTACGTGTTGGCTGAAGGACATTCTGCACCTGGCCGATGTACTTTATTTCTTTATTCAGAGCGCAGACAATGAGTCTTCACGTTACAAATTAACAGCAAAGAACGGTCCAAAAACAACTAAAATGCACTAACAACTCAGCTAGACGTAGATATGTATAGTGCTTCGTCTTCAGCACATGTGCTATAGCCGTACAGCGAAATATTTGTCAAGCGAGATACGTTCTACAAGCACATGCAGGCAGACTCGTTGCATAAATATATATGTGGACGAGACGTCTACGACTTGACCAGATGGTTTGCTCGCCAAAATCCGAGTACGGATTGCCACGCAGGATTGACCAAATGAGCTAGACACTCTCCACAGGTGGTTAATGCCTCAAACTTGGGTAATTAAACCTTTATTATTAATATACAAAAATACACAACACAATAAATGAGTGAATAAATGCCGTTGGATAAATATGCATCATCGATACTGGTAAATGACCGAGATGCATGAGTAAATAGTTGCTAACGGTGGTGTGATACACGAGAAGCGCACTATATGCAAAATAACTGAATGATAATTGTGTAGCAGTGATTGCTTAAGTGATATGAGATTATACTGCCCATAAGCGAACAAGGCACTAACACTTTTATCCTCTACAAAGCATAATAAATGGGTTTAAGCGAATGTGTTTAATATGCGAATAAGTGATTTTTCCCTGAGGTCTAGACCTTAAAGCCCTTATGCGCGATGGGACCTTAATGACATCCGGCTACGCGAGACTACAACTAGACACAAGGCAATAAGGCAAGAGCCCGAAGGCTAAGACAAGCGGTCATTAAGAGGACAACCACGCGAAGTGTAGCCGAGGAGGAGGAGGAGCACTGGAGGCAGCGGCGATGTTGCCATTTCGGACCGCGACCGCTGCCTACTATCAGCTGATGCCATCATAAACACGCTAAAAGCCTATTGATCAGACATTTCCGAGATTATCCAGAAGAGTCATCAAATACAAAAGGTGAATTTAATTACATAAGCTGTAAATAACAAGTCTACATGTCATCAAATAGGAGGACGTTGTCGTCACTCCGCCTCGGGCAGATCCATCAGTCCGTCGTTGCCCTTAGTCCTCGTTGTCGTTCCTCATCTGTCGATTCCTGTTCCGGTCTCTGGTCATAAATTCGTCAGTGATGTCTCTAAACTCTGCCCTAACCTGTTCCACCATCTCTCGAGCCATCAGTTTCCGGTCGGTTACACAACAGAGGGCAGGGTGATTCCTCCTCGGTCCCTTTCAGGTGCTAGAATGGAGTGCCATTCAGACTTTCGCAATAGAAGCACACCTTGTCCTCGTGTGGAGCGCACCATCTCCGCCTCCTGGGGCCGTATGCTATTCTCTCCTCAACCGTCCCCGGCCGGGTATGAGGCGGTCTCCGCCCACATCGCCGGTATGCACATCATGCGCCATCGATTTTTAGCGCCGAGTACCGTCACGAGTCGGGCCAGAATAGCATACGGCCCCTGATATGTGGGCATGGCTGTTTTAATGAGGTTGAGGACCACGAACACTAATAACAAGTTATCGGAGAAGATAGAAGCAATCACTTCTAAACTGAGGTCGGTAGTATGTTTCCTTCTCCATTCGATAGATGGGAACATGATTTTGTACGAAAAAGCCGTTAAATTTTCCGGTAAGTTTGGGAATTTACCGGAAATTTTCGTTAAAAGAATTTATTGCGAAAATGCCGGTAAATCCGTTAAACCGGTAAATCGTTAACCGGTAAACGCACACCCCTGATGCCGATGTTGAGAAGAGTAGTGGCGGTGTGGGGGGGGGGGAAGTTCTGGATGGCTTCATACCGCAAAACTACTCACGTGATCATAAGGAAGGTAGAGCAAGGTTGGAACATAACAAGGTTATTAAATATTGTCTTTTGTATTGCTAGGGAGGGAAGAAAACAGAATGAGCAGAGCAACTGGCTTGATGTGATTGTCCTTACCATTACCTTAGTGATACTGCAACATCGCGCGAAGCGCGCAAGTGCGAGGCACGCTCATAGGCGTGACGGATATATATATAGGCACCAATATTTTTGCCATTACTTTACATCAAGGACTAAAGAACAGTGGTGTCGCTTTTTTGTTGTCCTGCCAATATTTGAACAACAACATATCCTATGTGCGACATAAGGTGAAATGGACAAGTACTTTCGGGTTATAGACAGGACCAAGAAGAGCATAACCGATAAACATTGAGTGATCTGACTGCTTCTTGTCGATGCCTAAGACCACCTGAACGAAACAACTGTGTTACTAACGATAAGTGATAATCAAAACCCAACAAACAGAAGCAGCGTTTTTTAAGGAAAACTTCGCGATTAGATGTTTTCATGCTTGTGCGCCTTATAGGATTGCAAGGAAGATCAATCTTGAGCAGCCTAAGCTCTCCCCTCCTTGTATTGGTAGTCCTAATAAGTCCCCCAAGAGTGTGTAGATCAGCGATTGAACTACTTGTTAGTAGATTCAGGTTTCCAGTTACGCGACTGAACAATAGCCGAAAAGCTCAAACCTATTAGGTGCTTGATGAATTAGATGGCAATGTCCGAATCGTTGAGTAAATTTGGCGTGCAAAAACGATGATGGTCGGAATGGTAGGAAATTCAGCAAAGACTGATCAACGTTACGACATCGTTCAGCACAGAAGCACCTAAAAGAAACTACATCCTTTCCACAATTGGCAGAAAGGCAGACCCAAGAAACATTTTGCATGGGTGTGTACACGGAAGGAAAAGGCAATGCCTCACGGAAATAGTCCCGAGATAGTTGCTCTTAATGATCACGCTGTCCATAAGTGTTCACCTGGATGCAAAGGAGAGCGGTTCGAAAAGGAAGGACTACCCATGTTTCTAAAAATCCCTTCATAGCGTCCTTTGTCTCTTATGAAGTTAGCACCTCTGATCGGACGTGTCTGAGCAGTTGCAAAATCCGGTTGCTATAATTGATCTATCACCTAGAAATCTTATACCCACTAGCCCGCCTATATTACCGTCCCTATTGCACCGCAACTGTATGGTTTGCTGCTCAGCTAGTAATGAATGCAACTGCATCGCATAATGATCCTGATCTGCCAACCCTCGGGCGGCGAAAATGCCATGGAAACAAGGCGGCCTCTGGGCTTTAGGATTAAAAAGCAACTTGATGTGAAAAGAAAGCTTAGAAAGGCTACGATAGGATCACAGGACCTCGCAGTGAAGGTGGGAAGTTTGGAGCGCAAAGGACAATACTTTGTGCACCAAACCCTTAGGCCTATGTTATACTTTGGCTACGCTGTTGTCGGCAGCAGTGTTGAGCGCACTGCGTAGCACCCGCTCAACACTGTCACCGACGTCGTCGACAACAGCGTCGCCGAAGTATAATATAGTCCTTAATGTTTTCGTATCTATACTAGAGGTCTCCTATAGAGAACAAGAGATCAAGCAAAGTTCAATGCTGCAAAGATGAAGACAAAAAACAAGATTAGTCGTAGGCAGTGTCAAACAGAAAACTGGTTCCTGAGGTCCAATAAGAAAAGATCAAATACGAATAAAAGTGCAAGCCCTTCTGTGAATAAAGCTGAAGGTTCAGCTTCTGATTCAGCCTTGCTTCTTGTTTCCTGCCTGGTGTTGTGGAAGAGGGATTAGGAGACTCATCATATATGGAGTGAAAGGGAGACGACGTGATTACAATTTCCGGACTCTCAATGCAAAGCATCCATGCATCGGCTTCGCAAAACAATGAAGATCCTAACTTGCCTATTCGAATGGCATCCATTGAACATTCGAGTAATTGTGTGTTTTTGGCAATTTTCGAATATTCGAATGGTTTCGAATACCCGCAATTTTCGAGCATTCCAATTTCGAATACATTCGAAAAATGCGATTTTTTGAACATCCGAATTCGAAAACACTGGAAAAACACGATTTATTGATCATTCGAATACGAATACATTTGAAAAACGTGATTTTTTTGAACATTCGAATTCGAATGCATTCGAAAAACGCGATTTTTTGAATAACCGAATTCGAATATTCAAATTCGAATGAAAATCATTCGAATACCTATTCGAATAGGTCATTCGAGCACAACTATAGTAGCCAACTCTGGGCGAATTTTAAGACTCGCCATGTCTGGAATGTTGTTTGTCAGTGGAATTTCTTTTTGGACTGTTTAATTTTTTTGTCGTTTGCCTTTTGAAATTGAAATTGAGGAAATGATAACCAAACCAATTAATCAGCGAACAAAAATAAAGAAACGGGAAAAACTCATCGTATTTGTGAAGCTGGCCAGTCTTCACGATAGCACGATGAAGTTGTAGAGATACCTTTAGAAACGACACGCGTGCGACAAAGTAGAAGAGGGTACACATAAAAAAGACCATAGTACCGAAGAGTTAACGAGAAAGAGCAAAAACGAGTAGAAAAATTTGTGAAAGCTGCGCTTAGTTTGCTTTTTCTTGATTGTCTGATTTTTCCTTCTGACTTGCTTGAGCTGACTTTGACCTTGACTTTATTTGAGGATGCCTTTCCCGGCCGATGCTCCATGTCTAAACCCTAGTGTATGTTAGAGTTGAGCCTTTCGACATATTTTTCGAAAGTCGTAAATCGAATAACACGATTTTTCGCTGCCTTCGAAAATCGAGCAATCGAATACTTCGTTTTTTCGCTGTCTTCGAAAATCGAGCAATCGAGTAACTCGATTTTTCGCTGTCCTCGAAAATCGAGCAATCGAGTAACTCGATTTTTTGCTGTTCTTGAAAGTCGAACAATCGAATACTTTGATTTTTCGCTGTCTTCGAAAATCGAGCAATCGAATAACTCGATTCTTCGCTGTCCTCGAAAATCGAGCAATCGAATAACTCGATTTTTCGCTAGTCTTCGAAAATCGAGCAATCGAGTAACTCGATTTTTCGCTGTCCTCGAAAATCGAGCAATCGAATAACTCGATTCTTCGCTGTCCTCGAAAATCGAGCAATCGAATAACTCGATTTTTCGCTAGTCTTCGAAAATCGAGCAATCGAGTAACTCGATTTTTCGCTGTCTTCGAAAATCGAGCAATTGAATAACTCGATTTTTCGCTGTCTCCGAAAATCAAGCAATCGAGTAACTCGATTTTTTGCTGTTCTTGAAAGTCGAACAATCGAATAAATTCGTCCCTCTGCTACCAAGCCTGCAGAGCCACGCGTTAAAAAAGCAATTTGTTCGTACACAGCCTAATAATTATGTAGAGAACACTAACAGTGTTTAGAAAACCTCAAGTTCATCTGAAATTTGGGACCTCAACGTGTTCTGCAGTCTGTGAGAGAGTTAATGACGGCCAATCGAATTTCCTGATATAGCTGTAAAAACGGGTTATTGTAATGGCATCCAAGTCATAACGTTTCTTAGCGCTACCTCTGATAAAAACATTTGATGACATTGCTCTTGTTCAATTTCGCCGCCACGTGTTTGCATTTTTTAGTATTCCAGCAACATTGTCATATCCCATTGCAAATGTAACCACGAGATTTATCATATGTGTGGCGCAGCGAAGACTGCAAGAATTATATAGTTGATCAAGTTACAAAGCTACCGCAGAAGAGCTCATTTTGTCTGCAGTTTTTAGTTGTCTTCATAATATTTGTAACCGGTTGCGCAAGCGAACTCTTCTATACGCAACTTCCATTTTCAGCGGGAACTCTTCAAACAAATATAACACCTCGAAAAACACTTTCCGTGCTTCCTTGAAATGATACGCAGGGGAATCAAAAGGAAACTGCTATGCCCTGGCTTGGAGACCTGATAGACGGCGAACTGTTGCCATTCAAGGAGAAGCCGGTGCCGCGAAATTGCACGCAAATGTGTTGAAGAGTGAAGTTGTCCTACTTTATTTAGCGGCACCGTATTGAATGAGGACAAGAAATCCAACCGATTTAATTTGAAAGGTGTCAATTCTAAAATGGAACTAACACAGATGAATACAAGTAACGGAAACGAAACAAGGACGGACGCTTCCAATGCTTAGAAAATGAGGCAGTCAGTTTGCGCAAGATCCGGTGAATATGGTGGGTGAATGAGAAGTTCCACTTCCAACTCCTGCAGTTTCAGCAACGTTGTGTGTTGTCTTGCAAGAGTATTGGGCTGTCCCTTTTGACTAATCTTGGGTGCCCAATTGCAAGGTTCCTTCTCATGCCGTCCAGCTGGTTACAGTAGACGTCCGCAGTTAACGCTTCACCAGGTCTCATGAAGCTGAAGTGTATGACTCCATAGGTAGACCACCAAAGAGACAACCATCAATTTTTTTGGTGGATGTTGGCTTTCGGAATGTGTTTCGGGGCTTCATCTTTATCGAACCATCGTGCCAAGCGCTTGCGGTTGTCGTGGAGAATCCAGTGTTCATCGCAGATAACAATGCGATGTAAAAAATGTTCGGATTTTTGCTGTGAAAGCAAAGAAAGAGAAGCATCGAAACGACACCACTTCTGCTGCTCGCTCAATTCTTGCGGTACGCATTAGCATCTTTATTTTGCCGATTTGATTCAAATAGTCCAATGTTGTAGAGATAGATACGCCGAAAACCTCATTAATGTTCCGGACCGCCTGCGACACCTTGCTCTCACGACGGAACTCATTCGAAAACAGCACAAGTTTACTACTTCCATGGTTTCGAGAAACTGTTCTAAAAAAGACATTTGGGAAGGCTGTTACAAAGCAAAACAAGTGATCAATAGTGTGAGAATGTTCCTTTAGAAAAGAGAAAAATTGAGAACCGTAGAAGCGCTTTTAGCCGAAATATCAACCCTGAATATTAACAGTGACACAATCGGCGATTGAATCGAACAATGTTCGAAAAACATCGAAAATCGGCTGCCAAAACCCTCGAAACGAAATCACAGATTCGAATTTGAATATGGCAGAATCATCCGGTGAAATGCTCATTTTCAATTAGAAGCGAAATCAACAGAACCCTCGAAACGAAATTACGTATTCGAATTCCCATCTGGCCGCTTCAGCCTGCACTCGCAGCGCGCACCGACTCGATCGATAATATCGAGAGGCTGAACGTGTGAAATGCCGTCGAGCGCGTTCAAACGGTCCGTTCCCGCCAATTACCGTAGGCGCAGAAGTGGGGCGAGTTTGAAAGCTGTTTTTTTGGGGAACAGAGAGGACCCATAATCAGGCGGCCAACTCTTGGTTTTTTCGAACATTGTTCAATTTCGAACAATATTCGAACAATTCTCTTTCACAATCTTCGATTTCGAACAATATTCGAACAATGCTCTTTCGCGATCTTCGATTTCGAACAATACTTGAACATTATCTTCCTAGATCCGATTTCGAACAATGTTTGAATAATGGTTTTTTCGCGAAAGTCGATTTCGAATAATGTTCGAACAACAGCGATTTACGATTTTCGAGTAATCGAGCGATTAATTGTTCGAAATCGCTCGAACAATTATTCGGCCCGATTAATCGAGCTCATGTCTAGTGTATGTGTAGAGTTTAGAACACTGCATCAGCGGTATAACAAGTTTATTGCTCCAATAATCCTTTACAATGGTTCATAATATTTGTTTGCTTTTCCCCTTTACTTGTGCATACTTTGTTGTTTGTTTGTTTGGAGCCTCTGGCTGGGACGGCCTGCGGATGTCGCGGATAGAGTGAGGGCTGGCGTCGATCGAGACCGAGTCGAGCGCCACGATGGAGGCGAACGTCGCAACAGGTCGAAGAGCCGAAGTGACTCCTCGCGATCCCGCGCCTCGCGCCGCCCCTCCATGCCTCGCTCCGCCCCTTAGGCCTCGTGCATACTTCCCGTCGCCGCGATTCCACGTTTGCTTAGTTTATTTCCATGTGTTTGGTTTTTGGCTGGAGCAGTGCGGGTTGGGAGGGGGGGGGTGATGCTTTTTTCATCTTTTGCTGGTTTTGGTCGAAGCAGTACGCGTTGGGGGGGGGGGGTGCTTTTTTCATGTTTTGCTGGTTTTCGTCGAAGCAGTACGCGTTGGGGGATGCTTTTGGGGTGATGAGTTTTACTTGCCCTATTTGCCATTTTTCTTGCTATAGCTCCCTATTCCACAAATTATTTTTCGTAATAGGATTTTCGTGAGGGTGCTACCCACGTGGACGTACTGCTTCGACGTACGAAATCGCCGGCGATCTCAAGGTGAGTAATTTGCTTTGTAAATTCTAATGACGTTTGCTTAGTTTGTTTCCAGGTGTTTGGTTTTTGGCTAGAGCAGTGCGGGTTGGGGGGGGGGGTGTTGCTTTTTTCATCTTTTGCTGGTTTTGGTCGAAGCAGTACGCGTTGAGGGGGGGGGTGCTTTTTCCATGTTCTGATGGTTTTCGTCGAAGCAGTACGGGTTGGGGAGTGCTTTTCCATGTTTTGCTGGTTTTCGTCGAAGCAGTACGCGTTGGAGGATGCTTTTGGGAGTTTTACTTGCCCTTTTTGCCATTTTTCTTGCTATAGCTCCCTATTCCACAAATTATTTTTCGTTATAGGATTTCCGTGAGGGTGCGACCCACGAGGGCTCATCACATCTTGCGTCCCCACCTTGCCGTTAAATTGTTACTACCAATTCCATCATGGCTAGGAGTCGCTGGTGCTGCCGTTGTAGAAGGTACCTATTTATAATGCCAAAATTACGGTTTTGTTCCAAAGGAAACAAGGCAAGCAACAATGATTGTAATGATTGTTACCACCATGATTGTTACCAATTGCTAGCGCAGTAGTTCGGGGGTAGGGGCGAACCAGATAAGTTACTTATCCGTTGAATTGTTGTAGGACTCGGCTGCGTACCATTATGGCGCTTATGCTAACTCGCCTCGGCGGAAGGGAAAGAAAGGAATACATCAGGAAGGCACACAGGAAAACATAGACCTCCGATTTCTATCTTTCGATAGCTACCTCGCGTCGTTGGTCGAAGAGCAGTTTATGAGTTATACTCGGCTCAAGATCGGAGAATTCGAAAACCTCCTGGAAAGGATTCAACATCGCTTCACCCACAAGGGAACGCACCTTGCTCCAATTTCGAACCGTCACCGACTTGCGGCTTACCTGCGGTACTGGCCTACCTTTTAATCGCACTTTAGTGTTATTGAAAAGTGTAACTTTAAGCTACCTTGGACACGGCTCTTCTTTCGTTGCGCACTCTCACAACCTTCAAATAGGAAAGTCGACAACGCGCGGAATCGTTTACGAATGTTGTCAGGCCATAATTGATGGTACGCAGCTTCTAGAAGACGGAAATTCTGTCCTCCTGATGTGATGCTAAGTGCTTATGTGCCTTTCAGAGTTTTGGGAAAAAGCCCTACCAAAGCCGACCGCGTTTGTTTGGAGGAAAAGCGCCGAAGGGTTTCTTAGGTTGTTCGGATATCCTAGAGGAGTGGGAGCAATGGACGGAAAGCACTTCCATTGCGTGGTACGCGAAAACTACCTGACGATCTGCTTTGAATCTAAACATTGGGCAATTTAAACGGCTCTAGGACAGTATGCTTTATTTCGGGCCCCACAAAATAGTGGCAGCGCGTATTTCAATTATAAGGGAACGTTTTCTATCGTTGCCCTCGTCGTTGCGGACAGTTTCTATAACATTCTTGCGGTGGAAACGGGAGGAAAAGGGCGGATTTCTGACTCAGGTATTGGCTCAAGCAATGAGCAGTACAAATGCTGTAGCAGTAACTTGTGTATTATTTTAGGACTGTATAGAATTTCGTCAATCAAAACGTTCTTGGATAATAATTTGGACCAATTTCCTCCTCCGGAAGAATTACAGCATTTTGGATTAGTGCATTACCACATACTAGCTGACGGTGGTTTTGCTCAACGACTACATATGCAGAGACCGTCCCTACAAGCTGAAGCAGCTGCTAGTGCGAAGAAAACACACTTCAACAAATGTTTCTCCGCGCAAGTTTAAACGTGCCGCTGCAAGTGGAATTGGGAAAAATCGCGCAATTTTCAGGGCGAGGCGTATCGTGGAGTCAGTGTTCGGAATTCTGACGTCAAGATTTCGTGTGCTTAATCGTCTCCATGGAAATCCCGAAAACGTGAAGCTGATCATCAATTCAACAATGGTAATTGCTGCCTATGCTTTCAGTTCTAAATACAGTGCCTTATATGTAGTTCCTTTCCAGGTTCTGCACAATCTTCTGGTCCGTACGGTGACCACTGACGAGCTACTCACGCGATTTCCACCAGATCCCGTACCCATAAATCAAGGACTGAATCAGTACTCACGCGCAGAGTCAAGACCCGAGGCCCAGTTGGAGCGCACTCGACTTATGGAGTATTTCGCACCTCGAGATGGGATTGCCTGATCATTGGTATTATGTGCCTCTTCACTGGTGTAGATATGAGCTTGTTGTGCTGTGTTATGATGACTTCTCGAATAAAATGACCCTTCATTGCAATGAATCAACAATGAACCACTCAACAAATGCAATGAATCAACAATGAACCACTCAACAAATTCACTCAACAAGGAAAAAGATCAGATTTCAGATCAGGGGCCGGATTCATCAAAGTTACTGCAGTAACCTTAACGGAGAATTGTAAGCGAAAGCTCAGATAGGCGGCCTATCAAGCGAATGGTGAGCGATAAGCCGCGTTATCTGAGCTTTTCGCTTACAATTCTCCGTTGAAGTTACTGCAGTAACTTTGATGAATCCGGCCCCAGACCACCACAAATAAAACCATAACAGAGAATCAGAATTGCTCCTTGAGAGCAATTAGCGCGTCCGTTATCTCGACTTGAATGAGATCGATTTTCCTTATGAAGACCTCTCCCTTCACAGGGTCCAGCTCACTGATCTCCCTCAGACGTGCGGCAAGATGGATTCCTAAAAATACAACACGCTTCGAACACAAGTTTTACTATTCTGCTTGGCAATGAAGGCACTTACCAATACTTTCAAAGCGATCATCGTGGGTGCACGGAAGCGACAGCAAGGTGGCGATTTCATCAATCCCTGAAGAAACACATATGATGCAGGAAAACTCAGATAGCTAATCTACCTCCCACCTTTGGAATTACTGGCTTTCTTTTTTCCTTTCCCTGGCTTCTCCCGGAAGGTGCAGAGCTTCTACCGGAAACCGGGCTGTTGACGGCGTCGAGGGCATTGATCCGATCAGCGCAGAGGCTAGCTCGCTCCGGCGCTTCCGAGACTATGTCCGCGTTCGTTGTGTCGTCCAAAACGTTTGAGTAACGAACCCTGCAAATTATACGAAGTGGGTTGCAGCTTTGTATTGGAGAAGTAATCAATTTGGAAACCTACCCTGTCCGTGGTTTTGGAGAGAAATTTAAGAGAATCGTAGAAGGGCCACGAAGTAACCTTCTCGAGTCCCTGAAGCAGCTACGGTTGTGCGCGAAAGTGCCATGCGGTAGTCCCTCTGTTTTCGCACGAAAGTGTCGCGCAGATTTTTGAAGGTACTTTGCAGAACGGCTCCTGCAAGTGGAGACACTGATCAGGCCCTTGTACGCCATACACCTATACGGTGAGTAACCGAACTCACTGTTATATGTTCGTCCCATTTCTAACTCCGTGCTGTTGATAACATTTCTCCACGCGTCCTTCCTGGCGAACGTTTGCTTATGTCCTGTCTCCTCTTCGTCCCAGATAGCAGGGTTTCAATCAGCAACAATTTTTCAGATTCAGTTAAAGTAGTCACAACAGGCTCTTGTTTTACGTGGCGCTTCATAGCCTTTCTACAAAAATTTTCACGTAATATGTGATTAAATTTTTTAGCAGGGTGAGACTTGAGAAGCGAAGCGTCAAGGTTGTGATCAAAAATGGGCACAAGTAGGGTCGGGGGGGGGGAATCACCACGTAGAACAGCCCTACAAAACATGTTGTGCTTTTTGAAACCAGAATGTATGTTCTAACATGAAAATATGAGAAAGTGGAAGCAAAACAATCAAAAATCGGGCAGCACCCTCCCCCTAGCACGAACCCATGGCAACTCAATCAAACAAAACACTCACCTCAAACTTTCCTCCTAGACTCGCACCAGGAGGAGGGTGCCCTGTGCTGCCCCTACGAATTTGAACGAGGAAAACATGAAAATATGAGAAAGTGGAAGCAAAACAATCAAAAATCGAGCAGCACCCTCCCCAGCACGAATCCATGGCAACTCAATCAAACAAAACACTCACCTCAAACTTTCCTCCTGGATTTGCACCAGGAGGAGGGTACCAACCTAGAAACCAGCACAAAGCTTCGAAAACTGCGACATAAAGTACAAAAAATGAATAAAAGGGCATGGTGACGTGTCCTGAGTGCTCGTCGCATCGCCCATCGCTCTGCAAGGGAGCGCGACGGCGATCCACCCAGGACCAGCACTAAACACCGTGCGCGGCGCGATGAAGTATGCCATGCCTGCGATGGACCCTGCAAGCCATCGCGCATACGGGCCGCCACTGCTGCAGCCGCCGCGCGGAAGTTCCCTGTGCATAGTCCACCGCGCGCGGCGAAATGACAGTAAACTGAGGGCCGCGATAGGATCGCGGCGATGGAAGTATGCCCCCGGCTTTAGAGTTGAGCATCGTGATGACGTCACGACACAGTGCCAGTATTAGGGTCTTATACCATTGCAAGAAGACGTCTGCGATATGGTAAATGTCCGGCCGCTGGATTTCGTTAATGCCGTTTGCCGTCTAGCCATGACGTTATTAACGCTTGGGCTGAAAGGGTGAAATTAAGAATACCTCCTAGTTGAAAGGTAGTTACTACGCTTCCGCACGATACAGAACATGTGAGTCCTATACGCGCACGTGCGAAACTGAAGCGTAGAACGGAGTCGACCACCTGACTGTCGCATCTTACGGTGAACTGGCATCTTTGCAGGTAATCTCTGCTTGGACGTTCTTCGACGATTTGCAATTGATCCTTGCTTCCGCTCCTTTGACGCAGTTGTAGCAGCCAGTTAATGCTGCGTTGGATATTGTACATATATCGTCGTCGATCAGAACGTTTGTCTCCAGTTCATCCTGAACCGAAAGGATGATTTCCGACGTCGTTATAGTCGGGATTGTAGCACGAATCGAGCTCGTTGAACCTAGATCTCTTCTAAAGACCACTGCTGGTGCCACTACTGGGAGTCGATTTTGGACGTCATAAAACCACTTTCGGATGTCCACTTCCCTACATTTGCAATTTGCCCTTGTCTCAGCAGGATAACAATTGCAGTCTCCTTAATCTGACAATCCAAAGCTGCTGCTGCATCTGAATTATTGCACCTCAATGGTGGAATCATAAGCGAATTCCACAACGCGGTGTCGTTGCCGTCTGAGACAAATGGCGTGCTCAGCAACGGTGTAGGTGGTACCGTGATCGTACTGAGCGTGAAGGTGAAAGCACCCCATGTTTTAGGCACGTTTGGGACCATATGAGCGATCAGTTTCCTTTCCTTGGTTCGCTTCCCTCCCAATGCCAAAATTCGATTTTTGCCGCTTCTTTCCAGCGATTACAATGAAAGACTTCAAAGATCTGGGTGGAAGTCGGCTTCACGTAGATGCGATAGAATAAGCATCCCGAGCTCCAATAGAAACAATCGCATCCAGGGCCACCCAGGACTCTACGCAGTAGGTAGTTCCTGGGCAGCTGTTCCCTTCTTCCAACTCCGGGAGCAAAGCCGAAGCGTTGCTGTCGGTACATTTGCGCCCTATGCATGAGCCAGTGTGAGGACATCGTTTACTGTCTACCACGTGATACTCCGTATCGCGAGTATAATACTCGGTTTCTGGCTCACAGGTAAGATCCAGTGACTTCCATTTAACGCGAATTTCATGCACCGTTGTAGAATTTTCATCATTCGAAAGCATGCTTCCCGTTTAAACGGGTTGATTTTCAGGACCTGAGACATTTGCACCTTGCAAAGTTGTCTACCTGCTGTCGTTGTACATGACGTACTTTGGCGCGAAAAAATGTTCACTTGTTGACAGCACGCGTGACCCATGCATCGAATTGCTGCTTCCACAATCCGTATGATCTTCCCTATGACTACAGGTACATAGAGAAACACATAGCAGCCTGTTATGAAAAAGTACAGCAAAACCGCTACTACTGCTATTGCTCCTAATGGCCAACACTCCGGATTTAACACGAGTGAGCAGAACGCGCAGTCGATGTGCTCACAAAAGGGTGCAGGCGACAAATGATCTCGATCGTCGTAAGACTTGTGTTATCGAGTATTTTCCACTGCACTTCATGCTCGAGTAGCACTACCTGTGCTGGAAAGTGTACCGTTTCCGAAATACGCGGGAGATCTACATGTTTGCAATAATCATCCGCGCACACTTCATACGGTAGGGAGTCTGCAGCTTTGAATACTACTCCTCCTTTCACACAGCGAATACTCTTTTCATGTCTGTTCCTGTCTTTTGATCCTGAGCACGTGCCACATAGCACGCTTAGAACCGCGACGAACAGCATAGTCATGGCCTTCGTGCTAAACGCACTGAAGTCGACCTTCTTCCTTGGTCGTAGGTTGTATCCTGATGCCTGCCGATCCCGTGGCTCTTCTCTCGTTAATTTCTCTTTACGCGAGGTGTCGTACTCGTGCTCTAGCGGTGATGGAGACTGGTTTTCTTCTCCATGAATCGGCTTGCCGACGTCAACTTCGAGCGGAACTAGAAGATTGAGGGGTATTCTTATTTTGCGTCGAAAAGGAAGCGCTACCTCTCTCACAGCTCCTTTTTTGTTCTTCACCAGCTCTTCTATCCCTCCCATTTTCCACACATATCGCGGTTGCAGGGCATCACTGATTAAAACTGCTTGCCCTTGCTTTGGGACCATACGCGATCCCCGCTTATTCCCGACTTCTCTTTGGTGCTTTTCCCTTAGAGAAGTGAGATACTGTGTTTGCCACAGTTGCCAAAGCATTCTGAGAGATTGTATGAGCCTTGAATTACTTTCGCTGCTTGCGATTTAGTCTGAAGCGATAAGCGTTCTGCCGGAGTAACGTACTCCGAATCTCCCACCAGATGGTCTTCTACCTCAAGCGGAGGTGGAACTTCAAATTCGTTTTGAAGAAAGTCGATCGGTCGAAGGACTCGATTCGTTTCTACCCCTGACTCTACGTAAAGAAGAGGCCTCGTGTTTAGCATCCCGTCGATCTCGATTATCAACGTCGCAAG
Source organism: Heligmosomoides polygyrus polygyrus (assembly GCA_947396885.1). NCBI lineage: Eukaryota > Metazoa > Nematoda > Chromadorea > Rhabditida > Heligmosomidae > Heligmosomoides > Heligmosomoides polygyrus. The sequence continues at coordinate 62,076,003 of OX377203.1, forward strand.
CTCTTCACGCGTCGGAATAGTCCTTCCTAAGAATTTATGCATTGCTAGCTTACCGACTGGATCAGCCGCTCATACACCCCTCCTTCCCATGGAGCATATGGAGTATTGTATATCCAGTCGATCTGACGATCGCTCATCTCTTTAGTGATCGCCGGGTCATCCTTCGCTCCTCGAAATATTTCTGAGAGGATAACTTCTCCTAACGCGAACGTTGGTGCGTTATCACTTGTAATCGACTTCGGAACGCCTCTCCTTGCAAAGAAGCGTCTCATCATATGCAAAAATGCTAGCGTCGATCCATCCGATACTAGATATAAGTGTACGAGTCTAGTAACCAAGCAGGTAAGAATTCTTCCGTAACCTTTCTCGACACCACCTTCACTTTTCACGGACAGCGGGCCGAAATAGTCTAGTCCTACATGCTCAAATGGACGAGATCTAGTTACTCTACGCGTCGGCAAATGTTCTTGTTCTGGATATTTATATGGGAGATTATTCATCCTCTGACATACTGCGCAACGCCGTATGATGCTGGTGACTTCTGCGCTTCGGTATCCAATAGGTTTCCCGAACGCGAGTCATTGTATGACTGATACCTGCATGGAGTTCACCGTGACACTCCCTGATAATCATCTTGGACAGCCATGATTTTTGCAAGATGAGCATGGGAAATTTTGCCGCTTCGTCCAGGTCACCCCGTCCTGATCGCCCTCGGCAACGGAGAATTCCGTGCTCGTCCGTATAGGGATTAAGATGATGAAGCGATCTTAGAAGTGTGTCACGTACTCGAGAAAGTTGGTATTGCTTGACTAACACCTTGCTTGCCTGGCAGATTTCCCTCCCAGTCAAGGAGGTAGTTTTCATTGCTGATTCTTCCTCAAGCAATGATGATACCTTAAGAGGTCGTGCTCTACTTCCGTTGACGAGTCTGATCAGTGCTCGTATGAAGCGAACGACATATGCCACCACTCTCTTGACTATTCGCCACTCTCTTGACTATTCGCAAGTCTGCAACTTGATCTCGTGAAATATATCCTCACATGCGGCTTTGGATTGCCTAAAGACGGTAGCCACCTGATGTTCTTCATCGTCCACGTTGTCCTGAGATTTCTAACCATTCTCTTGAGGCCTTTGCAGGACGATGGGATTGAACGCGTTTTCCCGTGTTTCCACGGTCTCGGTGATGAAAGAAGGTCCCTTCCACCAGAATTGATTGCCCAGCTGCGACTTATCTAATCCTCTTGTCGCACAGTCTGCCGGGTTTTCTTGGGACGGTATGTGTCCAAATTGTACCGAATATCCACTGTCCTCCAGGTAACCCACAATGTTGTGGATTTCGAACACGCGATTTCGTATGAAGGGTCCTGCGTCATGTCGTGGCCCTGTTTTAATCCAGTTTAGGGCGATTTCCGAATCAGTGAGGATTAGTATATGCTCTATAGCGACTACTGAAGCTATCTGCGATGCCACCGAATTCGAGAGCCGCGTCGCTAAAGTCAGCGCATTAAGCTCCATTTTTGGTATGGTCATCTTGGCCTTTAAGCTAGGAAGTTTTCCTTTGGCCATGACCAACCCCACCGATGTCGATGGGCGCAGATATGTGCAGGTCGCACACGCTTCACTGCTCGCACCTGCGCAGGCTACCAAGCGGGCCTTCGCTAACTTCTGAGTCAAGAAACGCGGTATGCTCTTGTGAAACCCCTGTATCTCCTGGAGAATGGCATTCCATTGTTCAATGTAGCTTGGTGGGAGCGGTGTGTCCCACTCAAACTCTTCTTTCCATGGAGACTGCAGAAACTATTTTGCTTTATGAAGTAGTGGCACAATCCATCCCATTGGGTCGTATATTGAGGCAATCGTACTCGCAACTGTTCTTTGCTTGCTTCGCCACATTACAGGTGATTTCCAAATGATCTTCCTTGGTTTTCCACCTTATCCCCAGTACCTTCGAAGCTTCCTCCTAGACCTGTCCGGTTGCGAAATGGTCTCCATGACCTCTCTATTATTCGAAGCGAACTCTCGGAGATTCATCTTCAGCTCCTTGAAGGTTTCCTTGGCTTTCGAATACACGCGAAGTCCCTCCTCGGGCGTATCCAACGTTACCAAAAGATTATCGACGTAAAGGTTCTCCTTGATCTCTTTTACCAGCCCGACCTCGTCGGGAGTGGTAATAAGTAGTGGCTGTGAGTAGGAATGGCGATGGTAATAAGCCAAAGATAACGCGAGTGAATCGATAAACTCGGAGATTACTCGCTGTCGGTGGATTCTTGTGGTCCCTCAAGCACAGGCAACGCGTTGCGTCTCTATCCACCGTATGCAGACGTACCTGTAGAAAGCCCTTTTCTACGTCTGAAATCAATGCGACACGTCCTATCCAAAACCTTAGTAGTAGGCCATAAAGCTTCAGGTGAAGTATCGGTCCTCTGTGTAGAGCATCGTTCAGGGACGGGCAGTTCTTGAAGTGAACTGATGCGTCGAATACAATCCGGAGCTTGGTCGTATTGTTCTGGGGAGTTAGCACAGCTTGATGAGGAAGGTAGTGAACTCTGCCCTCTACAGCAGCGTTTTCGTCCTGGACTTCTTCAATTATATTTAAGCGATATTGCTCCTTGAAGATATCGCTGTACATCTCCAGCAGGTTAGGATCTTTCTGAAGAGAAGTCCACACGCTCATCAATCTCTTCAACGCGATGGCTCGGTTATCTGGAAGAGCCAGGGGAATTTCCTTCCACGGTAGGCGCACGTAGTAGCCGTCTTCCTTTCTCTCTAATGTGTCGAGAAATTCCTCCATTACCTTTTTATCGATCATTGCCTGAACTTCGAGTTCAGGCTGAACGAACTCTTCCGCTCCCTCTTGCTCTATCTTCCAGTATCTTTCCCAGAGCGGCTGCTCTTCTGTGACAGAATGCTCCACGGCAACCGTGTTTACTGTCGCTTGCAGTGACCAGGACCTGTCCCACTCTTCATACGCGCCCTTTTCCTTTAGGATTTGCGTCAATTGAGCGGTCCCTTAGATTTGTCCTGTTAGCAGATGGCAAAGACGAGTCGGTAGAAGGTGTAGGCCCGATGGTAGCCGAACCTGCGTGTGGTCGTGTCGAATAAGCTGCCGAAGCTGGCCGCATCCTAATAAGATCAACGGCTTGGTAGCAGCACGTTCCTGAATCAGATTGACCGGAAGATTTTTCGATCTGATGAACGCGATATCCTCTTCTAAAATCGGAGGAGCTTTCAGCGTACCTGTGAGAGATTTATGGGTCGGCAGTTCCAAGGAACATCGTTCGCCTTCTTCGTCCCATATCTCTAAAGGTAATTTGCGACTGTTGCACTCCTGCACACAGTCTGAGCCAAACGTCCTTACGCGTAACGTAGACGTTACCTAAGGTGGATAGCCGAAGCTCATCCGCCAACTTCTGATAGATAAACGAACACTCGGCTCCCGAGTCTAGCAGTGCAGGTACCTTCCGTAGTCTACGCGTGGATGGATCCATTATGGTCAGCTCTCCAATTGGTAGAAAAGTCTCCGGGATCCTAGGATTACCTTCGCTCGCTCGAATACAGTTGAGCTACTGTATTGGTTGATCATTCCCATACGTCGGAACAGGTACCTCATCGTGATTTACCTGGTGTGCTGCCGCGGCTTCTGGCTGGGTCTCCCTTTATCCCGTGCTTTACTCACCGGTGTCGATTTCGGTTGTTGCGTGGTAGGGATCTTCGGAGATGTGGCCGTTTTGAAGCAGCAGGAGGTGTGGTGCTTGCCCTGATAAACGAAGCACACCCGCCTTTTGCACTCTGTCGTTGCGTGCTGAGGTGAGGCACAAATGAAGCATAACTTGTGCTCACGCAGGTAGTTTGCCCGCTCTTGAGGCGTCCTGTACTTTGTGCATGTTCCTGATTTGTGCTCCCCGCTACAGTACATGCACGAGTCGCTTCCCCGCGAAACCTGACGTTTGAACGGCTTCTCCTTCATCGGATATGTGGGGACATTCAGCGTAGCCGCATGGGTCCTGCTTACGCGACGTTCTCCGATTGAAGAGCGCTATCTTCTCTTCACTGGATATCAGCTGATCTAACGTCGCAAGGAGGTTGTCCATTAGAAAAGATCCCTCCATGGAATGCTTCTTCTCTAATACTCTCCTTTGTACTCGATCAGTGAACTTTGACAGGACTTGTTTTAATAGCCACTGGCTATCTGCTGTTCACCTTTGTCTCGCAACTGAGAGACAATCACCTGGAGCTGCTCGAGAAGCACGCGTTGGTCCTTGATTGACGGTGAGCGCGGTGCCACAGTTTCCAGACGTGATATCAGGCGGTTTACTAGTTCTTCTTTATTTCCGTACTTGGCCTGTAGGAATTCGATAGCCTTCGGGTAGTTCTCCTCTGTGACCTGGAACTTTTTGACTGCATGGTGCGGTTCTCCCTTTAATGCGTTGAGCAGGTGGTTAAACCTGAACAGCGAGGGAATGGGCTGCGAGTGCACGTTTGCGTTGAAGAGGACCCAAAAGTTATCCCAGTCCCATATATTTCCTGTAAACGTGGGAATAGGTAGGGTAGGTAACGCAATGGGTCTCGTCTCCACTGAATCCGCAGCAGGTGTTTCCCTTGCGCTGGCAGCCGCTGTTGCCACTTGGCCGCCAACCGGTGACCGCACTCTCCTATTGGCTGCGCTTGCAGTATGCTTGAAAGCCCGTACGCGTCCTTGTTGGATTACGGTATAGTCCAACGCTGCACTTATGGTTAGTACTCCTTCCGCTCCAGTGGTATATGAGTCGAAATCTTCAAGTTCTAACTTTGATACGTTGTCGATAGTGTTCAACGCGTCGGCATATCCTTGCCAGAGCTGCTCTATCCGCGATGTGCAAGACTCGACCACTCCTAGTGCCTCCTTGAGCTTTTTGGTCCAGTCCCGTTCGTATCCCGGGGCGCGCTCCTCGTCAGAGACCGTCAGTGTTTCGAGTTGGTCCCCCTTGAAATGCGCTATCACTGTGTGCAGCTTGTTGCAGTGCTGGCGTCAGCAAGCGTTTGTGTGAAGTCAAACGCGCCGACATGTTGTCCGCGTCGATCTCTCCGTGAGATGAATCCGCCCCTGGACAAAGAAGTGCTCGCGGGCGTGAATCAGCTGTCCTCTCTGGTAACGGTCCCTTGCCTCGAGTTCCAGCCGAGTTGTGCCGATCCAGATTCCCGACGAGGTTGTTGATTGACACGAGTGAACTGTCAATGAGCAGAAAAAGTCGGTACGCACGCTGAGTCAACCGTCTGCCGCCGCGAAACGGCCTTCGGCGCTTTTCCAACGACGACGCGAGGGACAAGAGTCACAGACGGACAAAGAAAGCTAGCATGCAAGAGTAACACTTGCACCTGTAAAAAAGAGTTAATTACCGACCTAATGTAATGGAGCTATTAGTTGAGCTCCGACGACTACCAATTCGGCCAATGCACCAAATGTGGACGAGACGTCTACGCTACTTGACCAGATGGCTTATACAAAAATATACGACACGATAAATGAGTGAGTAAATGCCGTTGGATAAATATGCGTCATGGACACTGTTAAATGACCGAGATACATGAGCAAATAGTTGCTAACGGTGGTGTGATACACGAGAAGCGCACTATATGCAAAATAACTGAATGATAAATGTGTAGCAGTGATTGCTTAAGTGATATGAGATTATACTGTCTCTAAGCGAACAAGGCACTAACACTTTTACCCTCTACAAGGCATAATAAATGGGTTTAGGCGAATGTGTTTAATATGCGAATAAGCGATTTTTCCCCGGTGTCTAGACCTTAAAGCCCTTATACGCGATGAGACCTTAGTTACATCTGGCTACGCGAGACTACAACTAGACACAAGGCAATAAGGCAAGAGCCCGAAGGCTAAGACAAGCGGCCATTAAGAGGACAACCACGCGAACTGTAGCCGAAGAGGAGGAGGAGCACTGGAGGCAGCGGCGATGTTGCCATTTCGGACCGCGACCGCTGCCTACCATCAGCTGATGCCATCATAAACACGCTAAAAGCCTATTGATCCGAGATCATCCAGATGAGTCATCAAATACAAAAGGTGAATTTAATTACATAAACTGTAAATAACAAGTCTATATGTGATCAAATAGGACGACGTTGTCGTCAATATATGTACATGTATACATATATAGTAAGATGTCAAAATGCAGCACAAAAATAAGAGTGTTAGAACTGATTGCAAATCTAAGACGGTAAGAACTGACGCTCGGCGACTGCGAGGAGGGAGGAATGGCTAAACCGCCCCTAGTCTCTGGCACTTTAAAAGGCGGATCTAGGGGTCCATGTGAGATATACAGGGTGGCCCATAAGTCCTGCAACAAAATTAGGAAACCTTATTGGTTGTCTTTTTCCAATTGCAAAAAAACCGCATACCAACAGTTATGTAGGATATACTTAGTGCTATACTTCTGGAAATTATCATGGTTGTAGCTGCTCTTATTACAAAGTAATGCGCTCTCACGTAAAACTACCGAAAGTTCTTCTCTGGCCCGTGGTGGGGCGCTTCCGTTCCGATGTGACTAAATTTCGGAAGATTGGTTGTTGAACATGCAGTATGATGGTATTGTGTAGGGCAGTGCAGAGGCTTCTCAAGAGTGACATTGGATGAACGGATCTGAACAACAACAGAAGAACGCTTTTAATTTTCTGATCATACACGATGCAGCAACCAGCTGGAACAAATGCAACATTCAACCGTGTGCGTAATCTATTACTAAGCAGCATGCAGCTCCTAGGAAACTAAAAGGAAAGCTCTACAAGCCCACAAGTGAGACGAAGGCTCAGCTATGAGGAGAAGGGAGTAGAAGGAAAAATTTGTAAGCGCAGTTGGAGCGCGTCGTTCGAAATGGGTATTCAGCCTCTGCCTCATTTGATGAAAAATTTCTCAAAGTTGAGCGATCCCAGAAATGTTAAAATAATAGTGCGTTTAATACTACCTTTGCGGGAACCTGATGATATAAACACAATGACCACGCATGGCAGGTTTTTGTCATACACGATTTTCCAAAACATCTCCCCGCACTCCATAGGTTTTTGTGTAAAAATAGTGAAAATCAATAAAAATTTTCGTTTGATAGGAACAAAAACCTAACACCATATATTAGAGACTCAATCGCGTTGTATAAAGGCAAAATGCACATTCTGGTACAGCGATTCCTGTAACAGCAAAAGAAAAGGACGTGGTAGCGGTTTTGAGTCCATCTGCAAATTATTGCACTTGCGAAAGACTAGCTGTGAAATTTCTGAATCTTTAGCCTTTCGATCTTTGTTTATTAACCGTCTTTAAGAAAAGGTCCTGCTCTATAAAGTATGGTAAAACTATTGTTCAATATCTTCTTTGGAACGAATAAGAAGTAAACCTCCGTAAGAGGGGCTGCGACGTGAGCTGCAAAGCAACCCACACGATCTGAAGGCACTTATCGATCCAGGAGTGGTCCCTTATGAATAATACCGCTCCACCATAATCTACAAACCATGGGCAAACAAGGTTTAAAAGTGGTTCAAATTTGGTGCATTCTTAGCCTTTTTATACGCCTATGTTTTTGTTGCAGGACTTATGGGCCACCCTGTATATCGAAGCACGAGGTGCCAAACTGCGATACTTTTTTGAGAGTCATGAGCGTACAGTAATCACGAGGAAGGATAAGAGTACATCGACAGAAGTACAGTGAGTATCATGCATGACAGAGATTGTAAAACGAAGTTCTAATCTATACACCAGTGTGTTGATGGAAAGATTATTGGCAAGGATTTTGTACATCATGAGAAGGTTGGCGGTTCCCCTTCCGTTTCTCAGTGAGGAAAGACCGAAAGCGGATCGTTTTGGACCATGTGGTACTAGGTTGTAGTTCACTGAATAACACTTCATCATAAGTTCACTAGTGAAGATATTTTGATCGCTTTCCAAAAGGTTAATGTCCTTCTTCGTTAAATTAAACACCGTAGTCCCTGATAGTTTTTATGGGTACGTATATACTTCAGGGAGCTTGGATTTTAATAGCCTGAAGAGGGTGTAGATTCGGTGGTGGTGATGCCTGTTCCTTCACGTGGTGCCACTGGAAACTGCTCGCGTTGTGGGCTAAGCTAAACACGAATACTCGATTTTAGGCGACAGGCCGGCCTACACCCTATGTCATACCACATGGTGTTTGATGAGTCATATTCTTCGAGATTGTGCTACGGTGTCCACAGGAACCGACGCGCACTCGAAACGCAGGGTGAGTGCGAGAAGTATGCGAGGGTCCCTGATGCGAGGACGGCATCGGGGGGCAACTGAGCTAGTCCGAAAGTCCCGCAACGTAAGCAGGACCCGTGCGGCTACGCTGAATGTGGGTACGTGACGGGCCGCTCGTACTTGGTTGAAGCACTGGAGCATAGAAGAGTGAGGCGGTCGCCCCACAGCATCGACCTGCACTTTGAAGTCTGCACTTGCTGAGCATCGACCTGCACTCAGCTGGGACTTCGATGGAGTTTCCCATCTCCCATTCTGAAGAGCTCATAGAGTGGGCGCGATGGGTACACCAGGGTTCTGCGTTTTCCCCACTCGCCTTTGTTGTCGTTATGGATGCCATCACACGAGATTTTCAGAAGCCCGTCCCCTAGACGTTGCTTTATGCTAATGACGTGAAATAAATGTGTAGGAGATGTGTAGGAAGCAAATTGGTAAAGAAGGCAGCGGTCATGAAAAAATCCAAAAAGAGTGCATAGCACGGGAGTCAAACATCGCATAGCACCTGTGAAGCAGCGTCGCGCCCTGCCGAGCCACCGACTCGCCTTCTGAGCCTTTCGCCACGTCTCATACGTCAGCGCGCGCACGTATACACGTTTGCACGCGCTGACGGTGCGATACTGTACTCCACTTTCGAGGGATCGTAACCCTTTTGGTTCAAGGACTCAGCAAAAACGAAACATGTCTTTCTACTATATGAAGGGCAAAGATTCTCACAGTCTATCCATTTCCCGCGTTCAGACATACGCCTGGGACCCTTTCCTGGTCAGAATCGTGTTCATCGACCTCGATTACCCGCAGGGCTGTAGCTACCAGGCGTGGAAGACGCCTGCGTATTTTCCGCTATTTTCGCACCTCGTAACTTCTCCCCTTATTTTGTGACGCATCGCATAGCGGATTGTTATATAGTATAGTATGATTTTTATTTGTTGTTGTTATTATTGTTTGGACAGGGGTTGGCCTGAACGTTTGCTTGTTTTCACACTTTGTGCTGGCTTTGTCTCCAGCACAACTACAGCACAAGCGGCAAATGAGGGAGCCTTTTTCAGAAAGTCACGCTGATGACCTCAGCTGTGCTACGCTCGTCGGCTCGTTTTCGCGACGTCGTTCGGTGTTCTAGGTTAAGACCTGTCCTCGTACTCCCTTCAGTCGAAACTCTTGGAGAATGTCTAGCATGCACGTTACATTGAAGAATAATACTGGAGATTTCAAGGAGGTTCTGGTTTCAACCGCAGCCTCCTGATGCGTAATCAATGCTTTTCCTTCAGACGTCGCTCCTCCTCCAAAATAAGACATTATGATCCGATTGCAGAATTCCCTTGAGACTCAGGGCCCGCCACAACGTTAGATCCTGCCCTCCACGACTCTAGACCGAGAAGATACTGAATCCACCACTCCCTCTCATCTAATCCCTCCTAGTTGGACCGCATTGAGCTCTTTCTAGAGTGCTCCAATACAGTCGCATATCACGAATACAAATGAAGAGACTATTATTTATATCTCCAGCGAAAATGATACACAAACTTTCAAGTACAAAACTAAAGATATAACGTTTCCTAAACAAAAACGCACGAGTGCATAACCGCTCCAGATAGCAGTCGAATACTATAAAAATATCGTAATATTGCAGCAAAAAATTATGAAACACTTTCAACGGTAGCAGATTTATATCTGCTTGGCAAACTAATGAAACCGATCAGAGTCAAACATGAAAACAACACCAGAATAAGGGTGACATCATCGGATGCTTCTATCAAGGTCTCGCTTTCTGACAAAAATTGCGACGCACGGATGGCTAACAAATTACGAAATAACGAACATCCAAATGCGAAGATACATAGCACTGTTTGCGACATCGATTTACGATGAAGACGGTGGAAGTCTCGAAAGAAGGATCACTCTCGTTTTCTCTATTAAATCTAGGGCATTTGTCCGAAAACTTTAAAATGAAGCTAGACATGTGAACATGTACAGTGCAACTGCAGGAGAACAACTAAGCCTTCCTTGGCTTGGGTAAAACTGTCAGATGTGAAAGAGATACATGTTGGACCTCTTCCCCTGTCTAGACCTGCGATGTGAAAACTGTAGAGCACCAACATTTCGTGGCGATACAAGCGGTAGTGGTCGGATGTCGTAGATCAGACGATGCACCAGGACAACCGATTCACTAATAAGGATGAAGCCAGGGTTTGACCAGTTCCTGAAATCGATGTCTCTCCTCCTCAAGTCGAGCAAAACACTAGCTTCGTCCCACACTTACAAAGGTCCGACCGCTAGCAAGCACGGAATGTGGCATCACACGCAACCACTCACGTCATCACCTCTAGTTCTTGGCCGTTATACGGCCTGTTCATACTCTGGGACGGGAGCGACTGGTCGCAGTGCAAAACATGCGAATCGATCGAAACCAGGCGAACGCCACGAAATCAGTTCATGCTCGAGCACCGTGGCTGTCGCTCCCATCGCTCCAGTCGCCTGTTCATGTTGGCAGCGACGGATGAGATCGGTGCATAGGGCCTTTTCGTACTCGGGGCGGGAGCGGTAGGGCAGAGAATGCGTATAGATTTTTTTGTAGCATACGTATAGTGTCGAGCTATCGCCTGGGGAAAATCAACGTTAGAGCGCGTAATCTGCCGCCGCTGAAGGTCGGAGGAGCTCAAAATTTGCAGACGTGTTTTTTCAATTCAAATTACATGTTGTTCAGAAACTCAGAGAGTGGTGCCGTTCGCTTAGATGGTGATCATGCGTTTTCGCAAGGTCCTGTCAATGCCATTTTCATGCTAACTAGCAGAAAATTCGCTGTGCTTACAGGATTCCTGCAGTTGAAACCATTACGATCTTCACATACCGTAGGCATATAGCGTCAGCGTTTCAATGGCAGTCTGCTAAAGAAACCTAATCATCAGGAAAGTGCTTTAAGTTCAGATTTTGCGGGTTTTTATCATGGTCTTCTGTTGTATAGCTACGTACGCTTCTTAGCAGCCGATCTTGTCGCTGTCGTCGCTCCTGTCCTTGTTCGTAGTTCCCGGGCGTTGCTGTCGTTCTCGGCGCTGCTGTCGCTCCCGTCGTGAAGTATGGACAGGCCTCTAGAGCGCGAAGGTGAGCACCAGCGGATGTCGGCTGCGCTAATTTGCGCCTGCAAGCACGGCTCAGAACGGAACGTCTAATTATTCAACCAGCCGAAATTTTGTTTCGAGTCTTCTTCACCAAGTCCTCTACCATATTCTCTCACTCCTTGGAATGCTGATTAAGTATTATTCCACTCGCATCTATTAGCAAACTCTCCCACTTCTTCACTCTGCAAGACGCCAAATAAGCAACTCCGCCAGCACAGCCCCCTCACTCAACCGTTTTCCTTCTTTGCGTTGGCCGCAAGAAGGCAGCTGACACCCGTAGACGTTTTCCCGCTCTAACGTGCACAGTAGTTCGGCGAAACAACCGCTCGCGTAAGACGTGTCTCTAGCAGTCCTTGTCGTTCGCATCAGACCCTCCTCCGCTGGAATAGCATTATTTGGTACTTGTTTTGCGCTTAAGGACATCATGAACACCCTCCAAGTAGGAATCTGCGCCCAGAACTGATCGTGGCCACTGTTCGGCTGCGCTGCGGTTTCCAGCAAATTTTCTGCCATTTTATGAAGCAATTGTCACAGTATATTCGCTGTTGAGGGCTATCAAGCGCGGGACGCTCAGGGTTGGAGAGTTGTGTCGCCAGTGTCACGCAAAGGGCGACCGAGTTCCAAACCTGTGTCATCGACGTGAAAGCGAGCGTCCGAGTTCAGAAGAGATGGTATCGACGTCGTTCAACAGGCGTCTGAGTTTAGAAGACATGTCACCAATCCTACTATATATAAGCGAGAACAGTCGTTTGTCTGTGGGTGAGTGAGTGTGAGTGTGTGTGTGTGTGTGTGTGTTTGTTTGCACAGAAGTGCTGAAGGAGTGTGTTGGGGGAAAGTGTGGGGATGGGGGGGGGGGGGGGGGGGAGTTGTAGTTGTGTTGAGAGGGGTCAGAAGACGTGTCGCCAGTGTCACGCAATGGGCGAGTTCCAAACATGTGTCATCGACATCGTGAAAGCGAGCGTCCGAGTTCAGAAGAGGTGGTATCGACGTCGTTCAACAGGCGTCCGGGTTTAGAAGACATGTCACCAATGTCGCGCAACGGATGTTCAGGTTGAGAAGAGGTGTCACCGATGTCGCGAAAGATCTGTCCGGATTCACACAACGTGTCAACGATGTCGCGCAAAGCACGTCCGGCTTGAAAAGACATGTCACCGACGTTGATCAACAGGCGTCCGGGTTTAGAAGAAGTGTCACCGATGTCGCGCGAGGGTTCCGGATTCACACGACGTGTTACCAGTGAAGGTGGGATCAGTAATGGGGGACCGGTGAAGGATGGGTTCCAGGAAGGAAAACCGGTAAAGGGTTGACCAATAAATTAGGGACCTGTGAAGGTGGGACCAGAAATGGGGACCGGTGAGGTGGGGGGGGGGGATCCAGTGAAGGGGGACCGGTGAAGGAGGGGGAGGGTCCAGTGAAGGGGGACCGATGAGGAGGGGGTCCAGTGAAGGGGGACCGGTGGAGTGGGAGAGGTCCAGTTAAGAGGGGACCGGTGAAGGGTGGGGGGAAGGAGTGGTCCACTGAACGGGGGACAAGTAGAATGTTGACCAGTGAAGAGGAGACCAGGTGAAGGGGGAGGAGTCCAATGAAGGAGGGACCGGTGAATGGGGGAAGGGGTCCAGAAAAGGGGGACCAGAAAAGGGTTGATGAGGACCAGTGAGGGTGGGACCAGTAATGGGGATCGGTGAAGGATAGGGGAACCAGTGAAGAGGGGACCAGTAGAAGAAGGTCCAGTGAAGGTGGGAGCAGTAGTAAGGACCGACGAAGTGGGACGGGGCCCAGTGAAGGGTGAACCGGAAAAGGGCTGACAATAAAGGGGAACCCGTGATAAGGGACCAGTTAAGGGGGGTCCAGTGAAGGTGGGGGACCTGTTTTGCCCTATTCCGCTATACCATTCTATATAGCAAAACCAGTTTTTTACTGTAATGAATGAGAGAAAGCCTAAAGAGGACAAGAAGACGGTCGGATGTTTTATTCTCCGAATTTGGGGCAAAGCCCCAAACCACCTTTGGCGGCCGGCAGGCCGTTGAACGTCTGGTAAAGAATACCTTTCAGTAACTTGTCGTCAAAACTACAAAATAACAGAAAATTTCGACCATCAAAAACACAAAATAACGTCAGTGTATTGAAAAACTTGGCGCTATGGTAGTTGGATCACCACAGCATGCCGCGTCGTGCAGGAGTTGCCACATACAGCGAATGTAAACGCCGTCTCCTGTTTTCAATTGCAGATCCGCTTTCATTTGCTTCCGTATTAGACAATGGAAGTAACTACAGGATATTGGCAATTTTAACGGTGGTACGTTACTAGAGCCACACCCTGGAGTCTCTCGCCCTGCCCAAATCTGTGCTCTTTTCCGCTTCAGCGGAGGAGAGCACAGAACGGAGCTGTAGCATTGTTTGTTCGTTTCCACTATCTATCAGTGTGTCATCGTTTCTTTTTTCGTGTTAGTGACACTTTTTATAAAGTAATCCCACCCCCCCCCCCCGATGAAGCGCAGAAGAGCACAGATTTGGGCAAGGGAAGGGACTCCACGGTGTCGCTCTAGTGTATCCGCGTTATAATTGCCCACATCCTGTGCTCTCCCTTGTCCAACGCGGAAGCAAACGAAGCGCCGATTTGTGATCAAAAAGAGGAGATAAGACTGCATTTACTTTCCCTTTACGTAGCTACTCGCGACGCCTGCACGACTTGCATGCTATGGTGACCCCCTCCAACTAGGAAACCTCAGACCCTTACCTCAGTGAGCATCGGCGCAAAATCATAGTGTCCAATTTGGCAATTCCTCGTCGTCCTGTTGGACAATGTGACTCCATTCGTTGAAAGGAAAGTGGCTGTTGTCGCAACGAAAGGGTGAGAAGTTTGAAAAGCTACTGGTCTGCTGCTAAAAGATCCAGGACCTTTAGTGAATGTCCACACCTTAGCCTGACGTTTGTACCTCAGCATCGAACTGCTTTATGAAGGAAGTCTCTGAGGAGGCAGCTCCACCCAATGAGCCTTTCTTCACTGACTCAGCATCCTCTGAGCGCGTTGCACTGTTCTGCAGAGAAAGTACTAAAAGCAAAGGTTTGGCAAGTCCAATGCGCAAGAGACCTTAGAAACCGAGATAGGCCAGCCGTTCGACAAAGTGTCATCCGTCCTCTCCCAAAAAGCGGCGATGTTGTTCGAGAAATCCGAAGGGTTTAGATTCTAAGCATGGATTAAATAAAACTCGCGTGCTCTGTATTATGGCAGCAAACAGGAACCGTGGCGGATTCTTCAACGTACCTGTACATCTGTGCAAATATCTTTAGGCTCTTCCTTCACGGCGACACCCTCCGCACACATTCCATTACTGGAGACGCCGTGCATTGTGTTGATATGATCCTAGAATTTCGAAATTTCTCGTGACGAGTGCGCACAAATGCTCACGATCCTAGGGTTCGGCGTCGCCAGCAAGGGGGTTTCGCGCGGACGAGCTGTCGTAGTGCCATCTCAGATAATTCACTTGAACGAGTGGTGATTGCAGCGCGGATTCTGATCCATGACATGTGACAACTGCTTGTTCCGTTTCCGTCAGAAGGGATGGTCAGGAATTGAGAGATAAGCTAGGGCTTTCATTGCAGCAGTGCTAAGGCAACGATCCAATCCACCAATACCGCGCAGCGACTCCTCGAAAATAGCGGCCGCACCCACACGTTCGTTGGCCCCGCCCACTGATTCGTGGGTGGGTCCGACTGCTGCCGGGTGAGGGACGGTGTGCCTGAAAGTGGCGCGGGCAAAGACGCGGGACAGGGCCTGCGGAGCCAATTAGCGTCGACTCGCGCCGTGACACCCGCTCAGCCAGAGGCGGAGGCGATGCTGACCCAGCGAACCACGGGGCCCTGTAGCTCGACCACATTTGGTGTGATTACAATCGATAGAGGGATGGGAGGCTCAGGCGGCATTGGCAGTCCATAATATGGGATTGATCTGAACCCTACCACCATCTCCTATATTAGAATTTCGAGCTCTATCGAATGTGCTAACTACGAGGCATGCTTCCAGGCTACTGATGTGAACTCTACTACCTCCTGCATTATATCCTGTCTAAATTATCCTTAAGGCGACTTTGAGGCGTCGTTTATTTTCGTTAAATAGCAGTTTTTATTTATACCAGGATTAATCGCGAGGCATGCTTCCATACTAGTGATGTAAACCCTACCAACTCCTGTACTAGAATTTCAAGCTCTATCGAATGACCCAGAAAAGGACCCTGCCTCAATAACCCATGAAGCGAATTTTTCATGCGCTGTTTATTTTTCGCTAAATATCAGTTTTTATTCACATATATCAGGGTTAATGCGAGACTTGCTTCCAGGCTAAAATTGCACGAGGATTCCAATTAGATAGACGAGAGATCTTTCAATGGAAGTTTAAAGCATCAGCTTCAACATAACATCTCTTTAGCATTTCTGAACTGATTTTTAATGGAACATTATAATGCACACACCATATATTTATATCGAGGCTAAGACTGGATAGTTGGTTCATTAAATCTAATGTTTACCGAGAGTAAGCTTCATCACACAATACTTCAAATTGCTCGTCTAGTCGTTTGTGGCTTCCAGCAGTTTTTTGACCTCTCGTTCCACAGGCAATGTACCTTCATAGCCAATGTCTAATCCACCAGTTAACGAGTTAGGAAACACTGATGAAATGCTTTGAAAAAACTGGAGGACTTCGGTGTTCTCAGGAGGTCTACCGACTATCAAATTGAATTCGTTGGGCAATTTCAGACTGTGAACATGCTCTTCGCACTGAAGGATCATAATGTTGTTTTCGAAAAGGTTGAGCACTTGGAGTGCTCTTAGAAGGTCTCTTGTCTATCTAACTATATTTCTCGCACAATTTCAACCTGGAAGCATGCCTCACAATTAATTCTGATACAAATAAAAACTGATATTTAAGGAAAATAAACAACGCCTAAAAGCCGCCTTAATATTTATTTAGACAGGATAATTTCTAGCTTATTCGATAGACATCGAAATTCTAATACAGGAGATGGTAGAGTTCACATCAGTAGCCTGGAGCCATACCTCATAGTTAATTCTAATATAAAGAAAACTGACATTTAACGAAAGTTAAACAGCGCCTGAAAAAAATTGTAATAAGGAAAGCAAGGAAAGTAAGGAGAGCATAGGATTGATGCGCATTACGAGAATGACCTTGAGGTGAAATATACCATCTTGGCCGTTGTAGGAGAGATTTCGGCAAGGAGAGCATTAGGGGCATTCTGGATTTTCACAAGAAATCCAGTAATGAAGAACCGGAATGAGTGTCTTTCTGTTACAAGTGACTTTCTGCCGTTTGTGTCCCATTGTGAACTATAGAAAAACCGGTCGGCGACAGCAGTGTGTAGTATGCCCCATTCGTCCCTACTGGCTAACTGACGTGGGCGAACATCAGCCCTTGGGGTGGATCCAATTGGTGAATTCGTTTCTCCCACTTGGTCCCTCCTTTGTGTTCGTGGGAAAAGTCCGAAATGCTAGGGTAGCCAAGGCGCTTGGTGGGGTAGAGCGCAAATGAAAACTTATGCACCATATTCAGGCCTCTGAAGATAACGAGAAGTCGAAACGTCAGGCCCTGCTGAATAAAGATCCACCTAAAACCTCGTGTTGGCGCAAAAAGCAAGCTTTACTGACTAACAATTGTAGTAAGGGTAATTGAGGCAAGATTCTTTCCTGGCTCCTTCGATAGAGCTCGAAATTGTAATATAGGAGATTGTGGGGTTCAGAGCAATCCCGTATTCTGGACTGCCAATGCAAGCCGTTTGAGCCTCCTATCCCTCGATTGTAATCACACTAAATCTGGTCGACCTTCAGACTCCCGTGGTTGGCTCTCTCTCAACAAAATGCAGATATCCCGACCCCAATACAACTCTGCACAGAGTTAGGGACGATGGAAGTTGGGCCGTTGGCAGCGCTAGGGCTCGAGTGACGCGATCAATTTGGCCACTATGCATGCCATAACGTCGCTCGGCGTCGGAAGTATAAACGGAGCCTTATCCCTCTGCCTACATGCGGAGGGCGGGCTCAAGTTGGCTGGAAACATCAATCACGGGGACTACGCCGCCCCTTTGCCCACTGCGCCACTGCCGCTCGCTCGTCATCGCTATTTCATAACATATTTCGTCTTAGTGTATAACGTTTTCAAAATTAATGGATTCACAAAGTTTATAATAATTTTAAAGTTGCTTGGTTCGTGATGAAAATTAGACCATTTGCTTACTATATGTATTTATTGCATTAGAAACACAAAATAAATAAAATTAAAATTTCTGTCATCTATTATTTTATGTTTCGATATTTGTTGTTCTTCACTCATATAATAATATTATTATTTCATTATAATAAGGTTATAGTTGACCGTCATACATTTAATTCAAAACAATTCCAACTATCATATAGCTTACCTTGTTTTTATTTCCATTCTTCTTATGAATACATTTTAAAAAATAATGATAACAATAAGACAAGAAGTTGAATTAAGAAGTTGAATTTTAAAGCACTAAAATATTTCAAATACGGGTGAATAACATAAAGTTAGATTTTATTTTTTTACAGTTAAACAAATCCTTTCAATTGATTTAAATTGATTTTCTTAGATCTGTCAATGCAAAGTTTTTGATCTTGACCGGGCCAGTGGCCACGTCACGTTGACGATTAATTAATTTATTCTAACTGTTCAAACATTCAGTTGGGTCTTGACTTACCGAATTGCCATAGCGTTGCGTTAAACGATTGACAAAAAATTAACAGAAGATGTTTCATTTATATTGTAGTCAAGACGGTAATATTGATTTTTAAATGGAAATTTAATTTTACTTTCTCAATAAGACAAGGTACCTTAAAACTTTGTCTCGGCGAGTGGCAACGTCGCGTTAGACGAATTTTCGAATTTATTTTGCAATATTTTACATAATGTCAATGATAAAATCGATTAGCCATGTTACATTTAGTTACCCACCAGTCGCTCAGCGGCCTAGCGGCCACCGACGTCCGAGAAGTAAACAACCCGACCATCTTCTTTTTCCAACTTTTAGACCTTCACCCTACCACTGCGGTAAAGAACTGGTTTTACTACACAGAGCCTGTCGGCCGCACTGCCGGCTTCTCAACGGCTTCGCCGTAGTGATAGCCTCTCATCATCAATTTCAGCTGCAACCTATCATGGTTTCCACGGGGAGAACACCTTAACTACGTCGATTGCGGCAAGTTAGAAAGAAATAGAAAAAAATGAACGACATCCATGTATAATTTAATCAATATCGATTGAAGGTGATCGGCACCTCAAAAACAAACTTCAGACTCGTGTTCAGCGACCTGGATTACCCCACGGCTGAAGTTTCGGACCACTTAAACGTCATCCACAGAAAATCGATAATATCGATCGATATCGATTGGACGACTTCAGATTCGTGTTCAGCGATCTCGATTACCCCAAGGCTAACGCTTCGTGCCGCTTGAACGACATCCACAAAAAATCGATAAAATCGATCGATATCGATTGCCTTCCCTGCTGTCAACGCATCCCGTCGACTATCATCTAAATGCCCAGGTACGGTTGCCAACGTGTTCGGCATGTCTACGGCTCGCCATGCACGGTTGCTGACGTGTTCGGCACATCTATGGCTCGCCATACACGGTTGCCGACGTGTTCGGCACGTCTACGACTCGCCATGCAGGTTGCCGACGTGTTAGGCTACTCAGTGCCCCCATTCTAGTTGTGACGGAAACACACACGCTTGCTCCATATATAGTAGGATATCAAAAAATACTAATATTTCAAATGTCATATAATTATTTGATAATATAAATGTGTGTTGGATATTGGTTGTCATTTTCTTTTAAACTTTCTTTAACCTTACCTACATTTATTTATTATAAAATAATAGACAGCTCAGTTCAATTTAATTATATACATTTTTCAAACCTTCCCTCCTCTCTTTATATACATAAATTATATAAATATTTTTAGAAAAAATAATCAAAGTATATAATCATTATTTTGTACATCTGGGCTATACGAAAGCAGGATGAACACGCGATCAGCGTCGCGCAGCGTGGAATCGAGAGGACGATGCTCGGAGTGACACGACTCACGCAAGTGAGAGAAGGCCTCCGGAGTTCCGAGCTTCGCCGACGTTCGAAGATCAGAGACGCTTTCGCGTGGGCCAAGTTGTCGAAAATTAGGTGGGCCGGCCACGTAATGCGAGACCCGCTGGACGAGAGCCGTCACCGACTGGATTCCGCGGGATATCAAGATGCTCACCAACGCGTTGGTCGGACTTCTTCGTGAAAGCCCTGAACGACCGATATGACGCTCTTCGTGTCCCTCGAGCGAGGAGGATCCATTGGACCACTCTGGCACGCGACAGGGACGAATGGAGACGCTGCTGGCACCCGCTCGAGCGATTCGATGATCAACGGGACGACAGGTGATACAGGTGATTTTGTACATAAAATAACCTTTACAAGTTTATATTCATTGAAAAGAAAATGTTTTTTAAAGTGAATAAAATAGAAAATAACAAATTCAAAAATATTAGTAAAATAACGCAAAATTCACTTTTAAAGTCTTTTTCAACTATAGAACTTAATTCTTATGTGTGTTCTAATTCATACATTCAGTTGAAATCTAGGGATAAGAGGACCACACCTCTTGCCACCACAACAAAAGAGTTCTTTTGAAGGAGTGATAAAAGCAGGAAATTGCAGGGGAAAGCTCCTGTGCTTCCAAAAGAACCGTTCTTTTAAAATACACATGCATTTGAAAATTAATCAAAAACATTTATTTCTATTTGAAAAACACCAATAGGGTTGTATGGACCACACACCTGCGGTAACCCAGTGGCAGTCCCACTAAATACCTCCCCTAACTCTAAACAGTGTAGAGCTTGGGCCTGTTCTACACTTTAGTATTTCGGTCTGCCCAAATAACTCATAATAATAACCCTTCCAACCCAAATCATTACTACAGTTGTGGCCGTAGCCTTTTCAAAAATGCCGAAAAAGCCGCATTTTCCCGGCTTTTTCGGCCTTTCGAAATAACTTCCTTCAAAGTTAACCAATTGCGAAGGCAAGCACACTTTTGAGTTCAGCAGTTCAAGCTCTATCAGAAAGCGTTAAAAAATTGCCAAAAATTTCAAAGTTCAACCGAATTTTTTCAAAGGTTAGTTTTTCGTTCAAAATGGTGCTCCATTGCGAAGGGCGGCTGCGGACGAGTTGTAGGTAGCAGGTCGTCGAAAACCGTTGCATGCTCATAACTCCTTCAGTTTTAGATTTTTTGAGAAACCGTTGGTACCATTCGAATCGCCTCTTCGAGATCTACACAGCAACATATACAACTTATCAGAGCACCGAACATTTTTGCAGTGTTTGGGAAAAAATGATTTTAACGGGCTCTTTGCGATTGGAGAAGCTTATTTTCGGAGACTTGCATGTTCTCGGAGTACCTCAAGCATGGCGTGAAGTGCTCTGACATGACAGGAATCCCTCGAGAGTGCGCCGTGCATAATCCATACAGGGTCGGATCTATCAATCGAGTGGGCGCGACAGCTTGTAGAGTGCGCGTTTGGGGAGTCTTATGAGAAGTTCTCAACCGCCCTACTCAGGAGTTGCTCTAAGGCTGTCCAGCTAGTCTTTGGAGTGCGCCGTACACTATGCATACAGGATCGGACCTATCAATCGAGTGGGCGCGACAGCTTGTAGAGTGCGCGTTTGGGGAGTCTTATGAGAAATTCTCAGCCGCCCTACTCAGGAGTTGCTCTAAGGCTGCCCAGCTAGTCTTTGGAGTGCACTGTGCACTATGCATATAGGATGGAACCTATCAATCGAGTGGACGCAACAGGGTGTAGAGTGGGCGATTGGGGAGTTTTATGAGAAATTCTCAGCCGCCCTAGTTAGGAATTGATCTAACACAGTCTAACTAGCCTTTGGAGTGCATCCTGAACAGTGCATATAGAACAGAACCTATCAATCGAGTGGGCGGGACAGGTCGCAAATTGCACGCGTGGGCGTGTTCGGAGCGTAATAACTCTGTCGAGATAGAATCGATCCGGCTGCGGCTCGTGGGTTTCATAGGCAGCAGAGAGCTTTAGTAGTCCGCAGAAGTACAGCGTTGTAGCTTCTAAAAAGGCGAAATTGTAGCGGTGTGAAAATGCATGTGAGGCTTGTGTGGCCTAATTTTTTCCGATTTCAGTCGATCACTGCGGGAAGACGCGATGAGCCAACAGCCCACAAGCGCGTAGGAGTGCAGAATACTGAAGGCACTTTGCGATGGCATGCTCAAAACTCCCCTGCTGCCTAAGCTGCTTCGGCCCCATCTGACATTTTAGAGCGGTGGAGGACAGCGGTGAAGTTTCCAGCGCTCATTCTCGTCCACATTTGAGTTTTCAGCACTCGCAGTGGAAATGTTTTGTTCAGCTCGAAAAGCTCTATCGAAAGGTACCAATCTCGTCCAATTCTGAGAACATCGATTTTTTGACAACTTCGCATCGAAGACGAGGGCACTCCAGGCACAAAGGGGCGATGACGTCATCGAAAATTGATTTTTCCGAATCGGCCGAAGTTTGATACCATTCGATAGAGCTTTTCGTGATGAATTGAAAGGTGTTATTGGTTTTCGGAAAAACTGTGATCTGGGTGAGTAAGAGCGCAGGAAACTTTAACCGCTAAGCCCGCCACCCTAAAATGGCCGCTGGTACTAGGGCAATATAATAAGCTAGGGAGTTGTGAGCATGCCACTTGAAAGCACCTTTAGTGTTCTGCTAGCGTGCGCATTTGTAGGCCGTTAGCTCTCCACGTCTTCCCGCAGGGGTCGACTGAAATTGGAAAAAATAGTGCCACACAAGGCTAACCTCCATTTTCGCAACGCTGTAACTTTGTCCAATCGTAAGCTACATTGCTGTGTTTTAGCAAACTACTAGAGCTTTTCACTGCCTACAAAACCCACAAGCTGCAACCGGAAAGGTTCACAATTTACAGAGTTATCGCGCTCAGAACACACCCGCGAGTCAAATTTAGAACAATAACGGTCGATGTTCTCCCCGCTCTTGCTGGCCCAGATTACAGTTTCCGCCACCCTTAGTCAAACCATTCAATTCAGCATGAAAAGCTCTATCGAATGGTACCAAACTTGGGCCGGTTCGGAAAAATCCATTTTCGATGACGTTATCGCCCCTTTGTCGCGGCCTGGAGTGCCCTCGTCTTCGATGCGAAGTTTTCAAAAAATCGATGTTCTCAGAATTGGACGAGATTGGCACCTTTCGATAGAGCTTTTCGAGCTGAACAAAACGTTTCCACTGCGAGTGCTGAGAACTCAAATGTGGACGAGAATGAGCGCTGGAAACTTCACCGCTGTCCTCCACCGCTCTAAAATGTTGGATGGGGCCGAAGCAGCTCTAGACTGTGTTAGATCAATTCCTAACTAGGGCGGCTGAGAATTTCTCATAAAACTCCCCAATCGCCCACTCTACACCCTGTTGCGTCCACTCGATTGATAGGTTCCATCCTATATGCACAGTGCACGGCGCACTCTCAGTAGATTCCTGGCATGACGGAACACTCTACGTCATGTTTGATATGCTCCGAGAACATGCAAATCCTGAAAAATAAGCTTCTCCAACCGCAAAAGGTCTGCCCCAGTCATTTTTGACCACCCACTGCGAAAACGCGGTGGTCTGGCGAAGTTGTACAAATGCTTGTGTAGATCTCGAAGAGACGAATCGAACTATACCCACCGCTTCCCAGAAAACATCAAACTAGAAGAATTGTGAGCACGTAACGGTTTTTGACGCTTGCGACCGACAACTCGTCCGCGACCGCCCTTCGCAATGGAGCGCAAGTTTTCAATTTCGGCCATTTTCATAGCTTCATATAAACAATTTATACCATACGATAGAACTCGAGCTCCTGAGCTTAAATATATCGTTTGTTTTTGAAATTAATGAATTTTGGGCGAGTTATATCAAAAAGACGCAAAAGCCGGGAAAACACGGCTTTTTCGGGATTTGATCAAAAGATACGGCCATAACTGTATATAAATATTAATTTTACTAAAAGTAAGGTTAACGGCATTAATATTTTAAATAATTTTGGAGATGAAAACAAATGCAATAATTGTTCTAAAAATTGTAACATTTGCACAATAATTGATAAGCTGAATATATACATTCCTCAGTCACAAATTTAAGAATTAACACTTACAACAAAAACAATGATAATTGCAATGTAAGTAATGTTGCACACTGTATGACATGCGACGATTGTCAAAAACAATATATCGGAATTACAACTAGAAAACTAAAATACAGAATTAGAGAACATCTGTACCAAATCAAAAACCCTAAAATTAATAAATATTTATATATACATTTTGAAAATAATTGAATTGTTTGCCAATTTAGATGACTATTCTAGACTCTTTAACCCATTGACGACCGCGCGGAAAATCGCGTGTCTGTCGCGTGGGACCGCGCTTGGGACCGCACGGACGCTGCAATCTCGTGAAAACACTAATTCACGATATTCCGAATGAAGGTCTCTCTCCAACAGCTCCCTCTCATATTGGAGAAGGCCGGAACAGATTCGAAGCAAAACATAGAAGATGAATTTGCTTCTTTAAGAAGGCCTACGAAGAAACAGGACGCACGTTTGCCGCGGATTGTGCAAATAAGGTGACCTTATGATGTAGCAGGTGTTTGACATACTTTTGTCTAGATTGTTTTCAAAATTTTTACAAGAAAGGTGACTAGATATTTTTCTGCATGACCATTTTTATAATATGTGAGTAGCTGTTCGTGAATAGTGCCGATCTTTGTGCAGCTTGAATAGTGTGTGGTACTTATTATTTGATTTTATCAGTGCTTAGAAGTAAATAGCTGCCGGACCACAGCACAGTAGCATTGTGAGAATCCAAAATATCTAATGATCACTCGTGAACTACGGAAAAAGCGAGAAATAGGCCGTATCGAACAGTTTTATAACCGCGGGCCAAAATCGGCCCGCGCGGTCCCACGCGACAGAAAAACTGCGGGTCGAAAATGGCCCGCGCGGTCGTCAATGGGTTAAATGATAATGTAGACAAGAATATTTTACAAAAAGAACTTTTTTTTGGATAAAATTAATTAATACAGCTTACCCTTTTGGTTTTAATGATCATATTAAAGGTTACGGAAATATGTCTGATATTGATAACCCTTAAAACTATAAAGAAAATCATCCGCTTTATAAACTAAAAATTACGAAAATCAGGAAAAGAAATGGCAAATGAATAATAAGCGAGAAAATAATAACATAAACAATACATTCAATCTGGATGAATTTTTTAATAGATTTAATCAATTAAATTCGATTGCAGAAATGTATAGATACATTACTACTTTTAAGAAAAAATATCTTTGAAAAGTTATAAAAATAACATATAATAAAGAAAGTCTATTTAATATAGATCCAAATAATTTTAGAATTCTTGATAGTATGTAATGTAAAGTCTGCTTTGACAAAAATAACAGTAAATATTTAAAATCACAACAGAAACACAATAACTATACTAATCTTAGAGTCAGATATATAAATAATGTTCTAGATAAGGTTAACTTGAACGAAATGTTTAACAATAGCTAGATATGTGAAATTATAGAAACCAATTCAAATAAAAAGTGTTGCCTTTTAGACGCGTATTACAATCACAACCTTGTTTCTCCAAGAAAATGTTTATTTATAATACATTAATTAGAAATACTAACTTGTCGGAATTAAATTCAATTTTCAATAATAAATGCTTACGTGTTGAAGAAAAATATAAAACATTTGTAGACAAAGCGCATGAACATATTATCACAGGTAATTTAGGAATAATCTCAGATAAAGTCATCAAAAATTTAATTTCAAAAGAAACTAAATTTAAATTTGTCTCTAAACATAGTGTTTTGAAAGAAAACATTCAACTCTGGTTTGAAGAAGTTTCCTCTTTGTTCCTAGACAAAATAAAAAATAAATATAAGCTAGAGATTTTCACCTTATTTTGATAAAACAAAAGCTCAGTATTTTAAAGAAAAAGATATGAAAATCTTTACTATATCATATTACTGCGAAAATAAACAGATCTTTAAAAAAATGAAATGCACATAATACAGAATACTTGAATTTTTTAAAAGAAAATTTTGTTATATGCCCTCTTGACAAAGCAAATAATAATTACAGTTTCATTTGTAAAAAAATTCTATTTGATCACATTAGCAAAAGAAATGGGAATTGTTTCAGAAAATAGTAAATTAAAAAATTCTAACTTTAATCAAACGTGTGAAATGTATAACAAAGAAAACGAACTGGAAATTTTCAACAGACATGAAATATTATGCCTGAATAATAAAATTGAAGTTGATGGAACAGAAAAGGTTCTATTGATAAATTGTCTACCAAAACTGCACAAAAATCCATTGAAATTTAGTATTATTACTGCTATGTTTCACCGAGCAATCTACTAAAGAAGACTGGTTTTTCAACTTGTAGGTATTTCTAAAGTGGTTTAAGCGGAAACCTACTTTGAAGTGTTGTTTCGTTAGTGAAAATACAGTTGCTAAACGTCTCTTCATTCTCAATTTTTTCATCAGAAAAGTCCTTCCGCTTTTCCTTATTCACATCTCGTATAAGGTGGCAATACTGCGTGTTAGCTCGAAGATACCCCATTCGACGTCTAATCCACTTCACTTGGGTTAGACTGATCCTAATTCTCCTTGCCCCAAGTTCCCTGGCTATGTGTGACGCAGAAATACTATCAGCTCAGTAGCGATTTGTTATTGTTCCTTCTACTGCGCATGTGATCCAAAAAAAAATTTCACTATTAAACGAGGTCATTGTTATTATACGAATCAGATAGCGCACGAGGATGATACTCAATCCTTCTAGATGGCGTACTGCTTGAATTGAACTTAACGATGAAGCGTCGTAAAGTCCGATAGGAAACATCTCCTCCTAGCTACAAGTACTGATAAAGATTCTCGACAACAAGAAAAAAGGTTAAAAAATACCTCTCTTAACCGTCTTAGGATGTCCATAGTAGTGCGTCCTGACAGCGCGACAGGAGATACACGGGGGACGATCAAGAGGTACACCCGCTGTTCTGCGAACCGGAAACTTTTGTTTTGCGTCTCAACGACTTCGTAAGGCAGCCGTTAGACTCTCGGTGAAGCCTAAGGGGTTGGGGTTGGGTGAGCAAAGGGGATGGGAAGCGCATGTCTCCCGGCGAGGGGCGTGGCCATATTTTGTACCTCCCGGCCGTTCCCAGTGGGCGTTTGCATCCACCAGGGGTGTGCGTAAATGAAATCCGATATTTCGTGAATCGCAATTACGAAAGGAATGTCGTAAAGCGTAAAGCGTAGGAAGTACCTGACGTGTACTAGCAGCGCTGTGTTTCTAGAGGTTTTTTAGGTTACAGTAATTCAGGCGATTCAGTGTTTGTTTAAAGTGTTATTTTCAGCCTAAGCTGAATAGATTTCTAGCCAACTGGACAGCTCTGAAATCAATATGACACCTTCCAAAGTAAATTGGACACGTTACGTTTTAACAAATGGTTGATCTAAAAACCTTAGCTCAAAAGATTGCATACCCACGACGACCAAATGAAAAGCACAACCATAAAGGTGATCCTATCGTATGATAAACCGGAGGTCTCCGCCTTTTTGCATTTTCAGATTTTCACTTTAAACTGGATGCTTTACAATGTTAAATGGACACTTTTCATCTTAAACCAAACACTTTCCAAGCAGGTTAGGAATTCTGTGTCTATTCAAAGTGTAGTTTTTTCTTAGAGCACTCCTTAAGGCGAATGGTTAGACAATGTTTATTCAAACTTCAGAAACGCCTGTCTTGGTTTCCAAATGTTCGTTTTATTTCTGAACGTGGCTTACAATTAGAAAATGCCAAGTTGAAGATGAATTGTTCGGCACAAATGAAAAGAGTTAGGTTTAGAACGAAGAGCGTCCATTAACAGTAATAAACTCTCAGACAGTTCTGCTGCAGGCGGATAGTACTGAAACGATATAATCATATTTTTTGGACACTCTGTATAGTCAGTTATATTTTGGGAATAAATGAAAGTACATTGTACGACGTTCTTAAGTGATTTGGGAGGTATTCACTTTAATTTGACAGAAAATGAGCTGAGAAGGCTGCAGCTGAGAAGGCTATTAAGGGAAATGGTTACAAGAAGGTAGTTAAGCTTTTGTTAAGCTTTGCTCAATGAGAGTATCTTGTAATAACTGCCACTCGATGACCGAATTCAAAAGCTCTGTTAGTCAAGGTGGATCAGCAATCTGATGGAAACTTCAGTGGTTTGTTCTTCCATGAGAGTCTACCTAGTAGCTGCTCCTTACTCCGCATCCAATCATGAACGTCCTTAGGCCTATGTTATACTTCGGTCACGCTGTTGTCGGCGACAATGTTATGCGGGCTGCCACGCAGTGCGCACAATCCGCGCAACACAGCGTCGCCGAAATATAACATAGGCCTAATGTAGGAGTCCTTGCCGCTACTCTCTCAAATCAGGTCTATTTCGATTTCACGTCAAACCCGTGGTTCCTCCACCCTTTATCTGCGATCTAGTGTCAGGCATCTGCAGCAAACATGGTTGTCATGAGGGAGGAAGTGTCGGCTGTCGCTTGTACTCCGTATGAAAGCTCTTGGTTTGAGGGCATCCAGTCCAACCAAGCCTTCCACCACTTCGGGGTCGACGGATTGCTGCCAGACTGTTTGCGAAGGATAAAATACTGACATGTCCAGCTGCTGACACAAGTCATGGCCAAATACGCTTTCGATGCGCCTCTATGCTATCTTGCAGAAGTAAAATATGTGGCGCATCACAGGCAGCGACTCATTAATACCGTCCTTTATCCTTATGGAGAATATGTCAGCGGTGGAAGAGACCTTTTGAGCTCGTCACGGATAGAGGACCAAGGTGGTAGTCGACTGATGTCCACAAATCCGTAGTGCAGACTAAAATAGGCCAACACCACCAAGTAAGCGAATGCATAGATTGGATGACGGCTCTAGAAGAGTACACAAGCAGCATTTGCTGCCAAGACAGATTCTTCAGCTTTAGCTAAAGTTCGTTATGGACTTGCTTATTACGACTCTAGTCTGCTTATTGGGAAAGATCGAGAATAAAGTGCTCATCGAAGAGATAGAAGAGGGGGGGGGGGGGAGGGAACTAATCCTTGCACTTAAACACAGGGAGATACTCGAGGCTTCTGTAGGCAATAAAAGCTGGTCATAGAATGTTTCTGTATATTTTTGGGTCTTGAAATTCTAAAGTTTTTATAGCTTATACACATCTAAATATGAAGCTGTGGTCCCGGGCCATGCAACGCTGCCACAAATTCCGCAAATTCAACATGAGGTGCTTCTGTTGCGCTACGCTTCAGTTATGCTGGACAGCACTGAAGTACAGGGTGCGTAAAAAGTATTGACGCACTAAATGGCGCTTGTGGAAACAGCAATGCGCAGTAAGATTTAAAACATTCACTTCCAAAGTATGGAAAATGTTGTTACAAACACGACGGAATAGCTCGAAATCGATATTGGCTCCTTTACTGTGAACACAGAAGCGAGAGCGACGGAAAACTCAACGGCGGTGCGCCGCAAGAACTCTACGTGGATTCCGTCCCGCGCTTCGAACAAGGTATTCTTCAGCGACAGGTCACTTCTGATCGAAGTAGTCAGACCTTACTCTCCAACATCGCCTAAAAAGAGTAGTCCAGCGGATTCGTGTTTGAGCCGTGCTCGTCTAAGCAGCTGTTCACACCTGCTCGCCTTTGTCTGTTTGCTTTCATCGGACAGAGACTGATAATTGTGGAATTAGACGTTGTCGTGCTTGAACATGATGAAAACATCATCTGTTATAGTTGACTTTTAGGTCATTGACCTCTTTCCTCACCGACTGCTTCGAACAGCGCTTAATTCACTTGTAAATGAAGTAATCATTTCCCTTGGTAACAGCCGAGAAAGGGCCACCGTAGCAACGACGGTACCATGTTACTTCAGTTTTCTCAATATTGCTTTTTTTAAACATAATACAGACAACAAAAATAACACACGAAAACCTTGACAAGTAGAAAGAGAAGGCTCCATCCGGAACAAAAAGAAGGTGCGTCAATACTTTTTACGCACCCTGTACTCCTGACTTAAAGGGAGATTCACTCTTCCGACATAGGCGGGTATCCAGGGTATCCACTGAACCCCGTAGTGACACCCCTCCACACAAGACGTCCTAACTAGGGGACCACGTCTTCAAGTCAGCAGGAGCGGAACCATCACAACGCGTGAAATCAATGTTGGCGGGATGACAGCTCGATAACTTATGAGCTGTTGTTTGAGTGCGCCCAAATGTTGGAAGAGGTGTTGCGAATCCGGAACGATAAGAGAGCAATCCAAAGATTTTAAACCCTTGTAGGGAATAGAATTGGCAACTGATGCAGAACTAGGAGATGGTGTTTTTGCAAAGCATTTCCTCCGATCGCTTAGTTTCGCTGTATACCGAGCGAGAAGTCCCGCAACAGTGCAGGAACAGTTTTGTTGGTAGTAAGCAAAATAGCCGAACAGTCTTTGAATAGTGTATTAAGCCTAGTGTTTACGCGGTAAGAAAGACCTACTCCTAAAGGGCTGCTATAATGTAAGCCATAAAGGCCCTCGCACACTTCTGTGGTGTTGCCGCTGCCCCACCCTTAGCCATAGGGCAGGGACGCAGAGCTCGCCGTCGGCGGCGAACGCGCGACCGCGAGCGGCGGAGAAGACACCGCCGGAGCGGCAGCGGCGATAATGATGTGAATCGTTATTGTCGTCGCCGCTCCAGCGGCGCGGACAGACTGCCTGCATTCTAGCCTTTCGATGAGTCATGCCGCGGCGCCCGCGGCCGCCGCTGGGCGGGATGACTCGTCGCTTTCGCCGTCCGCCGCGCGCCGCAGAATTGTGCGGCGGCCTTTATAGCGCAGCGCGGCACAACGATCGACACAGATATCGATACCGTTCGGCGCTGTCGCATGGCATTCATACTTCGCCGTCGTAAAACATCTCACTTGACGGAGTCTTGGAGTGCTGTGTTTGGCGAATCGCGCAGCGGAATGAGCGGGCGCGTGATCACCAGCGGTTGCTAAGATCACATTTGTCTCTGAATTTCCAGGCTGTGGTGAAGGCAAAAAGCACAAACGTTAGCCGAGAAGGCATCCACGTCTTGGATTTGGCTACCCTAAAGGCCGCCACAGACTTTTGCGGCGCCGCTCAGCGGCGCCGCAAAAGTCTGTGGCGGCCTTTACAGCGAGTCTACTAACCTTTTTTTGAGTAAGAAATGACGTGGCTTCGTTATCATTAGATTTTAGTTGAAGAACCTGTTTTGGCAGGATGTGCAACAGCCATTTTTAGGTAACAGAAGTAGCCGTCGGAGGTTTATAATGGGAGACCTGAGAGAACAAATAACGGATCTATAGCAGTCGGGGTGACACCACATCAGTCGGACTGCAGCGGACGTCTAAACGCTGCTGCTGTTGGGACGATTGGTGTATCGAGCATTAAGCTCTAGAGCCATGCAGAGCATTATCCGATTTTATCAGGATCATCGTCTTTCTTCAGAGGAAGGATAAAGGGATTATTAGGATAGGGAACCATGCTCACCCAGGATAGCTGGATGATTCATATCCGATATATCCGATCGGAAATCTGAACAGATTCATTCGGATGCATTGTATATACCCCAGCACAACAATAGGGGATTACATGCTTTTCAACCTTTGGTTTTATGTCAGTATGAGCGCTAGTAGCAATCAACTAACGTGACCTATGAAACTTGCGAGGCAAAAACACAAAGTCTGCGTTTCATAAACGCTCCGACTGCATACCCTAGCTTCACGGAAAATTCGCCAAGTTGGTTATGAAATAAGCACGCTACTCTGCTCTTAGGAGTGCTTTCAAGTCCTAATTTTGGTTCGAAGCTTAACGAATTATTCTACGGTTTGATAAATATTGACTAAAGAAGCTAAATTAGTAAACGCATGTAGTCCTCTATTAGCCCATCACGATAATGCATTTTTCGCTTGCCTGTCGTGCCCGTGATTTTTATTGATAGACTTCTTCGAGTAGAAAACTATTCCAAGCAACTACATCACCTACTGGTTGCTCAGTCTGCAAATAGTGTAGAAACAGGAAAGAAATCGGCGCTACGGTAGCTGGGGGGCCACCTTATAAACAATTACAAATAATGCAATAGCACTGTTCTGCACTCTTCTCCGCTTCAGCGGGAATATTCGCTTTATATTCGCTGAATGTAGCTACTTGCCACGCCTGCACGCCGCGTTATGTGACCCTCCAACTACCGTAGCGCCAAGAAATCTCCCAAAAAGAAAAATTATTCCGATTTCACGTAGTATATTCCATGTCCAGCCGTCGCCGAATATATAGTCCCCTTCCGTTATAAAGCCTCAGAATAAGACGCGACTCTCGGCATAATGTAGATTTTCTCTGATCCTGGCCAGCTTACCTTTACGCCAGTACAAATCAACTCTGCTTAAGAGGCGTCGGATACAACGCTACTCCCGTTGTAGCGCGGTTTTAGGCGGAACTCTGCGTTTAAAATGACTCCCGTTATAATGCGACCCGGCTCAGATCCGGTCCCCTACAGAAAATGAAGAGGAGCAAGATGCTGACAGCGTCTGCGATCAGACATACCGTTCTATTGCCTCGTTCGTAGCCGCGACCAGCACCTGTGCGACAATGAATTAGATGCGTGTAGACGTAGTGTTCATAATCAGCAATATGTCGAGCACAGGATAAGACTCCCGGTAGTCGTTAGAAGCTGCCGTAAATTGGATTTTCCTCTATGTTACAACTGGCAGACGCACTGGTTTATCGCAGACGAAGAATGAATACAACCAACCTCACCAGAGGCCTTTTATACCACTGGCGAGAACACCTTATCACAGGGATCATTCATTCCAACACTCTATAAGAAATGAGAGGTGTGGATTAGAGCTCAGATCATGCAAAACAACATCCTACACATTTGGTTTAGGCCTAGAGCAGCTAGTATAGATGCCACATACTTTTATAGGATGCAT
The DNA here is from genome assembly GCA_947396885.1 of Heligmosomoides polygyrus polygyrus. Lineage (NCBI taxonomy): Eukaryota > Metazoa > Nematoda > Chromadorea > Rhabditida > Heligmosomidae > Heligmosomoides > Heligmosomoides polygyrus. The sequence goes on from OX377203.1 coordinate 62,108,495, forward strand.
TCTGCGATCAGAACTCTTGCGCCGTGCGGGACTTGTGTCTGCACCCTCTGCTTTCAGGGCAGGATTACAGCAACAGCGCTGTTTGATCACATGCAACATCCCGATATCGTGGAAGAGTGCTGAGAGGCTACCGCAACGAAGATATGGCGGATGCATCGTGATTTAACAGCGCTGATGGCGTGATGGGTAACATCCCGCCTGGAAAATAGAGAGTGCGGGTCCACGCCCCGCCTTGATAGCGAGAAAAGCTACGAAGCATCAGGTTACACAGTTTTGTTGTTGATCACTTCTAACCTACCTCTGGTACTCATTATTCCTCATGCATATTTGTCAAACTTGTGCATACAGCAGCGAGAATCTCTGGAGACAGGTCCTCATTAATAATCGAAAGATGTTCTTTGCATCCACACTCTCCTCATGGTCACACATTTCATTACTATAGCCATATTTACCCATGGTATGCAATTCTAAATATATGTACGCGTGAAACAGTCTAAAAAAGTTCAGCTCCGGTTAGGGCGCGACTGAGTGGACTGTATATTCATACATCTACAATTTCTGTTACGCTTTCTCTAACGCCCTGTTCATACTTCACGACTGCAGCGACAAGAGCGAAAAGAGCGACTGGAACGAGGAAAGTAGTTTAGTGGAGTACGTAATTAATTACGTACTCCACACTCTGTCGCGCTCCTGTTGCTCCCGTCGCCGGTGCGAAGTATGAGCAGGCGACAGCAACGACGGCAGCGACAGCGCCAGCACTCAAGTATGAACAGATTTCAGCGGCAAGCGCTCGGCTTTAATCAATTTGCATGTCTTGCAAGGGCGACGAGTCGCGCTCGTCGCGAAGTATGGACAGGCCCTAACATCGTCTGAAATTGTCCGCTGTCGCAAATAAGCGTCGGAAAGCATTCTCCGACATTGTCGCAAAGAGGTTAAGGAACTTCGACCAATCGAGCATTTAGTCAAATGAACGTGGCGATTGTGCGGGTTCGCATTGCGACTGCAAGTCTAAAGGGCTCCGCACACTTCTGCGGCGTTGCCGCAGCCGGCAGCCGGCAAAATGGGGCGGAGCCTTCAAGTTGCGGCGCTCCTCCCCACTGTGACGGTCCGTTCTCCGGCGTTGTCGCAGCACGGCACCGTCGCAGCGAACTCCAGTCGGGACCTACTCGCATAGAAGGAAAGCGCGCTCCGATGAGAGACGCGCGCCCGAATGAAGAACTCAGCTGAGAATCTCCATTGTCATCAGCTCTCCGGCAACGTCAGCTCTCCCCAAGGAAACTAAACTTAGAAAAAGGAAACTAATCAAGCGAAACAGCTAAATTCAACACAAGAACGAAAAAAATCAACCCAGACGTCGCCCGGATCCTCGAGAAATAATCAGCTGATAGCCATAATCGATCTCCTAATTTAAAGGACGCATGTGTTACCACTTCCTGTTCCCCGTCGCGATCGGCTAGAGCGCAGAGTCTCTGCCTGCGGCATTGCCGCACCGACGGCAACAATGATTTCAATCATTGTTGCCGTCGATGCGGCAATGCCGGAAAAGTGTGCTGGTGCGGGACGGTGCCGGCTGCCGTTGCCGGCGGCCTCTGCGTCCTTGCCCCATGTTGAAGAATAGGGCTGCGGCAACGCCGCAGAAGTGTGCGGAGCCCTTAAGGGGTTGTTTAGAGCCTCATCGCGACATAGTGGTGAGATCCCATATCGATTCATCGCATCAATCGGTATGGGAGCTTATCATTACACCAGCCATCAGAGCGACCTCTCCTCCGCAATGAGGGCTTCTTAACGGCTTTGCCTTAGTAATAACTTCTAATCATCGATTTTATCTGGAACCTATGTCATGGTTTCCGCAGGAAGAACACCTTAACTGCGCCGATTGTGGTAAGTTAGAAAGAAACAAAAAATAAACGACATCCACAAAAAACGGATAATTTGATCAATATCACTGATGCGATCGATACTTTAGAAACGAACTTCGGATTCGTGTTCAGCGACCTCGATTACCCCAGGGCTAAAGTTTCGAGTCGCGATCAATCGTTGAGTATCGCCAAGATGCAGTGCCCCTCTCCAGTTGTGAAGGACGGACGGAAACACACACACACACACACACACACACACACACACACACACACACCCACACACACACACACACACACACACATACACACACACACATACACACACACACACTACTCGTTTGTATATAGTAGGATCGCTTCGCGCCGCGATGAAGCTCTGAACATTCCTAAGGCCTATGTTATACTTCGGCTACGCCGTTGTCGGCGATGTCGGATGTCGGCGACAGTGTTGCACGGCGTGCAGGGGTGTGCGTAAATAAAATCCAAAATTTCGTAAATCGTAAATCATAAGAGGTGCTGATTTATAATGCATCTAATTCCTTGTTTTTTTCTATTATTTATTTATTTATTTCTTTCTGTACGATGCATAAGGCATACGTGGTATAGTATGTAGTACAATACAAATTACCAATATAGGAAGAACAACTGTAAAATCTAGAAATGCAAAAGGTTGCTTCTAGCAATGTGCCTGAACAGCCTGTAATGTGCCGACGATTGAGGGATACAGGAGTTTAGCGAGATGAAGCTGGAACCAGCTCTGCACGTGAAGCTAAATGATCTGGCATTCGTTTTGGGTACACCGTAAGATATTTTTTCTGAGCTGCCCTCTAGCTCTAGATATTATTATACGATAGAATTTTGAAACGTCTACATCAATTAGGCCAGACAAGAGTTTGAAAACCACCCAAACATCAGTAAGTTTACGATGAGAGACTAAAGAATGCAACTTATATTCGTTATTTCTAGCTACAGGACAAGGAGCTGTTACAGATCTACTACAAGCTATCCTAAAAAATAATTTGCGAATGAAATTGTCTTGCACCATCTCAAGAAGAGCGATGTCTTTAGATTTTGAAGGAGAAAACACTGGTGAACCATACTCAACAATTTGGCGAATGTATGACTTGTAAGCCCTAAGAAGCATTTCCTGATCCACTATAGAGAGAGCTTTGAATATAAGGAACGTTGGAGTAGAGCATTACTGTAAATCATTTTGTAGTGCTCAGAGAAGTCAAGCTTATTGTCGTAGTGAAATCCTAAATGCTTAACGCAAGAAACGGGTTTTATTGAGTGATTTTTGATGCTATATTTGGCGACATAATCGGATTTACCCATCCTCATAGATACCGTTTTCTCAGGTGCCAAGGGGAGTCTCCATATTTCAGACCACATCTGTATAGCATCAAGGGCAGACTTAATAGACCCTATGTCACTTGGGCCTCTGATACTTCTATATATCTTTACATCATCTGCGAACTGCTTACAACTAACACCACATCCTAAAATTACAGGTAGATCAGACGTATAAATAGCAACAAGAATTGGAAACAGCACGCCACCCTGGGGTACCCCACTTGTAACAGGCTCAGTAGTGGAAAAGATGTGAGCTACTTTAACCTGGTAACTCCTTCCTATCAGGTAGTCCTTTATCCAGCTGACTACTATAGGACGAAACTCCAGACTTTCAATTTTGTGTAGTAGCTTACTGTGGTCAACCCTATCGAAAGCCTTCGAAAAATCGAAGTAAATTACATCGCAACATCCTTTCTTATCCAAATATTCAGTCCAGTCATTTATACATTCCAATAGATTAGATACTGCAGATTTATGCGGCACAAACCCATGTTGATTACCAGGAATGATTTTATTAATTTCTAAATGGGACGTTATATGTTTTTTGAGAATTTTTTCAAAAGTTCTGCAGAAGAAAGAAGTGATACTAATAGGCCTATAGTTATCAACAGAATTAGCCGGCTCTTTTTTGAGTAGAGGTGTTACAAAGGAATGTTTCCACCTTAGTGGAACCTCCGACCAAATCAAAGATTGGTTATACAAATATGCTAATGATTCGGCAATGCCGTGAGCTATCTTTTGTATAAAAGCGGCGGGAAAATGATCTGGTGTTATAGAATACGAGCGTGGCAAACCATTGAGAAGTTTATATACTGTTTCACCATCACACCACGGAAACAGAGACATAGGTATATTTACTACAGCATTGAAGGCGGAAAGGCTGTCATCACTTTGAATGAACACCATGGCAAACTTCTCTGCAAGTACGTTGGCTTGTCCATATCAGAAAATGCCGTAGACTCTCCTTTTTGAAGACTGGGAATACAACATGTTGTTTTCATTTTTTGTTTAGAAATTTGAAGAAACCTCTGTTATGATTAGAATAGATTATCCTTTTTTATGAATTATGTTATATATTATTATATGTTATTATGTTATAATTATATTATTATTACAATTATGTTAAACCTAATCGAAGCCATGTTTTGTTGAGACGTTTTCTGCTTGAGCTGGACACTTTTCTAATTAAGATGGAAGCCATTAAAATCAACTAGCATCTTTCAAATCAAGCTATACAAGTTTTTGGAGAACCAAAACAAACCGCTTGTTCAAAAACGCTATCTTAAAAGGCGCCTACAGGGTGCCCAAATAAAAAGCTTACACTGCTTGGACGATCAAAAATGTTTATCGTTCTACTAGCCATTGGTTTGAATATAAAACTATGACTTTGTAGAAACAACTGCAACAACTCCGGATAAATCAACAAAAACCATTCCATCCAAAACCAAAAAAAATTGATCGATGCCAACTCGACGAAAACAGTATTTGCACAAATAATCCAACAAGCATCCCTACTGAGTGAGCGCATACATTTCTATGGTATGACACACCTAAAGTTCTAAGCCTTCTCACGTTTTGAATTCTATCCAACAGCATTTTTTAGCAGAAGGGAAGGAATTGTAAGACGATTAAATGAGTCTGATCACATTTTTGGACACTCATCATAGTCGGATTTTTGACTTAAAATTATAAAGAAGATATTTTGTGGCATTCTTTAGAAGTAAAGCAGAGAAGCAAGGTGCAGCCTGAATTGAAAGTGGTTTAACTGATTCGTACAAGGTGCACTTCAAACACATAGGGGAAACCCATGGTAGAGAAGTCGGACTAGGATGGCTAGCTCGTACTCTAGAACAGTTCTTGATCAGGATCCTACCACGGGCAGTCAAGTCTTCCATACTTGCTGGGTTGTGAATTGGTACCTGATTTGCCTGGGAAGGATAAAGCACTGACCTCTACATCGGCAGCAACCTCAATTTATTCTATAAGGCAAACCCACACTGCAATGACCTCTACGGTATCCCACAGATGCAGAAAGAGTGGATGGCGCATCTCAAATAGGGACTGACTAACGTCATGCTTTATCCTTCATCATTTTTGAAGGCAACCACAACTTCTGGAATGAAAGATCGTCGAAACTCCAAAATATTGCACTACTAATTAATAACTGCTTGCATTCGCCAGTCCTGCTCTACACTGCCTTTGTAACAATCGCTATCGTATCTTTTGCCCAGTCTTTAGCATTTTGAACGGATCGCACAAGGCGAACACAGACAGACGTCCTTCTTAAGGGGCACCTCATATGTAGATACGTGCAGTGATAATCAGACTGAAACATGATTGTTTCACTCTTTCCAACAGTTCAGCTGTTATTCCACAGCATCCAGTCAAGTCCACTTATTCCTTGATGGCCTTGCATGAGTTCTACTCGTGTGGATTGGAAAGAGTCGTCTATGTGGTGAACAAGTGAAAAAGTTACAAGTTGACTAGGCGGCGGTTGCAGCATAGAATATGGTTCAGCAAGTGATCATCTCCATTCCAGAGCAAGGATTGTTTCCATGTTTTTCTGTGGACAGGAACGAAATGCTTTCAGGCCATTCGAATGTGAGATGTTGTGCTAGAGTGCGACCAGAAAAATAGGCTAGCTCAGTTCCATTGCCAGGAATTAACTAGAGCGACCTATCCACAATGCTGCGTTTTTCTGTCACAGCAAAACATAAAAAAGTAAATAGGAAATAGCAACGAGCTATGAGGAAAGTCTTTAAAAGTGGGTACATCGTCATAATCCGAATCGTATCACGTTATGTGGACGTTTGTCATCCGGGGACCGAAGGTCACATTTACGAAAATTTACGATTTACGACCCAAAATGTCGTAAATCGTAAATCGTAAAAAATTTGCCAAAAATCACCGTAAATCGTAAATCGTAATTACGCACACCCCTGCGCTGCTACGCACTGTGTAACATTCGCGGCTTCAGAAAGTAACTCCAACGCGACGTCGCGCACCAGCCACATGCGACTTCGCGGAGCTGAAACGCGGACGTGTCTTGATTAGTTTTTTTTACGTGTTCTCGCACATCAGAGGCTGCTTCTAGCTCCCGATTACTGTGACCGTGTCCAGTTTGCTCTCCAAGGTTCTGTGAAACTTATGTGCTGTATAGTGCATTAAAGTGCAACTAAAAGTGTGGTACGGATATGCTTAAGTTCCGATCATTTATAGGTGAGGTCAGAATGTCTTGATGGCTATTATTTTTCTCAGAGGGTTATTGAGAAGGTCAGAAGGTGAGAAGGTTACAGCTCGACAGCTCGAGTTTATAAACCGTGCCTCTTTGGATACCAGACTTAAGACCATGCTGATGCTTTTTCAGAGGTGGTCGTTTAATTATTTACTTATTTACTTCTTTCAATTATGTTCAGCAGTTGTAGAGACAGCCCTTCGTCGCGTTGTAGTGGTTCAATATCCAAGCCCTTGGTCGTGTATTTCGATAATGCGGCGCTGTTGTTGTAGGGTGTGGTACTAACCGGTAAAAATTCATTCTCGAAGCGTAGCGATTGTCTTTCTGTAAAAAATATCTTTCGGTTCACTTACTTATGTAGACTATTTATTGCTTCTCCTAACCAATTTAGTTGTCATTGCTACTTGAATACGACAGTGATGTGTTGTTCAATGAAGACGTTTGTTCTGGAAAACTAGGAACGATACATGATGCCTATGCCGTCCCTGTCGGAAGCGTTACTAGCCGTCCCTGCCGGAAGCAGCGACAACTCGTCCAATTTCGTCGCGCACCGTGCGCGACGCCAGGGGGGTTCGTGCGTCGTTAGGGGTCGTTTAGTGTGCGCGCGATGCGCCACGCGATGCAAGTGTAGTGGCGAAATTGATCGAGTGATGCGATTGATCAATTCGGCCACTGCACATGGCATCGCGTCTCGCGTCGCGCGCACACTAAACGACCCTTTAGAGTTATGTCTGCCCCCATAGCACCCGCTCAACACTGTCGCCGACAACAGCGTCGCCGAAGTATAACATAGGCCTGACGTAGCATGACAGAATATTCTCGCTTCTGTGTACTCTCCTGTGAAGTCTCTCAGGTGTCTGAACTGCGAACACGAATACCACTGTGAGAATCTCCACCCTTCAAATAGTAGGAAGGGATGTTCCATTTTTGCAAAGTCCTTAAACCCAAGGAGCTAGGGAGCCTCAAAGTTTACTATGGGATCGCTTGGACACTTGCAAAACTACCGTAGTCGGCCGAAATTTCAAAAATGGATATCATATTCGTGATCAGCGCCCCAGATAACCCCCTTAGACAAAGTTTGGCGAAACCCAAACTCCTACCTCCTACCCTTCTCGACCTCGACCAAGGGCTAAGGGTCGCGAAAGTTCAATAGTGCCACTTCAGATTTACCCTTGACAATCGCGTACTCAAGGGAGCTTACACTCACGGTATGCCGAAGAATCGTGATCAACTTTTTGAAAGATATCGCTGCACCACTATCTTCAATAAAAAATCTCTATATGTAAAATGTTTTAATTGGTTGGCTCTCCAGAGGAGTTTCAAGGCCAACGTGCCGCCGATACGTTAGAATATGACGGTGACCTATACTCGCTGACCTGCGGGGACTTCAGTGGCTACCAGCCCGTCATCATTAGTGTGTCTAGTTCATTAGTACACCTTCGACGGGCAGTAGGGCACAACTGGACTTGTACAATGATCGTCTGCTCTTCTTTGATCATGTGGGACGCATGCTAGATGACATGAGATTGACTGGACAGTCATTCTCGGCTTGTGGACTGGTGTACTCTTCTAATTGCTTTATTTATGTCTAGTTGGGAAGGTTCATTCCCCATGTAGCCAAGGGTCCTATCGAAAATCAGCAGAAAATACAAAGTGTCGCATATAGAGGGGCAGCTCGGATGAAAATATCTCACTGAACACGTACATACTTTCCAACCTATAGTGGAATATATATGCATAGGGAAAGTTGGGAAGGTGATTGATACCAAAAAAGGAATGAACACTACAAATGCAAAAATACTTCAGGGTCAAGGAATCGAACATCCGACCTGTGCCTACGATGCGCCGGCACTACCACTGACTCGCCGAGCTGCTTGCCTCGACGATGGAGCCAGACGTATTTCACCATTTCTGTTATCTCCACGTGCAACACGCACGCGCGTGTTAGATGCTGACAGTGCAATACATTCCCGGGTGTTCAGGGGCCCCTATCTCCTTGGGTTCAAGGATTTTGCAAGAATGGAACATCCCTACCACTAATTGAGGGGTGGAGAATCTACCAGTGGTATTCGTTTTCGTAGTTCAGACATACGCCTGAGAGACTTCCCTGGCCAGAAATAGGCCGGGAAGCCTTGAGATAGGCGATCAGTATGAATTTCGTGATAACCAAGACAGTGACAAGCGTTTCTGAGACACGCTGCATTTTCTCTGCGCAACTGCTAACCTCGTAGTCTCACCCCCCCCCCCCCGCCTCTGTATTGAAAGCCACTGTTTGAGTGCAAACGCAGCATGATTTGTTCTATGGCATCTGCAGACCCATGCAATTTTAAACACTAGAATACTGAAAAGTTGAGAATTTCCCTTACCGGCCTATGTTTTACATTCGGCACCAAGAAGCTTCTCTTTTGCTGACTAGTCTTGCCTCTGTATGGTTGTTCCTCTGACCCAACTTTCATGCACTGGTCCATATTCAACACTCCACGGACTGCAGAGCTCTCGTACACGTCTTCAGTTTCGAATCGTTTTTCCTTATCACGCACCACCTCCTTTGCATGGAAAAGTCTGATGAGGACCTTAAACCATCGACAAAGAACGTGAACACACGCACTGTGTGTAGCAGTTTTGTAGTATTTGCATCTATAAATCAGTCAAAACACGAATAAGGGCAAAAGCCAATAAAAGTTTCAAATTTATTTCTCTCACACGTACTGCAAGGGCCCCAAATTCCCTAAATTTCCTGGATTCCCGACTTTCAATGGTTTCGATTCTTCCATTTATCGCTCTCGCAAGGACGTGCAATCAGTATTTATGCTAAAGAAAAATGTCGATCTGAGGGCGTTTCGACACATGGCGGAAGCCAACCTTGTCAACGACCATTTCTATTATTTTTCATTTTCACACGATAATCTTCTCTGCTGTTGATGCGCCAACTTAACCACCTGTGATCAAGATTGTCAAAAATGTCCACTGTAGGGGATAATGGGGACAGGAAGCCGCCCATAGGAGAATGATGAGAAGTCATGAATGCCTTGCATCCGAGCTTCTACGTAGAGACTGTCAGACGAACTGCAGCTTGTTGCCCTTTTAGCTTCCCATAGAAATAAAAGGTTTAGTCAAGCAGTAAGAACACTAGAAATCCGCCCAAGACCAAACTGTGAACGATCAACGGCTGTTTCTTACTATGGCATACCACTCTGAGCTTCACAAAACTCCACGAAATTCAAGTTCACATGGCATTGCATACAAAGTCGCCCGTCAAACTAGGAAAATACCTTTTCCCAAAGTTAGAAAGTGTGAATAGCAAGGCGATGAGGCAATTGCTTCAACAAGTACTTGGGGCTGGGGATGGCAATCACAGTTGTTGCTCTTGCTTTCCCGTTCTATTCCCCTCCCCTTCCCCTGAAAATGTCCTCACACCATGAAATACCCATTGGAATTCCGAGTGGCGTGGGCTCACGATCAAGTATCACGGGGAAAGTATTTACCACTTGGCCCTTAAACCAGTGCTGCACCGTTGTCGAAACCACGTGCTATCTCATATCGCAAACCTTTCAGACCATTGCTTTAGAACGCTTAGAACTTATAACCCACCATGTCGAAATGTAAAAAGCTGCCGTCTATCTCAGGAACTGCATCGGCTCCCACTCGACTCGCTCCCTCATAGCACTGGTCTGTCAAAACTGTGCGCGGCTGAAAAGGTGACTTTTAAGAAAGACGAACTACAGAATTTCTTCAGAATTACACCTCCAGTCCGGCGTAGTCCCTCGCCTCGTCCTTGACTACTTGCAGTTCCGGCGAAAGTAAGCGAGCGATATCGATCGCTTCGTACGGAGACAGGCCTTCCTCAAAATCGACAAAAGTATCCGAACCAGCTGGACAAAGAAGCCCTCTCAACTCTCCCTCTCCGCAGGCACGAAACTTCAGCTTAGAACCTTCTAAGTTCGTCAGCACTTCAAGCCTCTGAGGACGAATTGCCTTCGAAAAGTCTTTGATGACCACCAAGGTCTTATCCCCGAATATGCTGGATGCGCGAAGATCCTGAATTCGCACATAGGGCTGTTCGCCGGCAATGACGGCGTCCATGCATTTCATTGTTTGCAATATTTGTGAGTCGAGTTCAGCTTCTTGCCGTTGAAGATCCGCGCATTCGGAATGAAGCCTCGCCAGGTGTTCGCCGCCGTCTTCGAATCCGTCCTTCAGTCGAACGTGGTTCGTACCACATTTCTCCAGCTGATCTATCCCCTCGAGTACGTTCACCACATCGTAGAGGCGTCGTTTCGAGACTCCGAGTGCTTGGGCCGCCTCATTCAGATTCACTCTGCCGTGCTGGCGGAGCCAGCCCACAAATTTGAGCGTGATGACGCTGAGGGAGCTCTCAGCACGAGGCCCCATCGCAGTCCCCAGCGGATCGAAGAACGCCCTAGCGCAGCCGCCGGCTATTGGCAGGTAGCAGGGGAATGCACTCGAAGAGCGCCGATCGTGGCGGGACCGCAAACGACTTCCAAGATTCGCAGCTGCGCATACTGTGGTTTTGTCGGCTGTCAATTTAACAGTTCTACGTCTTCAGTTTTCTTTTGTGGTGGACTGAATGGGTCTTGTGTGGCACTGACGTCCTCTCACGACTGTTGCAGTACGATCCTCGGTAAAACTCATTCCCTTCTAGTAGTGGGCACCTACATGTTTAACGGCGGTGTCGAGTCGTTACTAAATCATCCGGAGGGGAAGCAGACAGTCGTTTGTTTGCGAGAATGACAGACAGCTGCAGTTAGGGGTACACCACTTCGCTCGTGGCTTCAACATAACAGGAATAGTGTACTGATTCCTAGTTATCGCTTATTAATCCTCTCACGGCTAACAATAACTGTCTTATTCATCTGGCTCAGTAGTGCGAATGGTGTGGAGTCAAAACTTGTTAACAACTGGGATAGGTCGCACTAGTTAAAAGCATTGTTGCTGAAGTTGAACACAGCCGTAGCAGAAAACAGGGGAGCGGACAAGAAAAAACTGAGGTGCCGCTTTTTGGAAGGGGGCTACTATCTGGTAGAGCTTATTGGAAGGCCTGCGGTTTAACTAGGCTGGGGGGGTCACAATGTATTCGGTGGATATTCGCCTTGGTAGGAAGGCACATGCTTGTCCAATTACATTAGAAATGGTCTAGCTCAGATCACCGTAGGAGTAGAACACCAGAGCTGCCTGAAATTTTTAGTTTCGTACGACTCAACCCTCACCCCGAGCCTATTTTGTGCCGACCGGTCATTATTGTCACTCTACAGATCACCACACTCGTTGCTTAGACAGATCAACAGCTGTCTGGTTCCTAGGAAAGCTCTGTGGAAGCAGAACTACCAGCTCGACATCTTTAACAAATTTTTGCTACCAGCAGAATGGGAAGACGGTTGTCTTCTTATTCTGCTGATAGCAAAAATTGATTGGAGCGGCGCGTCTGACTTCAGAAGTCGTTCACCGAGCGCCAGGATTAGAGGACATATCACAATCGTCGTGCATCGAGCATCCGAATTCAGACGACATGTCCGACTTTCCATGAATCCCGGCACGATGTTTCATGTTGAATTGTTGGTTCATGAAGCTGCGCACCGAGATTGATACAGCACTTTATTCAGCTTACATTTCGGCGGTTTCGCCTTCTTCAGAGCCTGGAAGAGTCCAAATAACACTTGATGAGCTACTTTCTCAAAGGTCATTTCATCTACAGAAAGAAAGAAATGGAATGAAGGAAGCGATGCGGAGAAACGGCAATGGGCTAGCCTATGTGGTGGAAGCCAAGGAGCTCCGCCAGTCACCGTCAGATGAAATGAGCGTTGGTGAATGATTTGAGCTCTAGGGACCACCTACCCTTTAGACCTCCTAGGGCATGACCCTGTGGGTGGGGGCCGACAAAGGGTGCCAGCACTTGCGTCACCGCCACGCACTGGGGACGGATTCATCAAAGTTACTGCAGTAGCTTTAACGGAGAACCGTGAACGAAAGCTCAGATAACGTGGCTTATCGCTCACCATATCGCTTGATAAGCCGCGTTATCTGAGCTATTTGCTTACAATTCTCCGTTACTGCAGTAACTTTGATGAATCCGGCCCCTGGCAATTGATCTAGGGGTGTCGCGATGCGGGGGTCGAGCGTTCTACCCCATCGTCCCCCTGGCCCGCCCACCACCAACCCATGGGGCCGTATGCTATTCTCGCCCGACCCGGGGACAGGGACGGCGCGAAAAATCGATGGCGCATGATGTGCATACCGGGGATGTAGGCGGAGACCGCCTCATACCCGGCCGGGGACGGTTGGGGAGAGAATAGCATACGGCCCCTGGGCTTGCTCGAGGGTCCAGTGGCTGCCTCACGGGATAGTGGAGACGCAGAGATTTGCCACACCTCTGTTTAGCATGCACGCGGGCGCGAATGGTCTCCATACTTGGTCCACGTGTCAATCACGTGCTCGCGGCCGCAAGGAGGGAGTCTCCGAGCGCGATGACGGCTTGAGAAATCTAAAGTGACTGAGGCCGGCTAGCGCACTAGGGCTGGTGGCATTCAAAAGTTTGGGAGGCTACATTGAAGCCTTCAGGATACACTTTAGGAAGGGAAAGGGATTTTTTTGGGAGTGAGAGAGGTAATCTTGAGTCACATGGTTCAAGCAGACAACGCATCGCTTCTCAAACGACACTCCAAGCTGCCTAAGGACGAATCGCAAATCGCATCCTTTTTGAACTAGAATGCCGAGCATGTCCTAGCATTACGGCTGCAAACGATTGAATGGTACAATGAAACCACAACTTTAATTGTGTTGTGTTTTTTATCCGAAAGCATCCCAAGGGTTCTGGATACAAGCCGGGTAGTATAGCACTCGGCAGTTTCAGGGGACCCTGATTTCACCATGTGTGAGTGACTTGGTTCACTGGTGTGCGCCTCATGAAGACACAGGGTAGGAGGCGAAGCGGCTCAGTGAGGCTAACTTGTATTCAGTTATTAATCACATTTGACATAGAGCAAATGAATACTCACCCATATCAGAATTATTTAAAATCACCGATAAAATGTTGGCGGTCCAGGAGATCTCTAATTCTAAAAGATTACTAGTTATCGCCCATTTATTATAGGTCGACGAAATATAGTTCAATAAATTATCAGGAACATCTACAGTATCATAGGCCATAAACATCCCTCCAATCCTAAAACGTTAACCTCAAGCGAAAATAGAATCAAGCAACTGATCGCTATTCTAGGCTTTTGTGCTGTGATGTGCTTTTACATTGTATGTATGTACAATGTAAATGTATGTCTCCATTTCTGCTCAGGACTGTTCGATATTTGTTGGTCCTTGTTGTTTGATATTTGTTGATTTTGATATTGATCTCTTTTTGTTGTTAATTTGCCATCGATAAAAACTCTTCTATCCGATCCTACCGTTTCCTTAACTTACACTCTACCTCCAACCCCACTTCGACTTCAACTAGATGGTTTACTACCACTGAGTGAAACGCATTCCAATGGAGACACGAGCACCGCACTCCGTGCTGTAAAAGCGCGCTCCGTTGAAGAGCGGTGAGAGGCCATCACATGCAGAGGGGCATGGCGGAACGGACGCGGCGGCTGCGAGCGACAGATCCGGTTAGCAGCGAGAGACGCCAGACGTCGTGCGAAACTCCGTTCGCGCGCCCAGGCTGACGTCACGGGGGCGAGTAGCCCGGAGACCCGCGCGGACACGTCCTCTCCCGTGGAAACACTCCGACCAGGAGTGTGCGTTTAACGATTAACGATTTACCGATTTACCGGATTTACCGGCATTTTTCGTTAAAACTTTTTAACGAAATTTAACGACGAAAAAATCCGTTAAATTGCATTAACGACTTTTTGTGACCATTTTTAAAATTTTGCTTCCTCTCGATGTAAATCCATTTTTAACGATTTTTTTGGATGAGCTTTCGCAGTATACCAAGGAAACCTTCTACGTACTTGAATCAGGGTAGATAATCAATATTGTTATCTAGTTTCGATGCATTTTCCTTTTGTTGGCATTTTCTTTGTTCCTTAACCAAATTATTTGCGTGCGACCCCACTTTTCTTCGCCACAGTCGTTCCGTGCATTCCGACTTCATGGTCCGTTTCTTGCGTTTGATTGCTACATATCAGTTGTTCATAATTACCGACCATTCAGTTTTTTTTACAGTTTTTGTGATATTCGCTTCGTAAGTGGGGTTGAAAAGCATATAGAATGCGATAAAAACGCTACGAAACACAAGCTATGCGAGTAGGGCTAGGTATTTCTGATAAAACTGCGAACACTCACTCTATAAGTTGTCCCCCCTCTCGATTGAAAGGTTCGATTCTATATGCATTGTTCACCGCGCACTCCAAAGGCAAGCTGGAGAGCCTTAGAACAATTCCTGAGTAGGACGGCTAAGCATTTCCGTTAAAACTCCCTAAACGCTCACTCTCTACAAGCCGTCGCTCGCTCTACAGATTGTAGCGCCCGCTTAAAAGCGTTCTTTTCGGCAAGTGACCAAAACCTATGCGCAGTACTGTCTATGTAAATTATTATTTATTACAATGCACATATTTGTGCGCCATAAATAATATATATGCAGATATAGATATGTAGATATATAGGCAGTATAGTCGTTATAATTGCGAGAACAGTCGAGCAATATGGATAGATAGTTCGTCGTTATAGTCCGCGAGAACAACACTGTCAATATAAATATCGGAGCCCATGAGCGTAATAGAGCAACGCCGGGAACGTCTAAAGAATTAGTATTAATTGTCTATAATAGGATGCTAGAGTTATGTAATAATAATAAGGTAGTCCATCTCGGGTATTGAGCTAGAACGGTATAATTATTGTAGCCTGTCTTCTTCTTTTAATGATTTCTTGTTTTCTTCGTGTAGCAGTATAAATAGAGAGCAAAGGTCATGCTTCATATGTCGGGACAATCAAGATCTCTTCTTCCTGAACTTCAAATCAATTTCAAATTAGTATAAAAACTGGTACTTTACAAGCTGTTTATCGCATAACAGCCTTCAAAGGTTTACGAAAGAGTTATATCTTTAAGGGTGCAGATCCAGCTCTAGCAAGAAATTTCCTTCATGTATGTGGATTTTTTCGCCTAATATGCGAACTTACTTTACTAGCGTTCATCAGTTGGGCCGTAAAAGTCTGTTTAGTGGGCCCAGGCTTTGTAAAAAAATTTCGTCAAGAAGAAAAAGAAAAGCTCAAAAACGTTGACCTACGATACGATGCACCTTGGATCTTCCCAGAAGCTGGACGACTTTCTACCAGCTAAAGGAATTAGGCATAGTAAGAAATTTCCTATTTTAGAAGTCTTGTTACTGTTTGGTTTCAAAATTTTCATGATTTCTCTCTCTTTGCAATTTTGTTGATGATAGATGGACTTTTGTAATTTGCTGCGAAGATGAAGGCATAGTTATATAATTATTATGCAGATGGAGTCGAAACAAATTCAATAAGGAAAAAAGGTCTAGCTTTTTACATGCTAAAACGCAGCCAAATTGAAAGCAGCTAAGAGACATTTTATTTAACGAATTTACCAAATTTACCGTTTTTAACGCAAAAATTTCTCGTTAAAAGGCGGTCGTTAAAAATTTACCGAAAAAAATTTAACGCACACCCCTGACCCCGACAGCCATCTGAACCATTGCGCCGCCATGACAGTCTACCCTGTGCTCGCCCATTAGAGTCGGCCTCTGCGACCTTCTAAGGCCGTCAACGTGCTTCTTCACCCACAGGGCCCACGCGGTCTTCGCGACCTCTGTTCGAAACATATTGGTAACTATGACCCTTTCAGAAGACATCGCCCACAAGTCGTATTTGAGGGCCACGATCGAGAAAACGTGTCACAGACGTTGTGCAACGAGCATCACGAATCAAAAGGCATGCCACAGATGTCAGGCGAGCGTCAGGATTGAGAGGACTTGATATAGACGTCGTGCGTCGAACATCCAAATTTTTAAGGCGTCCTCCTCAAGACATGTAACGAGCGTCACGATCTAGAACTCGTCCTCCACAAGTCGTGTAACGTCGGTCACGTTCCAGAAGCGTGTCGCAGACGTTTTGCATCGAGCTTCAGGTTTCAGAAGACGTGTCACAGAAGTCGTGGAACCTTAGAGGATGTATAACAGAGTCGTTTAATGTGCGTCCGCATTCTGATGGCGTGTCGGAGCACTTATTAGTTTAAAAGTGTGTTTGGTTTTTGTCAATTCAATAAGCCAAATGAGTAAGGGCGTTCAAGGTATGAGCTCTTCAGGAACCCCATGTCGTCGCGGGGCGTACCATATCACTTCACGCGGTACGCGGTCAAAGGCCTCCAAGTCGAGGAAGTCGATATGCACTGGCTTCTGTTTCTCGCGGTGCTTCTCTATCAGGAGGCGTGAATGGCATCAACAGAGCCACAGCCAGCACGAAGCCGCACTGATTGCTGGAAAGCTGGACGATGTCCCGAATTCGTCCATCGACAATTCGCTCAAAGACTTTCATGGTGTGAAGAAAGTAGGCGAATCGGACGGTCATTGGAGCAGTCAGCAGGACTGCCCTTCTCCTTCCAAATCGGAATCGTCGTACTTTGGCACCAACGCTCAGGCATTTTCTTCTCCGCCACAACATGGTTAAAGAACTCCGCTAACTACTCAGCAGGGAACCGGTACTTGGACTTTCACAAATCAGCTGCCACGTCATCGGGCCCAGTCGCTTTTCCTGGCCTCATCTTCTTCAAAGCCGCTTCAGTTTCCTCCACGGTGATCTTCTGGACGGAGCCGTGGGTTGGAGCCGTTGAAGGGATGCCTGGATGAGGAAATTTGGCTGTGAATATCTCCTCAAAGTAATCGCGCCATCGTTTCAATGCTTTCTTGCGGTCCATAAGAGGAGGGTGCGTAGCGTTCCATGGCCCTGCTCATACTTCGCAACAGCAGCGACAAGAACGCAGAGTGCGCAGCGTGCCAGCGCGCGGAAGTATGAACAGGCGACAAGAGCGATTGGAGCGACAAGAGAGACAAGAGCGACAAGAGCGACGGCGCCGGCGCTCGAGTATGAACACTTTTCGGCGGCGCGCGCTCGGTTTTAATCGATATGCATGTTTTGCACGGGCGACAAGTCGCTCTTGTCGCGAAGTATGAACAGGCCCTATCGGCTGGTTGTAGGCGACGCGGCCGCGCGCCCAGGTGGCCATACCTGCGGCGTCATTCCCCTGCTCGCGGTCTCTACTCACGCTGTGAAACCAGTCGCGCGCGCGGCGGACAACGGCCCGACGGAGGCTGTCGTCGGCGGCCCCACGACGGCGGCCCGAGGGACGAGCGGAGCGCGCAGGTCGACCAGATTTGCTGGGACTGCAATCAATAGGATGTTCCGAGGATTTACAAAACCAGTGTAAAGAGCATATTGGTATGAAACAAACATAGCTCTACATCAGGATTTCGAGCTCTATCTAATGAGCTTTACCTCGTGCCTATTAATGTTACCGTTGATGAGATATTCTTCAAATTTGAAACTGAAAAATAATTCTTCACAAACCTGCGACGAAGCTATGAAGGGTATATTTCCAGGTTAAAATTTCACACAGAACTCAACTACGTCGTCTAAATACCTTCTGTAGGAGCTGTTTTTTGAAGAAGAAATTGTGTGTATCACACCGTTAGGGACATGTCTCCAAGCCAACATTCTACGCAGAATTCAATCACGAAGTTGATATCCTATCCTATTCATATAAAAGAGTTGTGTATTTTCTGTGTATATCATTCAAGCGGTATGAACCTTTAGCCGCGGGGGAGACCGCTAAACACGAATCTGAAGTTCGCTTTTGATGCTTCGATCGTCATCAATCGATATTGATCAAATTATCGATTCTCTGTGGATGTCATTCCGCGATCCGAAACTTCAGCCCTCGGGGTAATCGAGGTCTCTGAACACATATACTCTTTCATTGCCTTCCCATAAGACCTTGACCTCCTGGAGGCAGTGGGTCGAGGAGTCGAGGTTAACTATTTTATTTATTCTGTACGTGGACAGCCACGCGATACAATTAAGAAATACAGTTAGACAAAATACAAATCAATACACAACAGCGGTAAATTCAATAAGTGAATTTAGTTTATACAACAAAGCAAAAACATCAAAAACAACAGCAAACTATAAAGCTTCCTGGAGATACCTGTCAGCTAGTTTTTTGAATTGCCTTAGACTGCTTGGTAGGTTATATTTCTTGTAAAGCTTCAGAAATTCAACACCCGCTCGATTAATGAAAAATGAGGATCTTACATTAGTTTTAGCAGTGGGAACATGGATTTTCCATTGGCCACCCCTTGTGTTAAAAGGGGAGACCGAATAGAACTCTTGAAGAGGAAGGCGTACCATACCATTTATCAACTTATAAATCATGACTAAATCATATTTTCTTCTACGATACGAGAGAGTACGTAGGTTAAAGATCTTATTTCTCTGTGATGCTGAAGGTATGGTGTTGTAATTATATCCGTGAATTCTTATCCAAAGCTTCCTTATGAAGCTGTTTTGCACTGACTCAAGTCTAGCTACTTCACGTCTATATTTAGGACTGAAAACAGTGCTACCATATTCTAGAATAGGCCTAACGTACGATTTGTAAGCTAACACCAAATGCGCAACTGAGTTTGTTCTCAATGATTTAAATAAGACTCGTTCAGCTTTTTTGCTGCAAGATCACAGTGTTCCTTAAATGAAAGACTTGCATCTAATATAAAACCCAAGTCCCGCGAAATGGCAGTATTGCTAAGCTGAAGGTCGCCGAGATAGTAGCTGTTCCTGTTATCATGTTGCCCAAGATGAAGTACATGTGACTTTTGCGCAGATAACGGCAGTTCCCAGTTTGCTGACCAATCAGCAATAGCGTTTATTGCGGATTGAAGAGCAATGTGGTCATTCGCACCGCTCACATTCTTGTAAATCTTTATATCATCAGCAAACATTTTACATGTGACACCAAATTGAGTGACCAAGGAAGGAATTTCCGAAGTATACACAGAGAAAAGGATTGGAGATAAAACACCTCCCTGAGGAACTCCACTGGTCACAGGAAAGGATTCTGAGAAAGATTCATTAATCCTCACCTGGAACGACCTGCCAGTTATGAAATTTTTTATCCAATTAGTTACCCTGGGATGAACACCTAGCTCTATAAGTTTAGCAACAAGTCGTTTGAAAGGAACTTTGTCAAAAGCTTTCATAAAATCAAAATATATTACGTCGACATCTGTTTTATGCTCAAGAGCCTGTGTCCAGTCATTCAAAGCTGATAACATCAACGTTTCAGTGGATCTGCCGGTTCGAAAACCGTGTTGATCATTGGGGATTAGCGCATTTGACCCAAGAAAGGATACAAGAGAAGATTTGACTTTTCTTTCAAACAATCTGGAGAAAACTAAGGTAATACTAATAGGACGATAGTTAGACACAAGGTGATGGGGGTTTTCTTGGGAATCGGTGTAACAAATGCATGTTTCCAACGTGATGGCACCTCACCTGTTATATAACTGGCGTTAAATATGTGTTCGATTAATCGGTCCTTGCTTACTGCTAGTGAGCCCTGAGGCATACCTTCAGGGGTTGAGGTCATGATTATTAATCGTTCCTTGCTCGCTGCTACCAAGCCCTGGAAGCTGTGCCTCCAGGGGGTAGGACATGTTTATTAATCAATCCTTGCTTACCGCCGTTCATTACTTCTGTGAATGGACTATATCGTGAAGTAGCTTAATCGCCTATGCACTTCGACGATGTTTTCGAACTTCCAGTGGGACTTCAGGATAAACTCCTTCTCTTCGAAGAAAAGACGGGCCTGACTCTTGTTATGGGCGTAGATATATAGAGAGGGTAATTAGGGCGATAGCGAAAGCGATAAATTGTGCAGGCAATTAACTCACATGTCACGCGCCTTTTACGTAGTTGTCGATTTCTAATAATAGTAATAGAAATTTCTAAAAGAGGCACAACACAGGTTAGTGTGACCAAGTAGTGTCAGGATTTTAACAAGCAGTCAGCCCATGTACAATCAGTCAAGTTTGAAATGCAAGGTTTCAGTCGAGTGCACGGCGCAATCTTGACTATTTGCACGCCACAGAAACTTCGTTACCCTGTGCTTTCAGATGAGTCTCAAACAGGTTTAAAAGCTTCACTAATGCCAATTTTAGAATCTCTCAAATAGTACATGCATTTTTTAAGACACTCGGCATTCTTCGCAAGCCGTAGTGTGTTTTTAACCTTCGACCTTTAAAGAAGCTCACATCAATCGAAACTGCCACTTTGTGAAGAAATTATAACAAGCATTCATGCGAAAACAATCAATTGAGTATAAAATGCAAGGTTTCAGACGAGTGCATGGCGCAATCCACACCGCCCATTCGTAAGAAAATTTCCACTTTCTTAAGCTTTTATATGAGCAACCAAGTTCTTCAGTACCTTTACACTGAGCAAAGTTATCACCTCTTAAACAGTGTATACATTTTCTGAGACACCCTGTATTTGTGAATATAAAATTCGCAATTGAATTCTTCGTAGAATGCTGGCTTGGAGACATGTCCTAACGGTGTGATACACACAGTTTCTTCTTAAAAAAGAGCTTCTCTAGAAGGTATTTAGACGACGTAGTTGAATTCTGTGTGAAATTTTAGTCTGGAAATATACCCTCAACAGCTTCGTCGCAGGTTTGCGAAGAATTATTTTTCAGTTTCAAATTTGATATGGCCTTGATATTTTGATATGATATTTTGAATTTGGTATTTCAGATATGGCCACCTGGGCGCGCGGCCGCGGCGCCTACAACCAGCCGATGCGAACGCCCCCCCCCCCCCCATAAGAAGACGGCCATTCTCGTCATTGATGCCGAAAAACTTTTCAATGTCCTCGGTCTGGCGATTCATAGCGAGCCGGTACAGATACCGCTTGCCATCGGGTGACTCGAGGTTCTCGTTGACATCTCCATAATGAGTGGCTTTTGCACGGCCACGGCCTTCTTTGCAGCTTTTCTCGCTTCTTGGTACTTCCGCCAGTTATCGGCGGTCTTTTCGCCTATAAACGGTGATAGAGCGACTTCTTCTCCCGAACCTTTGCCTTCGTGTCGTTTGTCCACAACCATGCCTTCTTGTCGACCTTTCGTTGCCCGGATTCGTAATGCCGAGTTCCGACTGTGCAGCATGACGTATCGCGTCGGTCGCCATCTTCCAAGTTTCGTCGACAGTCCTGACCGTCGGTAACCGCACGTGAGAAATCAGCTGCTTCCTTCTCTCTCATTTGCCACCACTTTATTCTCGATGTACCGCATCGCTCGACCTGCTTCTGCTTTGGAGGGGCGATCTTTAGGGTACAGATCAGCGATGCTGTGGGGCGATCGTCTCATACGGCACGATCTTCGCATTTGTGACAAGACCTCGGTCGCGATCCTTCACAAGGACAAAGTCTATCTGAGACGTGGAGCTCCCACTATAGTATGAGATGAGGTGGGAGTCGCGTTTTCGGAATACGGTGTTCACAATGGTGAGGTTATGCGATTCCGCGTAATTAAGAATACGCTCACCATCGGCATTACAAGATCCGTATCCGAAACCACCATGACAGCTGTACCCGTCTTTCGCGGCATCTACGTGACCATTAAGGTCACCAGCGACTATGATAACATCCTTCGACGGTACCTCTGCTGTCTTCTCATCAAGTAGGCTCCAAGACTCATCTTTGGCTTGCTCTAAGCAGCAGGTCCTCGGAGCATACATAGAGATAAGTGATAGAGTCGCTCCTTAGCGGCGACAATGATCTCCATCGTCCGATCGTCAAAGTGTTCGACGCTTACAGTCGAGTCACGAAATCGTTCGGAGACGATTACACCGACATCACTGATGGTCCTGGGACTTCCACATAGAACGGCTTGAAGCCACGTCCTATGTCCCTTGACTTGCGGCAGGACCACCTCGCCTCCTGCACCGCACAGAAATCAACTTTTCTACGCCAATGCTTCATCCAACTCGCACGAGCGGCCCGTCAACGTACCCACATTCAGCGTAGCCGCACTGGTCCTGCTTATGTTACGGGACTTTCGGACTAGCTCAGTTGCCCCCGATGCCGTCCTCGCGTCAGGGACCCTCGCACACTCACTCGGCGGAGTTTGCGAGTGCGCGTCGGCTCCCGCGGACGCCTTAGCACTATATATCAACTCCTAAATCCTCGACATCCTTTCCGACTATTGTAGTGCTCAACACCCTATGAGTCGGATTGTAGCTGTTCTTTAGGTAAATCGATAGGATTTCCTCTGTCCTCTGCTTATTCATCGGAGTGCGCGGTGCCCTTTCACAATAACTTCTTTGTGCATCGGCACATCGGCAGCTGGGCACCGCCTCTCTGCATTCTGAGAGGACCTCTGACGGACTGTCAGCCGTCACACCACTTTCCTGTCCGTTTAAGAACTCATCGCCCATATCCTCTCCTAATTTATTTGTAATGTCAATACATGTGTAAATATATAAAATAAACGTTTAATTACCCAAGTTTGAGGTTCTGATCTACACCCAAGACCCCTGTGGCAAACAATTGGCGAACCTCTACACACTATCTCGAAATACTGGAACTGCCGTACACCATGTGATGTGACATGGGTCTTCGTAGGTCGGCCTGTCAAAGGGCCCGTCGCCTGCAGTCGAGTGTCCATGTTCGGCTCAGCTCGCCAAAGCGGGCGGTTTTGGCACCACGCGGAGGAACGGACATCGTTACCAGAGATGGTCGTAAATTTTAAAAAATTTCCCAGAAAACAGAAAAGCCAAAAATGCCAGAAAACAGAGAAATCAGAAAACAGAAAATTTCGAAATTGTCGCACGACCTAATTATTTCACTCAAGGATCAATTTTTCCAGTAGCAAATGCTTTTGTATGACTAAAAATGTAGTTATGGGCCAGCGCCTTTGCTTGAAAGAGTTTAAATTTTTTTAAACATACTCCCAATTCAACACATTCGTCTGACTCGAACTGAAGCTGAATCTTACGAAGACGATGTGCATGAGGAACAAACGAGTTTCTAATACCCATTTCTCTCGGCGGCACATCTCCTGGTGCTCCAGCTACGTGTATCGCGAAGTCATCTGGGTTGCGAAGTCAATATGGCCAACGACCTAGCGTCAGAGCTGAGCAGGAGGAAACGAGAGATTTGGAGAGTTTTCAAGACATTGAAGAAATCGCGAAGAGGACGAAGGACGTCCGACTTCGTGTCCGCAATTCGTCTCTAACGTTCTTCCTACCCTAACATGGGTAGGAGTTGGTGAGCAAAACACCGAGGCTGCCACGTATGCGTTCGATAGAGAGGCCATCAAAGAGGTCATCGAGACTTCTGGTGATGAGCTTCTCTTAAGCGAATTTAACAGTGGCAAAATTACGTTTCACAGGCATCCAAAGGTTCGGAGGCAAGCAGGCAGCTCACGCCCTCGTATAATCAAGATATACTTAGGTAGCCAAGACCTCAGGGATAGGATGCTTGAGCATATGCGATCGGGAAGGCAATCGCTCACAAAGAACTACGTGCATTCGTACGCTAGAGCTGATTACACCAAAGAGGAATTGGATTATGACCGATCACTGAGGAGAAAGGCAGGTATAATGAATAGCCATGAAGGTAGGCTTCTATACATTGTTCGAGATCTGGCTATCCATAAATTGACTAATCCCCGCGAGTTACCAGCTCGACGTAACCTTCAGCCCACTTCCTTGATGGTTGGATCGGTGCCAGCATCCCTTCCACCTTCTTCGCCGCCGGCTCCTCCTCACGCATCTTTGTGCTAGGGTAACAGAATTGCCAACACGTCAAGCGGAACGCCTTCCTCAAATTCTCATCCCCAATTACACTCCGCTCATCACGATTTCATCTTATTTAACGCTAGGTCAATCGTTAACAAAATACCAGACCTCAACTTCCTCATGCACAAAATGCCAAGTGGTGTATTCATATCAGAAAGCTGGTGCAAACCAGATAAAATCCATGATGCTATTTTAAGTTATGATTCAAGGTACGCCGTTTATCGCTGTGACCGCAAAGGTGTGCGAGTAGGTGGTGGAGTGCTGGCGCTTATTCACAAGAAGATTCGTCACAGACTTATAGCAGAAAGAGATTTCTTCTGCGAAATTCAGGTGTTAGCATTGCAGATCGAAACAAAGCATGGAAATATCTTGTTTCTAATGTGCTATCGCAGTCCATCATCTGCAGCTAACACCTTCACCGAGTTCATAGACTTCCTCCACAATCTCTGCGATGACTGGAATGGTCATATCCTCTTAATGGGCGATCTTAACTTTCCAACGATTGACTGGAGTGGCATGAGACATAGAAGAAACATCTCAACCCGTTCGTCAAGTGATTTTCTGAAATTTACCATATCATTGAACCTAGAGCAGTTGGTGAAACAACCTACCCACGGCCTTAATGTTTTGGATATCTTATTAGCCTCACAACCTTGTATAATTTCAGCGGTACAAGTTCTTCCTCCTTTCAGTACTTCGGATCACAACAGTGTACTTTTTACAATTTCTGAGGTAGAGGAAAATGTAGTACGAGAACATAGGGAGAGTAGGAACTTTTTTAAAGGTGACTACATATCTATAATCTCCGCTCTTGCTAAAATAGATTGGATTGCAATAAGTAATTCTTCCCACAATGTTGATGCTTTGTATACAAAAATTATTAGCATATTCCATCAACTTATAAGCAAATACGTGCCTTTATCGAGGCGTGGCGCAAACCGTGAAAAATACCCAAGAAGTCTGATCCTGCTAAAGGCTAAAGTTGAAAGGCTGCACTATTCTGCTTCTTCTGTAAGAGACATTAGATACTCTAAACTCTCTCGGAAGCTTAAGAGGGCGTTAGCTAGATATCAGATAACCAAAGAAAAAGGTATCGCTTGTTGTGGTAGCCCAAAACGTTTCTTTAACTACTGCCGAAAGAAGTTAAGGCTGACTGAATGTATCCCAGACCTTATCAATGACGGTGGGCACATTCGAGATGATAGCGGTAAGTCCCAATTGTTTGCTCACTATTTCAAATCAGTTTACAAGCAACGAAGTGATACGAGTGATAGACTGCCTCCCGTAACCGACAGCGAATTGAACTGGATAGATATCACGAGTGAAACAGTTTACAGCGTGCTGCGAAAGCTACCAAACAGAGTTTCCACATCGCCCGACCGGATTCCTTATATATTCCTAAAGAAGGCAGCTTTAGGGCTCGCCTCTCCTCTGACGATGCTTTTCAACCGACTTCTGTTACATGGCGAAGTACCGAAACTGTGGAAAATTGGTCTTGTACGTCCAGTCCTTAAAAAGGAACCAAAAAACGACGTCACTAATTACAGACCCATATGTCTTACCAGTTCAATTAGCAAGGTTATGGAGCGCATTTTGTGCAAAAAAATTACCGCTTACCTAAATGAAAATCATTTACTTCGAAAAGAACAACATGGGTTTCTTGAGCATAAATCAACTACTTCCGCCCTTATTTCCACCATCCCTTTATGGCATAGAGAATTAGATAGAGGAAACTATGTGTCTGTCTGCTACCTAGATTACGCAAAAGCTTTCGACTCTATCTCCATACCACTGCTGGTTAAAAAACTCTGCTCCTATGGGATTAAAGGTCAACTTTTGAAATTCCTGCGTTCTTTCCTTTCTGACCGGGTTCAGTCTGTAGTAATAAACGACAGCTTCTCCCCTTACTATCCCACACCAAGCGGCGTTCCTCAAGGAACGTGTTTGGGCCCTCTTTTGTTCATAATCTTCATTAACGACTTGCCCCGCGTTCTCCCGCCCGGTTGTTATTGTAGCATTTATGCCGACGACACCAAAATTTTTACGGTCAACGACTATCGGAAACTTCAAGACTCAATAGATGCCGTTGTAGAGTGGTCCAAGGCGTGGTCGTTAGAGATTTCTGCTCAAAAAACCGCTGTCATGACTTTAGGACGTTACCACCCTGATGTATCGTTTACCTTAGGGAGTGCTACTCTAACCTGCGTTAATAAGATACGAGACCTAGGCATTACCTATGACAAAAACCTCAGTTTTGAAGAATATATCCGCGAAAGTGCTAGCAAGGCGCTCAGATGTTCGAACTTTATTCTAAGATCTTTCAGAATGCGTGATCCAGCGATGCTTTTCAGACTTTTTGCCTTGTATGTAAGGCCGCTGTTAGAGTATTGCTCACCGATATGGTCACCACAAAAGAGAGCGCTTATAGCTGAAATTGAAAAAGTCCAGAAAAGTTTCACATATCGCTGCTTTAGTAGGTGCGGTCAATTAGGCCTTTCTTACGAAGAGCGGTTGTCTAGACTTAATGCCGATACTTTAGAATTCCGGCGTAAGATTGCAGACTTTACACTGATGTATAAACTGACAACAAGCGAGATTAATCTTAGCATTTCCGACCTTTTCGAGACCTCGCAGACCATCGGTAAATTGAGGGGCCACCCATTCCGTATAAGACCAGAAAAACCTAACTCGACTGGCTATGAAGGCTCTTTCCTTGTTCGAAGAGTTGCAGAGTGGAATAATCTACATCCTGATCTGTTCATACATAGAAAGTCTTGCACATTTCAGACCCGTTTGGCCCAGCAACTAAGACAACTAAGGGATGATTCCTCTACATTGACTAATTGATGTACACTGAACTGAGATCTCAATAGGCCTCACGTGCCATAGCACAGCTATAGCTACACTGTAGTTGGTGAACCCTATGTCCACTTGAGCGCCTCCGCACTAACTGCCATCCCGTGCACAATGGCGCAGCGTGCGTGCGCGCTGTCTTGGCGCGCTATAACGGGAGCGCAGTCCCCTGTGTAGCGACCTGCTAACAATTTATTGACATGGGATATCGGAGTGTCTTTTCGCGTCTTCTTCGTTGATTCCTCCGCGGTCGAGCGTTGCTGCTTGGGGTTCCGAGTCCGTCGTGTCGCTTCCGTGGCTGTGGTGGTGGTCCGGGGTCGTGGCGCTCCGCCTGCGGTCCGTTGTGAGAAGCGTGGTGAGAGACGATGCAGGAGACGTACGGCATCCTACTTGACGGCCCTTATATGCTACTGCAGAAGATTCTAGAAAGATCAGTGGACAAGTGATAGAGTCATAGGTCAAAATGTAACGTCATTGGGGCCAACTGTGGTAATAGTGCTGTGCAATTACCGTTCCATTCCAGATATGAGCTCAACCGCCAAGTTGCCAGATGCTTCAGCCAGGCGTTCAGCGATGCTGTCTTCCGGAACACGTCAATGCTCTTCTTTCCATTGAAATATCCCACTTCTCGCTGCATTCACAAGTACCAAACTATCTCAGCCATATCTGATCTCTCAATGTATAGCGTAGTGTACCTCATTCTCCCGATATCGCTCCCTATAAAAAAAAACCTTTGCTGTTGTACAAATTGTGCAATGTGGAGCGTTTTTTTACGAACTTTAATGCCTGATACACTGGACTTTTCGGATCTTATGTCGATCACTTGCGCGAGTTGGAAATGGCTTATGACCTCCCATCAGGGTAGCCTACTGGGGTGCGTACCATCTTCCCTTGTCGACACTTAAAAGGTCCACCCCACATAGACTACAGCTAGTCTGGCACCTATGGTTGTAGTATCGTAAGCCCTTTGCTTCGCCTCGCAGTATTCCTTTCTTCACGCGCACGGTTTATTAACTGTCTCACCAAGTACAAGAAGCCGCCATTTTCCACATGCGTGATGTGTGCATCAGTAAAGTCCTCTGTTTCCCCCATCTTCATCAATTACTCGCGAATCCTGCCCACTTTTCTTGTCTTTTCTTTCTCATTTTCCCTTTTCTCTTATTCCATGTCATCTTTCATTAGCCAATTTAATTTGCTTCTTCTGCGATTTTTCTCCCCTTGTAGTGAATGGCTCGAATTGGCAATAAATAAATAAATAAATAAATAAACATACACCTCAGAGACTTGGGCTATACGAAAGAAGGGCGAACATGCGATCCACGCCGCGCAATGTGGAATCGAGAGAACGATGCTCGGAGTGACACGATTCACGCAAGCGAGAGAAGTTTTCCGAAGTCCTGAGCTTCGTCGACAAAATTGAAAGTTCTAACCGATCTACATGACGCTCTTCGTGTCCTTCGAGTAAGAAGGATCCATTGAAGCACTCTGGCACGCTACAGGGACGAATGGAGACGCTGCTTAGGTGATACAGGTGACACATGAAAAATTTCACAATTCACTACCGTATCATTACATCAGCGGAATTAAAGGTAACTAAAACTCTTCTATTCCTTGCTAATTTTTCACAGCCAAAAGCTGAGCAAGGTTCAGTGTTAGAAAAATAGCCTCACGAAAAGCTCCGCAGAAAGTGATCATTGGAGATGTCCGGCCAACAATTTCCGTTTTTCAAGATGGTGAATAATCCAACCCACAATAACTCGACTAACTAACTAATACGACAACCGATTAGTTAGTAGATAATTAAATGCATCTCAGAACACTAGTTTTAATATCTCAATAATATAGTCTTAATATAAAGCTATAAGTAGTCGTAGATGCGGATTACTGTTAGAATCGAAAAGATTACGAAACCAAATTATTAAAGTCGAGAAATGTCCAATGAAGGAACTCCATGTCAGCACACCTTACATAATTAATCAAACAAATAAAACGGCATAGTTCAAGAGTGCATGGTGCAATTTTTACACGAACACAGCCAAAAACGCCACATGCTTGCAATTTAAAATACTCTAGAAACATTATTTTGGAATGAATCTCGTGATTCTATGATACTTTCTTATTCCTTCTATTGGATTTCAATGCTAAAATTTTGTTCGCAGCTCTATTTTCTGTTTTTCTGGCCAATTTTTAGCCATTTTCTAAGAAAGCAGAAAAAATTTGCCCAAAATGGCCAGAAAATCAGAAAACAGAAATTCCGCCCATCCCTGATCGCCACCTGGTCACTGCTTTCAGTGGGGGGGGGGGGGGGGGACCTGTCTGTACTCACGAAACCTGCCCTGTTGCACAGAAGAAGGTGCAACACTGAATAGGGAAGGGTTTCGACCTCCCATGGAACTTCAAGTTGAGATCAAGATCATAAAAAGAGCTCGAAATACTGATTACGAATATGGATGTCAAAATTGCGAAATAAAACTCTTGAGCGATTTTTCATCGGCAGTTACATTCTATGCAAAAATCGTTGAATATGTCCGTGTGATGGATGAACATCAGGAACCAGCGAGTGACGATTGCTGCGGGCCTGCTTGTCCGTCATCATTCATCACACGGACATATTAAACGATTTTTGCACAGAATTGTCACTGTCGATGAGGAATAGTGTTTGTACAGTCAACCAGGGTTCGCACTAGAACCCTGGTTAAAAGCAAAGAGAAGAAGGTGCCAAAAATGCTCATCCTTGTCGACCTGGCACTACTCCATTTTGATGACCTGAAAGTTAGCAAAAATTTAAATGGCCGAAGAACAAGTTATATATTCTAGTAGAACAGGACATGCACTTTCGAGTGTCATACCACTCGTCATATAAAACTGCGCAAGACAGACTGAACAGGGAGAAGGAGTTGTTCGTGAAGATGATTTTTCTCTTTTTGGAATTTTGTTGATATTCGACAGAAATCAGCATTAGCCAATAAACGCGACAGAAATTCTTATTGAGCAGGACATCCTCTTTCGAACGACTTATAACAGTGGGCGAAAAAGCCCTACCACTAAGCAGGAGTTTCGGTAACAGCTCGGACGGAAAAGTCGAACGTCCCAATTTGATGACCTAAAAATCAATAAAGGATAAATAAGCAAATAGGACCAACAAGTATTCTTGTAGTGCAGAACACTGTCTTCCAAATGCTGTAAAAAGATGCACGAAAAATTCCGAACCTAAGCGGAGAGAACAACTGCGCAAATGGCTACTTTTTCACTTTTCACTTTAACGACCTAAAAATTGACAAAATTCAAGAAGGAAAAAAATGCAATACATGTTCTTATAGAGCAAATCATTCTCTTTCGAGCGCTATTCAGGTGACCGCCGGCTGAATCCGCAATGAATCGTTGAAAAAACGGCGGGGATTTATGGTCCAACCTAATACTACCGGATTGTATAAGGCCACAAAGGTTTGATGAGTGTTTGAATCAAGAATCAAATTCCTTATCCGGAGCATGCTCATCTTTTTCCCTAATAATCTTTGGTCTGTTCTAGAACACCAATTCTAGATCAGAGTTCTAGAAACACACTTAGGTTGCTAGCAGTGCTTTCCACAGGGGACATTGATCTATCTTAGTCGGAGGAGGGCATGCGGCCTCTCCACCCCTCCTTTGGGTTTGTTTCGGAGCTTCAGCTACTGCCAAATGATACTATGGTGCCCATGCGATCTCGGAGAGTGGAGGTCGCGTCGAGGTATGCTGAACACAATCTTAGGGCTGCTCCCTCCCAGTTAGGATAGATCCGGGACATTCAATAAGACCTGTCAAGTGTTATGAGTGGCGAAATCTCTGGCATCTTACTTGTCAGCTGGGTTCATTGCGTTTAAAACACTTTCTTCCTATTTACAGAAATATAACAAACTTCGAATAAACTTTTGCTACGCTAGTAATCTTTGAAAACTCAGTAGTGATAGTAGTGATACAAATACAAGGATTTTTTATTGTTTTATGTTGTTGAAAAAAATTAGCACGCTGCCTTTCTAAATTCGTTAACAGCAA
Source organism: Heligmosomoides polygyrus polygyrus (assembly GCA_947396885.1). NCBI lineage: Eukaryota > Metazoa > Nematoda > Chromadorea > Rhabditida > Heligmosomidae > Heligmosomoides > Heligmosomoides polygyrus. The sequence goes on from OX377203.1 coordinate 62,139,646, forward strand.
CTTAATTCTACCATTATGGACATAGATTTATGAAGAATTAAATGGAGTAATGCGTTTTGTTTAAGTCATTTCCGTTCCCGTGTTTCGTATTTCGGTTTCCGCTCATTTTTGAGCTCTTCCGTTCCGCATTCCGTGTTCCACTTTTCTCGAAAAAATTTCCACAGATCCCTGGTGATGAGGGTTCTTTCCTTCAGCGACTCCTTTAATTTGAGTTCCTTTACAAGGCTTCCGTCAGCTTTCTGCACTACGACATGTCCACGATTTCTGTCGTCATTTCGTCGAGTGTAGCGCCGCCCGCGCACGCCACCTGCACGACGTCGCCAGCCATTCGCTGACGGTGTGCACGAGATTTACTCACACGAGTTCCATCACTGGGCTTCTGGCCGCCTAGTATTGAATGAACAGGCTACTATGAATTTTTGTTGCTGACTAAAGGTTTCGGCACACTTTTGCGGTAACGCGGCAGCCCTATCTTTGAGCATAGGGCAGAGACGAAGAGGGCGGCACATCGGCAACAAAACTTGCCGCTGATGTGTGGCACTCTCGCAGACGCGACGTCACTAAAGGAGCAGCGGGAGTAATAATTGAAAGCATTATTGCCTCAGCAGCAGCTTTGCCGTCGTCAGAGTTTTGTTCTGGGCTCTAGGTGATCGTGGCGGGAATCTAGAATGGGGACTGATAATGTTAATGATAATGAAGCCGCGTTGGCGATGGAATGGAGCAAGGACGAGTGCCACGCCAAGTCGTCCGTTCACTGCTACGCGGCAGCTTCTATCTGCCTCGTGCCGCGTTGCCGCAAAAGTGTGGGAGGGGGGGGGGGGATTTAACAATTGACTATTTTGTAACTACTATTGTGAAAAGGTTTTTACTGTTAGTAGAAAGTTAGTGATAGTAGTATATCTGATAGTCTAACAAGGGAAGAGTCTGAAGCGTATGTGTGAATGGGGGAGCGAGTCATATGAGGAGAATCCTCACCCCTTCATTAGTATAAAAATGTGTCTATTTTTTGCCTAGTCGCTGAACCCAAGAAGTAGGGTGTCACATTGGGATACGGCGCATCACGAGTTTGGGAGTCCTGTACGCCTGCGATGCCCCCACCGACAAGCGGCTCGGAGCGCAGTGGAGGTGACGTTACTTCATGCGAATAAAGTCGGGGGCTCGATTGTGCTGCGCTGCTGCACTTTTGCATTTCAACTGGTTGAGATTTGGGGGATCTTGACATCTATACCATTTTGAGACGTTTTCTGCGCATTTCCAGCTGCACGCTGTGGTATTCAACATAGTGATATATAAATGTTCAACACCAGTGATACACAAGTACAACGCGCATGGAGCAGTACTGGGCACAATACGGGTAGCGTATAAACAGGAGCTCCCAGTTTGTTTCTATACATGGACCAATAAACTCAGGTAAAACCATCTTGCTCGGATTTTCAAAAGAGACCAGGATGTGACGTCGGAGGTGGTTAACACTAAAAACGAGGGGTGCTGATCCCACAATTTCAACGGAGTGTCCGGGATTGAGCCAAGCTTAAACAATGTTACCAAGATGGTGTGGAAATACGGAAGTTAGCGAGGCAGACATTTTACATGTGTTAATATTTATTAGGGCTTACGTGAGGAGTGCACGACAGCGTCTTTTTCAGGTCGCGTACACAGCGTACAGCTGGGAAATGCGTAGAAAACGTCTGAAAATGTTATAGACGTCAAAATCCCCAAATCTCAACCAGTCAGTTGAAATGCAAAAAAGCACCAGCGCAGAGTAACCAAACCCCCGACTTTCCTCGCACGAAGCAACCGCACTACCACTGCGCTCCGAACCGCTTGCCGGTAGGGGCAGTGCAGGCGTACAAGACCCCCAAACTCGTGGTGCCCCGTATCCCATTGTGACACCCTACTTCTTTGGTTCAGCGACTAGGCAAAAAATAGACACATTTTTGTACTAATTGAAGGGTGGGGATTCTCCCTATATGAGTCACTCCTCCCGTTCAGACACGCGCTTAAGACCCTTCCCTTGTAGGATCAATAGAAGAAACCTTATTTGTACCATTTTCACGTCAAATTGACACTTCTCACGTCTAATTGTACATTATTTTATACAAACTTGATGCTTTTGAAATCAAAGTGAATGTCTTCCAAAATCCAAGTGGCCGTCTTTCGGTCAAACTAGAGGATCGCCAAGGAGAGCAGAATAACTTTTTGTTCAAAGAAATTCTGGTATAATTTTCTTCGAAGCTTTTTATTTGACATGCTCGAATGAGTATAATTCTTTTTTGTTTGAAATTTAATAAAATTCTAATTCTTTGATGAAAAATGATGGTTCAAAGCTTGTTTCAAAGAGCAGAAAGAAAGCCATTTTTCATGTCATAAAAAAGCAAAATTTCTGCTTGCATGCAGTTTCACACATGTAAACGACACACAAGAACAATTTTAAAGAACACTCTTCACTTTGATGCTTTGTGTGTTATCAATACTATCTACAAAAAAAAACGCGACTAGCCAATGGAATGCAGTCAGTGGCGCGATTTTAATGTGCTAAATGACTGCTGCCTTACGCTTGAAAACAAAATTAAATTTAATATTTTTCTCAAAAGATAAAATATAAAAAATATTACACTCGTTCGGGCATGTCAACTAGAAAGTTTCAGAGAAAATTATTAGCTAATTTAAACCAAGATTTCCTTGACCAAAAGTTATTATGCTCTCCTTGAAGATCCTCTAGTTTGACCGAAGGACGATCGTTTTGATTTGGAAGACGTTCACTTTAATTTCAAAAGCATCACGATTGTTTAGAATAATGTCCAATTCGACGTGAGAAGTGTCAAATTTGACGTGAAAATTGTTTAAATAAGATCTCTACTATTGATTTCAGACTATCAGATATTACATTATCACAAACTTCCTACTAATGGTAAGGACCTTATCACAATAGTAGTTACAATAATAGTCAGCTGTTAGTCAACAACAAAAATTCGCAGTAGCCAGTCCATGCAATACTAGGCAGCCAGAAGCCAACTGATGGAACTCGTGTGAGTAAACCTCGTGCGCACCGTCAGCGAATGGCTGGCGACGTGCACGCGCGGCGCTGCGCGCGACGAAAGGAGTAAACGTTCCGGCTCCCTTTTGAACATAGACACCCCTTGCGCGACATCGGTGACTTGTCTTGTGACGCTCGCGACATGACGTGAGTGACACCTCGTCTGAATCTGGACGCGTGTTACTCGATGTCTATGAAAGGCCAGATGGACAGACGGACGGACGGACAACCGCTATCACTTTTATATATAGTATGATAATATTTTGATTGTTCTACAGTTAAAAATAAAGAACTTTTGCGAGCAGTTTACGCATCAATCACAACGAGTTCAACCAACTTTTCAGATTTTCTGAGGACCTCATGGATACGACACATTTTTCTACCTGATGGAGCAATATCTGCATCCGAAATCATGCTCTATAAAATATGAGTGTTAGTTGCTAGCGCTGACCTAAGTGATCTCCCTACAAAAAATTTTGAGACACTCTTCGAATCAGTAGCGGAAGCATAACTGAACTTTTCTATTCTGCAAGAAACAGCATCGGGAAGTGAAATTTTACCCTATAAAACTTTAAGCCCTGCTTGACACAGTGATAAAACCATTTTTTTAACGATCTTCTAAAAATAACAGCTTCCATGCGATTAGGTGGTCGATATTTTTCCGGCAAATGATTCAAGATCGGGACGCCTACTCATATAGAAGACCGTTTCAGAAAAACATGATTTTATCACTGTGTATCAAACAAGGCTAAAATTTTGTAGAGTACAATTTCACTTTCCGACGCTGTTTCCTGCAGGACAGATAAAAGAAGTTCTTCCTTCGATTGCCATTCCATCGTCGATTCGAAGAGCGCTTCAAAAGCATGTTGTCGGGAATGCACTCAGATCATCCTTAGTAATTAACACTTAAAATTTTATAGAGAGTAATTTCGGACTTCCATGAGATCCTGAAAAAATCTGAAAAAGTTGAAAACCTTTCATTGACTCGAGATCTGCCGGCCGAAAATCTTTATTTTTAACTGTAGAACAATCAGCTTTTAACTTCAGGAAATGAAGGTGCGCATGAGTCACCACATTGTCGTAGCCACATCTGGAAAAAATAACTTATTAATATATACAAATATCACCCAAAACCTAAAAATGTGAGAGAATCCTCTGTCAAAACCGAGAGAGAGTACGACTCCCACCTCCCAAAAAAACGGCGTCACAGCCCCTTCGATTCTCGAACCTAAAGCTTGAGCCTGGCTGTAGCTCTTCAATAACGAGATCGTGAACGATGCCACTGAAATGTAGTATTAGTTCATTTAGATGATCCTTCTTCAGTTTTTGTATCGACAAAAATTTTCCACAATCTGGCATAATATCCCACGTTTTCGGTCAAGTGCCACTTATTTTCCTACGTTGTGTCACTAAGCTTCTCGTTCCTAGTTATATATACAACCATTGTGAAATTAGTACTTCTCCGTTAACTATTATATTTATACGGCAGATGCTTTCGTTCAAAGAATTATAACTAATATCCACCATCCACCATACCTTCCAAGACGGAAGACGCGAACCTCGTATTCTTCAATCTTCCGAACGCCCAAGTGCCTAATCCTCGAAGCGAAGGAGTAGAATGGCCTCTACAAGTTATTTCGCTACATCCACATCCTCACACTAAGCTAAAGGATGATAGGCTTGTTCTACATGATTGCGGACCCCACACTCATACCTTCCAGGGGCCAGATTCATCAACCGCTTAGCGGCCGGTATCGGTTGTCGTACCTATATCTCTGTATCTCTCTGCATCACTTACTACGTAGGCCGAAATGGTGAATCCGCCGTGAGATGATATCGGCGATATCGTTGATGAATCGGACCCCAACTAGATCAGTCCCTAATCACATCATCACTTGTTCGTCTCTCATTAAATAACTTCTCGTGCAGTTTTAAGTCACAGCGTAACTGCATTGCAGTTCTTATCTCTTCCTGCATATCCGCCTTCGCTTTCTCCTTTTCCTTCCTTTTTTCTCGAATATGCATCGACACTTAAACCGATAGTGATATTCCATGCTCAACCTTTGCTAGAGGATTGGAGGTGTTGGCTAATGCTCAGCCTGTACTCTTTCCGGCGACATACTGGTTTTCCAGCCCTGCTACCTCAGTCTCGTCTAAGTCGTTCAGAATGGAAGGTCGTTCGGTCTGGCGGCCTGTGAGAGGACATGCATGCCCCCTATCGCTCACTGCTTACTGCATTGTCGTATAATAAGGATAAATAATAGCTACCGTATTCCAGAACATAGAAAAGAAGTCGTTGTATTCATCAGGTAAGGACTGATCACCTCTGCCTTGAAACATATGCTCTCGCTTTCATAGGCGGATGAGAAACGTTAGTATGCGCCTAATACGCTGCCGTCCTCACGCTGTTCATGGAACGGAAATATAGAAGGCTACGAATAATGAATACCAGATAAATATGGAAGGGAATGATTACGAAGCACAATCAAGATATTGTCTCCTCGAGTTTTGCGTGGACCGGAAATCAAGTTGTAGTTACGTTATACTGCAAGTCATTTTGGACCTAAAGTTCAGCTTCGTACAGCGGGAGCAGAGTATCTAACACGTTTAGTTAGAGCTGGTTTGCACTGGCGTAAGGCAAGTTGGCCAAAAAATTTGTGTTAAATCGGAGGCCACGTCTTAACCGTAGCGGGACTGAAATGTATATTATTTGAGCAAGGAATACAGCGAGCCCTCCACAACACCAGTTTTCTGCAACGGAGGACTACAAGCACATGTGCCAATTGCCACATCGCATGACAGCTTATCGGAGTGAAAAACAGCCGAATCCTACAAAACCGCCAAGACTGCGAACTACTCCGCGGTGAATATTTCACACAGATCAGATTGCAATAACCTTGTGCTCGAATGACCCATCCGATTAGGTATTCGAGAGATTTTCATTCGAATCTGAATATCCGAAAAATCGTGTGCTTCGAATGTATTCGAATTGAAATGATCGAAAATTCCTACCATTCGAATATTCGATGGCACGATTCGAGTGCTGGAATCGCGCCTTCTCTTCTTGGCACTTTAGCACTAGGCACTTTTCAATGAGCAGGTGTAATGTTTTACAGAACACCTTGTATCAAACACAGATATTTGTATGGGATGTACAGGAACCGTAAGTGCTTCTGCGCATCACTTCTATTCTTTCAAGTCTCAAAGTTGGCTCTTAATCGTTCACTGCCAAGACCTTGAGGAAGAAAAGAATCACAATTGGATCAGAGACTGATTGTGAGACAGGCTAAAGAGCGACTGCTGCCTTGGATGTCCATTGCCCACAAAATAAACAGAAAGAGGGAAAATAGTGGATAGCTGTTTGCCTGAGACGAAAGAATGTTCAGGAACAGTAAGTGCGTGAAACAAACGAAAGTGATGAGTGTGTAAAACAGCCACTACAATCCCTTTGCCAACTACGGAGTCGCTTTCAAATACATTTAATAATTTGAAGAACCAAGATAATAACTTTTATGGTTCGTTTCGCCACCTTCCTTCAGACGAACCTTGTAAATTATAACACCTCCCCGGTGGCTCATCAGTGAAGAAAGAGGTGTTATAATTTATTTTAATATTTATTTATTTATTGTTAATATAATAATTTTGTATTTTTATTTTTTAATTTTTTATATTTTTAACTATTTATTTATTTATTTATTCTATTTTTTTGACGGCATTATTTTTTAAATTTTTAATTTTTTACTATAAAATGTTAAAACGAAGATATTTATTGAATTGTACACACATTTAATTTTAGAAAAGATTTTATTACAATTAGTTTAAATTTGAAATAATTTTAAAACATTTTTGTTAAATATTGTTAGTGAAAAATAATAAACATACAAAATTCTGTTGCTACAGCCACTCTCTTTCTTCTTTCTATATAAAGTAATTCATACTGTGCTCTATTGTACGGTATCAGGATAGATATTGTGATATATGTTATCATTGCGGTATTCATTTCATTCTTTACACGCTGAGAATGGAGGTGCTACTTACAAGTGATTCTATTAAAAAATCACTACTTTTTTCAACGCAATTACGATGTTTATTTATTTATTTGTTTATTCAGAATAAAGTTATAAGTTCAATGGAAGGAGATGGAAAACTACTTCGAACTATTTGAGTGTTTTATAAAGTTTATTGCTTTATTATAGTTATCTAACATGCTGTACTTATATAGTATTTGCCTGTTTTTATTCAGACACTTTTTATATTTTCGGCAATAAATTCTGTGCTATATCCATTATGTGTAAGTATTCTGTGAAGTTCTCTTATCTTAGTGCAAAAATATTGAAATGTTGAACAGACAGTAGCTATTCTAAGTGTTTCTGTGTAAATGACATTATGTTAAATTTTGATTAAAATCTGTGAGTCTACGTGTGGAAACCTATTTACTTTAAAATTGAAGAGTCTGTTTTGTTGTATAGGTTGTTTTCAATTTTATTATTTACGACTTCAATAGTTATGTCGAGATAGTTACATTTGTATTCACTTTCGTGTGTTTTTTTTAATTCCAATGTGTTTTTATAAACTAAAGTAAGTATGTAATCAATATGGCTTTCTTTGTAATTATGAACTATAAGTATGTCGTCCATATATCTAAATGGCTTAAACAATTGGTTTCTATTTAAAATTGTATTCTTAGAGTATTCAAATTCAAACATAGACATGGTTAAGTCAGCGAGTAAAGGGCTGAAGTTACCTCCTTGAGGAACTCCTTTATTTTGTTTAAATACTATACTGGCGAATATGCAGTAACTATTTTTCAATAAGTATAATAGTATAATAGTTCAAACTATATAATAAGTGGTACACATTTAGCCACGTCAAAAAATAGGGGCGGAAACATCAATGGGCGGAAACATCAGGGGCGGAAACATCAGGGCGGAAACATCAAGGGGCGCCAAATAGCAGAAAATACCCCAGACGCCTTCTACGTGCCTGGCGATGCCGTAGATGCACCGAACACGTCGGCAAGCATGCCTGACGATGCCGTAGACGTACCGAACACGTCGGCAACCCTGCATGGCGAGCCGTAGACGTGCCGAACACGTCGGCGACCGTGCGTGGCGAGCCGTAGACGTGCCGAACACGTCGGCGACCGTGCATGGCGAGCCGTAGACGTGCCGAACGCGCCGGCGACCGTGCATGGCGAGCCGTAGACGTGCCGAACACGTCGACGACCGTGCATGTCGAGCCTTAGACGTGCCAAACACGTCGGCGACCGTGCATGGCGAGCTGTAGACGTGCCGAACACGTCGGCAACCCTGCATGGCGAGCTGTAGACGTGCCGAACGCGTCGGCGAACGTGCATGGCGAGCCGTAGACGTGCCGAACACGGCGACCGTGCATGGCGAGCCGTAGACGTGCCGAACACGTCGGCGACCGTGCATGGCGAGCTGTAGACGTGCCGAACACGTCGGCAACCCTGCATGGCGAGCTGTAGACGTGCCGAACGCGTCGGCGACCGTGCATGGCGAGCCATAGACGTGCCGAACACGTCGGCGACCGTGCATGGCGAGCCGTAGACGTGCCGAACACGTCGGCGACCGTGCCTGGCGAGCCGCAGACGTGCCGAACACGTCGGCAACCGTGCCTGGCGATGCCGTAGACGTGCCGAACACGTCGGCAACCGTGCCTGGCGATGCCGTAGACGTGCCGAACACGTCGGCAATCGACCTATTTATCGATTTTTTGAGGATGTCGAGCAGGCGCCGTGAAACTTCAGCCCTGGGGGTAATCGAGGTCGCTGAACACGAATCTGAAGTCGACCAATCGATATCAATGGATATTATCGATTTTTTGAGGATGTCGAGCAGGCGCCCTGAAACTTCAGCCCTGACGGTAGTCGAGGTCGCTGAACACGAGACAGAACTCCCCTTTTGAGGTATCGGTCGCCATCAATCGATTCCGACCGGTATTATCGATCTGTTTGTGGATGTCGTTGTGGGGGAGGGGGAGACACGCGGGTTTTATGGCCGAAGGAGTACTCCACATCAGATGGAAAATTTCAATGGGGAGACCAGTATCTCAGCATCGACCGGTGTTTTTCTCCAGATTCAACCGATCGGGGTG